>CM055122.1:205901460-206629793 GCA_029206835.1 Rana muscosa | reverse complement strand
TCCTGCCTCGTTGGAGATGTGCCTCCTCCTCATCCTCCTCCTCCTCCTCTCTCCTATTAGGCACCCACGTGGAGTCAGTGACCTCATCATCACCTCCCTCCTCATCACTGGAGCCAATCTGGCAGTATGCTGCAGCTGCTGGAACATGACTGCCAGATTGGTGTCCTTCTTGAGCATCCCCTCTGTCTGCTCTCACGCTACTGCCTTCCTCTAGCTGGGTTTCATCATCAGACCCTTCGAAACGCTGGGCATCCTCCTGGAGCATGTACCCAACACTGTGCTGAAACAGTTCGGGGGACTCCTCAGGAGGAGGACATGGTGGGTCTAGGGAAGGAGTGACTGATGATGAGTCTGACATTGATACCAGGGAAGAGGACGCTTTGGCAGCTGCTTTTCCAGTACCCTGAGCCTGGGTGAGAGAGGATGAGGAGGAGGAGGAGGGCTTGGTCATCCACTCTACCAAGTCTTCGGCATGATGTGGCTCAACATGTCCAGCTGCCGAAAAGAAGGACAAGCGTGTCCCATGGCCATGTGCTGATGACAATGCACCGCGTCCATGACCAGCACTGTTGCCCCCAGACACAGAGCCTGCTTGCCCTCTTTTATTGCCTCCTGACTGTCTGCCTCTCCTTGTTTGCCTTCCAGACATTCTAATAGATGGCCTGCAGGGAGATGGGAAAAAAGCAATAAGGGCTACCTTCAGGTGTCCTTCTCTGTCCCTTGAAACAAGGACTTTGACAGTGAAAGAAACTGACACACTCTCCCTACCTACAGTTTTCTGTCCCTAGAATTTTTTTTTTTTTTAAGCACAATTTAGCACAAGGAGAATTCACTCACTGTCCTTCCAGGTCCCTGGAAACAAGGACTTTGACAGTGAAAGAAACTGACACACTCTCCCTACCTACAGTTTTCTGTCCCTAGAAAAAATGTTTTTTTTAAGCACAATTTAGCACAAGGAGAATTACCTCACTGTCCTTCCAGGTCCCTGGAAACAAGGACTTTGACAGTGAAAGAAACTGACACACTCTCCCTACCTACAGTTTTCTGTCCCTAGAAAAAATGTTTTTTTTAAGCACAATTTAGCACAAGGAGAATTACCTCACTGTCCTTCCAGGTCCCTGGAAACAAGGACTTTGACAGTGAAAGAAACTGACACACTCTCCCTACCTACAGTTTTCTGTCCCTAGAAAAAATGTTTTTTTTAAGCACAATTTAGCACAAGGAGAATTACCTCACTGTCCTTCCAGGTCCCTGGAAACAAGGACTTTGACAGTGAAAGAAACTGACACACTCTCCCTACCTACAGTTTTCTGTCCCTAGAAAAAATGTTTTTTTTAAGCACAATTTAGCACAAGGAGAATTACCTCACTGTCCTTCCAGGTCCCTGGAAACAAGGACTTTGACAGTGAAAGAAACTGACACACTCTCCCTACCTACAGTTTTCTGTCCCTAGAAAAAATGTTTTTTTTAAGCACAATATAGCACAAGGAGAATTCACTCACTGTCCTTCCAGGTCCCTGGAAACAAGGACTTTGACAGTGAAAGAAACTGACACACTCTCCCTACCTACAGTTTTCTGTCCCTAGAAAAAATGTTTTTTTTAAGCACAATTTAGCACAAGGAGAATTACCTCACTGTCCTTCCAGGTCCCTGGAAACAAGGACTTTGACAGTGAAAGAAACTGACACACTCTCCCTACCTACAGTTTTCTGTCCCTAGAAAAAATGTTTTTTTTAAGCACAATTTAGCACAAGGAGAATTACCTCACTGTCCTTCCAGGTCCCTGGAAACAAGGACTTTGACAGTGAAAGAAACTGACACACTCTCCCTACCTACAGTTTTCTGTCCCTAGAAAAAATGTTTTTTTTAAGCACAATTTAGCACAAGGAGAATTACCTCACTGTCCTTCCAGGTCCCTGGAAACAAGGACTTTGACAGTGAAAGAAACTGACACACTCTCCCTACCTACAGTTTTCTGTCCCTAGAAAAAATGTTTTTTTTAAGCACAATTTAGCACAAGGAGAATTACCTCACTGTCCTTCCAGGTCCCTGGAAACAAGGACTTTGACAGTGAAAGAAACTGACACACTCTCCCTACCTACAGTTTTCTGTCCCTAGAAAAAATGTTTTTTTTAAGCACAATTTAGCACAAGGAGAATTCACTCACTGTCCTTCCAGGTCCCTGGAAACAAGGACTTTGACAGTGAAAGAAACTGACACACTCTCCCTACCTACAGTTTTCTGTCCCTAGAAAAAATGTTTTTTTTAAGCACAATTTAGCACAAGGAGAATTACCTCACTGTCCTTCCAGGTCCCTGGAAACAAGGACTTTGACAGTGAAAGAAACTGACACACTCTCCCTACCTACAGTTTTCTGTCCCTAGAAAAAATGTTTTTTTTAAGCACAATTTAGCACAAGGAGAATTACCTCACTGTCCTTCCAGGTCCCTGGAAACAAGGACTTTGACAGTGAAAGAAACTGACACACTCTCCCTACCTACAGTTTTCTGTCCCTAGAAAAAATGTTTTTTTTAAGCACAATTTAGCACAAGGAGAATTACCTCACTGTCCTTCCAGGTCCCTGGAAACAAGGACTTTGACAGTGAAAGAAACTGACACACTCTCCCTACCTACAGTTTTCTGTCCCTAGAAAAAATGTTTTTTTTAAGCACAATTTAGCACAAGGAGAATTACCTCACTGTCCTTCCAGGTCCCTGGAAACAAGGACTTTGACAGTGAAAGAAACTGACACACTCTCCCTACCTACAGTTTTCTGTCCCTAGAAAAAATGTTTTTTTTAAGCACAATTTAGCACAAGGAGAATTACCTCACTGTCCTTCCAGGTCCCTGGAAACAAGGACTTTGACAGTGAAAGAAACTGACACACTCTCCCTACCTACAGTTTTCTGTCCCTAGAAAAAATGTTTTTTTTAAGCACAATTTAGCACAAGGAGAATTACCTCACTGTCCTTCCAGGTCCCTGGAAACAAGGACTTTGACAGTGAAAGAAACTGACACACTCTCCCTACCTACAGTTTTCTGTCCCTAGAAAAAATGTTTTTTTTAAGCACAATATAGCACAAGCACAAAACACACTGACACTCTCCCTACCTATCCTTCTCTTTCCCTAAACTAAAGGAATCCAGGTTAAGAAAGAAAGAAATAAAAGTCACTGTCCCTGCCTATGCTGCTCTATCCCTGCTCCGGAACACACTACACTAGGCCGCCGTGCTGGCGGCCTTTTATAGTGTGGGGCGTGTACTAAACCCCCTCAGCAATAATTGGCCACAGGCATCCTGCCTGTGGCCAATCATTGCTCTCCTCGCTGCCGGCGCTGTGATTGGCCAAGCATGCGGGGTCACAGTGCATGCTTGGCCAATCACAGCGCCTGGATGACACTGCGATGGCGTAGTGCATTGTGGGCCGTTCGCGTCACTCGAATTTGGCGCGAACGGCCCAAATCGTTCGATCTTCGTCGAACGATCGAACAGCCGATGTTCGACTCGAACACGAAGCTCATCCCTAATAGGCAGTCATAAATTTAAAGCTGTGTAAATTCCAGAAAATGTACCCTAGTTTGTAAACGCTATAACTTTTGCGCAAACCGATAAATATACACTTATTGACGTTTTTTTTACTAAAGACATGTGGCTGAATACATTTTGGCCTAAATGTATGACTAAAATTGAGTTTATTCGATTTTTCTTATAACAAAAAGTAGAAAATATCATTTTTTTTCAAAATTTTCCGTTTATATCGCAAAAAATAAAAATCGCAGAGGCAATCAAATACCATTAAAAGAAAGCTCTATTTGTGGGAAGAAAAGGACGCAAATTTTGTTTGGGTACAACATTGCATGTCCGCACAATTTACAGTTAAAGCAGCGCAGTGCAAAATTCTGAATTCACCTCTGGTCCTCTAGCTACCAAATGGTCCGGGGCTTAAGTGGTTAAAAAAGTACCTCAGTGTAATGATTAGTCATTCCACAGGGGTATACTGTTATGGAAATATGTGAGGCTGCAATGATGGGCACAGGTGAGGCTGCAATGATGGGCACAGGTGAGGCTGCAATGGTGGGCACAGGTCATGCTGCAATGGTGGGCACAGGTGAGGCTGCAATGGTGGGCACAGGTCACTCTGCAATGGTGGGCACAGGTGAGACTGCAATGGTGGGCACAGGTCACTCTGCAATGATGAGCACAGGTGAGGCTGCAATAGTGGGCACAGGTCACGATGCAATGATAAGCACAGGTGAGGCTGCAGTGGTGCGCTACAGTGTGAAAGGGGTGTAACAGATTGTTTTCATTGAATAATACTGCTGTTTGATTTATTGCTGTATATATTAGTAGATGAGCAGAAGAGCTTTTTTGCATTATAGACATCACCATCTGAACAATTCTCAGCCCCCAACTCCCCCCAGCTTATATCACCCCCAGACCACTTTATACATCCAGCTGAGGGACATCATTCCATAGTCACTTTCCTTTCCTTATCTTCCCAAAATCACTCCCTGGTCACCCCACAGACACTGCAGGAAATCCCTAACCCCATCTTACCCTCCACAGTCCTCTCCTGTACATACTGCCCCCATCATACCCTTCACACTCCTCATCTTTACATACTGCCCCCGTCATCCCCTCCACACTCCTCTCCTGTACATACTGCCCCCGTCATACCCTCCACACTCCTCTCCTGTACATACTGCCCCCATCATACCCTCCGCACTCCTCTCATGTACATACAGCCTCCATCTTACCCTCCGCACTCCTCTCCTCTACATACTGCCTCCATCTTACCCTCTGCACTCCTCTCCTGCAGAATCAGATGTAATGGGGAACAAACCCTGTGCATTCATATCTAAAGGGGGACTCTGCGGATTCAGATCTAAAGGGGAACTCTGCTGACTCTGATGTAAAGGGGAACTCTGTTGACTCTGATGTAAAGGGGAACTCTGTTGACTCTGATGTAAAGGGAGACTCTTGTGATTAATTCCATATGATTAGAAATGTTATTTAATCACAAAAATATATGTATAGTGTATACTACATAACAAAATTGCTGTGCATTGCTTTGTACAGAGGTAATGAATTTAACCACTTAAGCCCCGGACCATTTGGTAGCTAGAGGACCAGAGGTGAATTCAGAATTTAGCACTGCGCTGCTTTAACTGTAAATTGTGCGGACATGCAATGTTGTACCCAAACGAAATTTGCGTCCTTTTCTTCCCACAAATAGAGCTTTCTTTTAATGGTATTTGATTGCCTCTGCGATTTTTATTTTTTGCGATATAAATGGAAAAAGACCGAAAATTTTGAAAAAAAATGATATTTTCTACTTTTTGTTATAAGAAAAATCGAATAAACTCAATTGTAGTCATACATTTAGGCCAAAATGTATTCAGCCACATGTTTTTAGTAAAAAAAATGTCAATAAGCGTATATTTATTGGTTTGCGCAAAAGTTATAGAGTTTACAAACTAGGGTACATTTTCTGAAATTTGCACAGCTTTAAATTTATGACTGCCTATCTCATTTCTTGAGGTGCTAAAATGACAGGGCAGTACAAAACCCCCCCAAATGACCCCATTTTGGAAAGTAGACACCTCAAGGAAATTGCTGAGAGGCATGTTGAGCCCATTGAATTTTTATTTTTTTGTCCCAAGTGATTGAATAATGACTAAAAAAAAAAAAAAAATTACAAAAAGTTGTCACTAAATTATATATTGCTCACACATGCCATGGTTATATGTGGAATTTCACCCCAAAATACATTTTGCTGCTTCTCCTGAGTACGGGGATACCACATGTGTGGGACTTTTTGGGAGCCTAGCCCCGTACGGGACCCCGGAAACCAAGCACCGCCTTCAGGATTTCTAAGGGCGCAAATTTTTGATTTCACTCCTCACTACCTATCACAGTTTCGAAGGCCATAAAATGCCAAAATAGCACAAACCCCCCCCCCCAAATGACCCCATTTTAGAAAGTAGACACCCCAAGGAAATTGCTGAGAGGCCTGTTGAGCCCATTGAATATTTTTTTTTTGTCCCAAGTGATTGAATAAATGACAAAAACAAAAAACAAAAAAAAAAAATTACAAAAAGTTGTCACTAAATGATATATTGCTCACACATGCCATGGTTATATGTGGAATTACACCCCAAAATACATTTTTCTGCTTCTCCTGAGTACGGGGATACCACATGTGTGGGACTTTTTAGGAGCCTAGCCGCGTACGGGACCCCGAAAACCAAGCACTGCCTTCAGGATTTCTAGGCACAAATTTTTGATTTCACTCCTCACTACCTATCACAGTTTCGAAGGCCATAAAATGCCAAAATCGCACAAAACCCCCCCAAATGACCCCATTTTGGAATATAGACACCCCAAGCTATTTGCTGAGAGGAATGGCGAGTATTTTACAGCTCTCATTTGTTTTTGAAAATGAAGAAAGAAAATATATATATATGTATATATATATATTTATTTTTTTTTTCAATTTTCAAAACTTTGTGACAAAAAGCGAGATCTGCAAAATACTCACAATACCTCTCAGCAAATAGCTTGGGGTGTCTACTTTCCAAAATGGGGTCATTTGGGGGGGTTTTGTGCTATCTGGGCATTCCATGGCCTCCGAAACTGTGATAGGCAGTGAGAAGTGAAATCAAAAATTTACACCCTTAGAAAGCCTGAAGGCGGTGCTTGGTTTTTGGGGTCCCGTACGTGGCTAGGCTCCCAAAAAGTCTCACACATGTGGTATCCCCGTACTCAGGAGAAGCAACAGAATGTATTTTGGGGTGTAATTCCACATATGCCCATGGCATGTTTGAGCAATATATCATTTAGTGACAACTTTGTGCAAAAAAAAAAAAAAAAAAATTGTCGTTTTTCCGCAACTTGTGTCAACATATAAAATATTCCATGGACTCGACATGCCTCTCAGTATATAGCTTGGGGTGTCTACTTTCCAAAATGGGGTCATTTGGGGGGGTTTTGAACTGTTCTGGCATTTTATACACAACATTAGGAAGCTTACATCCACTCTTCTAACCACTTGAAGACAAAGCCCTTTTTGACACTTTTTGTTTACATGAAAACATATTTTTTTTTGCAAGAAAATTATGTTGAACCCCCAAACATTATATATATTTTTAAAGCAAAGGCCCTACAGAATAAAATGGTGGGTGTTGCATTTTTTTTTCTACACAGTATTTGCGCAGCGATTTTTCAAACGCATTTTTTTGGGAAAAAATACACTTTTTTTAATTTTAATGCACTAAAACACACTATATTGCCCAAATGTTTGATGAAATAAAAAAGATGATCTTAGGCCGAGTACATAGATACCAAACACGACATGCTTTAAAATTTCGCACAAACGCGCATTGGCGACAAACTACATACATTTTTAAAAGCCCAGTAGATTTACAGAGGAGGTCTACTGCTAAAATGATTGCCCTCGATCTGACCTTCGCGGTGATACCTCACATCCATGGTGCAATTGCTGTTTACATATGACGCCAGACCGACGCTTGCGTTCGCCATTGGGCAAGAGCAGGGCAGGACAGGGGTGCTTTTTTTTTTTTTCTTTTTTTTTTATTATTAATTTTGCTTTTTTATTTTATTTTTAAATTGTTCCTTCCAAGTATTTTTTTTTTTTATCATTTTTATTGTTATCTCAGGGAATGTAAATATCCCCTATGATAGCAATAGGTAGTGACAGGTACTCTTTTTTGGAAAAAACTGGGGTCTTCTAGACCCTAGATTTTTCCTCTGCCCTCAAAGCATCTGACCACACCAAGATCGGTGTGATAAAATGCTTTCCCAATTTCCCAATGGCGCTTTTTATATCCGGGGGTCATTCCATCCCACTGCTTGTAAAAGCAGTCCAGAGGCTAATTAGCCGCTAGGATTGCTTTTACATGAAAGCCGGCCGCAGGCTGAAAAGAATGATACCAAGATGATACCTAAACCCGCAGGCATCATTCTGGTATAAACATTCAAAGTCCAGCAACATACCAGTACATTGCTGGTCCTTGTTGGACATGTATTGTAATCTTTTTATTTCATGCAGCCAGTTGGCTGAACGAAAAAAGAGATTGATCGGTGGGTATGCCCACCATTAGAATACCGCCCTTCATCCACCCACTTCCAATGATGGGCATACACGCACCATTTATATATGCCGAAGCATGGGGGCATCCTCCCGCAAAAAAAAGTTATGCCGCACACACATGGTCGGACTTTTCCACGGGCAAGCCTCCGTCGGAATTTCGACCGTATGTACGCGGCATTAGGAGCAAAATCGCTCCTCCGCCCCTGCTGCCCCAATGCTTCGGCATATTTGCTTTTTTTTTTTAACTGTGGTGGTGAAATCACCTCCTACAGCACTGGAGTCGCAGGGATCAGGCCTGTCTCTGCGAACGCTGCAGTTATGTGTGTTGTGTTTTGTAAGTGACAGTGATCGATTGATACTGCACTTCGGTGGCCTGGGCTGGACGGAGGGGCAAAACGCAGGTGCCAGCAGGTATCTGGGCTGATCCCGCTAACACTGCGTTTTTGGGAACCCTAAACTGCTGGGGACGCTAGTATAGATCTGATCAGATCAGATATTGATCTGTTCAGATACTATACCACTAAGGGGGGTGTATGCTTCACGCGTGGGTGTTAGCGTTACTGGCACTAACCTGACGCTGCCTGGGGTGTGACTCAGACCCTCTCTGACGCTAAAACCTAATTGATATCACCCGCCGGGCGATCAGGGGGTTAAACCTTTATTGGGTTATATACACGGCGGGTGCCCTGACACTATAAAAAGCAAACTAACTAACCAGCGTCACCCGTAACACTTATATGGTGATCACTGGTGAAAGGGTTAACTAGGGGCAATCAGGGGGTTAAAACCTTTATTAGATAATATATGGGGGTACCTGACGCTATAAAAACCTGCGGCGAACCTAAAAAAAATTACCAGCTACCGATCTGCATCACCGACACTAAGACAGCGTTTAGAAAAACGATTGCTTAGCGACAGTGGTGATGGGGGTGAAAGGGTTACCTGGGGGGGCGATCAAGGGGGTTAAACCTTTATTAGATAATATATTGGGGTACCTGACGCTATAAAAACATGCGGTGAACCTAAAAAAAATTACTGGCTACGATCTGCATCACCGACACTAAGACAGCGTTTAGAAAAACAATTGCTTAGCGACAGTGGTGATAGGGGGTGAAAGGGTTACCTGGGGGGCGATCAAGGGGGTTAAACCTTTATTAGATAATATATTGGGGTACCTGACGCTATAAAAACCTGCGGCGAACCTAAAAAAAATTACCGGCTACCGATCTGCATCACAGACACTAAGACAGCGTTTAGAAAAACGATCGCTTAGTGACAGTGGTGATAGGGGGTGAAAGGGTTACCTGGGGGGCGATCAAGGGGGTTAAACCTTTATTAGATAATATATTGGGGTACCTGACGCTATAAAAACCTGCGGCGAACCTAAAAAAAATTACTGGCTACGATCTGCATCACCGACACTAAGACAGCGTTTAGAAAAACAATTGCTTAGCGACAGTGGTGATAGGGGGTGAAAGGGTTACCTGGGGGGCGATCAAGGGGGTTAAACCTTTATTAGATAATATATTGGGGTACCTGACGCTATAAAAACCTGCGGCGAACTTAAAAAAAATTACCGGCTGCCGATCGGCATCACTGACGCTAAGACAGCGATCAGAAAAATGATCGCTAAGCGACAGTGGTGATAGGCGGTGAAAGGGTTATCTGGGGGGTGATCAGGGGGTTAAACCTTTATTAGGGGGGGTTAGGGGGCTACACTGGACCTAAGACTAAACTTTGGTGACACTTTTACAGTCACAAATGTCACTGATTGCAGTGATCACTAAATAAATGGTCACTGCAATCAGTGACACTGACTGGGGGCTGGGGGGTGATCTGGGGGGTGATCTGGGGTGATCTGGGGGGCCTGGGGGGGGCGATTTATGTCCCTATGTGTCCTGGTGTCAGTGTAGTGTTGTGTGCACTGACCTGATATCTTCTCTTGTACGGCGCTCGGTATATGTGAGCGCCGCACCAGAGATGACATCACTTCCTCCTGCTCCCTCTGTCTGACACAGACAGAGGGGGCATTTCCATTCGCCGGGAGCGATCGCGAGGGGGTGGCCAGAAACGAATGGCTGCCCCCTCATCCCGGAACGCTCCCGGACACTTAGCCACCGCTCACTGTATAGGAGGGGGGTCCGATCGGACCCCCCAACTGTACAAAGGCAATCACGTATGCTCTACGTGATTGTGCCTGTCAGTGCCATTCTGCCGACGTATATATACAGTGAGCGGTCGTTAAGTGGTTAATGTACTACAAAAAAAAAAAAAATTGGCGTGCGTTGCTTAAGTGTTCTGGTTTGGCTTGACGAAAAGGCGAAAAGGTGGCAACCCTACCCCCCCCTCGGGGCCCCAAATTCTCAATCTGCTTGAGGCCCCCAAATTCCTTCAAACGGCCCTGCCTGTACATCCCCTTTAACTGCCTGACATGAGGGTCACGCGCGTGCCGCCGGCAGCGCGCTCGAGACCCTGCTGCCTTCCCCGTGAGTCGGACCGTGGGTCCTGCGGACTCGATCGCCGCGGGGATCCCTGCGATCGTCTCACGGAGGTATAGAGCAGGGAGATGCTTGTGTAAACACTGCTCTGCCTAGTGACAATGATACGGATGTCGGCTCTGTGTACTCGGAGCGGAGATCGGTGTCATGTGACACAGAGCCCATCCCCCCTACAGTTAGAAACACAATGCAGGGAACACTTAACCCCTACAGCGCCACCTAGTGGTTAACCCCTTCACTGCCAGTGTCATTTTTACAGTAATCAGTGCATTTTTATAGCACTGATCGCTGTAAAAATGACAATGGTCCCAAAAATGTGTCAAAAGTGTCCGATGTGTCCACCAAAATGTCGCAGTCACTAAAAAATCACTGATCACCGCCATTACTAGTAAAAAAAAAAGAATTAATAAAAATGCCATAAACGATCCCCTATTTGTAAACGCTATAACTTTTGCGCAAAGCAATCAATAAACGCCGATTGCGATTTTTTTTACCAAAAATATGTAGAAGAATACGTATCGGCCTAAACTGAGGAAAAAAACGTTTTTTTTATATATATTTTTTGGGGATATTTATTATAGCAAAAAGTAAAAAAATATTGAATTTTTTTCAAAATTGTCACTCTATTTTTGCTTATAGCGCAAAAAATTAAAACCGCAGAGGTGATCAAATACCACCAAAAGAAAGCTCTATTTGTGGGAAAAAAAGGACATCAGTTTTTGTTTGGGAGCCACGTTGCACGACCGCGCAATTGTCAGTTAAATCAACGCAATGCCGAATCGCAAAAAGGGGCCTGGTCTTTAACCAGCCAAAATGGTCCGGGGCTTAAGTGGTTAATGCATAGAATGCATTAAGGTGAAAAAACATGTACATTTACAACCCCTTTAAGGCCTCTTTCACACGGGGCGGATCCGTGAAGATCCGCCCCGTGAAGCTCCGCTTGCTCAGCGGGGATCGCTCCGTTGATCCCCGCTGAGCCGACGGATGACTGGGCGGTCCCCACACACTGTGCAGGGACCGCCCTGTCAGAGCGCCGCTCTCCCCTATGGGGAATCGGATGACGACGGATCGTAGAGTCCGTTGTCATCCGATCCGCTCCGCAGACGGAAGGAAAAATAGGATTTTCCTCCGTCACACTTTTTCGGAGCGGAGCGGAGCGGATGTCAGCGGACATGTCTCCGCTGACATCCGTGCCTCCATAGGGCTACATGGAGGATCCGTTTCAGGTCCGCCTAAAAAACTGACAGGCGGACCTGAACGGACCTCCGTGTGAAAGAGCCCTAAGTAACCAGCAGGACTGACGAACAAGATATCATCATCAGGTGAGTCACTGTGGAAAAGCATGGAGCTGGCAATTAAATGACAGCTGAGCGACCTGCTCTTAGAAGAAAGGGCTGAGCCCAGCACTGACACCCACATTGAGAGCTGGTTCACACTGGGGCAACATGACTTCCAGCTCGACTTTACAAGGCAACTTCAAGGCAACTTTGAGGCAACTTCGAGGCAACTTCAAGTTTCCTCCAGGACAGGCGACTTTGCCAGTGGCCAATCAAACAATAATCAGCTCTGTGGAAGGGAGGGGTTTGCCTGAGAAAACTATTTTCTCTTCCTGTAAAGTTGCTTCAGTTAAGACACTGATCCGACTTTGGAGGCGACTTCCATTGAAATCAATGGGTACAAGTCGCCTAGAAGTCGCCTTGAAGTAGTACAGGAACCTTTTCTGAAGTCGGAGCGACTTCTGTAGTGTGTATAAAGACGGCTCCATAGACTAACATTACAGCGCGATTTGGGGCGTCTCGGGGCGACCTGAAGTCGGATCCTGAGTCGCCCTGGTGTGAACCGGCTCTGAGAGATATGATTGTTAAGAATGTGATTCAACCACCACCTAAGGGAGAATTCACCTTTTTCACATAAAAAGGCTTTTTTTCCATGTAAGCATTGTTATACGTGTAAGTAGTCAAATAAACCAAGCACAAAAATAATAGAATTTAAAGCGATTAAAACGGGATGTACCTACCCGATCAGAGACTTCATAAGTTGTAACACAGATGGAGCAGTGTATGTTCTGGAATGTGCTTGCCAACTACAATATGTAGGCAGAACTAAAAGAACTCTAAAAACCAGGGTTAAAGAACACATACACATACATACAACCTCATCAAAGAATTCCATAGCATAGTGTATCCAAACACTTTGTATTAGTACATTAAAAAAAAACAGCACATTTAAAATGTTAAGACAAAGAAAAATATAATAATTCTTGGAGATGTAGTCAAAAAATTAGAACCCTCAGTGGGAATCAAAATGAATATAAACCCTTAAGACCCTCACTCCAGAAGTTTTGAATGTTGAATTTGATTTAAATTGCTTCATCAGTGACTATAGACTCTCTGGACATATGCCCCTCCCCTCTGTCATCCCCTTTAATAGACATCCTTCCTCCCCCTCCTTGGTGGATGGCGCCCCCACTTGAAACAGGGATCCTGTAATGTCCCAAAATGTTGGCTTGTGCTTTATGTGAAGAAATAACAAGACCAGTGATGGGACAAGATCATTTGGTGCCCAGGGCGAAGATAGCAAACTGCGCCCCCCCCCCCCCCCCCCCCCCGTGTAAAGAAAGAGTCAGTGTCATTTCAAAACAAGGAAATATTTAATACAATACAAATTAAATTAGATTTAATTCGATATAAACAGAGTTCACAGGGGAGTAGATCGGTGGGAGCATGCACCTGAACCCCTGAAACAGGCAGTGACGTACGCATTTTGGAGGATGTAAGGGAGCACTCTGGAAGATAAAAGGGGGCAATCTGGAGGTACTGTTTTAATACCTCCCAGAGTGCCCCCCTAATGCCTTCAGAGTGCCCTCTTACATCCTCCAGGAGTGCCCCATTGAGATCAGTAGCAGTAGTGATGAGGAGAAAGGATGGTATCAGGGGCAGGGGAATAGTGGCGGGGGGGGAAAGGGATGGGATCAGGGGCAGAGGGATGGTGGGATCAGGAACAGAGGGATGCTAGTGGAGGGATGGGATCAGGGGCAGAGGGATTGTGGGAAATGAGGGGGTGGGATCAGTGGAAGAGGGATGATGGTGGGGGGAAGAGGGGATCAGGAGCAAAGGGATGATGGTGGGTTGGGGTGGGATCAGGGGCATAGATATGGTGGTGGGGTGGGATTAGGGGCAGAGGGATGGTGGTGGGGGTGGGATCAGTGGCAGTAGTGGTGGTGGGAGGAGGGGTTGGATCAGTGGCAGTAGTGGTGGGAGGGGGGTGGGATCAGTGGCAGTAGTGGTGGGAGGGGGGTGGGATCAGTGGTGGTGGGGGGTGGGATCAGTGGCAGTGGTGGTGGTGGGGGGGTGGGGGTGGGATCAGTGGCAGTAGTGGTGGAAGGGGGTGGGATCAGTGGCAGTAGTGGTGGTGGTGGGGGGGTGGGATCAGTGGCAGTAGGGGTGGGATCAGTGGCAGTAGTGGTGGTGGGGGGGGTGGGATCAGTGGCAGTAGTGGTGGTGGTGGGGGGTGGGATCAGTGGCAGTAGTGGTGGGGGGGTGGGATCAGTGGCAGTAGTGGTGGGAGGAGGGGTGGGATCAGTGGCAGTAGTGGTGGGAGGAGGGGTGGGATCAGTGGCAGTAGTGGTGGGAGGGGGGTGGGATCAGTGGCAGTAGTGGTGGGAGGAGGGGTGGGATCAGTGGCAGTAGTGGTGGGAGGGGGGTGGGATCAGTGGCAGTAGTGGTGGTGGGGGGGTGGGATCAGTGGCAGTAGTGGTGGTGGGAGGGTGGGATCAGTGGCAGTAGTGGTGGTGGGGGGGTGGGATCAGTGGCAGTAGTGGTGGGAGGGGGTGGGATCAGTGACAGTAGTGGTGGGAGTGGGGTGGGATCAGTGGCAGTAGTGGTGGGAGGGGGGTGGGATCAGTGGCAGTAGTGGTGGGAGGGGGTTGGGATCAGTGGCAGTAGTGGTGGGAGGGGGTGGGATCAGTGGCAGTAGTGGTGGGAGGGGGGTGGGATCAGTGGCAGTACTGGTGGGAGGGAAGTGGGATCAGTGGCAGTAGTGGTGGGAGGGGGGTGGGATCAGTGGCAGTAGTGGTGGTGGGGGGGTGGGATCAGTGGCAGTAGTGGTGGTGGGAGGGTGGGATCAGTGGCAGTAGTGGTGGTGGGGGGGTGGGATCAGTGGCAGTAGTGGTGGGAGGGGGTGGGATCAGTGACAGTAGTGGTGGGAGTGGGGTGGGATCAGTGGCAGTAGTGTTGGGAGGGGGGTGGGATCAGTGGCAGTAGTGGTGGGAGGGGGTTGGGATCAGTGGCAGTAGTGGTGGGAGGGGGTGGGATCAGTGGCAGTAGTGGTGGGAGGGGGTGGGATCAGTGGCAGTACTGGTGGGAGGGAAGTGGGATCAGTGGCAGTAGTGGTGGGGGAAGGGTGGGATCAGTGGCAGTGGTGGAAGGGTGGGATCAGTGGCAGTAGTGGTGGGAGGGGGGTGGGATCAGTGGCAGTACTGGTGGGAGGGAAGTGGGATCAGTGGCAGTAGTGGTGGGGGAAGGGTGGGATCAGTGGCAGTGGTGGAAGGGTGGGATCAGTGGCAGTAGTGGTGGGAGGGGGGTGGGATCAGTGGCAGTACTGGTGGGAGGGGGGTGGGATCAGTGGCAGTAGTGGTGGGAGGGGGGTGGGATCAGTGGCAGTACTGGTGGGAGGGAAGTGGGATCAGTGACAGTAGTGGTGGGGGAAGGGTGGGATCAGTGGCAGTGGTGGTGGGGGAAGGGTGGGATCAGTGGCAGTAGTGGTGGGAGGGGGTGGGATCAGTGGCAGTAGTGGTGGGATCAGTGGTGGTGGGGGAAGGGTGGGATCAGTGGCAGTGGTGGTGGGGGAAGGGTGGGATCAGTGGCAGTAGTGGTGGTGGGAGGGGGGATCAGGAGCAGAGGGATGGTGGGGGGGTGAGATGGTGACACTGGCACTCACCTTCTCTCAGTGTCAGTCGATTCCCCCTCATTGCTTAGTGCTCTCAGTCTGGACTCACAGTGTCTTCAGTAACGCTTCTCCTGACATGGGGACTCTGTCTGCACATCTGCTCACAAATGGGAGAGCTCCTCCCCCTTCACTCGACTGGCCCATCAGCTAATTAGCTGACTTTCTCCTCCTCCCGACATGGATCTGCTTGAAGGAATGGACAGACCTCTGTGCCATTAACAGTAAGTGGTCACGCACAGTGCACATTGTCCCGAATCACTTCCTCCTCTCCTTTGCTCCTCTAGGTCACAGCTCTCTATGCTCCTCTCCCTCTGAGTCCTCCTAACCCGCCTCCAGCCGGCCTCTCAGTGTGTGACGCCGGGCGGGGAATATGAAGCACCTGTCAGGAGGAGTATCTCCACTGACAGGGGAGTGAAGAAGTGAAGGGCTGGTCTGTTCTAGGCTTGTGCCGGGTGCAGGAGTGCACTCGACACACGGTTGCGTGTGCGTGCAGCTATTAGCGGCTGGTGTGTTCAGCCAGATTTTAGAAGCACATGGGCAGCACTTCACCTGCGCCCCCCTTCCTCCAGTATTTAGTACCGCCCAGGGCATTCGCCCCTTCCGCCCACCCCTTGTACCGGCCCTGAACAAGACTATCACTATGCCAAGATGTGCTGGTGAAGATCCTTTTTTTTGCAGTAGTAGCAGGATGACATCACAAGAAGGGGTGGTGACAAGACTGGTCAGAGGCAGACCCAGGCTGCATTGCTCCATCACTGGTCTTCCAGAAAAATAGTCAAGGAGGGTCACATATTGCTCAAATTTCAGGTGAGTAAAAAAGGTGTTCAAGGTTTTTTTTCTTTTTTACTGTAAACAGTAAATCTTTAACTGCTGTTATTACTAAACAGTAGGTCTTCAACCTGCACTGTGGCCATTTTACCTGTCAATCTGTAGGTGAAATCACAGTTCATCCATTCTCAAATGTTGTCAGTATATGAGCATGATTGTAAAGGAAGATACATTTGATGGTGGCAAGGGTCAAATAGGGTATCAAGGTATAGTGTTAGCTGCTACATTTTTAGAAAGTTTTTTATTTTTAAGCGCATAATATCTAAGAGGTGCACAGACATCTGGTCATGTGGATACTTGTTACCAGTTGTTTTTGTATGGACTCTTTTATGTACACTGTGTTGTGTTTAACCACTTCAATACTGGGCACATTTTACCCCCTTTCTGGTGGTATTTTGGTGGTATATAATCACCACTGGGTTTTTATTTATTTGTTAAATTAAAGTAAAAATAATAAATAAAAAATTTGAGGGAAAAAATGTGTTTTTCTTCTCTTCTGTTATAAAAATTTGCAAATAAATAATTGTTCTTCAGAAATTTAGGCCAAAATGTATTCTACTACATTTCTTTGGTGACAATAATCCAAATCAGTGTATATTATTTAGTATGCAGGAAAGTTACAGAGTCTACAAACTATGGTATATATCTGAAAATTTATCAATCCTGATGTACTGATGGCCCATCTCATTTCTTGAGGCCCGAAAATGCCAAGACAGTACAAATACTCCCCAAATGACCCATTTTTAGAATGTAGACAGTCCAAGGTATTTAGTAAGAGACCATGCAGGTTTTTTGAAGTTGTAATTTTTTGTTTAAAATTTTGGGAAAATAAAGAAATGAACCAGTCACCAGTGCAGTACAGCATCACCATATATCTGGTGTGGCGGTGATTGGGGACACGGACTGGTGACCGTACGAGAGAAAAAAAAATTATCATTTTTTTTACATTTATTTTTTATTTTTATTACATTTATTTTTTATTTTTACGATTTTTTTAAAACACTGTGACCATAGCAATAAAATTTTACCATAGTAACATTGTGCTACTCTGGGAAAGTGATCAGGTTCTTTTTTTTTTTACACAATATTTTTGCTTTTAGCAGTGAATTACATTGCTATAAGCAAGCATTTTACCGAATATAACTGATCCATTCAGTATTGTTTTGTTGTGATTAGCTGTGATTGGTCAAAGCTAATCACATAGTACAGATGGACTGTGATTGGTCCTGTCTGTACCATGTGATCAATTTGACCAATCACAACTAGCAATACAATTGTACACAATGGATGGCATGAAAGGAAGCCATCCATTGTGTACAACTGTCATGTGACCTGTTGTGATTGGTCACGGCAGTCACATGGTACAGGTAAGTATCCTAAAATTAAGTCAGCAGTTACAACATGTGTAGCTGCTGACTTTTAATTTCTTTGCTGGGGGGACGGAACTCCACTTTAACTTTCAATGATAATGATAAACAGGACAAACAGTGAATATCCCTAAAGGGAACACAGACAGTAATAAAAACCTGGTGATCTAATCCATTCCCAACTTTCTCCAAAACTTAAAAAGTTTTGCCTTTAGTTTTACCTTAATAAAAAGTACAAAACCTATTACCGTGTGATAAGCCCTGATAGGCTATGCAGAGCCCATATCACCATATAACATACAGTAGAAGTACATGTAAAAGCTCATAGACAATTGGTATATGGACACAGTAACCAATCTTGGTAAGAAAGCAAAACACAGATAAAACACACTTCCACGCACCCCCTTTCCTCTCTCCCCCTCAATGGACAAACAAAATTGTGCAAATATAAAAATTTAACAGTGGTATACAGTTCTGAGTGACCACCCACACAAAATAAAATAAATCAAGTAGGGAGAAAAAGACACCAAATAGCTTACCGTGAAATAGCTAGATTGTGTCCACCACTTTAGGAGATATTGGTATAGATATATTACATGCTTTGCAAATCAACTGCTAAAACCGAAGTCACATCCTTCTGCAGGGTCTCCACCCTCCTTCTCTGGAAGCAGCAAAGGTACACAGTGTGATGCTGTATAAGATGCAATTCTGGAGGTGTAGTACTGTCTAGGGTCACTAGCAGTGGCGGCCTGTCCATAGGGGGCTCCCGAGCGCTGCCCTCCCTCCTGTAGTCACCAAAAAATAAATAACTAAATAAAAAAAAATAAAAAAAATGTCCTTTGACAGACTGCACTATTTTCGGGCGCCGGCCACGTGCATTATGGCAAGCGCCACGTCAATGCAATCACGAGATTCCAGACACGGTACTTCATTTGCAGGCTTTTGTCCCGCCTTGCGGCGCTCTCCGATGCGCCGAGTAGCTTCTGCCGGGCGATCGTAGTATCAATTACTACGACCGGGCAGTTTGATTGACATCTGAGTTAGATGTCACTTCATGTTTTCTCTCTCTCATTGCGCCCGAGAGAGAAAAAACCGGAAGTATGAGGAGGTACTCCTCCATGGCCGCTGCCAGTAGAAGGAGACAACAGGAGAGGACACCACACAGCAAGGTAAGTGCCGCTGTGCTCCCGCACAGAGGGGGGAGAGGGGGATTCGATGGGACACAGGCTGCATTTCATGGGACAGAGGCTGCATTTCATGGGACAGAGGCTGCATTTCATGGGACAGAGGCTGCATTTCATGGGACAGAGGCTGCATTTCATGGGACAGAGGCTGCATTTGATGGGACAGAGGCTGCATTTGATGGGACACAGGCTGCATTTGATGGGACACAGGCTGCATTTGAAGGGACAGAGGCTGCATTTGAAGGGACAGAGGCTGCATTTGAAGGGACAGAGGCTGCATTTGATTGGACACAGGCTGCATTTGATTGGACACAGGCTGCATTTGATTGGACACAGGCTGCATTTGATGTGACACAGGCTGTAAGGAGGGACTCCGCTGTGGGCACCTGATGTAAGAGGGACTCCGCTGGGGGCACCTTATGGCATCTGGTGGCAGGCGACATGCTCAGGGCTCCCACTGATTCGGCATTATGGTGAGTTGAATGATTTCATTTTATATTACAATGTAATAATAGAAATAATGCGCTTCAATCATCCTGACACCATAACAACCATGGTGCCAGGATGATTGAAGTGCTAACACCAGGTGTTTGGAGTATCTTTATCTGCTGATTGTTAAAATTTCTAGAATACACATATTTCTATTGTTGTGCAGGATCTGGGCCTGTTGTCTCTCCCTCTCTCTCTCCCTTCCCTCCATCCCTCGTTCATCTCAGATGCTAACCACACCACCTTAGAGCTTCGCCCACTATTTCACTGATACCACGCCCATTTTCACCAAGTGGGAGGAGTCAAAAAGGAAGGGCGGGGCCTGGCACCCCCCATCCTAAAACTTCACCAGCCGCCACTGGTCACTAGATGTCAATGACCCTCAGTGGACGACAGACTATTGTATTTCTCCAAAGATATAAAGCAGTAATAAACCCATAAACAAAAATGTAATATTGTGCAGCCTACTAATCATTAAAGGAGAAGCCCAGCCTGAGCTCGTTTGGATGGGCTTCTCAGATGGGTCACTGGAGCCAAATTTGTTTTGCACTCCTGTGACCCGTTTTCAGCAGAGAACGGTCTGAAGTCCGCTCTCTGCTGACGTCACTGGAATCAGTCCAGGCACCATGTCATCACGACAATAAAGTCTGGATCCACCAGGTGCATGGACTGATGCCCATCTCAGCCTCTCTGCAAGCCGCTGAGAGCCCGGGGGGGCTCAGAGCAAAGAGCTGCTGACAGACAGACAGCAGCTTTCTGCTCGGGGAGCTGAGAGAACTGAGCTATCAGTGGGGGTTCGATGGTTCGGTTCTCACTGCAGTGGCGCCGGGGGACAGATGCAGCATCAGACCGATGCTGCATCCACCTAGGTAAGTATGATAGTAAAAAAAAAAACACAATTCTCTTTTAAATGTGTTGGCTGCAGATTGACAATGCTGCTGATAAATGAAGTCTCAGTTGCTCCTCTTTATAGAGGAGGGACGCCTTAAGACAAAAACTGTGTAATTGATTAGATCACAGGTGAAAATAAAGAAAAAAATCTCCGGTTCTGGACACGTGTTTACACTCTGATCCAGTCTGACTCTGCCCTTCTCTCGCTCCCAACTCCTGGGCACCCCTGCTAGATGAACTAATTATCACCCCATCTAGGAATCAGAGGAAATTGGTAGGGTTTGTGTTTCTCGCTGCCCAGCAAACACTCACTAATGCATTAAAACAACCCTTTCCTAATATTTGAAAATAAAGTGAATTGCGCTAACTTATAAAATAAATGTCCAATCCTATATCCCTATGTTTGTCAAAACAATTAGGTGTGTGAATCTTGTGAACTTTCTACTCTAATGCCGCGTACACACGGACGTTTTTCTCGTCGAAAAAAACGAGATTTTTCCCATTCGACAAGAAAAACGATAGTCTGTGGGCTTTCTGTCTTTTTTTTCGACGAGAAAAACGGCATTAAAAACGCCGAGAAAAATTAGAACATGTTCTAATTTTTCTCGTCGTTTTTGTCGACATGTTTTCCGCGGCAGTGTTTCCCATAGGGAAACACTGCCGCGGAGCCCACAGACGGTCGTTTTTCTCGTCAAGAGAAAAAATGACGTGAAAAACAACCGTGTGTGGGGAACAAGCTGTTCCCCCGTTTTTAAATGACATTATTCACGGCGGTTTTTTAACCACGTGAATAATGATCGTGTGTTTGCGGCATAAGGGTGTGGTATCCACAATTGCTTGTATAATACCAATCAAGTTATACATGCTATTAACAACAAAAATCCTGCTGCGATTTTAAACATAAGATATATAAAGTGCGAATGTCCAAAAAAGGTATATATATATATATGTAGCAGGGACTTTAAATCTAAGGGAATGTTTGAGTGGTAGTTGTACTCATGATGAACACTGGCAGGAATGCCAATAACTCGGCCATTTCCCTGACAGGTACGGGCATGTGGCATTGGTGTTCCCCTCTTCCTACAAGTGAGCCAAAGGTAAGGAAGAGGGGTCTGTGTAATTATAATTCATTTAGTTCATCAGATTGTGCCTGGACCTCCTTCCCACTTTGTTCTGAACTGTTCTGTGTCTAACCAGTTGCTCTCAAAGGACTATTTATTGCTCTGAAGAATAAATAAGTGTTGGACTTTCAGTGGTGTGGAACTTGACTTTCTGGGAGCTAAATGGTCCTACCTCCACCTGCGTGGAGGGGGGGGAATTATCCTCAAGGGAAGTTTTGGCTCTGGACAGGGACACAGGCCCAAAGGTAAAAGGTTATAGCTCACACCTCTGCACACAAGAGGATACGAGCTGGTGGTGCACCACACTCTCCTCCCTGGTCCCCTAGACGAGAGCCATTGACCGAGAAGAGAAAGAGGGAGTGAGAGGTGAGGTCGCTACACATATATTTTCATTCAGCCTATATTGGTTGTATACTTAATTGCATCAAACTGTTTGTAGTAAATAAGCATCTTGGAGCCGGTAACACATTTATTCTACTTTCCTAATATTGGTGAAGTTAAACAGAGACTCATGGGCATTATGGTGCATGAAAAGCTACGGAAAACAACTGTGGTGGATGACCGAAGAATTCTTTCCCTGGTGAAGAAAACACCCTTCACAACAGTTGGCCAGATCAAGAACAAGAACACTCTCCAGTAGGTGCATGTGTGTCAAAGTCAACAATCAAGAGAAGACTTCACCAGAGTGAATACAGAGGGTTCACCACAAGATGTAAACTATTGGTGAGCCTCAAAAACAGGAAGGCCAGATTAGAGTTTGCCAAGCAACATCTAAAAAAGCCTTCACAGTTCTGGAACAACATCCTATGGACAGATGAGACCAAGATCAACTTGTACCAGAGTGATGGGAAGAGAAGAGTATGGATAAGGAAAGGAACTGCTCATGATCCAAAGCATACCACCTCATCAGTGAAGCATGGTGGTGGTAGCGTCATGGCGTGGGCATGTATGGCTGCCAATGGAACTGGTTCTCTTGTATTTATTGATGATGTGACTGCTGACAAAAGCAGCAGGATGAATTCTGAAGTGTTTCGGGCAATATTATCTGCTTATATTCAGCCAAATGCTTCAGAACTCATTGGACAGCGTTTCACAGTGCAGATGGACAATGACCCGAAGCATACTGCGAAAGCAACCAAAGAGTTTTTTAAGGGAAAGAAATGGAATGTTATGCAATGGCCAAGTCAATCACCTGACCTGAATCCGATTGAGCATGCATTTGACTTGCTGAAGACAAAACTGAAGGGAAAATGCCCCAAGAAAAAGCAGGAACTGAAGACTGTTGCAGTAGAGGCCTGGCAGAGCATCACTAGGGATGAAACCCAGCGTCTGGTGATGTCTATGCATTCCAGACTTCAGGCCGTAATTGACTGCAAAGGATGTGCAATCAAGTATTAAAAAGTGAAAGTTTGATTTATGATTGTTAATCTGTCCAATTAATTTTGGTCCCTTAAAAAGTGGGAGGCACATATACAAACTGTTGTAATTCCTACACCGTTCACCTGATTTGGATGTAAATACCCTCAAATTTAAGCTTAAAGTCTGCAGTTAAAGCACATCTTGTTTGTTTCATTTCAAATCCATTGTGGTGGTGTATAGGGCCAAAAAGATTAGAATTGTGTTGATGTCCCAATATTTATGGACCTGACTGTAAGTGACTACTTAGGTGTTGGCCTGGGCTTGGATGCTGGAAAAGGACTTCATTGCTGCTCATATGGTTATCACTTTGTTCACTGCAGAAACACATCACAGCTATCCTGCAAGCCTTCAGTGTACCCTGCCTGCTGTCGCTACAGCAATGTTAGATGAGATAAGCAAAGAGCTTTGGCAAGTTTTAGTGTCTATGAATATCAGCATTCAGCAGCTGGACCAGCGTTTTGTAAACATGGACTCAGAAAATGTATGAGAAATATTGTAAATTCATATATAGTGCCAACATATTACACAGCATTCTGTAGCAGTGAATGTTTTTTCAGCTTCATCTATCCCTGCATTACTGAAGGCTTCAATCCAGTTCCTCTATCAGAGGCATAGGAATTTACATACTTAGAAACGTGGTGTGATGTAGATTAGCATATCATATTTTGGGATAGTGGGCATGAATAAAAGTTCCCTGACATTTGGCTTAATGCTTGAATTACTCTTCTGGTAATTTATGTTATGGAACATATAGTAGATTGCATGCAAGAATTGGCTATCAAAAGTTGCCTAATTGTTAAATGGTATAAATGTAAAAGGAATGTGTTGTCATTGCCCAGTCTGATGTCAGATATTAGAATACAATAAGAATATAATGCAGAGTATGGCCTTTTCAAATTGGGGTCTTGGCTTTATTATACAGTAGGCATTATCATATATACACTATATTACCAAAAGTATTGGGACACCTGCCTTTACTAGCACATGAACTTTATTGGCATCCCCGTCTTAGTCCGTAGGGTTCAATATTGAGTTGGCCCACCCTTTGCAGCTATAACAGCTTCAACTCTTCTCGGAAGGCTGTCCACAAGGTTTAGAAGTGTGTCTATGGGAATGTTTGACCATTCTTCCAAAAGCGCATTTGTGAGGTCAGGCACTGTTGTGGACGAAAAGGCCTAGCTCACAGTCTCCAAAAGGTCATCCCAAATGTGTTCTATCGGGTTGAGATCCGGACTCTGTGCAGGCCAGTCAAGTTCCTCCACCCCAAATTCGCTTAAACATGTCTCTGTGGACCTTGCTTTGTGTACTGGTGTGCAGTCATGTTGGAACAAGAAGGGGCCATCCCCAAACTGTTCCCACAAAGTTGGGAGCATGAAATTGTCCAAAATGTCCTGGTATGCTGACGCCTTAAGAGTTGCCTTCGCTGGAACTAAGGGGCCAAGCCCAACCCCACACCAGAATCTCCCCTCCAATAAATGATTTGGACCAGTGCACAAAGTAAGGTCCATAAAGATATGGATGAGCGAGTTTGGGGTGGAGGAAATTGACTGGCCTGCACAGAGTGCTGACCTCAACCCGATAGAACACCTTTGCTATAAATTAGAACAAAGACTGCGAGCCAGGCCTTCTCGTCCAACATCAGTGCCTGACCTCATCAATGCGCTTCTGGAAGAATGGTCAAACATTCCCATAGACACATTCCTAAACCTTGTGGACAGCCTTCTCAGAAGAGTTGAAGTTATTATTTTTGTGTAGCTCCCACTACCCTTTGGTATGTGCTAAAATTATGTTTTTTTGTTTTAAACTGTCAGTGCAGGTAAATTTAGCCAGGCCTGTGCATTAAGCTAGGCCTGGTTGTTTTGATCTGGGACTGGGAGTGTCAGAGTAGCAGTGGGTGTGGCCACCTGTGCTCAGACTCTGGAACTCCTACCCTGCTTTCAGGAGAATGTTCTGGAGCGGGCGGAGCTGGAAGCTCTGAGTGACAGGCAGCTTGTGTGGCAGCTCTGACCAATCCCCAACTAGGGTTGGCAGGGGGCGGGCCTGCTATATAAGCTGAGCTAACATGCCACTGGGGAGGAGTCGTTAGAGGAAAGAAGATGGGGCAGTAGTGTCTGTGTGAAGGCCCCAGGCCTGAGTGCTTACCAGGTGCTGAGGAGAAAGTCCTGATGGGGGACCACTTTTTTTAACACCACAGAGGAGGAATTCACTATTAAGAGAAAGGAACCTGGAACTGTTACTGCTGGACTGTGCGGTTGAACCATGTCTCTTCCATGGACCGGGGACCATGGAACAGGTCAGTGGGTACATGACAGCAAGTGATGGGACCGGAGGAGTCTATTCAAGGAGCTTGGGAATATCTGCTGTTGCCCCTAGTAACTGAAAGCCACAAGGGGGTGTCTTAGACGGGATGTTGTACGGTCAGTCCTATACAGCAGGATGTTACAAGGAGAGACTCTAACCTTATCTAAACTCTATATTGAAACTCAACTTCCATATCACTGGACTATTTGGGCCTAGTAGGCCGTCAGTGTATGAGGATACGCTCCGGACGCAGGGCCAGCATTTGGATAACTGTCATTACCTCAGAAAGTCATTCAGAGTGACTTTTCAACAAGAAAGCAAGAATGAAAAAAAAACAAAAAAAACAAAAACAAACATGTTATGCTTACCTGCTCTGTGCAACAGTTTTGCACAGAGCAGCTCGATCCTCTTCTTTCTGGGTCCATTGCGGGGGTCTCCCCCCTGTCCAGTGACCCCAAAAGCAAGCCTCTTCCTACGGAGGCACTTGAGTAGGCTTGCTTCTGAGCCGCACTCTGTGTGTCCATTCACACACAGAGCGTGGCTTGGCTCCCCCTCTCTCTCCTCTTTGGCTCACTGGCTGTGATTCACAGCAGCGGGAGCCAATGGCTCCCACTGCTGTGTGAGCTTATCAGGAGAAAGAGTGATCTGGGAGAGCCACTGCTTTCGTCCACATTGCTGGATCGAGATTTGGCTCAGATAAGCATTAGGGGGGTTGAGGGGGAGCTGCATCCAGGAGGTTTTTTACCTTAATGTATAGAATGCATTACGGTGAAAAACCCTAAGTCTTTAGAACCACTTTAATCAGCAATGATGAATATGTCAAAGGTGTATATACTGTATGCTATATTACCAAAAGTATTGGGACACCTGCCTTTACACACACATGAACTTTAATGGCATCCCAGTCTTAGTCCAACTGCTGCTTCGGGGGCGTCATCCCATATTTTGAGAAGTGCTGTTTCTGTGCCATGGCCTGGGCGGAAGCCTGATTGTAGTAGGTCCAAGAGTTTGTGAGTGTCCAAATGGAGTTGTAGCTGTTGTACCACTGCTTTCTCCATAATCTTGGAGATGGTGTTGAGGCTTGTTACCGGTCTGCGGTAGATTGGGTCTTTGGGGTCGAGGTTGGGTTTCTTTAGGAAGGGTTTGATTATGCTTTGCTTGAGGGAGATCGGAACCATACCTTCTTTGAACGATTGATTTACGAGATGTGTTATGGTAGGTGCTAAAATGTCGGTACATTCTTTCAGGAGTTTTGTGGAAATTATGTCATTTGGTGATGTGCTGTCTCGGAGGCTTCTGATGATGTTTTTGGTGGTGTCGATGGTGATCGGGACCAACGAAAATGTTGTCGATTGTATAATGTTCGTATTGAATTCCTCTGTTTGCTTTGGCTGAGTGAGGTTGGTTGTTTTTTTCTGTTAAATTATTTCACGAATGTTTTCGATTTTGTCGATAAAAAAATCCGATAGCTCATTACAGAACTCTTGGGTTTCGTTTGCTGGAGTGCCTAGGCAGGTAGGGTTCATAGTCTGAGTGACTAGTTTGAAGAGTTCACGAGGTCGGTTTTGGACTTTTTTGATGGTGTTTAAGAAATGTTCCTTTTTTGCTTTGAAAATTGCTTTGTGATATTTCTTAGTGAGTGTTTTGTAGTTTGTGTGGTTTTCCTTTGTTTGGTTTGTTCTCCAGGCTCCTTCAGCGCTTCTGCGTTCTTGCTTCAGTAGAGTAAGAGTGTCATTAAACCAGCCTGAGTTGTTTTTGCGGATGAGTGCTCTACGTTTCTGAGCGACTGTATCTGCTGTTTGTAGTAATGCTTTGTTTAAGGAGTTGAGTGTTTGTTCCGTTGAGTGGTTTTGATTTAGCATTCCTATTTTTTTTGATAGTGTGGTTTTGAAGAGTTCAGAGTGTAGTTTCTTCTGAGATCTTGTCCAGTATGTTGTTATTGAGTGTTTCGGTTTTTGGGAGATGGTGTTGGTGGTGATTTTAAATTTGATAGCGTGGTGGTCCGTCCTTGGTAATGGCATGTTCTCCAGTGTGTTGATGTCCATATTTTGTTTGAAGATGAGGTCAAGAATGTGACCCGACCCATGCGTGGGAGCATTTATCAGTTGCTGCAGACCTAGTTCTTCCAGTTGGTTGATGCAGGAGGTGGCAATGGGGTCCTGAGTGGAGTTAGCCCAGAGGTTGAAGTCCCAGAGTAACAGAAAGTTTTTGGTTTTTAAAGGTGTATGTCGAGATGAATTCAGTGAAGGGTGTGAGGAGATTTGTCTTTGGTCCTGGTGGTCTGTAGCATAGCAGTATGTGGATGGTGTCTTGAGGTGTTGTTTGAAGATGCAGAGTGAGTGTCTCCATGAAAGGCAATGAGTTCTGTAGAGTCAGTTTGATGAGAGAGAGGTGAGATTTAAAGATCACTGCTAGGCCTCCTCCTCTTTGTCCTATTCTATGCTCGGTTAGGATGCAGTAGTTCTCAGGCACCAATTCTGTTAGGATGGTGTTACAGTCAGGTGTTAGCCAGCTTTCCGTGATAAAGAGGCAATCTATGTTGTTTTGGGTGATGAAGTCGTGGATTTTCTGTCTGTGCTTGACTGCAGATCTGGTGTTGATCAGGGCGCATGATAAGTGTTGTAGTTGAAGTGGTGCCTTCGATTGTCGATTGATGCTTAGCAGTTGTTCTTTTTGTAGTATTTTTTGGGTGGAGGTTGGTAGTGTTGGGCGGTATTCCTTAGCCTGTGGAGGATGTCCGCTGAGTATTTAAAGTTGCACATGATGGGAAAAAAAAGTTGATGGTGATGGTTAATAGGGTCCAATGACCTAACCACCCCCCGTTTATCCAGAGGAAGGCGAAAAACCCCAGCTGAGCCTAGGCCAATTACTACAGCAGGGGAAAAATTCCTTCCTGACCCCCCGAGAGGTGATCGGGTGAACCCTGGATCAACTTCCTACTGGTTGGAGGTGCCCCGATGTACTTACCAGGTCAGCGAACGTGGGCCCGCTGGAAAGAGAATTGGAGAGAGGATAATGGGATGGCCGAAGCTAGGCCGCAGCCACGGTCTGTCCTGCCGGTCTAGCGGTCTAGAGGCGGGCGCCCGGATGGCTGCAGGAGGCAGGCGGCGGCTGCGGGTGGCGCGATGGAGAGCTGGGGGACCTGAGCTAGGGGAGAGTGGGGTCCAGGGGAAGCCACAGGTTGTCAGGTTTACGTTTGCTGGGGGAGAGAAACGCAGGAATCCAAGGATGAGTCCTGGATGGCCAGAGCTCCTGCCACACACGTCCGTTACGCTTGACCGTGTGTGTGGATTGCTCTGTGAAGCGGTGAGGCTAGAGCTCCTGTCACACACGTCCGTTACGCTTGACCGTGTGTGTGGATCTGGGGAGATAGCGGAGTAGCGGTGGTCGGTGCTGTAGGTTGGGGTAGCCTGGGTACGTCGGGGGGGAGATATCCGTAATAAGTAGAAAAATAAAGTTTTAAAGAGTTTTGTGAAAGATAGTGGTGACTGGTGCAGGTTGGGGGGTGGGGGAATATCAGTAGAAGTAGAGAAAAAATAAAAAGTTAGTTTTTTTTGTGTGTCAGTGTTGGAGGAAAAGCTCCTGGGTAAACCAAGATGGCCGCTGCTTACCAGGCCGGATCTCTGTTTTGTCCTCCTGGCTGCCGCTTAAGAGTGACCCAGTGGGGGCCAAAGGCAATCGACCTGTGACGGGGTGCAATCCGGTGGTTATACCAGGTGAATATTTTCTAGGGGGGCCGGGAGAAGGTGTTGAGGGCCAAGGCTGTGTGGACCAAGATGGCCGCCGCGGCCGGGCTAGGCCGAAGCCGCGGTCTATCCTGACGGGCCAGGCAGCTGCTGGTGCTGCTTCGGGAGGCCTGCTAATGGGATGGGCACTAATGGGCAGCACTGATGGACAGTAAAAGGCAGCACTGACTGGCACCAGTAATGGGCACTGATTTGTGTCACTGATGGGCAATCATGGGCATTGATTGGTGGCACTTCTGGGGCTTTTTTTTATTTTAATCAGGGCACTGATGATCAGTGCCCTGATTACATGCCCTATTCTCCCCTATGAGGAGATGCCGCTGATCAGTTCTCCTTGCCGTACACTCTGTCAGTGTGAGGTGAGCAGAGCCGATCAAAGGCACTTCCTGTATTTACATGGGACCGGCTGTAATTGGACACAGCCGATCGCATGGTTAAAGAGCCGCGCCAGAGAATGAGGTCGCGGTCAGTCCTAGCAACACGGTGCGGCCCTGGTCGCCATGCTGCGTGCCACCGCGGGGCGCGCCGAAGCGACCGTTCCGGTGCACCGTCTTATGACGTCCACCCAGAATGAAAACCGCATGTTCCTTCGTCATTTGACGGTGGGCAAGGGGCAAGTGGTTAAAGTCAAGACCTAAATCTAATTGAGACTTGCAAATTGCTGTTCACAGACGCTCTCCAACCAATCTGACAGAGCTTGAGCTATTTTGCAAAGGAGAATGGGCAAAAATGTCACTCTCTAGATGTGCAAAGCTGGTAGAGACATCCCCAAAAAGACTTCCAGCTGTAATTGCAGCGAAAGGTAGTTCTACAAAGTTTTGACTTAGAGGGGCTAAATACAAATGCACCCCACACTTTTCAGATATTTCGTTGTAAAAAAATTGAAAATCATTTTCCTTCCACTTCACAATTATGTGCCACTTTGTGTTGGTCTATCACATAAAATGGCAATAAAATACATTTACGTTTTTGGTTGTAATATGACAAAATTTCAACCTCGGGGTGCCTTCATGTTTCATTCAGGGGTTGCCTTGTCAAAATGCCTAAAAATTGGCTACAAATTGTATACAAGCCAGTGGGTGGCTCAAAACTGCTCTTTAGTTACACAAAGCCACAGGCTTTCATTGTGCACCATTACAACCTTCTAGCACCGGTGTCCTAACAACCAATCACATCATTGGTTTGATAATGAGGACATCAGGCGCCCCTTCCATTTGGCACTGGAGTCACATTAGCTGAGTAAGAGCCCTTTCACACTGCCAGCACCCGAAAAACGCAGCTAAAGTGCCACTAAAACTAGCGGTGCTTTGCCAGTGTTTTTCTGGCGCTAGTGGGGTGCTTTTAACCCCCGCTAGTGGCCGAATAAATGGTTAAAAGCGCCCACAAAGCGCTGCTTTGCAGGAGCTTTGTGCGCACTTCCAATTGATTTTAATGGGAAGGGGCGCTTTAGGAGCGGTGTATTCACCGCTCCTAAAGCGCTGCAAAGAAGCTGCTTGCAGGACTTTTTTTGACGCCCTGCCAGCGCAGCGCCTCAGTGTAAAAGCACTCAGGCTTTCACATTGGGATCGCAGATGAGGCTTCTTTCAGGCACTTTACAGGCGCTATTTTTAGCGCTACAGCACCTGAAAAATGCCCCAGTGTGAAAGGGGTCTGAGGGTGAGAAACTGAGGGAGAATAGAAATATTGGAATACTAGTAAGTAACAATGCGCAAAGGTGGATTTGCTTTGATAGAATAAATCACCTCCAAAGTTGGGTGTCCTATGTGTGTTCATTTTATTTTTCATACATTTTGGATTGGAGTGCTTCAAGATTGTGCAGAATTTTGAAGTGTGCCTTGACTGAAAAAAGGTTGAGGAACATTGGCCTAGAGTTCAGTTATAAATATCAGCTTCAGGTGGAAATGACCCTTCATATACATGGCAGATTCACTAATAGTAATCTTAGTCATTTTCAAATTCTTGCCTGTAAGGGGTTTTTCACATTAAAGTGTTTTTGATCTGCTATTTCAAGTGGATCAAATACATTTCTCACTGCGCATGATGCAGGTTAAAATCTAAGTGATGAAAAATACATGAAAACTTGATGAAAAAACACAGATGAAGGCTGCGTTATGAAACATGCTGTGTGAAATATGAGATTCTAATACAAACATATGTTTAGTTCGATCGTATTTTATGGATATTGAACAGATGTGTTGAGGCATGCAAGTAGTGCTTTGCATGCTTATTACAGCCTTTACTGCACAGTGCACGGAGCCTAGTTTAGAAACTTTTTAATGGCAGACGCAATGGCCAATTCCACAGCAGGCTGAGACAGAGCGAAAATAGAAAACCAACATATGTCAGGGGTTTGTCAGCAGACCACCGCCCCTTAAGGTAACATCAGTCGTCAGGAACATGTTTTAGAGAAGCTACAAATGCCCTTCATCAGTCGCATCGAAAGGACTACTTCCTGCCTATTTATTTATCCTACAACAAAATAGGACAAGGTCAGTTGCAGTAAATGTGAGCACCGCTATATTTGTTCTTGCAAACTTCATGTACATGTAGCGTGGGTCTAAATCTAGGGGGTACACCTGGGTGGTAGTATGACCCAGGTGTGTATAAATCAAAAGAGGATTTGGACCATTTTCAGTCGTGGAGGACTTTGGTGGTGTACTATTCTCCTTGGCCTGGGGTGGCGGTGTTCCCACAGGTCGAGGTAGAATCACTGCCGCAGTGCTGTCCTTTTTGTCCCGTTCCAGTGGTGGTACAGCGGGGGCGGAGAACCTGCTGTGGCGTCACGGGAGGAGATAAAGGGGAGAGACGCCCTCGCTACGAGGTCTTCTGCATCCGGCACCCAGGCACCTTAGGCATGGGTGCGGTCGGTCCGGAGTTCCAGCCCAGGCGCCATGGCCTGGTCGGAGCAGTGTTGGCGTCCACCTCAGGCACCTTAAGCCTGGGGTGAGGTACTACACCGGAGGCCTGGGGCCCAGTGACTTCGACTGGGCTCCGCAAGGGTGGATGAGTCCGAGGGACCCTGAGGTGGATGGGGCCCATGTCTGAGGTGAGGAGGCCGGAGAGGTTACCTGTCTGAAGAGCCCGGAGCAGCATCAACCCGGTGACGGAGGGGCCTCTGGTAACTCCCTTGGAGGGACATCTTCCCCCTGACAGGGGCCACAACGCAGCGAAGGTACTCCAGTTCAGTTCATGTTCTCCAGAGTCGCTGGTAGAGACTCAAAGGCTTCAAGTTTCTCTCTTTAGCCGATGGCTATAGCAACCGCTGGTGAAAACACAGTGGTTTAGTTTATTACTAGGACAGTGCCTCGACCTGCTCACCCCACCGTGTTGAACTGTTTATGGGTCCCAATCAATCGGCTGACAAAGAACTGTTTAATTGTGTGCTACAATAAAACAAGTGTTGGATCCTTATCGGTGTGTGGTACTCTGTTTAATGGGGGCGAAGGGAAGTGTCAGCACAGAAGGACTTGGTATTCCTGCAGAAACACACAGGCCCGAGGAAAACAATAGGTACTGGCCTTCACCTCACCCGCTGCAATGGGGAGGACATGGGCCGTAGCGCATCTCACTCTCACATACAAGATACCCCTAGAAAAGAACTATCGGAAACCCGATTCACATGAGGAGAGAGTGGGGCCGCTACATACAATAAAATAAAACCAGCAATAAAATGCAATACAATGTAAGGGTAAGATTAAAGCGTTACTAAACTAAGGATCCTGCATTCACTATGTAGCAAAGGTCCCAGGCCTCCTTCGGTCTGATGAGAACCTCCAGGGCCAGGGATAGCTGACATACTTCTTAAGTATGTAGTGGGTTGTGAGGCATGGTGGGTGCAGAGTAGTTAAAGTTATTGGGCACCAGACACTTCTTGAATGCAAAAGAAAGTTTATTTCTCTTAACAATCTTTTTGGGGGAAAGAGGGTTAGGGCCAGGACACCCTTAGGTAGTTGCAAGATCAATTGGCAGACTCCAAGACTTCGATAGGAGGACAGCCATGCAGGGAAAGGCATCCAGCAAGACACCACATCTGAATGTGCAGGAATGCTGTCTCCTATGGCAACAGTCTTTAACAGTTCCTAACACAAAGCTTAACAGTTCTTTTCTTCTTCACTAAAATGGCTCCTTGTAGTTCTTCAGCCCACTGAGCTCCCAGTCTCTCTTACTAGACTAGATGATTCACTGCCACTTAAACCCTTGAGCTCCTCCAATCTTCACGGTGGTATCTTCCTCAAGCGTCACCCCCACTTCTCTGCTGGGTCCCTAGCTTGGCACTCAAGATACCTCTCAAGCTTCACCCCACTGGCTTGCTCGGTACCTAGCTTGATACACAAGGATGCTCTGCAAGTGTCAACTTCACTGGCTGGGTCCCTGGCTTGATACCAACTGAAGTTTCCTATTTCTTCACCGTCCACGGTTGGTGAGAATGCTGCTCCGGTACTTGCTTCAGTTACTCACCGTGAACCCTGGTAATTAGGCGGATAGTCCCTTACTGGTGACAGCTTCCCCTCTACCTCCGACCATGACAGGTTCTCTGGCCGGGCAGAACCATCACTTCTGGTTGGACTGCAAGCCGCAGTCCCAACCCTGCGCTGCTCTCTTGCTTCCGGATAGGCCCTCAGAAAGCCTATCAGCCAGATGTGCCCGGGATAGGCCCCCATCTCTGGCCTAGCAGCCCAGGCAATACAACATACGTCCACCCAGACAGCTGTCAAGGTGGCACCGAACATAGATCACCTGACTCCACCCAAGAGAGCCTGAGTCCATGGCCTTAAAAGGCCATGGACTAAAGGTTAAAATGCAGAGTAAAAATACCAAACTAAAATATGATGAATATTCAAGTACACAAAATAAATGGGTAAAACAATAATGATAGTAATAATAGTCTGCCATGTATATAAAAAAAGTATGTTAGCTTGTATGTTATACAAAAGAGACTGGAATCACCTGGTCATATACCCCCTCATCTGGTCATATACCTCACACCTGGTCATATACCCCCCACCTGGTCATATACCCCCCACCTGGTCATATACCCACCCACCTAATCATATATCCCCTCATATGGTCATATACCCTCTCTCCTGGTCATATACCCCCCTCACCTGGTTATATACCCACCCCCACACCAGATTGGGCTCTCAAAAAGCTCCGGGTCTCCGTATTATCAGTGACCATTATTACCCCCGAGTCCCAAGGTCTGGGGTTGGTCGGGAACTCTGGGCTATTAGCCGCCTGTTTTTGTGCGTGTTTGCAAAATTAAAGTGGGCCGGTCTGGATGAAGTCCAGGGCCAAATTTTTGTCCCAGTCCAGCCCTGCTGTTAAGTAATAAAGGAATGCAATAATGCAATTTCTGTTCTAAGGTTTACTGTAGCTGTACACTTTAGGGCAGCCTTTCTCAACCTTTTCAACAGAGAGGAACCCTTGAAATAGTTCTCCGGTCTCGGGGAACCCCTGATAAAAATTACAGATCTACAATTCATGAAACCTTAGTGTGATGGTCAGTGGGAAGAATGGTCCTTACACTTGTGGTCATTGGGAAGAATTACCTCCTTACAGATAGCTAAAAGGATCAATGGTGTCAGTAGGAAATTATCTGAGAGGCAGAAATTGCCCAATGCTGAAGGAACCCCTAACAACCTCTGGAGGAACCCTAGGGTTCCACGGAACCCTGGTTGAGAATCACTGCTTTAGGGGGTTAAAAGTGCTATAAATATGTCCAACTACTTAAAATCAAAGAAACATCGTTTTTATTAAGCTCGGAGCAGAAATTAAAATTTAATAAAAAACTTGAATCATAGCACCATCAAGTGTCCAGTTTTATTATTGCCAGGCAAAATTGTAACTATCTGCAAAGACAAGTCTCAGTTCTTAAAATGGAATGTAAGAAGCAATACACAATTAAATAATAAATATGGAGTTTACAACCATTTATAATCAAACATTGTGAAATACCCCCAAGCAGTTGCATTTATTTGCAACTGGGTCACCCAGGGGCCTAGAGGTCCGAGAGGAGTCTCTAACTATAATGAACTTTCCTGGCACCAATTTGCATGTATGCTGCCATGGGATGGCGCAAGGAAAGGAGAATTAAATCTTAAGCATTTGATACAATTTTTCGCTTTCCTGGCACCAACATGGCAGCATACATATGGGTTGGCGCTAGGAAAGGAAAATTACAGTAAGTATTTGATACAATTTTCAGCTATGCAAGACGTACCCGAAAGCAAAATATTAGTGTTTAGCATTTCCAGTTCATTATCTCTGTTTGGGGCTTTACATTGACTCCCACATGGTGATAATGTCCTCCTGAACGAATCTTGTTGTAGATTAGACATTCTGTGAGACACATCCAAATGATCTTGTTGCGCATACTTTCTGTCACATGTTTTGTTGCTTTTTTTTAAGATATTTAAAGGGTAACTTCACTTTTGTGGGGGAAAAAAATAGCAAATAAAAAGAAATTTATATAGTATATGCAATTGCAACACAAGTCATATTGTAATTGAATGTTATTAAAAAATTACCTTTCCTTTTCAGTCTGCAGTTCTGTAATTTTCTGTAAAATGCAATATGGCTACCTGGAGGTGTTCTGTAAATAGAATGTGTACAAAATGCTCCCCCAGAAACATTATCTCCTGCTTGTGTAATGGACTCAAAATAAGAGATAAACTCCAGCTAAGCAGTTTTAATGTTTTTTTTTTATTTATTTTTTGAGAAAAGGTTTAACCACTTAAGGGCCGGAATATTTTCGTGCTTAATGACCAGGCCATTTTTTGCAATGCGGGACTGCGTTGCTTTAGCTGATGATTGCGTGGATACAATGCTGTATCCAAACAAAATTGATGTCCTTTTTTTTGGTGGTATTTGTTTACCTGTGCGTTTTTTTTTTGTTTTGTTTTTTGCGCTATAAACAAAAAAAAGAGTGATAATTTTGAAAAAAAAACAATATTTTCTACTTTTTGCTATAATAAATATCCCCAAAAATGTTTTTAAAAAACTAAATTTCCTCATCAGTTTGGGCCAATATATATTCGTCTACATATTTTTGGTAAAAAAATCACAATAAGTGTGTATTGATTAGTTTGCGCAAAAGTTATAGTGTCTATAAACTATGGGAAAGATTTTTGGCATTTTTATTATTTATTATTTTTATTTTATTTTTTTACTAGTAATGGCGGTGATCTGCCATTTTTAGCGGTACTTCAACATTGCGGCAGACAGATCGGACACTTTTAACACATTTTTGGGACCATTGACATTTATACAGCGATCAGTGCTATAAAAATGCAAGGGGTTAAGTGTGTTCCCTAGGTGTGTTTCTAAATGTGAGGGGATGGAAATGACTAGAGGAGGAGCCAGATCGTTGTTCCTACTTAGTAGGAACAGACGATCTGTATCTCCTCCCCTGTCAGAACAGGGATTTTTGTGTTTACAAACTCACAAATCCCCTTGCTGGCTCTCGTGCCCAGGATCGTGGGTGGCCCGGTGGCGATCGTGCTGCATTCGTTTTCTTTTCTTCCCTCTGTTTTCTATTGGTGATCTGGCCAGAAACACACCTCTTGTATTATACAGACACCACTCTGGATGAAGGAGTACAAGGGGAAAATTTGGACAGCATCATTGTCAGTCTGGGGGGAGTGAAGTGTTAGGAGTACTAGCAGATATAAATACAGTAACAAACTGAAGCTGAATTCCAGCTAATACTTTATAATCCATTAGGGCAAACTGTTTTTTTTTCCTTTTGGGATAAAGGTTTTACATAAATAAATAAAAGATGATAATTTTAAGCACCTCTGTCAGTGATAAATGGTCTGCCTCATCCCTGTACCTGCAAGAGAGCTTTTCTGTTGAAAAGCAACAGATTTACTGGCTGGATCACCTGATGCAAATAGAAGAAAGAAAGTCTAACAAAAGGAAACTAATGCAACGATCACATCTAATGCCGATCAGACTTTTCTCGTCTGGGAAAATGTCATTTTTTCTCTTGGACGAGAAAAACGGGCGTGTGTAGGCTCTCCAGCATTTTTCCCGACGAGAAAAACGGCGAGAATCACGACGAGAAAAATTAGAACATGCTCTAATTTTTCTCGTGGCGAATCACGGCATTTTTTTCCTCGCCAGTTTTCCCATAGGGAAATACTGCTAGGGAGCCTACACACGGCCGGTTTTCTCGACCAAGAGAAAACATGTCGTGAAAAACGGCCGTGTGTAGGGGACCAAGCCGGTCCTCGTTTTTCCCCTTGATCGTGTGTACACGGAATTAGAATTGGTAAGCTGCAATATAGTAATTCTTTGATTTTGGGTTTAATACTGCTTTAAACTATATGGATAAAAGTTGACCATGGCAAGCACCCAGTAGGGTTGTATGGCTTGTTCTTGTAACTGGAACTTTTCTGTCTTTTACTGTTTTTTAAATGTTAATAAGTATGAAGATCTGGACTTCTGGCTTTCCTCTGAACTCAACAGTTATATGTTTGTTCTGGGTCAGAGATGCAAAACCTTATGAGGCCATTTAAGGCAAAATTCTGTTGCTTTGCAAAAGTATTCACACCCCTTGATATTTTCCATATTTTGTCATGTTGCAACCACAAACGTAAATGTATTTTATTGGGATTTTATGTGATAGACCAACACAAAGTGACACATAATTGTGAAGTGGAAGGAAAATGATAAATGGTTTTCAATTTTTTTTACGAATAAATATCTGAAAAGTGTGGCGTGCATTTGTATTCAGCCCCCTTTACTCTGATACTCCATACAGTCTGTCACAAGCAGCCGCAGCATCAGCCGACATCAGCGTGCATAGTGCAGCAGTGCCGGCAGTGCAGTGCCAGTGCTGAATTTTCTCGATCAAGGAGGGGGCCGTGGGTGGGCGGGGCCTTGAGCTCCACTGACGTTCTGGCCCCGACCCTTGCTATGTGTGCACAGTCACTGCTGCCTGTACAAGTGTACATGATCAGAGGAGCGGAGGCCTCGGTAGAAGGAGTCAGACCACGGAGTGGAGTGATGTCAGAGTGCTGGATGGTCAAGGGATACTACTGTGGAGAATTGATTGGAGCTGAACTGGCCAGGAGGACAAGGTAGGTCTTCTTCCTCCTCCCCTGGCTCCCCATGTGTAGAGTTTTTAAAAACGCTGACCTGCAGTCCAGGCTGAGTGAGGCTGTGGCTGTATTTTTTATTACAGAGCACACAGCATTACAGCACATGGAATTACTGTATTTAACTGCTTCATGGGCTTATTTTGGGCCTGGTTGGTTCACAAGTATGTGTTTTGGCGGCCCACATTTGCGCAGGCACAGCAGCCCATTCATTTGAATGGGCTGCCATGCCTGCGTTTCCTGCAGAAAAAAAATGTGCATGCATCATGTAATAGGCTGCGCACACCTATGCCCATCAAGCAGTGAAATACAGCACTGTCTGTCCATTCTGTTTTTGCATCATGTGATTTACCTACAGTTCCTGCACGGGCAAACTTGCTGCGTTTTTAGATGTTTAGGCCACGCTTTTAAAAACAGTGCGTTTGTGTGTGTAGGAACTGCAGGTAAGTCACATGGTGCAAAAGCAGAATGGATTTCAAGGCCACTGCCATTTTAAAATGCTGCATGCACCTTTTTTTCTGCAGGAAACGCAGGCATGGCAGCCCATTCAAATGAATGGCTGCAATATAAAAGGTGCATGCAGCATTTTAAAACGTTTTTGGTTGTAATATGACAAAATTTGGAAAATTTCAAGGGGTATGAATACTTTTTCAAGGCACTGTATATTGGAAAACACAGAAGAGGAGCATCTCCAGCCTTGTCTGGAGGGGACCTGTGTCTAAGGGAGCCTGCTTAAATCCCTATGTATGTTTAAGGAATCTCTGGGGATAATACAATTATTCTTTAGGAATTTTGGGGATTTCATGGTTAACACTTTTATCATCTGTATTTTCTTGCTGATTTTCTTTCTGAGCCATTACAAGAGTGCTCCTTATGAAATATAAGACTGAAATTGATGCTAACCCATCTGTATACTGCTTAGAAGATATGCCACAATAGGAAAGTGATTGCATATATTTTAAAAAATAAATTGCCATATTATTATAGTTTTTTTCTAATATGAAAAATAGAAAATAAAACATGCTGCTACAGTTTTACTGTAAATCTTTTTTTAGTTAGCTAGGAAATACACTAGGTGGTGCTGTTGCACCAGATTCTAAGCAGATGGCCCTGAATTCGTAAGATATGAGTAACACTTTTTTTTTTTACAGTATTAGTGTGCCAAGTTTAAAAAGAAGGAAAAACAATCTGCATTCTCAAGGATTGTCAACTGCTTTTTAGACTGCAAATGCACAACAACATACATTGGTTTGCACAGCCTATTGCCTTAGGGTGTGCACCCCAGAGCACAAACACACGTGTGTATATCAGCAGGGCAGTGCACGGTGTCTGTAAAGCAGAGATTGGTGTCAGTAGGGCAATGGACAGTGTCAGTATTTTTAATTGTATTATTTTTTTATTATTTTTTACAGTTTTATTTTGATTAATAATTTTAAATTATTATTAATTATTTATTTTAACCATGTTTGTACCTGTTCGGGACAATTTTTCCTGGAATGTTTTTTCTTTATATTTTTTTATTTTTTTCTGACCTATTTAATAATATTTTTCCTCCTCAGGTATTTGGACACACAGGGATCTTCCTCCATACTGTGGACTGGCCTGTTCACTTATGATAGTATTTACTAGCTCCTCCCTCTGTGCCCCAGCCACATCTGTTATGGATGACATGTTTCTTTAAATGCAACTCTATGGTGCATCTCTGTTGTACTTCTTCCTGTGTTGTGTTTCCTGTTTCCTGCTGGTTCTTTCAGTAAACATGGCTTATGTACAGTAATGGTTTGTGCTGTCTCTCTACATATATCACGACAAACATGGTGTCAGAAGATTTGGATCCATGCTCTTTCTACACATTTGATGCTGAGAGCCTGCCAGCCTTCATGTGAGTGTTCTTGGAACTGATTGTGCCTCCTGACAATTGCAGTCCTGTCCTGGATGCTGAGTTTTTTCAGCAAGGAAAACAGCATCATGGCAGCTAACAGCATTCCACTGCCTGAGGCAATGAGGGTGAGTGGAGATGTTGGCAGTAACTGGGACAATTTCAGGGCTGAGTTTCAGGACTATTCCCTAGCCACAGGGTTAAATGAGAAGTCTGCAGCAGTGCAAGCAGCCACGCTGAGAAGGATAATGGGCAGTGAATGCCTCCATGTTTACAAGCATAATCTGAACCTCACAGAGGAGCAAAAGAGTGACACCAAAACCATTCTGGATGCATTAGAAGCTTTCTTCAGACCTTCTAAAAATGTAATCTATGAAAGATATATATTTGGCTGCTGTAAGCAAGAAGACTGTGAATCAATAGACAGGTTTGTCACACGGCTAAGAGCAAAAGCTGCAAGCTGTGAGTATGGCTCTCTGAGAGATGAACTTATTCGTGATAAAATAGTTTTGGGTATCACCAGTGAAAGCACACGCCGCCACCTATTGAGGAAACATGATTTAGATCTACAAACAGCAATTGAGATATGTCGCACTGCTGAACTTACTGACAAACATATGAAAGCTATGGAGCAGGATAAACTGATTGACGATATCAATGCAGCCTCTAAACAACAGCAAAACTTCAAAAACCACCAGCATAAGTTTCAGCACAAGGGTCACCTACACAACTCACCTGGGAGGAAGCCTGCATCATGCAAGTATTGCGGCAATGTGCATGTACGAGAGAAAGAAAAGTGTCCTGCATATGGGAAAATCTGTACTGCATGTGGTAAACCAAATCACTTTGCAAGAGTGTGTCTCTCCAGTAAAAAGGAAGCTGCACACAATTGAGCAAATGTCAGATCCGGAGAATGCACACCTGCTTAGCACTGATATGGTTTACTCCTCAGAATGCATTGGTGCTGTAAACACAAAGGGCAAAAAATGGTTTGTAAACCTCAGATTAAACAATATAATCCAACCCTGCCAGCTGGACTTGGGTGCAACGTGTGATGTCATGAGTATAAAGGACAAAATGAAACTGGCACCCAGAGCACCCCTTCAGCCTAGTAGCACCAAACTAAAGTTGTATTCAGGGGAACTAATGGAATCATTGGGGCTATTCCAAACCGAATGCAGCATACGTGATTGTATACACAAACTGAACTTTGAGATTGTTGATGCCGATCAGAAACCGCTATTATCAGGTTCAACATGTGAGCACCTTGGACTGATGCTGTTCACCATTCCTGCTGAGCTACATAATGTTGATAATCAGCCTGCAAAATCTCTGACTAGGCCACTGACAAAACAGCAAATTCTTCACACCTACAGTGATGTGTTTGAGGGCCGATAGTCTCTGTTCCAGGAGAGGTTCGTTTTGAACTTGATCCTACCATTCAACCAGTACAATGTGCCCCACGCAATGTGCCTATCGCTATTAAGCCACTGGTTAAAGCTCAACTAGATAAATATGAAGCTGAAGGACATCTAACTTCAGTAACAGAGCCTACAGATTGGATCAGTAACATGGTTGTTATCAGAAAGCCTGAGAAGATCAGAATATGCATTGATCCCAAGTTTCTGAATATGGCCCTGAAACGATCACACTACTTAATGCCAACACTCGATGATATTTTGCACAAACTATCTAAAGCACGTGTCTTCACACTTGTGGATGCTAGAGATGCCTTTTTACAGTGCAAACTGGATGAAAAGAGTAGCTACATGACCACGTTCTGGACTCCTTGGGGCAGAAAGAGATGGCTCAAACTACCATTTGGAGTCTCTGTAGCACCAGAGGTATACCAGCGAAAGCAGCATGAACTATTAGGTGGTCTTGACGGAATTGAGCCAATAGCTGATGACATTCTTATAGTTGGCTGCGGCAATACAGATGAGGAGGCTGAGCAAGACCATGATGAAAAGTTAATAGCGCTACTGGATCGTTGTAGGCAGGTGATGCTGAGGCTTAGTGTGAAGAAATTGCAGTTCAAGGTGGAAGAAGTCAGTTTCCATGGACATATCCTGTCTTCACAAGGCTTAAAAGCTGACCCGGATAAGATTAAAGCCATTGTGGACATGCCACAACCTGCTGATGCCAAAGCGGTACAGAGATTTATTGGCTTTGTTACATACCTAGCAAAATTCCTGCCACACTTATCTGTGGTGTGTGAGCCACTAAGACGACTTCTGGACAAAGATGCAGTTTGGCACTGGCTTCCCAAGCATGACCGGGCAGTAGAGGATATAAAACACTTGGTCACCTCTGCCCCAGTGTTGAAATACTATGATGTCACAAAGCCTGTTACCATACAAAGTGACTCCAGTAAAAATGGTCTAGGCTGTTGCCTCTTGCAGAAAGGTCAGCCAGTTGCATATGCGTCCAGAGCTCTTTCATCAGCTGAGCAAAATTATGCTCAAATTGAGAAGGAATGTTTAAGCATTGTATTTGCTTGCCAGCGTTTCCATCATTATCTTTATGGACGGGATTCAATTACAGCTGAAACTGATCACAAACCTTTGATAGCCATATTCAAAAAGCCCCTTTTGTGTGCTCCCAAGCGTTTGCAGAGCATGATGCTTACATTGCAGCATTACAACCTCAATGTTGTCTACAAGCCAGGATGTGAAATGTATATCAGCGATACCCTGAGCAGAGCTACGTCAGATAATGTGGCACCTGGAGGTGAGCATGAGCATCGTACAATTTGTCTGCTGGAACAGGAACAAAATTTCTTTGCCGATATCAATCAAGCAGACTATCTTAATGTCACAGATCAACGACTACATCAACTCATACAGCACACTGACAGTGATGCAACTTTACAAGCTTTGAAGTCTATTGTTTTGAGTGGGTGGCCAGATGAAAAAGATGCAGTACCTGGAATTGTAAGGGAATACTGGTCCTTTAGAGATGAGATCAGCATACAAAATGGTATCTTGTACAAAGGTCCAAGGGTCATCGTGCCGAAGTCACTGAGAGCAGAGATGTTATTACGCATACACTCCAGCCATATTGGTGGTGAAGCATGCTACAGGCAAGCTCGTGATACTCTTTACTGGCCCAACATGCATGGTGAAATCAAAGACTTTGTCAGTAATTGTCCCATCTGCAATGAATATGCCCATTTGCAACAGAAAGAAACCATGATGTCACATGAGATACCTACACGTCCGTGGCAGATTATCAGTATGGACTTATTCAACTACGCAGGCAAGGAATACCTGCTTTTAGTCGATCATTATTCAGACTTCTGGGAAATAGACCTTCTTCCCGACTTATCCACTGAAGCTACAATTAAGAGGTGCAAGGCTCAGTTTGCACGTCATGGCCAACCAGATACAGTGATCTCCGACAATGGCCCTCAGTTTGCAAGCCTACAATTCAGAAAATTTGCCACTGAATGGGAGTTTGAGCATGTTACTTCCTCACCACGTCATCCACAGGCTAATGGCAAAGCTGAATCAGCTGTAAAGATTGCTAAAAATTTATGCAAGAAAGCACAAAGTGATGGTAAAGACCCATGGAAGGCCATTTTACATTGGAGAAACACTCCAACTGAAGGCATGGATAGTAGCCCGGCACAAAGACTAATGTCAAGGAGATTAAAGACCTCCTTACCAGTATCAAATAGGCTGCTTGAACCCTCTGTTATACAAGGTGTTCCAGAAAAGATAAGGATTAAGAGACAAGTGACAAAGGGACGATATGACACATCGGCCAGAGATTTGCCAGAATTAAATATTGGAGAACGAATCCGTATAAAACCATTACCTGGGGATCGAACAGGCCGTTGGAGAATAGGTACTTGTCTGCAAAAGGTTGCACCACGCTCCTATCTTGTGGACGTTGAAGGAACTCTCTATCGCCGCAATCGAGTGGATTTGAGAGTAGCAGAGCAGACTGATTCTCAGTATCCCGTTGATGGATCAGACTCACCCATTGACAGTGAGGCATGTACAGAGGGAATGCCTCATACCAATGGCAATGACAGTTCTGGGCAACCAAGTATACCCGACAGCTGTCAAGCGCAGAGCATGCCAGTACGTGATGAGAGGAGCCCAGTAACTTCATAAAGGGCTAAAGGAATCCTTGTACAAGAGCCAGTCTTCACCCGTAGTGGTAGATGTTCAAAACCACCTATGAGACTTAACCTGTAGAATGTGTTATTGCTTTCTCTCTTTTAAATTTCACAATGTTCATTTATTAACACTAAAAGGGGGAGATGTTATGGATGACATGTTTCTTTAAATGCAACTCTATGGTGCATCTCTGTTGTACTTCTTCCTGTGTTGTGTTTCCTGTTTCCTGCTGGTTCTTTCAGTAAACATGGCTTATGTACAGTAATGGTTTGTGCTGTCTCGCTACATATATCACGACAAACAACATCCTGCTTCCCATTGCTCTGCTACTTTCCCCCTGGGCACACCGTCCTACAGTATGGCGAAACATATGTTCTGCATAGTGCTACTGAGCCTTACTGTTTATGTTAAGTTATCTGTGCTTATGTTAATGGTTATTCTTAGTTTAGCAGTCATTACTGCACCCCTGTGGACCCCGGGACCGGGAGACACCCTGTGTGCTTACCATGTACACCCCCCCTTAGAACCGACAGTGCCTGTACATGCACTGTACTTTTCTTAGTCAGTTTTTTGTTTAAGTAATGTTAAGCTATTTACTTCATGGTTTACTACTGCCACCTTGTGGCCTGTTATTTCTTCTTTACCCTATGTCTTTAGTGGTGGTTCCAGCATGCTGCAAACCAAATCCCTTATCCTCCACTGTTATGGAGGTGGACACCACCCACTCCCTCAATTCCCATCTTTCCCTCTTTTCTCACTCTGTCTGCTCCCCTCCCCGTCTCTCTCCTCCCTCCTCTTCCCGACTGGGCAGACCTTAATTTTCATACTATCTGCTGTTGGATCCCTTCGGAGAATAGTTGTCCTCTCCTCCCTGCTTCGCCATGATGTCCCTTGACCACATAACCTTGTCCTCCTATAATTGTAGGGGCCTCAACACCCCAGAGAAAAGGAGGCAGACATTATACCATTTTCACAAGGCCAGGACTTAAATTTTGCTCCTACAGGAGACTCACTTTAGGGACACGGCTATCCCGCTCCTCAATAACCCTTATTATCACCAGTGGCACCACAGCACGAACCCGCTGGCTAAATCAAAAGGAGTGTCCATGGCCTTCCACAAATCTTTCCACCCAGAAGTTCTGGACTCCCTTATTGACCCCCAGGGCCATTTTCTTTTCCTTAAATTGAAAACGAACGCTTCTATTTTTACAGTGATTAACGTATACGGACCAAACCAAGACCAGGGGAGTTTCCTATCCGTGGTGCTGAAACAACTGATTTCTTTTGGCGGTCCTTGCTTCATCCTAGGTGGGGACCTTAATGTAGCCCTTTCCCCGGCTGTGGACACTTCCTTGGGTAAGTCCTCTACATCACACTCCACTCTCATGCACATCAAATCACTCATACACTCCGCTCAACTAGTGGATGTCTGGTGAGTGCAGCACCCATTTGAGAAAGATTACAGCTGTTATTCTGTGGCCCACAACTCTTATAGTCGTATTGACTATTTTTTAATCTCTCAATCGCTGTTAGATGTCCCGCTCAAAGCGTCCTTAGGTAACATTCTGTGGTCTGACCACGCCCCTGTGCACTTAAGTCTGGCCCACACCCCTAAATCCCGTAGGACATTTTCCTAGCGTCTGAACGATAATTTGTTAAAAGACACCCCTTGCGTTGCTGCGGTCGAGCAGACAATTAAGGACTTTGTTCGCGATCACCGGTCTGACAGCACCAACCCCCTCACTAAATGGGAAGCCCTGAAATGCATACTTAGGGGAACCATCATACAACATGGCACCTGCCTAAAGAAGGCCAGATCCGCTGATATCGCCCGCTTGCTTTCCACGATCGCTGCATTGGAACTCGCACATAAACAAACCCCAGACCCTACCCTGCATATTAGACGCCCACTCCCTCATTGCCAGAAACAGGGGTCGTAACCGGCATTATACTTCGGCCAACAAATGTAGCCAACATTTAGCGAGGGTACTTCACCCTCGCCCCCCCGCCGACTCATTCAACACATCTGCACTTCCAACCAACAAAAGATTAGTAACCCCCGGGGTATCTCGGACGCCTTTCAACGCTATTATTCTCAGCTATATAACCTTCCCCCGCGGACTAGACGGGCTCCCACGAACACCCCGCACCCCTCCAACTTGCAGGATTATATCACTAAGACGGCTCTACCACAGATAGACGCAAAAGAATCTGCTGACCTAGATGATCCTCTCACAGTGACGGAATTCCTCACCGCGATAAAAGGACTGAAGTCCGGTAAATGTCCGGGCCCTGATGGGTTTTCCCCTAGGTTTTATAAATCATTTGCCCAGTCCCTCGCCACTCTGCTCTCTTTAGCGTTAAACTACATAGATGATTCTCATCTTCCCTCCAGTGACCTTTTATCCGCCAACATCTCTGTCATACCCAAACCTGGCAAGGACCCCTCCCAGTGTAGCAGTTACCGGCCAATCTCGCTCCTCAACATAGATGTTAAACTTTTTGCGAAAGTTCTAGCTAACCGCTTCTTACCCCTTTTACCCTCTATCATCCATACAGACCAAGCAGGGTTTGTCCCTGGGCGTGAAGCCAGGGACAACACCACTAAAACCATCCACCTTGTTTCCTACATCCAACAACATCACCTTAAATCATGCCTTCTCTCTTTTGACACAGAGAAGGCGTTTGAACGAGTCAATTGGCAGTTCTTGCACCTCTCCCTCGAACAGATAGGCATTGGTCCCGCCTTTGTGTCCAAGGTTATGGCGCTCTACTCCCTACCCTCAGCGTCTGTTTTGGTTAATGGCTCCTTCTCCTCACCGTTCCATATATCTAACGGTACCCGGCAGGGTTGCCCTCTGTCACCCCTACTTTTTGTACTGGTGATAGAACACTTGGCTAGGGCCATCAGACAGAATACCTCCATTGTAGGGATTAAGACACCCTCCGCTGACCACAAACTCTCCCTTTACGTGGATGACCTTCTGGTCTACATCCAGCAGCCACACACATCCCTACCCTCTCTGATGCATGAATTCCACAGATTCGGGGAGTTCAGTAACTTCAAGTTGAACATGTCTAAGATGGAGGCCCTTAACATTTCCTTATCATCCACCACCCTCGCCAGGGTTAAGGCTAACTTCCCTTTCCAATGGGGCGCCAAAGTCATATCTTACTTGGGGATACCGATTCCCTCCAATCTGTCAGACCTATACTCCCTTTACTGACCCGACTTAGGAAGGAACTAGACGCCTGGAGCTCCTCTTCGCTACCCTGGTTCGGTCGCATCTATACACTGAAAATGGACACTCTGCCTAAGTTACTTTATTTATTCCAAACAGTACCTATTTCTGTCTCTAAGCACTTTTTAAACTCCCTCCGCTCCATGTCCATACGATTTGTTTGGCACCAAGGCCTATCTCGCATTTGCCACACTTTGCTCACTTACCCTAAAATTCGAAGCGGGCTGGGTCTCCCAGATTTCTAAGTGTACCACAGGGCGGCACTGCTGTCCAGGGTCTTGGAATGCTTCCCTCGCCCCTTTCCAAAAGCATCCACCTCGGTAGAACAAGACCTATCCCCCCTTGACTTACGGGCTCTACTTTGGGGCTACGGACAGAAACTACATTTACTTTCCTCCTCCTCCCCCTTAACAATTGCCACTTTACATCTCTGGTATAAAAATGGCATGCCATCTCTTCTATCCACAGACCCCTCGCCTCTTACCTCATTGTTTGATCACCCCTCTTTGCCTCAAGGAATGGGGTCCAATACAATAGGCCCATACTCCCGATCAACCTGGCCTGTAGCAAGCTTATTTGTGGATCCCTCTTTAGGTACCTCCATTTTGCCAGGCGCTCAAGGTAATTGGCTCACGGCACTCCTTCGCCTTCTCCCTTTTCCTCTCTTTCCTCTATCCCCTCTTTCTCTTTCTTTCTACTCTCCCATACATCTGCTCCTTTTTATTTCACACCCAGATACATTTTCACTTGGTTCTAATGTTTAGTCTTGTGATACGTTTAGATTTTCAGTGTATGACCCTGAGTGATGACTACATGCATTCTCATTGGAGATGTCTCCTGACACATGCTAGCTATATGACTTATATTATATTGCTTTCTGTATTGAACATCTGTTTCTCACTCATGTCATGTTATCTTCTTTATAAAAAATATTAATAAAAACATATTTGACTCTAATTATTTATTTAAAATTTTAGGAGCCCCGTTGGGGGGTTTTGGTCAAATATCAAGTGTCTAAACAGAGAGAAAGGGACTGAGGACAGAGCTTTCCCAGTCCCTTTCTCTGCAGCCTTAGCTGCACTGGACAGTAAATGAATGGGAAGTGCTCTTTGCTAAGCGGCTTCCTGTTCATTCACAAACTAAAGCATAGTAAACATAGTTTTGCTATACATTCTTAACTGAAGCATATTAAACATAGTTCAGTAAACATAGTTTACTATGCTTCAGTTAACCACTTAAGCCCCGGACCATTTGGTAGCTAAAGGACCAGAGGTGAATTCAGAATTTTGCACTGCGCTGCTTTAACTGTAAATTGTGCGGACATGCAATGTTGTACCCAAACGAAATTTGCGTCCTTTTCTTCCCACAAATAGAGCTTTCTTTTAATGGTATTTGATTGCCTCTGCGATTTTTATTTTTTGCGATATAAATGGAAAAAGACCGAAAATTTTGAAAAAAAATGATATTTTCTACTTTTTGTTATAAGAAAAATCGAATAAACTCAATTTTAGTCATACATTTAGGCCAAAATGTATTCAGCCACATGTCTTTAGTAAAAAAAATGTCAATAAGCGTATATTTATCGGTTTGCGCAAAAGTTATAGCGTTTACAAACTAGGGTACATTTTCTGGAATTTACACAGCTTTTAATTTATGACTGCCTATCTCATTTCTTGAGGTGCTAAAATGACAGGGCAGTACAAAACCCCAAAGTAGACACCCCAAGGAAATTGCTGAGAGGCATGTTGAGCCCATTGAATATTTTTTTTTTTTGTCCCAAGTGATTGAATAATGACAAAAAAAATAAAATTACAAAAAGTTGTCACTAAATGATATATTGCTCACACATGCCATGGTTATATGTGGAATTGCACCCCAAAATACATTCTGCTGCTTCTCCTGAGTACGGGGATACCACATGTGTGGGACTTTTTAGGAGCCTAGCCACGTACGGGACCCCGGAAACCAAGCACCGCCTTCAGGATTTCTAAGGGCGCAAATTTTTGATTTCACTCCTCACTACCTATCACAGTTTTGAAGGCCATAAAATGCCAAAATAGCACAAAACCCCCCCAAATGACCCCATTTTGGAAAGTAGACACCCCAAGCTGTTTGCTGAGAGGCATGGTGAGTATTTTACAGCTCTCATTTGTTTTTGAAAATGAAGAAAGAACATTTTTTTTTTTTCTTTTTTTTTTTCAATTTTCAAAACTTTGTGACAAAAAGCGAGATCTGCAAAATACTCACAATACCTCTCAGCAAATAGCTTGGGGTGTCTACTTTCCAAAAGGTCATTTGGGGGGGTTTTGTGCCATTTGGGCATTCCATGGCCTCCGAAACTGTGATAGGCAGTGAGAAGTGAAATCAAAAATTGACACCCTTAGAAAGCCTGAAGGCGGTGATTGGATTTTGGGGTCCCGTACGCGGCTAGGCTCCCAAAAAGTCTCACACATGTGGTATCCCCGTACTCAGGAGAAGCAACAGAATGTATTTTGGGGTGTAATTCCACATATACCCATGGCATGTTTGAGCAATATATCATTTAGTGACAACTTTGTGCAAAAAAAAGAAAAATTTTTATTTTTTCCGCAACTTGTGTCAACATATAAAATATTCCACGGACTCGACATGCCTCTCAGTATATAGCTTGGGGTGTCTACTTTCCAAAATGGGGTCATTTTGGGGGGTTTTGAACTGTTCTGGCATTTTATACACAACATTAGGAAGCTTACATCCACTCTTCTAACCACTTGAAGACAAAGCCCTTTTTGACACTTTTTGTTTACATGAAAACATATTTTTTTTTGCAAGAAAATTATGTTGAACCCCCAAACATTATATATATTTTTAAAGCAAAGGCCCTACAGAATAAAATGGTGGGTGTTGCATTTTTTTTTTCTACACAGTATTTGCGCAGCGATTTTTCAAACGCATTTTTTTGGGAAAAAATACACTTTTTTTAATTTTAATGCACTAAAACACACTATATTGCCCAAATGTTTGATGAAATAAAAAAGATGATCTTAGGCCGAGTACATAGATACCAAACACGACATGCTTTAAAATTTCGCACAAACGCGCATTGGCGACAAACTACATACATTTTTAAAAGCCTTTAAAAGCATTTACAGGTTACCCCGTTAGATTTACAGAGGAGGTCTACTGCTAAAATTACTGCCCTCGATCTGACCTTCGCGGTGATACCTCACATGCATGGTGCAATTGCTGTTTACATATGACGCCAGACCGACGCTTGCGTTCGCCATTGGGCAAGAGCAGGGCAGGACAGGGGTGCTTTTTTTTTTTTTTTTTTATTATTAATTTTGCTTTTTTCTTTTATTTTTAAACTGTTGCTTCCATATTTATTTATTTTCATCACTTTTATTGTTATCTCAGGGAATGTAAATATCCCCTATGATAGCAATAGGTAATGACAGGTACTCTTTTTTGAAAAAACTGGGGTCTATTGGACCCTAGATCTTTCCTCTGCCCTCAAAGCATCTGACCACACCAAGATCGGTGTGATAAAATGCTATCCCAATTTCCCAATGGCGCTTTTTATATCCGGGGGGGGGGGACATTCCCTCCCACTGCTTGTAAAAGCAGTCCAGAGGCTTATTAGCCACTAGGATTGCTTTTACATGAAAGCCGGCCGCTGGCTGAAAAGAATGATACCAAGATGATACCTAAAACCGCAGGCATCATTCTGGTATAAACATTCAAAGTCCAGCAACATACCAGTACGTTGCTGGTCCTTGTTGGACATGTATTGTAATCTTTTTTTTCATGCAGCCTGTTGGCTGAACGAAAAAAAAAGATTGATCGGTGGGTATTCCCACCATTAGAATACCGCCCTTCATCCACCCACTTCTAATGATGGGCATACATGCACCATTTATATATGCCGAAGCATGGGGGCATCTTCTCGCAAAAGTTATGCCGCGTACACATGGTCAGACTTTTCCACGGGCAAGCCTCCGTCGGAATTTCGACCGTATATACGCGGCATTAGGAGCAAAATCGCTCCTCCGCCCCTGCTGCCCCAATGCTTCGGCATATATGCTTTTTTTTTTTAACTGTGGTGGTGAAATCACCTCCTACAGCACTGGAGTCGCAGGGATCAGGCCTGTCTCTGCGAACGCTGCAGTTATGTGTGTTGTGTTTTGCAAGTGACAGTGATCGATCGATACTGCACTTCGGTGGCCTGGGCTGGACGGAGGGGCAAAACGCAGGTGCCAGCAGGTATCTGGGCTGATCCCGCTAACACTGCGTTTTTGGGAACCCTAAACTGCTGGGGACGCTAGTATAGATCTGATCAGATCAGATATTGAGCTGATCAGATACTATACCACTAAGGAGGGTGTATGCTTCACGTGTGGGTGTTAGCGCTACTGGCACTAACCTGACGCTGCCTGGGGTGTGACGCAGACCCTCTCTGATGCTAAAACCTAACTGATATCACCCGCCGGGCGATCAGGGGGTTAAACCTTTATTGGGTTATATACGGCGGGTGCCCTGACACTATAAAAAGCAAACTAACTAACCAGCGTCACCCGTAACACTTATATGATGATCACTGGTGAAAGGGTTAACTAGGGGCAATTAGGGGGTTAAAACCTTTATTAGGTAATATATGGGGGTACCTGACGCTATATAAAAACCTGACGGCGAACCTAAAAAAAAATTACTGGCTACCTATCGGCATCACCGACACTAAGACAACGATCATAAAAACGATTGCTTAGCAACAGTGGTGATAGGGGGTGAAAGGGTTACCTGGGGGGCGATCAGGGGGTTAAACCTTTATTAGATAATATATGGGGGTACCTGACGCTATAAAAACCTGCGGCGAACCTAAAAAAAATTACTGGCTACCGATCAGCATCACCGACGCTAAGACATCGATCTGAAAAATGATCGCATAGTGATGGCGGTGCTAGGGGGTGAAAGGGTTACCTGGGGGGTGATCAAGGGGGTTACACCTTTATTAGGTAATATATGGGGGTACCCGACGCTATAAAAACCTGCGGCGAACCTAAAAAAAATTACTGGCTACCGATCAGCATCGCCGACGCTAAGACATCGATCAGAAAAATTATCGCTTAGTGACAGTGGTGATAGGGGGTGAAAGGGTTACCTGGGGGGCGATCAAGGGGGTTAAACCTTCATTAGGTAATATATGGGGGTACCCGACACTATAAAAACCTGCGGCGAACCTAAAAAAATTACTGGCTACCGATCAGCATCACCGAAGCTAAGACAGCGATCAGAAAAATGATTGCTTAGTGACGGCGGTGCTAGGGGGTGAAAGGGTTATTTGGGGGTGATCAGGGGGTTAAACCTTTATTAGGGGGGGTTAGGGGGCTACACTGGACCTAAAACTAAATGTAGTGACACTTTTACAGTCACAAATGTCACTGATTGCAGTGATCACTAAATAAATGGTCACTGCAATCAGTGACACTGTGACTGGGGGCTGGGGGGGGCTGGGGGTGATCTGGGGGTGTCTGGGGGGGGCCTGGGGGGGCGATTTATGTGCCTATGTGTCCTGGTGTCAGTGTGCTGTTTTGTGTACTAACCTGCATCTTCTCCTGTACGGCGCTCGGTATATGTGAGCGCCGCAGGAGAGATGACATCACTTCCTCCTTCCTGGCAGGCAGGGGAAGCTCTCTCATTCGCCGGGAGCGATCGAGAGGGGGGGGCCGGAATCTAACGGCCGTCCCCTCATGCCGGATCGCTCCCGAAGGTAAAACGACCACCCACTGTAAAGAAGGGGGGTCCGATCGGACCCCCCAACTATACAAAGGCAATCACGTATATGTACGTGATTCTGCCTGTCGGTGCCATTCTGCCAACGTATATTTACAGTGGGCGGTCGTTAAGTGGTTAAGAATGAACACAGGAGCAATCGGTACAGATCACTCACTGTGTTCATTTATTCATCCATCCGGAAATATAAGCTGCAGCAGCCAGCGGGTGAGGAGAGGAGGGCAAGTGGATGTACTGCAGGGGAGAGACAGGGGACGCCAGAAATCAGGGGGAATCGGCACCGCACAGGGTGATTAGGTGTGTCCAGGCACACCCAGCACACCCTGTGCGCATGCCTATGATAAAATAATACTGTAACAAGTTTCAGAATGCATGGCCTGTTTACAGCAGAACATGACACTTTCTGTGTGCGTTAGCCGCACCGCATTCAAAATGCACTGGGTGTTCAATCTGCTGTGCGTGTCAATATATTCCCAATGACATCCCAAATGCAGATTGCAATTGCAGTGCATTTGTCTGCATTGGATTACTGCAGTACCATGTGATTTGGTACTGTGCATTCCTGAAAAGTAGTGCATGCACTTTTTGTGTGATCCAGTGCGATTTGAGCGGACTTTGTTCCTGTGTGATTCAAGTGTGAAACGGCCCTAACAGTAATTTTAGGAAAAAAAAGAAGTGTCTATATACTGTATAACTTTGCAGTTTCCAGTATACTCTACTATGAAATGTTCATAATCAATATATAACTGTGGATTCCATTTCCTGTTGTTTAGAGACAGAAAGCTTTAAACAGATATACAGAAACGTTAAAAATAATTCAGGCAAAAGCAGCATTTTATGCCTTTTCATAAACGATTTTTCTTCATTTGCAATGTGCATTAAACTTGCTAGTATTTGTCTGCTCCATGAAGAGTTAATTTGCTAGCATGGCTCCTTTTCCCTTAGTACATCAAAGGATGCTACACCCCTCCCTCCTGTGTGCACCAACATGCCAGGAGGGATGCCCTGCAGCTGTATGTCTCCATGTGCAAGGGGCCTCATGGGGAGGAGTGAAGGATAAATCTACAGTGTCACTTGAGTGACAGCTTTGAGTTTAGTAGGGCTGCTAATCACATCCAAGGAGACAGCACTAGAAAGATATTTGTAAAGGACATAAACACCCAAAACGTACCAAGGTGCAAAAAAAGGGGGGCACTGGTGCAACTGACAAAAAAAAGCAAGGAGTAATAAACATATGAAGCGAGTCTTTTTAGTCTATAAGAAAAGTCCATAAAAATCACTGTGGCATGAAATTCACATTATGGTAGCGTCAGCAGTCACGCTTCAAAGCAGGATCTGGGGAGGCTCCCACCAGCAAACCATGTACAGTGCCTTAAAAAAGTATTCATACCTTGCAATTTTCCACATTTTGTCATGTTACAGCCAAAAACATAAATATATTTTATTGGGATTTTATGTGATAGACCAACACAAAGTGGCACATAGTTGCGAAGTGGAAGGAAAATGATAAATGGTTTTCAACATTTTTTACAAATAAATACCGTATTTTTCGGACTATAAGACGCACTTTTTCCCCCCAGAAATATGGGGGAAAATGTCCCTGCGTCTTATAGTGTGAATACACGACAAGCCCCGCCCCCGCCGTTGCTGGCACTGCCCCTGCCATCCGCTCGCATCACTCCCCATAGCCGCTGGAATCCCCCGACCGCCGCCACTGGCTCCGCCCCCCCCCCCCCGCAGCCACTGGCCTCGCCCCCCGCCACCGCTGCGAATTCAAATAGATCCGCTCTCTCTTACTTTTCTCCCTTCGGCTTACAGAAAGGGAAGGGGGGCGGCGGGGGATACAGACAGCCCACAGCTCTCCTCTCCCTGTCACAGCGCCGCTGCCGAGTTCTCTGGCAAATAGAGCAGCGGCGCTGTGACAGGGAGAGGAGAGCTGCGGGCTGTCTGTATCCCCCGCCGCCCCCCTTCCCTTTCTGTAAACCGAAGGGAAAAAAGTAAGAGAGAGCGGATCTAATTGGATTCTCTGCGCTGCCACCCAGCTTCCTGCTCGTTGTTTCCCTCCCCATGATTGGCCACAGCAGAGGGCCAATCAGAAGACACTGGGGGCATCATGGGAAATTAAGTCACGGCAGAGTTCTGGCACCAGTTCCCCGAGCATGCAAGCACTCTGCTGGAGGGGAGGGAGGGGGTGTTAGAAGAGGAGCAAAAGAAAATACTCTGCTGGGGGACACCACCAGAGAGCCACGCTGTACCCCGCACCGCCAGAGAGCCACGCTGTACCCTGCACGCACCACCAGAGAGCCACGCTGTACCCTGCACGCACCACCAGAGAGCCACGCTGTACCCCGCACCGCCAGGGAGCCACGCTGTACCCCGCACCACCAGAGAGCCACGCTGTACCCCGCACCACCAGAGAGCCACGCTGTACCCCGCACCGCCAGAGAGCCACGCTGTACCCTGCATGCACCACCAGAGAGCCACGCTGTACCCCGCACCGCCAGGGAGCCACGCTGTACCCCGCACCACCAGAGAGCCACGCTGTACCCACACCGCCAGAGAGCCACGCTGTACCCCGCACCGCCAGAGAGCCACGCTGTACCCCGCACCACCAGAGAGCCACGCTGTACCCCGCACCACCAGAGAGCCACGCTGTACCCCGCACCGCCAGAGAGCCACGCTCTACCCCGCACCGCCAGAGAGCCACGCTGTACCCCGCACCGCCAGAGAGCCACGCTGTACCCCGCACCGCCAGGGAGCCACGCTGTACCCCGCACCGCCAGGGAGCCACGCTGTACCCCGCACCGCCAGGGAGCCACGCTGGACCCCGCACCGCCAGGGAGCCACGCTGTACCCCGCACCACCAGGGAGCCACGCTGTACCCACACCGCCAGAGAGGGAGCCACTCTGTTCCCGCACCACCAGAGAGGGAGCCACATTGTACCCGCACCACCAGAGAGGGAGAAAGACCGAGCCACTGCCAGGATACAGACATGCTACACTACTGACTAGAGTCACCCCGGGCAACCCAGAGTGAGCGAACGTCCAGCAAGAGGGATCACTGTTGCGATTTCGCTGGGTCTGGTAAAAGGGCCTGTTGGCCATTATCCATTACTATTCCCAGGGACTGAGCCATTAGGAAGTGCCTAGCCTGCTATTCTCTAGACCCTATTGACCGCCACAACGTCCCTCTCTGTCCTCTTCCCACGGCGTCCCCTCTGTCCTCTTCCCACGGCGTCCCCTCTGTCCTCTTCCCACGGCGTCCCCTCTGTACTCTTCCCAGGGCGTTACTCTGTCCTCTTCCCAGGGTGTCCCTCTGTCCTTCACCCACGGCAACCCTCTGTCCTCTTCCCACAGCGTCCCCTCTGTCCTCTTCCCATGAAGATGACAGGGCGGGTCTTTAAAAGGAAGGGGTGGGTCATATTTTTAAATTAGGGGGTGCGCAAGTTTAGTCAGGCCTAGGGCAGCACAAAACCTAAATACACCACTGATGGCAATGGTCACTCTGCGTTTACTATGGCAATGGTCACTCTGCGTTTACTATGGCAATGGTCAGGCTGCATTTACTATGGCAATGGTCAGGCTGCATTTCATGGGCACTGGAAAATATTTTGGTAGACCATTTGGTTCAGAATATTTTTTTTCTTGTTTTCCTCCTCTAAAACCTAGGTGCGTCTTATGGTCAGGTGCGTCTTATGGTGCGAAAAATACGGTATGTGAAAAGTGTTACGTGCATTTGTATTCAGCCCCCCGAATCAATAATTTGTAGAACCACCTTTCGCTGCAATTACAGCTGCAAGTCTTGTTAAGGATATCTCTACCAGCTTTGCACATCTAGAGAGTGAAAATTTTGCCCATTCTTCTTTGCAAAAGAGCTCAAAGTCTGTCAGATTGGATGTAGAGTGTCTGTTAACAGCAATTTTCAAGTCTTGCCACAGATTCTCAATCGGATCTAGGGCTGGACATTGACTGGGCCATTCTAACATATATTAATGTTTTGATCGAAACCATCCCATTGTAGCTCTGGCTGTATGTTTAGGGTCGTTGTCCTGCTGGAAGGTAAACCGTCGCCCCAGTCTCAAATCTAATCTTTTGGAGACTCTAACAGGTTTTCTTCTAGGATTGCCCTGTATTTGGCTCCATCCATCTTCTCATCAACTCTGACCAGCTTCCCTGTCCCTGCTTAAGTAGATAAGATGATAAGAACCACTGTGGACAGAAGGGACGTGTGGCAGGTCCACAAAATGGCCGTGATGATGTCATGTGTGATAATGATAACATCATCACGCCCATTTTGTGGACTGCCACACTTCCCTGCTGTCCACAGTGGTTCTTATCCATGTGATATGCACACTCAGTCTTCTGCTCCTGCTGGTTCTTCCTGGTGTTCCCCATGTCAACTTTCTGGTTCAAAGCACCTTACATCCACACTGAGGGGCTTTTTCACCATTGACCACCTGGAAGGTTGCCACGTGCTGGAGACCTATTGATACTGTGACAGACCCACCTGGGACAGAGGCTTTTGGAGGGGACTGAATGCTAGCCTCTTGCCTACTGACTACAGATGGGCCCTGGCATTTGAGGGAGCTACAAGCATTTAGAAAGATATTCTGTTATGTAATGCAAAAGGACATTATTAAGGAGGCCATGATGGTCTCTGTATGCTTGGGACTCAGTGGACAGATGTATGTGAAAGGAATGGTAAGTAAAAAGATCTGGAATGCCCGGGTCTTTCACCCAATATTTTCATTAACACATCTTTGTCTCCTAGCAAACTATTGGGGGATGTGTTTATACTTATATGTATTGTACGTTTTGAGTGAGGAGACGGCAAGTCTACCCTGAAAGGTCATATCTCTGAGTCACCTAGTCCGGGTACATGATTAGTAAACTAGTTCATGTTAATTAGGTTTCTGGTTACAGTTTGTATTGTCAGCTTGCTGTATATATTTGTGTGTCATTTTAAATAAAGGAGTTCATGGTGAGCAACCAAATGAGTATTGTCTTTTTTGTGGTTGTTAGCGGTTGAACTATCTGATATCTATATTCAGACTGGAAGGAAGCGGTATATGACGAAAGCACTGAAGCGGAGTGTTACAGACACGCTTTTTAATGTCTTTTAAACATGACTGCATTTTTATTGTTTTTCATTTTACCAATATGTTTTAATAAATGCTACACGTAGGTAGTGGCTCTTTTCTCTCCTTTGTTCTGTGTATACAAGGAGGCAGCATCCAGCATCAGTTTCATGACTTTTGGATATCCACACAGGGGAGGCTTTTACAGATAAATAACATGCAAAAAATATACTAAATGAAGCAAATGGTCTGGCGACAGGGTCTCCTATACACTAAAGTTATGTTATTTCTTCTATTCCTTTTCTTCTTATCCTATAAGAGCTTTAGGAAGGAGGCTGGAGGAAATGGCTAAAGGAGTGAAAACCATTTGAGTACATCTTAACAGGGCATCTGAAAATAGTAAAAAGGAGAGAGTATCTTTAACCTGAAAAGTTTGAGCTATAAAGTAAATAAAGGTAATAATGTGTCACTTACTCAATATGAAATGAACAACATAAAGTGCCTATACACCAAGAGGGTACTTTAAACAGTACACACAAATGAATAATACAAAATGTGCAAAAGTTGCGATCACATCACAAACTGTATCAAACGGCAATATTAGATTAGGATGAATAACGTGATTGGTCCAAAGAATATAAATATTCAATCCAAAAAATAAAATTAATAATGTGCTTGTGCAAAAATCCTTGGTAAAGAATGTGACATTAAGTGCAAAAAGTTCAGAAAAGTTTAGCCTTACAGAGTGTTTTTTTTTCTATATATATTTTTTCTTCATATCTAGTTTGTTTAGAATGTCATGTCAAACTATTGCGGAAATGCCTTTGAGGGCCTCATGGACAAGATTCACAAAGCCCAAAACTCAGCGAGTGGGGGCCTGTCTATGGATCGTTTCATCCAGAGGCTGCAATGCATGCTGGAAAGAAAATTGAGACTATTTTGGAATAGGTGGTATTTTTCCTAAATCCATCGAAGACAATATTGTTCCATGGGGTTTGAGAGTTCAGATCTTTCCAACCCTAAATCACATCGAACCAGAATTCAAAATTGAATGGGAAAAAAATCTGCAATCGAGCTCTATACAAATGATGCAATTGTTGAACAAACAATATACCATTGATCTGAATTCAGTGGATGTGGAAATTGAAAGCCTCTACGAGGCCAATAGGTCAATTGTCTCAGATGAATCTTTCTCCGCTAGAGAAGCCACTTTAAAAGTGGATCTTGAAAACAATGTTTCTACCATTCTAAAAAACAAAGAGAAAAAATTCATCAGGGACAAATTGGCGTATGACAATTCCCAGGCCTACAACTGGGGCGGCACTTCCAAATACTGTAGACGATTCCAAAATAAGAAACAAACTACTAATGAATTTTCCAATGATGCAACTGAATCTGATTCTTCCGCCTCTTCTCTCCCTCCTGTACAGGTACTCGATCGCATCACCACTACCAAAACTCACGGTTTCTTTAAACCAAAAAATGGTAAAGGTAGCTTCAAATCTACTTCTTCTCAACGTACACCGAGTTCACGAGCACCTATAAATACCCGAGCAACCACTGCCAAAAATGTATCTACTGGCGCACCGTGTCATTCGGAATCCCTCTTATCCACGGCTTTTCCTTCACACTCTTTAGTTTCTCCTTCATCTACCCAGGTAAGCACCAATTCCCTCATTTTATCACAAGCGGATTTCCGCCCGGCTCAAATCTTCACACAACCGGTACAGGATCAGAGACGAGCGGGAGGCTTGGAGCCTCCGATTCAGAAGACCCTCAAACCCAACTCAAGGTGATAAACTTATCATCCACAGCATTGTCATTGGACCAGATAGCAGTTCTACAATTAGGTCTCAATTTCTGCCCAATTGACAAAGTTGATGAATTTGAATTTATCAAAGATCTTAATCTCTTTTCACGCAGATTATTATTCAAAGTTTTGTATGACAAACCCCAACCCTCTGTCCAAACCACCAATCTTTCAAACCCTCTCTGGAAGGAGATGACTTTGGAGGATATAAAGGCCCTGGAAGAATTGATGGAGTTATGGGAGGAGGGCAACATTGATCCTACCGAATTCGAGGAGGCTGCTCATCTTGATTTGATCTCCCCCTCCTCATCCTCCTCCCTTTCCTCCTTGGTGCCTTTTTCCCCCTCTGTGGCTCCAAGTTTGACCTTAGCCAAATCCAAACCTAAAGATTATAAGCCCAGATTGAGGATGTTTCCTGCTCTACAGGGAAATCCAAATATCTGGGCATTTACCAAACAGGTTACTAATGAAATTTGTCAGACCAAATGGCAAAACCTTTCCCAGTCTAATTTAAATGACAGTCAATTGGAGGCACTGTCAGCTTTACAACGGAACCAGGACATTGTTATCAAGCCCTCCGATAAGGGGGGCAATTTGGTGGTTATGGACACAGTTAGGTATGAGAACATGGTTTTGGATATTCTTAACAACAAGGAATGGTATCGCAAGGTGTCGACCAGTCACCTTAGCCTATCTCAAACTCGCTATCGGTACCTACTGGGCAATGCATATCATAAAGGACTTATAACCAAAAAAACATGGGAGTTCCTCAATGTGTCCTCTCCCCGAATACCAACATTATATGTCCTGCCCAAAATCCACAAAAATATATCCACCCCTCCGGGTCGGCCCATAGTCTCTGGAAACGGATCACTAACTGAAACGGCGAGTCAGTTGGTGGACGACTTCCTCAGGCCACATGTTGAGGGTCTGGCTTCTTACCTACAGGATACCACGGACCTTCTCAGGGCCCTAGATGGTGTCCATCTACCGATGGGCTCTTGGTTAGTAGCCCTGGATGTTGAGGCCCTGTGCAACTCTATACCCCACAAATTGGGGGTCCGGGTTGTGGAGGGCTTCATTTCTGAGGGACATGATGCCCCCAAAGCCTACAATCGCTTTGTATTGGATCTTCTGGAGTTCATTCTCTCCAACAATATCTTTTTATTTGGAGGGTCCCACTACCTCCAGATACAAGGGGTGGCTATGGGGACCAAGTGTGTCCCCTCCTATGCCAACTTGTATCTGGGGGGGTGGGAACGGGAGCTGTTTTTCAGTGATAATTTGCAGCCCTATTTTGAACATATACCAGTTTGGAGAAGGTTTATTGATGACATCTTCCTCATCTGGACTGGCCCAAAGGATGTCCTCCTATCTTTTTTGGGAAGCCTCGAGGTGAATGCATTCAATCTCAAGTTCACCTTTTGAGATGGACCAGACCAAACTCAACTTTCTTGATATAACTATCTTTATTCAAGAGGATGGCACCCCTGGCACTTCCCTCTTTCGGAAGCCTTCTGCCTGCAACTCCTTGTTGCATGCAGAAAGCTCCCACCCTAAATCTTTAATCACCAGTGTGCCATACGAACAGTATCTAAGACTACGTCGAAATTGTAGCAACAACAGTGACTTTGAGATACAAGCCAAGTTGCTTAGGACCCGTTTCCAGGGAAGGGGCTATAGCAACAAATGCCTCAAGAGGGCATATGCACGTGCTAAACAACACGATAGGAAATCTCTCCTACACGATCCCAAAACTATAAAATCGAATCCGGGGGTCCGGTTAATTACCACATTTACGGGCCAGCACAAACAAATGAGAGCAATATTGGATAAATACTGGTACCTCCTTACCAGTGATGACTTGATATCTAAACATATCAAGCCTTATTCTGAAATTACTTACAAAAGGGCCCGTTCCCTACGTGACGGCTTGGTCCATAGCCATCACACTCCTCCAACTATACCATCCCGTGATCCAAGGGGCACCAGACCATGCCACAGATGCCATTTCTGTAGGTATGTCCATTCTTCAGAATCTGTGGTTCTCCCAAATGGACGCACCTACAGACCGCGCTTTTCTGTGACATGCCAATCTGTAGGCATTGTGTATATAATGCAATGTGAATGCCAGGCCTTCTACGTAGGGAAAACCAAGAGACCCTTCTTTCATAGGATCCGTGATCATGTTACCCTCATCAATAAGAAAAGGATGGAGACCCCTATAAGTCGCCACATGGGCCTGTATCATTCATTTGATGGATCTAAAATGCATTTTTTGGCTTTAGAACATGTCCCCCCTGGTGATAGAGGTGGTGACTATGACAAGGTTTTGCTCCAAAAGGAAGCCAAATGGATCCACATTCTTTCCGCTTTGAAACCACCTGGTTTGAATGATGCGTTCAGTTTCAAACCCTTTCTTTAACCTATTTTCACACTTTTCTTTTTTGTCTCTTCTGTGTTATTTGCATACATATTATATTCACCCTATTGGGATTATACTTACTCTGTATCATGATTTGTGCATTAGTATTTCTCCTTTGAATCATGACCTGTCTTGACAGAACTCTCTCCATATACTCATTTAACCGTACTGATTCATACTGTTGTTGACTGTCTAAATATATTCGGGTCAACTTTGAAATTTTATTATATAGCTTAAAGGTCTCAGTTGAATTTTTATTTTATTTTTTTTATTTTTTTTATTCAAATCCACATGTTGCAATTTCATTACTTTGTCCTTTTTTTTTCTTGTCTAGAAAAGAGAGGAAGCTCCCTTGAATCAGCGCTGGGGGGACCGGACCATCCGGCATTCATTGCCATATGGACGCCCGGGGTGCTTATCTGCAGACAGGTGTGATGCCAATCGCCTGTCGGTATGAGCACCCCACTTGCTCTATTCATTGTGTGTCATTCCTGGCATCCCCCACTTCTGTTATGTACTGACATTAGATTGATTTCCACTCTGGCAATGAATTCCATTGCTCTCTGTCTTTCCCACACTGCTGCGGTTCCTTTCAGCAGCTTTCCCTTATCCAAGATGGCGCCGTTCGGCTCTGATGACACAACGCCGCGTGTGTTCCTACATACGCGGCATGCGCCGCTGCCCCATACGACGCAATCCTCTGACCTGTGGATGCCGGATGCACGCACTGGATAAGCTTAGTACGTCCGCTTCCCGGCGGTGATGTCAGACGCCGCCGGGTTGGATGAGTATAAGCGCGCGGTTTCACCGCAATGCCTGTCAGGACAAACTCCCATCCTAGGGAGAGTTTGCCACTTTTTCAACCCTCGTCCAGTACTTTATAATCATCTTAGGTAAGCCTTCCTTTATTCATGTGCTCTCTGGGATATGGATCATTGATTAATGATCCATCCCCATTTCAACTAAATGTGTTTTACAACTTTAAGGAAAATATGTTTCCAGATTTCTCATTATTCCTTCTCCCCCTAATATGTTCAGCATGAGGTATGCCTTCACCTACACTGGATGTTTAACTGGGATTGGTCTGTCCACAATTTAACCATTTGCCATACAAGCTGCTGATTGAAGCTTAACAATCTCTTATCATAAACAACTATATTGGCATCTTCTATGTTGTACCTGTTTATTCCAGTTATGTGTTTATTTATACTTTGGGGTCTTTTTGCCCTACATTTATGAACCTCTGCTCGGTGTCTCTTGACCTTTGGTCAGACACGGAGATTGTGTCCCTATGGTTAGTTTATCAATACTTGCATTTTTGCCATACCCATTTCTAGGTTCTACTCTGCTTCATTATCTTTACTCTCTATGGCCTTGATGCTCTGGATGGTCCTTTTGCCCACAGTGGGCCCTTGGGAATTTTACTGTGCTCTGAGACCTTCTGCCTCTGTACGATTTTGAGTCTTGTGGTGAGTTATATTCTGTCACTCAGGTCGTGATTATTAATATAAAATGTTGTTTTGGAATTATTTCATTCATTAATTCCTCTATGTTACCACACTTTTTGAATATACTTTTTTCAATCATTTTGTGTTTTGTATGAAACTTATTGCTTTCTATGTTTTCTGTATAACAGACCTGCCTTACATCCACTGTTGTTTGATACATGCAAATTTTATCTTGTAGTATAACCTGCGTTTACTGTCAAATAACTCCTGAAGAAGCTCTATAGTGAGCGAAACTAGTAGAGTGACGCTCAACGACAGTTCATCATATGCTGTGACTGCATTGTCACATACCTATGTGGATGGTTTCTCTATAACATGCATGTCTGTTTTTCTCTGTTTTTAATTAATTATTTAATAAACCTTGTTAATTTTTTAACATACATTTATCTGTGATATATATATATATATATATATATTCTCTTTTTGAACACCGTTTAAAAATCCCAGAGCACTTTTGTGCTCAATTCTCCCAAAAATTCTCTTCTGCAAAAAATTCAGTTCAATTAAGTGATAATAACTGCCACCATCCTCAGTACGCCAATAGTGTCACCCCAAGTTGAGACCCCTACAGGTCTAGTAACACCTCTGTTGTTAGCAGACTCCTTTCTTTGGAGCATCCAGCCAGACAAGGTATATTTCAATTGTCGGAAAGGAAACTCCACTGTAAATGTTATCCTCCTTCATATCCTCCACTCCCCTCCATTCAAAAGCTCACAAAAAATAGAAAGAGATCTCAATAGTGCTGTAATCAAATAAAAGTACTGTATATACTCGAGTATAAGCTGACCCGAATATAAGCCGAGGCACCTATTTTTACCACAAAAAACTGGGAAAACGTATTGACTCGAGTATAAGCCTAGGGTGTCCATCTGCATGCCTCACTGTGCCTCACTTTGCCTCACTGTGTCCATGTGCATGCCTCACTGTGTCCATACCTCACTCTGTCCATCCCTCACTGTGCCCATGCCTCACTGTGCCCATGCCTCACTGTGTCCATGACTAGACTGACGTTTAACATGGGTGTCTATGGAAGGAGTGCCCGGTTTGAAAAATCGGTGCTCCCCGGCCGTAGGTCCCCCAGACAACAAACTTTGCACACATGTAGAGGAAAGGTGGGGCTACGTGTGTGCCAAGTTTTGGGTCCAGGGGACCTACGACCAGCCGGTACTGGGTCCCCAAAATCACCAGAGAAATTACAGTTTAACATGGGAGTCTATGGAAGGGGTGCCCGGGTTTGAAAAATCGGTGTTTCCCGGCCGTAGGTCACCCGAACAACAAACTTTGTTGAGGAAGAGTGGGGCTACATGTGTGCCAAGTTTGGGGTCCAGGGGACCTACGGCCGGCCGGTACCGGTTCCGCAAATTCCGGGAGATCAGGCACAAAAAGGTGACTCGAGTATAAGCCGAGGGGAGCACTTTCAGCACAAAAAAATGTGCTGAAAAACTCGGCTTATACTCGAGTATATACGATAGTTTATTTAGCAGCAGCAAACTTACATATAAAAACACAGTGTTTAACCTCACACAGATCAAAGACTTCCAGTCTCTGCCACGACCAGAAGTGACATCATTGATGCGTTGCATCTCAGATCACGTGACTTTATCAAGCCTTGTGACGTCATCGCAGCTCAAGCCAATCACAGCACCGGAGCCCGCGAACCCGGAAATAAAACCAGGAGACATGTTGTCGGTCACAGCAGTGTGCGGGGACCACTGCAACAGCTTAGATCTAAGGTGAGTATTTCATAATGAGCTAGTATGCGATGCATACTAGCTCATTATGCCTTTGTCTTGCTGGATTTTTTTTTTTTGGGGGGGTTTGGAGTTTACAACCACTTTAAAACCCCCAGTTATTTTTTTTCTCAAAGCATAGCCTCTCTGCAAATAATGATGGTAGTTGCAATTTTTTATGTTATAAAATATTTGCAGTATGCAGGTGTTTATCAAATGCATATTTTCAGCAACAAAAAATACACAAAAATCTATTTTAATGTTCATAAACACAATAAAACTATGCTACCCAAAATTGTCCATAGGTGAAGCTTTAAAAGCCTTTACATGTCATCAGTTTAGAGGAGTTAACCATGAATGATGGCCCTAGAATGATCTTTCTCACTCTAGTGTTGGCACCAATACCTAACATTTGTGGCACAATTGTGTTTCCATACATGTGCACATGCTACATGGGTGTGTGCTTGCATTTGCCTGTCCGTACACAAATGTTGCTTTTATGTTTTTTTTGTGTTTTTTTAATTTAATTTTATTATAATTAAAAATGATAAATAAACTTTTTTTCAATAACTTCATTGCTATCACAAGAGACTTAACATTGACCAGTGACAGGTTCTCTTTGTAGAGATATCAGGGGTCTATTAGGCTCGTATTGTCTCCCCTGCCCTCTACTGAAGCCAATTGGACACAGGACTGTGTTGGGTACACTGTGCACCTAGCATTTCAACTGGAATTTTGACAGTTCTGAAACTGGAAATGCTCAGAGCTGAGGGTTTCCTGGGTCAGTGATTGATGTTCCCCAGTCTGCTTCCACTCTAAATCCTGACATTTATCATGGTCCCGGGCTCCCCAGAGGAGCAGGAGAGAAAGCAATCTATGACAATTTTGCAGTATCTTAAATTTGGCTGGATGGCTGCAGATCACATATATATGAGAGCTGGCTGGAAAAATGATAAAAGCAGCCGAGAGATTACTTTAACCAGCTGAAGTCCAGGCTGTATATATATATATATTGTATATTTGTATATACTGTATATGTGTGTGTATGTATGTATATATATATATATATTAGGGCTGTTACTGATTAAAATTTTCGTGTTCGATTAATCGATTTTTTTTAAATCGATTAATCGACTAATTTTGATTAATTATAACGCACATACAGATCCAACTACTTTTAGCTGATCTCCTTGCAGGCTGATTCCCAGTGCAGCTACCAACCACTGGAAAAATGGATAGCAGGATACAAAAAACACACAAAGGCAGCGCTCGATGGGAATGGCATTAAAACTTTTATAGTCTTCAAGTAGGTAACAAAATAAATATTGCACTGGAGATAAAATCGATGTAGCTACATAAACTGTAAAAATGGTGCGAGTAATACCAAACGGTAGCAAAGCAGTCATAAAAACATGTAGCTAAGTATGATACTGGTATAAAAATGTGTACAACGATACCACTGCTGAATCCAGATGAGAAGGGGCTAACGTCAGTCCGTCGGCATGTAGATGTCCCGTGAAGGGAACTATCACAACTCCCAGTGGATGGCTGTAGAATCCCAGGTTGATAGAGGGAAGTGATAGAGGGAAGTGTAACAGCCCTTGCGTGTGGCAGATAGTAAGGTCCCGCCGGCATGCAGATATGAAGGCACAGCAAAGGAGCCCTTCAGATGGACACGGCAAGCCCAAAGAATTTTGATCGATCAAAAGAATTTTGATCGATCAAAACAATTAATCGATTAATCGAGGAATTAATAGTTAATTTCCACAGCCCTAATATATATATAATTATTATTATTTTTTTGCCTGTGGACAGCAAGTGATTAAAGAGCAACTGAGCTCTGAAATCTGTGCCCATAGTTCTGGTGGAATAGTCACCAGAACTATGCTATGACTATGGCCCCTGTAGGCTGAAATGCATTAGAACTTGTGCGTGCTAGTTTTTACACCCTTTTATAAAAGACAATAAAGATTGCTGTTTTCTGCGGAGTCACCTAGTTGCCGGCTCTTCCATTTATCTGGATTAGTCAGAAGCAACAGTGCTTTAGATGATCTTACACCACAGATATATACCAAGAAGCTGTAGACAAAAAAATGGTCTTCTACTGTTTTTTAGTTCAGGTCCACTTTAAAGTTAATTTACTGCTTGTTAAGTATATGTAAATATTTGAATGTCCATAACCTGAATAAAAGGTTTGTTGTAATAAAACTAATTTTAAAAAAATGAGAGGATGCTTCACAATTGGGAGGTCACTTGGAGGTACAACGATTGAAAGTATCTTTCAAAATAATTATCTCCCCTTTTCTTTTGTAGGATTATCTATAAAAAGATTTCCAATTAACCTTTTTTGTCATTTTCTCTTTATTAGAGAGGTGTTTCTACCTAATCCATTTCAAAAATTAGTTTCTCCAGTAGTTTTGTGTTTAAGGAGAGTAAAGCCAACCATAGACTTTCAGCAGGGACCGGCCAAGATTCAAACCACGTATGGGCAGACTGATTGAAGCCAAGTCAATTGATTGATCAACTTGGGTACAACCAGCATGTTTGATTTTTCATGCAACTATTGCTAGTGGCTATAATCACTGTGTGTTCTCCCAGCAGGGACAGCAACCAGTGGTTGCAGGAAAGAAAATCATACTGTCTATGGCTGGCTTAAGTGACTGTACATCCATTATTGTTAAAGTGGAAGTAAACCCTCCTATCATTTTCAGGCAAGGAAGCTGCCATCTTGGCCTCTGTTTAATCTTCAACTGCCATGATGCTGCACATGTGATCAGTTATGACACCAGCCATTGGATGGTTTGACAGTTTGGTTGAGAGCACAACCAATGTGACAGTTAGCAATCCCGGCATGCCGGGAATGTAACTGCTTTTTGAAACTGTTAAATCGATGGGTTTACTTCCGCTTTAAAGAGACTAATGTTCCAACAAGATAAAGACCTGACAAGATAAAGGACTCTGTATTATTCTGAGCCCTTCCAAGTTACGCATGCCATGAGGAATTTTTTTTAACAATGTTAAGGGAAATCACAGATATTTGTTGTAAAAAGTGTTTAATGTGTTTTACAGTCCCAAAAATGAAGGAAAAGTTTAGAATGTTCCTTTCCATGTGTAATGATCAGCCTTGAACCTTCACCGCTTGTTGGTTGTAATGCCGCGTACACACGCTAGGAATTTCGGATGTAAAAAATCTGTCGTAATTTTTTCATCAGATATTCCGACCATGTGTATGCCCCATTCCTGTGACGGAATTAGATAGAGAACATGTTCTTTTTTCGATGAAAAAAAATTGGAATTCCCGTTTCGTCTGGATGCAATTCCGACGGAATAAAAACCACGCATGCTCGGAAACAATTCAACGCATGCTGGGAAGCATAGAAATTAATTTTCTCGGCTCGTCGTAGTGTTTTACGTCACCACGTTCTTGGCGGTCGGATTTTAGTGTGACCGTGTGTATGCAAGATAGCTTCAGCGGAATTCCGTCGGAACTCCATCTGAAAAACCCGTTGGAGGTTATTATGACGGAAATTCCGCTCGTGTGTACAAGGCATAAGGGAGCTTTCACACTGCCCCTGCTGTGCTTTGACCACAGTGCGGGTGCAGCGCAGTGTACCCATGGTTTTTGTGCGTGTTATCTGCATTTTTCCATCGATTTCTATTATATCCCGGGGTTTTGTTGCATTTTCTGAAAGTGCACCAAAAGTCTTGCATATATAACAAACTCAGAGTTTTATTTGAGATTTCACAGGCAAAAAATATCCAGAAACAATCTAAAGAAAAATTTTCTGTATGAGAATATTGGGATAGCTTGCCAAGTGTATGAGTAGGCTTTTAAATGTCATCTATCATGAGGCAAGGAAGATGAGTGAGCCATTCTAAAACTCCTGAGGGACATTTAGCATGATCCAAATGTTCTTGCAAAAATGTATTTTTTCTAGCAATTGCCTGAGATGACATATTTGAGTCTGACAGCATATTGTCCAACTTATTGGACCAGAGGGAGATATCGCTTATGGTTTTCATTATATATCATACTTTATGAGAAATCGCAAAAGTGTTTGTCTTAAAGTTATCAGTTTAAAATCAGTTTTAAGCTCCCTGAAATTTAAAGTATTTGTTTAATAAAAGGGGATTAATTGATATTTTCACAACCAAGTAGCTATTTGTCCTTATTCAGCATAGAAAACAAGTCAATATCTCTGATTATGGTTTATACGTTAATATGGTTTTGTTAAAGCAAATTTTTAAGAACTTGAGAAGGACTAAAAAATAGTATAACACCAGTTTGTGGGAAGTTTGTGCCCATCTGGTTTGATGCAGGATTCTAAATCCCACCATAGCATGACTCTAGACCAAGAGACAATAAAAAGATTTCAATAACATTGGCGTTAAGAGATATTGGTAAGTTTTTGAAAATATAAAAATAGCTTGGAAAGACAATAATTACAAAGTAATATAAGTAGGAAAAAATACCATCATTTTATTCTGTGGATTAGGGGTATGGGAATGCCATTTAAATTGCAATAAACCACCTAATGGTCTGTGGGGGGAGGGTCATGCTTTCCTATGGCCCCATTCACACACAGTGTTTAGCTGCAATTTCGTTACATGCGGTTTGGTGCGAATAGAAAAAATAGAATTGAATGCGTCCAGGTGCGATGTAGCGTAGCTATATGCACATAACCGCAGGTAATCGCAGTCTTTTTTGTCAATTGCAGATAGCAGCGTGAGAAAAAAAAAAGAACAACAGAAAGCACATCATAATCAGTAGGTATAAAAAGCATTGCTATGGGAATGACTACCGCAGCTAAATGCGGCCGCATGTAACCGCACGTGAACGCAGGTAATCACAATGTACAAATGCAGCTAATCGCAGTGCATGGAGCCTTGAATTTCACAGAACATTTTACATGCTTTTAACTGCGGCAAAACAGCCATCCGTGTGAAAGGCGCCTAAGAAGCAAAGGAATTACTGAATTCTCTGTTCACCAATTTGTAGTTTAAAAGAGGCAAACAAATGCTAATAACATTTTTCTCTGTAACCAATAAAATGTGATGATGCCAATACGAATGGCCATAGTGATATGTTTGTTTTTCATATTTATTGGCATTAACAAGTAGGAAAGGATTATGTGGAGATGAACAGAAATTATTTTAGCTAATATTTTATAATCTGCATGAATCAGAGAAATTACTAGGTATGAAGCTGTCTGGTTGGGTTTTTTATTTTTTATTATTATTATTATAAATGATTTATAAAGCAACCACAGTTTGAACAGCGCTTTACAATATAAAGAGAGAAAATACAGCAAAAATACAATTTAATACAAGAAGGTTAGGAGGGACCTGCTCCTGGGAGCTTACAATCTAAAAGGGAGGGGCTGGTGGAACAAACGGTAATAACTGTGAGGGGTGGCCTGAAGGGAGAAATTGAATATTTGGTTAATAACTGAAGGCAGGATAGGCTTCACTGAAGAGAAGAGTTTTCAAGTATCGCTTAAATGTGGACAGAGTAGGAGATAGCCAGACAGGGTTGGGGTAGTGAGTTCCAGAGGATGGGAGTCACTCTGGAGAATTCCTGGGAACGAGCATGGGAGGAGGAGACGAGGGAGCTAGAGGGCAGAAAGTCTTGGGAGGAGCGGAGAGGATGATTTGGCTGATATTTGGAGACAAGATTGGTGATGTAGCTCGGGGCAGAGTTGTGAATGGCTTTGTATGTTATGTATGAGAAAATTGAGTACTGTCCGTGATACTTTTTTTATTTGCACTAACATACAATTTTTCAGGACAAGCTTTCGGGGTATGTCCCCTTCTTCAAGGTCCAAGTATGTTATGTATGTTAGTGTTTTGAATTGTATTTGTTGGCCAATGGGAAGCCAGTGGAGGGATGGCAGACATTGAACAGTTGGTGAGGTGGAAGTGTCTGACAGCAGCATTCATGATGGATTGAAGAGGGATAGCCTGAGGAGAGGTAGGCAAATGAGGGAGTTAGCTTTAATAGTGAGGTGGTGTGGAAACATTTAAAGCTAAAGTCTAGGCAAATATAAAAAACACAAATTATTGCAGCTCTGCAATCATTAAAGGTAATTGTAAACCTTATTCTATGTAAGTACCTGAATGTGACCCAGTATTAGCCTTGAGCAGTTCCTGTATAGAAGGGCTTATCACTGTGTTATTCCTCCTTTCACTGTTCATTCATAAGCTGGTGAGGTTCCAGAATAACCTTGGTTCAAAGGAAGTGTTTTGATGCAAACTGAGAATATCTATCTAGCATGGTAAATCACTGGACTGATGCTAAATATTGTATCAAAAGCTGTTTTTTTTTTTTTTTTTTATCTTTTAATAAGTTGTTCATTTACAATTTTTGTGCCAATTTTGCTTCAATTGTTGAAAAGGGTGTTCTATAATTTAGTTTGAATGGCCTATTAGAAGATCAATGTTGGGAATTTGGAGATTTTAACTCAATGGCATAGCAATCATGTCCTAGTTTTCTGCCATTTGACATGAACTTTTTTGTGTAAGTATCTTTTAACACCATTAGGGAATAGTATGTGTTTCTTTCTAATTGGGGGTCAGTGTGCAAAGATTGCCTTTTTCATGTAGGCCTTGCAGTAGAGATGGTTTGGCTCTGAGATAAACTTTTTCAAAAAGTGGAACTGAAAAACTGTCCGTGGTCAAATCCAAATACTTTGCTTGTATATAATTTATGAGGTTCACCACATGTTAAGACACTAAATGCTAAATTAACCCTCTGCACACTGCTACAGACCCTTATATATGTGTGGCATACTTTTAATAAAAACAAAGATTCTTGATCATATATACCATTGCTTACATTATGTTCCAAAAGTCTTCAGTACAGCGGCAATGCCTGTGCAGTGATTTTCCATTAGCTATTCCCAAGCATCTTGGGTCACTTTCCCATAAAAGTCTATGAGATGCTACTGCAAATGTGCAGCTAGTGCACATGAGACTTTGGAACTGGATGTAAACAAACACCAAAGGCCAAGGCCTTCAGTTCGAGTTAAGTATAGATCTGGGGAGAGGAAGAGTAGGTCAAGCAAGGGGAACAAAAATGACTTGTGAACTTTGTTTTAAAGTGCACTTATCTTTTAGGAAAGTACACCCAGAACACACGTTTTCTCTCATATCCAATAACTGACTGGCAGGGAACACATTTTCCTCAAAGTAAATAAAAGGAAAAACTATTTTCTTCATTTTGGATAGAGTGGGAGAGGGTTATACACCCTGGAAGTTTTGTTTTTGCCATCTGTGTCTCATTGGGGAGATTTCTCTTTGCTTCTTGTCCCATAGCCACAACAGGATGTGAGAGGAAATCCCTCCAAAGTCAGGAAATCCCTGGTGTTCACCAGACCCATCAGAGCTAGTGTCCCCATTGGAAGATTTCCCCTCTATCCCTGTTCTGGTGACAACTCAAAATTTGGGATTTGAAATAGTTATTGATAAACAGGATAAACAGAGAGGCTGAATCCCCTTAACCACTTAACAACCACCTGCCGACAAAAACGTTGACAAGGTGGTTGCTTAACTCTGGGAGGACATTATATAACGTCCTCCCAGAATCGCGCTCCCGCGCGCCCCCTGGGGCGCACACACGGGAATCTCCGTGACCGCCGGGTCCAGAGGACCCGGCGCATCACGAATCGCGGTAAATCGCCGCTGATAGCGGCCGTTTACCACGTGATCGCTCCGTCATGTTATGACGCCGGTTCCTCTCTCCCCTCTCTGTACCGATCGGTACAGTGTGAGAGGAGAGGGGGAGAGAGCGAATCATGTCAGCAGCACTGGGCTGGATCTGTGACAATTGCAGTCACAGATCCAGCCATCCATCCATCCCTGCTCAGTCATCCCTGTGCAATACCCTGCACAATACTCTGCAATACCCTGGTGCAATACTCTGCAATACCCTGGTGCAATACTCTGCAATACCCTGCACAATACTCTGCAAAATACTCTGCAATACCCTGCGCAATACTCTGCAATACCCTGCGCAATACTCTGCAAAATACTCTGCAATACCCTGCGCAATACTCTGCAATACCCTGCGCAATACTCTGCAATACCCTGCACAATACTCTGCAAAATACTCTGCAATACCCTGCGCAATACTCTGCAATACCCTGCAAAATACTCTGCAATACCCTGTGCAATACCCTGCGCAATACTCTGCAATACCCTGCGCAATACTCTGCAATACCCTGCGCAATACTCTGCAATACCCTGCGCAATACCCTGCACAATACCCTGCAATACCCTGCGCAATACTCTGCAATACCCAGCGCAATACCCTGCAAAATACTCTGCGCAATACTCTGCAAAATACTCTGTGCAATACTCTGCAATACCCTGCGCAATACTCTGCAATACCCTGCGCAATACTCTGCAATACCCTGCACAATACTCTGCAATACCCTGCACAATACACCCTGCGCAATAATCTGCAATACCTTGCGCAATACTCTGCAATACTCTGCAATACCCTGTGCAATACTCTGCAATACCCAGCGCAATACCCTGCAAAATACTCTGCGCAATACTCTGCAAAATACTCTGCGCAATACTCTGCAATACCCTGTGCAATACTCTGCAATACCCTGCGCAATACTCTGCAATACCCTGCACAATACTCTGCAATACCCTGCACAATACACCCTGCGCAATAATCTGCAATACCTTGCGCAATACTCTGCAATACTCTGCAATACCCTGTGCAATACCCTGCCATACTCCGCAATACCCTGCCATACTCCGCAATACTCCGCAATGCCCTGCAATACTCCGCAATACCCAGCAATACTCCGCAATGCCCGGCAATACTCTGCAATAACCACTTCCCGCCCGCCAGCCGTCATATGACGTCCTTGACTTTGTGCGGGGATATCTGAATGATGGATGCAGCTAGAGGTATCATTCCGATATCAGCTTTTTCAGCCGGCGATTCCCTACACCATAAGAACAATCATAGTGGCTGTTCTGCTGCTTGATCATTCTTATGGGAGGCGAGAGGGGATGTCCCCCCCCCCCCCCGCCGCCCTCCGGTGCTTCTACCGACTCACCGCTACGATCAAAGCCAGGATTGTTTGTTTTTTTTGTTTTTTTTCAGGCTTCCCAGCCTAGAGGTGAGATGTGGGGTCTTATTGACCCCATATCTCACTGTAAAGAGGACCTGTCATGCCATATTCCTATTACAAGGGATGTTTACGTTCCTTGTAATAGGTATAAAAGTGATCAAAAAAAATTTTGGAGTGGAAAAACATGTCAAATTAAAATAAATAAAGTAAAATTAACAATAAAAAATATATATATTTTTTAAAGCGCCCCTGTCCCCGTGAGCTCGCATACAGAAGCGAACGCATACGTAAGTCCCGCCCACACATGAAAACGGTTTTCAAACCACACATGTGAGGTATCTCTGCGAACGTTAGAGCGAGAGCAATAATTTTGTCCCTAGACCCCCTCTGTAACTCAAAACATGTAACCAGTAAAAATATTTAAAGCGTCGCCTATGGGGATTTTTAAGTAGCGAAGTTTGGCGCCATTCCACGAGCGTGTTCAATTTTGAAGGGTGACATGTTGGGTATCTATTTACTTGGCGTAACTTCATCTTTCACATTATGCAAAAACATTGGGCTAACTTTACTGTTTTGTTTTTTTTTAAGCACAAAACATTTTTTTTCCGTAAAAAACGCGTTAAAAAATTGCTGCGCAAATATCGTGCGAGATAAAAAGTTGCAACAACCACCATTATATTCTCTAAGGTCTTTGCTAAAAAAAACATATATATAATGTTTTGGGGTTCTATGTAATTTTCTAGCAAACAAATTATGATTTTTCCATGTAGGAGAGAAATGTCAGAATTGGCCTGGGTGCTCCAGAACGCCTGAAGGTGCTCCCTGCATGTTGGGCCTCTCTATGTGGCCACGCTGTGTAAAAGTCTCACACATGTGGTATGGCCATACTCGGGAGGAATAGCAGAATGTGTTTTGGGGTGTAATTTGTGGTATGCATATGCTGTGTGTGAGAAATAACCTGCTAATATGACAATTGTGTGAAGAAAAAAAAAGAGAAAAAAAAAATCTTGATTTTGCAAAGAATTGTGGGAAAAAATGACAACTTCAAAAAACTCACAATGCCTCTTTCTAAATACCTTGGAATGTCTTATTTCCAAAAAGGGGTCATTTGGGGGGTATTTGTACTTTTCTGGCATGTTGGGGTCTCAAGAAATGAGATAGGCCGTCAGTACTTCAGGTGTGATCAATTTTCAGATATTGGCACCATAGCTTGTGGACTCTATAACTTTCACAAAGACCAAATAATATACACCAATATGTACTTATTTTTACCAAAGATATGTAGCAGTATAAATTTTGGCCAAAATTTATGAAGAAAAAATTGTAATTTGCAAAATTTTATAACAGAAACGAAAAAAAAAACATTTTTTTACAGAATTTTCAGTCTTTTTTCTCTTATAGCGCAAAAACTAAAAAACCCAACGGTGATTAAATACCACCAAAAGAAAGCTCTATTTGTGTGAAAAAAAGGACAAAAAATTCATGTGGTTACAGTGTTGTATGACTGAGTAATTGTCATTCAAAATGTGAGAGCACCGAAAGCTGAAAATTGGTCTGGTTATTAAGGGGGTTTAAGTGCCCAGTTGTCAAGTGGTTAACGGAGGCACAGGTACTGTAGCGATATAAACCTGACAGATGTTTTGATCTTTCTCCTCTCTATCCAAAACAAAAAAAAGTTAAAGTAAAAGTAAAAAAAAGTTAAAGTCCACCAACTAACGAGAATTCTTCTCCCTCTCCGCATCTCTGCCAGCCCTCACAAGGAAGCAGCCATAATCTAAAGTGGTTTGAAGGACCAGCAGCTGGACTACAAGCATGAGAAAGATATTCTCCCAATGGCCACAGTGGCATTAGCCATCAGTTCAATCTTCTGACATACAGTTCCAATTTGAGATGTTCTTGGCTTTTTCAATAAAATATGATAAGCAACCATGTTGGAATTTTTGAAACTTTTATATTCTCGGCTCTCACAGGTTTTCCTGTTTTATAGCGTTCAGCCAAATACATTCTGCAGCATTCTTTTTGTAGTTGTATAAGTCTTATTTTATTGCATCATTTCTTAATATGTGTCTGTATATTTTCTCTGGGGCTGCCACATACTCCATGGCTTGTTTTAAAATAAATAGATTTGACTTTCCACAACCAACATTAGTATGTTATATCCCTGACTCTTTAGGACAAATTCAGTTAGGAAAGTTCAATGTCAGAGACACCGCTGTCATGAGTAATAACAGCGTAATTACTTTAATTATGATGGAACTGGCAGATATGTTATATAGGGCATAGCGAAATCCAGTGTCATAATCTGCTGTCATTTTCTGAACCTATACCTGATGTGACACAATGGGATGTGATGTACAATAATGTCCACTATATATATAATGACAGCTTCACTCTGCTGCTCAATGAATTCAGATGTATGATTTATTAAAGTACATGCAAGAGATTTAACAATAACATATTTTGATGTCATCACATAAGAAATAAAGAAGATGCAAAATGAACCACCAGCTGCTATCAAAGTTATGTAAGTTCTTTTGCCATCATAAACCTCAGAATTATTTTCAGTTCACTTGTTCCAGAAAGTGCAATGTATTATTGGCCTTTTCAGGCATGAGTAAAATTAATTCTGGTGACAGTCAAGTCCTTTCCAAGCCAAATTCTATCCATCTCCTACATCAAACATGTTTTTCAGGTGCCCTCAGACTGGCAGTTTTAAACCGAGTCTAGGCACAGCTCTCCCCCTTGGCCTGGTTCATTTGTGTAGTGTGAGTGATCCAAACCTTACCCAGGAACAGTTAGGTGTACTGTGCTCAGGAATACTGGGAAGAGGTGGTCCCAGGCATGGTTTACTTGTCATCCAATATGGCTTGCTTCAGTGTGAGTGCAGACCATGCCCCAATACAGAACTCTCCATAGATTACTCAGCACAGAAGCAGGGATCACTGTAGCCTGGTTGACAGTGGTGATGATGTAAGTATGCCTGGGAAACCCTGCTTTATAGCCCAATGTGAGTACAGACCAATGGGGGAGTGGGGAGGGTGACAATTGAACTCGGGCACAGTTCAACTAAACCATGACAGTGTGAGTGCACCTTTAATGTGTCTGAAATATTTCAGGAGGGAGCTTACCAAAGAGACCTCTTTAATGAACCTAGATCAGGGGTGCCCAGCCTTTTGAAGTGTGAGGGCCACTTAAGCAACTTGGCAAGTGGTCATGGGCCACAATGAGTGGAGCGGGCGGATGACAGGTCCGTGTTCACTATGTATATGCATAGTGGACAAAGCCCATAAGCCCTTTAAACCAATCCGCCCAGATGGAAGGGGACACATCCCCTTCTGTTTTTTTTTCTTTAGATCAGATTGGAGGTAGGCGGGTATGAACGCTCAAGAGAGTTGAACGGAAGGTCCGATTTGGGTCGGACCGATCATGTGAAAGGAGCCTAATGCCCCATACACACGATCGTTTTTCATACCGTTAAAAATGCCATTTTTAAAAATGGGCATTAAAACCGATCGTGTGTATGCTCCAGAGCATTTTTAACGACGTGAAAAACGGGCATTAAAAATTTCGAACATGCTCTATTTTTTCACGTCGTTTTTCATGTCGTTTTTTTTAACGACGTGAAAAACGATAGTGTGTATGCTTTTACGAGGTGAAAAAACACGCATGCTCAGAATCAAGTATGAGACGGGAGCGCTCGTTCTGGTAAAACTAGCGTTCGTAATGGAGATAGCACATTCGTCACGCTATAACGGACTGAAAAGCACGAGGCTGAAAAGCGCGAATCGTCGCTCAACAAACTTTACTAACATGAAGGGTGGCGCCATCCGAACGGAACTTCCCCTTTATAGTGCCGTCGTACGTGTTGTACGTCACTGCGCTTTGCTTGAAAGTTTTTTTAAATGATCGTGTGTACGCAAGACAGGCTTGAGAGGAAACATGAAAAAAAACGACGAGAAAAACGTCGGTTTAAAAAATGGCATGAAAAACTATCGTGTGTACGCCGCATAAGGCTGCATTCACACTGATGCTCTGCGGTTTACCCACACCGCCGGTGCAGTGCACCTGTGGCTTCCCTGTGAGTTAGCTGCACTTTGCCATAGACTTCTATTATATCCTGCAGGTGTGGTGCACTTTCTGAAAGCACACCAAACCCACAGGTAGTAACCAAATTCTATGGCTCAGTTTTAAAGCAGCCCAGTAACTATTGCAGAACAGATATGCCCATACATACACTGATTTTAGAATCAAACTTGCCTTTAATAAGTCTTCCATTCAGGTATGACCAGCATTTGGTATCACTCTGCCTGTGACAGGAGTCAGCGCTATACAGGAAGCATCTGCTTATGCGGTTCTGCTCCCCAGCCGCTTGCTTTCTCTACCGCCGGCTTTATTTACAACACTGATGCTCTGGGATGGTGGATTGGCAACCTGTGATCTGGGCTTGACAACCCACTATCCCAGAGCGGGAGGTCGAGGGCCACATCAGAAGGCTTGGCGGGCCACTGGTTGGGCACCCCTGACCTAGATAGTCATTGATGTCAGCAGACATGAGAAAGAATATAAGATATAATATGTGCTGTGTCCCTCTTTGCAACCTACAAAAATGATTTGAGTGGGCTGTATGGTGACTTGCTGGTTGCTGCCATTTTTTTTTTGGCTTCACTGGTAGCAGCTGACAAATAAAGGAAAGACCAGGCGATGATCCCAAGGTGTGATAACTTGTTCACAACTTGAAAGTGGAGGTTAGGCCAAAGGTGGAAGGAGGCCTAGTCGGTCAAGCATAAAACTATAGCAGAGAGAGAGCCAACAGGAGCCATCTTTGTTATAGAAAGCAAGCATTCTTGGGTTCAATCAGAGCAGGTCCCCATTGGGAGATGGTAGTAGGACCCATCTATCTAGCGGCTCTTGAGTCCTAAATACTTTTTTGAGTAATTGTAAATCTTGGCTGGAAATTGCGTTATCTGCTGCAGCGGGCAAAAACTGTATGTTTTTTTGTGTTCACATACTGTACAGTACTCTGTGAACTCCTGTACTGTCACATGTTTCTGTAAAGGACAGTAAGCTTTATGACAATGTGAAAAAAAATTGGAACAGTTTATACTTTGCAAAAAATCATTCAGTCATTATCAATTGTATGGGGTCATTGGTGAGAATAAGGTTGTAAACGGTTAGCCTCTCTCACTTACTCCATCATTTTTACATCACTGGTGAGTAAGAGTCTTTTTTTGGGGGGAGAGGGGGACTGTTCAGGATTTTAAAGACAAAATGTCAGTCAAGTTTAAATATTTATATTGGAGTTGACAAATCGACGGGGGAAAAAAAGTATGTGCAATGGCGATTGCAAGCTTAACATAATGTAGCAGCCGTTTGAGCTACTGACAGCAATAGCATCAATTCTTTTTAATAGCTCTTCAAGTCAGGAACAGATTTTATTAAATCCATGTGTATGATCCCCAAAACTGACCTGTCATATAATATCAAAAACGGTATACCTAATCCTATAGCATACAGTATATGCTGCAATCAAGAGTGCAGCAAAAATTGCCATATCTCAAAATGTTATATAAAACATACCTCCCAACATTTGAACTTCAGAATGAGGGGCAAGACCTGCGGGCATGGCCAAGCGCTTACCAGTGGGAGGTGCTTAAGGGATGTGGTTAAACAAAACCCATTCCCCCCCATCCCAGCTCCATCTATTCCCCCGATTCCATCCCGGCTCCATCCATTCCCCTGATCCCATTCCAGCTCCATCCATTCCCCTGATCCTATCCCGGCTCCATCCAGTCCCCCAATCCCATCCCGGCTCCATCCATTCCCCTAATTCCATCCTGGCTCCACCCACTCCCCCGATCCAATTCTGGCTCCATCCACTCCCCCGATCCCATTCTGGCTCCATCCATTCCCCAAACCCATCCCAGCTCTATCTATTCCCCTGATCCCATTCCAGCTCCATCCATTGCCCTGATCCCATCCCAGCTCCATCTATTCCCCCGATCCCATTCCGGCTCTATCCATTCCCCCAATTCCAATCCATTTCCATCCATTCCCCCTATCCCATCCCTGCTCCATCTATTCCCCCCAATCCCATTTCGGCTTCATCCATTCCCCCGATTTCATCCCAACTCTATCCATTCCCCTGATCCTATCCCAACTCCATCCATTCCACTGATCCTATCTCGGCTCCATCCATTCCTCCGATCCCATCCTGACTCCATCTATTTCCCTGATCCCATACCAGCTCCATCGTATCCCCTAATCCCATCCCGACTCCATCCACCACCCCGATCCAATCCATTCTCCATCCATTCCCCCGATTCCATCCCAACTCCATCCATTCCCCCGATCCCATCCCTGGTCCATCCATTCCCCCGATCCCATCCCAGCTCCATCTTTTCCCCTGATCCCATTCCGGCTCCATCCATTCTCCCGATCCCATTCCGGCTCCATCTATTCCCCCAATCTCATTCCAGCTCCATCCATTCCCCTGATCCCATCCCGGCTCCATTCTTCCCCCGATCCCATCCCAGCTCCATCTTTTCCCCCGATCCCATCCCATCCTGGCTCCATCCACCACACCCTGATCCCATCCCAACTCTATCCTTTCCCAGATCCCATCCCAGCTCCATCCTTCCCCCTTATCCCATCCCAGTTCCATCTATTCCCCCCTCACCTTCTTCTCCATGCCTCCCTCCTCTGCAGGTCTCAGATCAGCCACGTTCTGGCAGAGTGGTGTGCTGCCCCCCTGCCCCCTCCTCTGTGTACAGGAAAAAACAGGAGGAAGAGGGGCGGGTTCAGTGCACTCTGCTCTACACTGTGTGTCAGAGGCAGCCAGGGAGAGATGCTGGCTGCCATGCAAAGTTTAGCTCATGGCGTACGGGAACCACGCCGCGGCTGTTCCGGGACTCAGCCCTGATTCGCTGGGACCCTGGGACATAGATCAAATTCCGGGACGGTCCCAGCGAATCAGGGACGGTTGGGAGGTATGTATAAAACACAAAAAATTGTGGGACTGGTTAAACATAACATATATTTGGGGACAAGTTAATGAAAACTGAAATAAAGAAATCTAAGCCGGCCACAAACCATGCTCATCAAAACTTATGTAATTCTAGGGCCTACATAAACAATCTAGGTTAGATCTTGCACTACACAATATTAGTAAAATTTTCACATCTAAAAGTAAAATCTAACCATAGGGGTGTTCTTAGAGAATAGGCGTAATGGAACATGAGCCTCTGCTGGCAGCACTTACATCTACTCATCCACTGCAGCACCAGGGTAGCCGGGAAATCCAGAGCCTCTGCTAAGTGTGAGTTATGGTAGCATTCTTAATTCTTTAGGGCCTTGAGTGGCATGGGGGGGACATCCTGTTAGGAACATCTTGTCCCAGGTAACCCATTTACTTGTAGCATACAATAAATGCAGGTCCAGATCATAAATGCATTTGAACTCTTTAATAGGAAGTTGATTAAAAGTAGGGGACAAAAGAAAGTAGAAAAAAGGTACATGGTTAGTGGCGCTCACTGAAATATAGCATGGGACACTAGGTTGAAAAAGGTGAGCGTAGTGTGTTCCTCCTCTCACTGCGCATGCACCGAAATGCATTGCATCTTGGTCCTGTGACGCCATCCCGCCCCACGCTGCACCTCAGCACTCAGCACAGACGAGCAGCTTGCGCTCCAGGCCTCTATTCGGCCGCCGCACAAGACCCGGAAAACTCTAGACAGGATTGAACACCGGCTCCACTGCACTGGGCTTGAACATTGCTGGCACAAGCGGAGGTGCACATCCCACAGGACCCCCACATGCCGATCTAAAGACACCTTAATGTGAGTGTTTTAATGTTATTGCTATATTAAAATCACACAGTTTTACTTCAGCGGCGCCTGCCTTTGTTTTTTATCTCTTGACAAAAGAAAGTAGAATACCCAATCCTAAATCATATTGCTGCACACATACAATATGTTCTATATGAGGTCCCACACATCTGCATTTTGCACTTCTCACTCCTAAATAGAAAATCCAGGCCTAAGTAACATTACAAGTTACTAGGCTCTATCAGTTTTGTCCATTTTCAGATGGGGAAATATTGATTTGATTGTTATTCATTTCTAAAGAAGGACCAGCTCACTTGCCATTAGGCACAATTAATTGCTACACATTTAACACCCTCCAAAAGAGCATTCTAACTTTAAAATTGTCATTAACATTTGCTGGCATTAAGTTCAGAACTTCCCAATTGTGCATCACAAGTGCTGGCAGTTCCACATTTTTTAGCTTTTATGAAACCATAGTACTAACCACCATATATTCTTGCCTGGAAAAATGGCATCAATGGTTGTGGAAGACATTTTCATCTTGCATAATTAGACAAAAAAAAAAGACGAAGATAACATTTGCCTGTCCTTGAAATGCCATTTTAGATTATCTGTCATCAGAAAGATCAATTTCTGATTGAGTGCATTATGGAAAAAATGTTGTGTCCCACAGTGGTAATGAAGCCAAGACCCTATCAGAGCTTGGCAGAGATTTACCGTACTTCTAAACGAAAGAACACAATGAGCAAGCTCAGCCAGAAACTCAAGTTCCTGATGAGAAAGTGTTTGCTCATATTTTTCTTTCCCACTATAAGTACAAGACAATAGGAGCACATCTTAAAAGGCAAAGAACAATAAAAACAAGTGCATTATCTGATTAAAACCAATTAGAATTTTTCATTGACCTGACCATAGCAAACTAAAATTTTATTGGCTACTTTGGGTTACGGCACATCATTCTTGCTTTTTGACTTTAACCTGCTGTTTATGGGCTTTGTCTGCCTCAAATGGGTTTTGCATTGTCAATAAAAAAGCCTTTAGGGATGCTAAACTCGCTTGAAGTCAGTCAAATGGAGGTCAACTGCAGATCAAAAACACCTGTTAGTGAATTCTAAAAGACCATAGAAGTGTCTCGAACCAATGCCAAACTGATTCCTTAAACACAAGCCCAAAGCTAGAGTTGGAAGAACAGTTCGAACCAAGCAAAAGTGCCGCCCGAACATCGCCTGGTTGTTAAGGAACGAGCCGGAAGCTGTCCGCTGCGTCTTTAACAACAGATGAGTCATTAGCTGTCAACGGGATTCCCGCTGACAGCTGAGTGAAAAAAATAATATTGGCAGCAATAGAAAAAAGTGGAAAAAAAACGGCTTGAGAATCCTCCCCAATCCGTACCAGCCCTTTGACTGTCAAGGGAACCTTTTTTATGAGTTTGAAGCCGGTATGTCCACTTCAAGATTAACCCCACATCATGACCGGGTAATTTTTTGCTTTTCAAATAACTGCGTTAATTTAACTGACAATTGTGCGGTCAAGCAATGCTGTATACAAATGAAATTTATATTGTTTTTTTCCCAGAAATAGAGCTTTCTTTTGGTGGTATTTGATTACCATTGGGTTTTAATTTTTTGCGCTATAAGCAAAAAAAGACTGAATATTCTGAAAAAAAACAATATTTTTTACTTTCTGCTATAAAATATATCCAATAAAAAAATAATCGAAATTCTTCATGAATGTAGGTCAATATGTGTTCTTCTACATATATTTGGTAAAAAAAATCACAATAAGCGTATATTAATTGGTTTACGCGAATGTTATAGCTTCTACAAACTATGGTACATATACTAGAATTTTTTTTATATTTTTTTTTCTAGTAATAGCGGTGGGACTGTGATAGTATGCAACGCAGTCGTAAGCCTCGTACACACGACCGAGTTTCTCGTCGTTAAAGGGGAAGATCGATTTTCTTGGCGCCACCCCTTGGGCTGCTTTTGCTGATCTCGTGTTACCGCGTGTGAAGTAAAAGTTTGGGAAGAGACGATTCGCGCTTTTCAGTCTTCATGCTTTTCAGTTCGTTTTCTGAGGTTCAGTTTGTGCTTGTGGGTTCGTATCTTGACTTTAAGGGCGTCTAGGCAGGTCGTATCTGTTTTACAGTGCGTTCTTGCCCGTTCGTTTCTGATTTTCAGTTCGTTATTCATAGGCCTTGCTGTTCTAAAGTGCGTTCTGTTCTGTACGTTCTGATAAGACGACCGTTTCCTAGCCATGTCGCCTGGACGTTCTCGTCGTCGAGTTCGTGCTGTGCGTGCGCTTGGTGTTGGTCTGCTTGTTTTGGACCAAGACCAGTCCATGAATGGTGTGAGGAGCAGTTCATGGACCAAGAATTGGTTGCTCCAGCGGGACCAATTCTGCCACATGCCTCTGCTGCGGGAGATAGTCGAGAATAATCCTGAGGACTACAGGAATTTTCTGCGGATGTCTGACCCCGTTTTTCAGGAACTGTTGGCTTTGGTGTCCCCCTATATTACCAGGCAGGACACCGTTATGCGGGAAGCCATCAGTGCTGAGCAGAGGCTCATCGCCACGTTATGTTATCTGGCGACAGGGAGAAGTCTTCAGGACTTGAAGTTCACGATAGGCATCTCCCCCCAGGCTCTGGGCCTCATAATCCCAGACACCTGTTCTGCCATCATCCAAGTCCTGCAGGAGGACTATATTAGGGTAAGTTTTCTCCTTTAACATCACATTTTATGTATTTCATGTATGCTAATGTATTGTATTTCTTTCATCCTTCCCTAATTACCATGATTGTAATATGCTGAGAATGTCCCCTTTGTCCCCATGCATGCTGGAAGCTTTAGATTGCCCCTTTTTTCTCCTCCATGCATATTTCCCTTCACTAACCTTTCAAAATGTTCATAAAATACTAACTTCCGGTTTACGGCCGCAAACCGGAAGTGGACGTCACTTAGGCTCCTCCTCCCTTTTTGTTTTTTTGAATATTATGGAGTAAGATTCGTTTTAAGGAAGAACATTGGTAAGCTGCGGAGATTCTTACAGTGGTTCCGGGTCACTCAAAAGGACTGGAAGTTCTCATTGTGAGCAGTGGAGATCTTTGTGGCCATTATTGACCTCGTGGGGTCCATCAGGAAGATTCGCTTTAAGGAAGAATACTGGTAAGCTGTGGAGATCCCTACAGTGGTTTCGGGTCACGCAAAAGGACTGGAAGTTCTCATTGTGAGCAGTGGAGATCTTTGTGGTTATTACTGACCCCGTGGGGTCCACCAGAGAGGTGAGAGGCTGGTGTCTATGGGGGAGGATTATTTATGCATCATTTGTTCATCTGATCCAGTGTGTTTCTGATGAGACAAGGTGTATTCCCACACCCATCCTTGCTTCTCTCCCTGCAATTAGCTGTTGCTATTTGGACTGCCATTTTGGCTATTTAGCACTTTATTTACATAGTCACTGTTTGGACGTTTTAATTTTATTCTATTATTGTTGATTTTGTCACCCCATTTATTTAATTTATGAGAAGTTAGACTTTATTAATAGCACTTTTAATATTAGCACTTTCTATTGACATTTAGCGCTGCTTCACTATATAAACTATTTTATTGTATGTTGGTCACATTATAGAAGTTAGCTGCTAGTTGTCTCTTAATATTTAATTTGTTCAGCAATATTTGCACTTTAGTGTTTCTATTTTTACTGAGTGGTAAGCGCACAAGCACCTTTTTTTCTATATTTTTTTTTCTATGTTAGTTAGAATGTCATGGGCGGGCGACGTTTGCGGAGCGACGTGTTCGTAGTTTGACGCATGCGTGGTGTATATATAGCAAACACACATGTGACTATACTACGTTCGGTGTGCGGAGAGAGGAGTTCAAGTTACGGACGTGCGAACGAAGGTATGTGATTTTGTGACTTGGACAAATTGTTGGCCTATACTGTCTTGAGAATGTTGTAGAATATATATGGTGACTACGATGTTAAGGAGGTTAGACGGTGTGCCTCACATTAGTTATATATTATTTATTTTACTTGCAGACCCAAAATGGAATGTGTTTATAAGTGACAAGGAATTCCTTGCGGAATTTATAGACCGGGTAAGGGAGCTTCTGTGGGAGACGAAAAACCCCATCCACAAAAAAAGAGGGGTGAGAAAAGCAGCGCTGGAGACCCTGCTCCCATTTGTGCATACCAAGGTGCCCACAGCCACAGCAAAACAGGTGGACACTAAAATTGGGAGCTTGAGAGGCACCTACAGGACTGAACGCTCTAAGGTCCTGGCTTCTCAGAGGTCAGGAGCAGCAGCAGATGATGTGTATGTCCCGAATTTGTGGTACTACAGCAGGATGTCCTTCCTGGATGACCAGATTGAGGCAAGGCCATCACTCTCCACTCTTCCCCCCAGACTTCCCTGCAGCCATCCTGAGCCTTCTCTGGAGCAAGAGGAGGCAGCCATCCTGGATGATCCTGATTTGGCCATCTGGAGCCAGGTATAGTATTAAATGAAAATGTATTGGGATAAAATTAATGTTTGCCAAATATGTCAAGATGACAAACATAAACTATTTAGAGTTCCACAAGTGAAATCAAGATCTCTAGACATTAGTCTGCACTTAATTGGGTGCTAAATAGTCAATCTGATGTAGTTGTAAATTTTAGAAACTGATTTCAGGATTTACATTCTAATTGGTTCAATCATGATTATAAATTTGGAGGCAAAGATTAAAGCAACATATTAAACTATGTCCCTTTTTCATACACAGGATGAAATCAGCCAGGAGGAGGGTCTGGAAACTGTCAGGCAGGAGGAGGAAGGGCCCAGTGGCAGCCAGGAGGTGGCAGGGCCCAGTGGAAGGCAGGAGGTGGCAGGGCCCAGTGGCAGCCAGGAGGTGGCAGGGCCCAGTGGCAGGCAGGAGGTGGCAGGGCAAAGGAGAAGCACCAGATCACAGGTGCCTCCCATCCGATTTCCCAAAAGAGGCAGGAGGGACAGGACCACCAGTGAGGCAGCAATGGCCCTTATTAAAGAGGCCCATGCCACCCTCAAAGAGCCCACATCCCCTGAAGAGGCCATTGCCGGCCTAGTGGAGGCAAAGTTCAAGGTGATGAGCATGGAGCAACGCCTCCTATGCGAGCCCCTGCTCATCACCTTGCTCAACAAGGGGGTGATGGGAAAAATTACCCCCAATACTGCAATTTGTGAGGTGGCACAACTGTCCCAACCTCAACCTCCTCCTCCACCTCCACCTTCTTCTTCTGCCCCACCTCCTTCTCCTCCACCTTCTTCTTCTGCCCCACCCCCTTCTCCTCCACCTCCTCCTCCACCTTGTTCTTCCGCCCCACCCCCTTCTCCTCCACCTCCACCTCCACCTTGTTCTTCCACCCCACCCCCTTCAACTCCACCTCCACCTTGTTCTTCTGCGCCACCCCCTTCTCCTCCACCTCCTCCTACTCCTGACAGGAGTACTCCTCCAGTGGCCCAGCCTCCAGCCAAACGAAGAAGGAAGGCTGCAGGGAAGGCTTCAGGAAAGGTTGCAGGGAAGGTTGCCAGGAAGACGAGGAAGTGATGGCCTTGCTTCATTGTGATCGGACAGAAGGCAGCCTGTTGTAGTACCACACACTTGGGACATATATCTCACCTGCTGCTGTTCCTGACCTCTGGGAGGTCAGCATCAGATTGTGCTCAGAAATGTTGGCCTTCTCAAGCTCCCAATTTTAGTGTCCACACAGGGTTGATGTGTGGTCTGGGGTCCCTGGGATGCACAAATGGCAGCAGGTTCTCCAGCGCTGCCTTCTCTTTATTTTATTTGAAACATGAATAAATGTTATTTTTGTTTAAGTTCATACTTGACTATGTGTATTTGTAAAAATTTTAAATTTAGCTTTGGAGTAAGCAGAGACATTTGACTGACAAAAAAAGGGACAGATAACAACCCCCCTAAAAAATAAAAGAATCTGATTTCCCAAAAAGAGGGTGTAAAATTTAACAACTATATATTAAAATATTCAATGGGTGATCACTATCAAAACATTGCGAAATTAAAATTAACATCAGTTTGAAAAATAGAAAAATTTTAAATATTCATAAAAACTTGCACGATATAATACACATAAATCTTCTTAAGAGCAGCATGAAAAAGGTTAAAAAAATATAGTCATAGCTCTGTGTGAATATCAGCAGCAAAAGAAGTTCTTTCGTTTTGATTAATGTAACATTCTAAAGAAGATTTCAATGCACAACATTTAAACGATGCAATAATTTCGAGCGTGACGAATGTGCTATCTCCATTACGAAGGCTTGTTTTACCAGAAGATGCGCTCCCATCTCATACTTGCTTCTGAGCATGCGCGCTTTTGAAAGACTCGTTAAAGCATACACACGAACCATTTTCTCATCACAAAACAGGCCGATGAGAAACACGACGAGGAAATCTGGAATCCTGACGAGAAAATAGAGAGCAGGTTCTCTATTTTCTCGTCAAGATTCACGGCAATTTTCTCGTCGTAAAACCATACACACGAACGTTTTTCTCGAGAAAAAAGCTCTCGCGGCACTTTTCTTGCCGGTTTTGGACGAGAAAATCGGTCGTGTGTACGAGGCTTGACACTAACTGACACTTTGTGGGAACCAGGGACACTAATACAGTGATCAGTGCTAAAAATATGCACTGTCACTGTACTAATGACACTGGCTGGGAAGGGGTTAACATCTAGGGAGATCAGAGAGTTAAATGTGTGCCTAACAATGCATGGTGTGTTTACTGTGAGGTGGTTTTACTAAGGGATGTGCTAGCTGACAGGATAGAGCTCTGTATTGTTTACATTGACAGAGCTCTGTCCTGTCTTTCTCCTCACCGATCAGCGGGTGCCGGTGGCCATTCATTGGCCTGCACCGGCTGATCGGCTTGTGCTGTGACTAATCACAGCACAGCCAGCACTCGCGCACGCCACCTACCCGGAAGTGCTGGATCATGTACTAGGTACGTGATCCACCACAGGAGAGCCGCTCTGCCGCCATACTCCTACGTGAGGCATTTGGCAAGCAAATATACTAGACCTAAAGTTTGTTTATTTATTGAAACATTACATTATTAAGAAAATTAGGAGCCCAGTAAACACATTTGTTTGGGTACTGCATACAGATCACTGATTTTATTTTGATTAGCATACTTCAGATAGAAATGGCTCATTTAATGTGTTCCCCTGACAGGGATCTAACAAGACTGCAACATATGCAAGTGTGACCTTTCCCCACACTTCTCTCCTGACATTGCACAAAAACAACAATGACATCTGTAACTGTGATAAGCATTACAATATGTATTTCCTGTGGAATCTTCATTACTTTGAAGATGATAACCATATTTCTGTTTAAGCTGTTCATTCGCTACACTGCTGTCAATGGGGAAAAAAATGAGGAGTTAACAACATAAGTATGTCTCAGTTGTCCTCGTGGAACCTAGTGAAGTAAAGTGGTCATTCAAAGACATTTTTTAGTTTAGTTGGTAGACTTAGGACCTGCAGTCCAGGTCACATAACAAGGGTCCTAATATCGCAACCTAAATGAAGCCCACGGCTAGGGGCGGACTGGGCTGGGTGGAAAGAATGCATTTGCCCCCTGGGCTGCTCTAAGATCCTGCACAAAGGCCGCTGAGTTGGCCGAGTGCGGCAGCTCAGGTGACAGGCACGGCCGGATTCAGTACTGCAGCGATGATTCTGTCAGTGCTGACAGTCTGTGTTAGTTTAGCCCCCCCTCCTTCTCCACCTCCTCCACCTCCTCCACACAAAGCTCTATCAGAGGCTGGGTGGGTCTGCTCTTTCTTTCCCCGCCCCCCTCCTCCTCCTCCTCCACACAAAGCTCTATCAGAGGCTGGGTGTATCTGCTCTTTCTTTCCCCGCCCACACTCCTGGCAGCCCGTGTGTTATCTGTGAAGAAGATGTGTGGGCGGGAAAGTTAAAACAGAGCAGTCGCTTGGCATCCACAGCCTTAAAAAAAAAACAAGTGAGCCTCCTGGGACTGTGCATTGCGTCCCATCCAAGTAAGTGACAAGTGAGCTTCTCCTCCCTCCCTTCCTGCTCTCTTTTCCCCTCTCTGCATATTAAGTGTTATATTACAACAGCCTGTGACATTTGCTTGCCCTCCTAGATTAGGGTGACCAGACATCCCCGGTTTCCCTGCGGACAGTCCCGAATTGAGGACACTGTCCCCGGACCAAGTCTGTCCTCGGTTTTGTCCCCGGATTGGATTTGAACAGGGGCTGGAGCAATTAAAAAAAAAATCTGAATTACACATCCCCGCTCCACCGCTTCTACTAGCTTAGGGGTGTGTATTTTTTTCCATTGTCTGTGCCCCTTTCTGTCTCTGATGATCATGTGTTGGTCGGGGCGGAGGTAATATTTCTTCAGTTTCGGGTGCATGCCCATTCAGCTCATGTTCTTCTGCCTTGGCTCAAGTCCCGGCCAGCCACCTGCCTGCTTATCTCCTTGCCCTCCCTGGCGGAGTGATCTTCCTCCACTCCCCACCCAGTAGTAGCCAGGGCCCAGAGAGTAAGACTTGACAGGCTGTGATTTAGAAGGAAATTGCTAAATTGTGCATCACCACAGGGTGACACTGTGGATGCACCTAGTATAAATGCGCCAACGTCCCGATAATCAATGGGAGAATATTATTTAAACTAAAAATGGACTTTAAACGGCACATAGATAGATATTGTAAAAATTCTAAGGGTTTTATTGTTGGTAGAAAAATATAATTGAATTTAGGTAAAAAGTACGTTAATACAAAACAATGACATTATGTAACAGTCATCAATAATTAGTATAGGGTCCCATTTACAAGACTCAACACATCTCCCAGAAATTACATTAACATGTAAAATACACAAAGTAGAATAGGATAATGTATAGCCAACAAACACAAATGAGGAGTTGGACGGTATGCACGAGAGATGACTGGTCTTATTGATAGGTCCGGTAAATTCAAAGATAAAGATCTTGCTTTCGCTCGACTAGTTTCGTGTTCCAAAACGCTTCGTCGGGAGCATAGTATTGAACAGGGCCGTGTTAAGTAGTGAAACCGGCCTAGGTATTTTGACCTGGCAGTCCGTGTATCACAGGGTGCCAGTATTATATAAACACATTCATGGTAAACAATCATGCATGATTTAAGTAAAAGAGTAACTATGCACAGGCTACTGATAGGTAGGGAACGTAAATCCAGGTGTAACAAACCAGACAATACTGTAGAGGAGTGTGTCAGTCAGAAACACTTGCTCGAGCCACACAGTGGTAGTCTGTTTGGGTGACCCCTAGTGATGGACTGACCCAGCTTATAGCTTGACACAGATTATGTGCTGGTGGACCTGGATGGAACCTCTCCTGTGGTCCACAGGAGAGGTTCCATCCAGGTCCACCAGCACATAATCCGTGTCAAGCTATAAGCTGGGTCAGTCCATCACTAGGGGTCACCCAAACAGACTACCACTGTGTGGCTCGAGCAAGTGTTTCTGACTGACACACTCCTCTACAGTATTGTCTGGTTTGTTACACCTGGATTTACGTTCCCTACCTATCAGTAGCCTGTGCATAGTTACTCTTTTACTTAAATCACGCATGATTGTTTACCATGAATGTGTTTATATAATACTGGCACCCTGTGATACACGGACTGCCAGGTCAAAATACCTAGGCCGGTTTCACTACTTAACACGGCCCTGTTCAATACTATGCTCCCGACGAAGTGTTTTGGAACGCGAAACTAGTCGAGCGAAAGCAAGATCTTTATCTTTGAATTTACCGGACCTATCAATAAGACCAGTCATCTCTTGTGCATACCGTCCAACTCCTCATTTGTGTTTGTTGGCTATACATTATCCTATTCTACTTTGTGTATTTTACATGTTAATGTAATTTCTGGGAGATGTGTTGAGTCTTGTAAATGGGACCCTATACTAATTATTGATGACTGTTACATAATGTCATTGTTTTGTATTAACGTACTTTTTACCTAAATTCAATTATATTTTTCTACCAACAATAAAACCCTTAGAATTTTTACAATATCTATCTATGTGCCGTTTAAAGTCCATTTTTAGTTTAAATAATATTCTCCCATTGACAGGCTGTGAGATGGGCGGCAACGGGCAGAAAGTTGCTGATTGCCGCCATTACTAGTAAAAAAAATATGTCCCCGGATTTCATTTTAAAAATCTGGTCACCTTATCCTAGATGTTATGATGTGGGTTCACACTGGCATGCTGCAGTTTGGCTGCAGTGCTGGTGTGCAGGCATGTTATGCTGTCTTCCTGCATGTTACCCCCCCCAGTCCCATAGACTTCTATTAGGTTGTACATTTTTGCTGCATGTCCTGAAAGTGCACAAAAAGTCCTGCATGCTGCATCTTTGGTGCAATTCCAAAAAATGCAGCAAAAACGCACAACCTAATTAGAAGTCTGAGGGACTGCGGCTATGGAAAACCGCCAGCACAGTGGCGGCCTGTCCATTAAGGGTGCACGGGCACTGACCCCTCCATTATGCCACCCCCTATATGTAAAATGGATAGATTCATGCATTGCATGAATCTATCCATGGCCACTGTGGCTACCCCCTGTTCAGGCGTCCGGCCCCTTTTCAAACGCCGGGCGCCTGAATTACAGCAGCGGGGGTGTTTTTTTTTTTTTAAGCACCTGATTAGTGCCATAGGCTCTAATAGGCTTCAAAAAAGGTGGACTCCGAGTGCAGAGCATTGCACCATGAGCCCACCCAGGTGTATTAGAAAAGAGAATATTAATTTGTTTTCTAACACTGAACCACCTCTCCGCCAATCAGGAAGCGCGGGTCTAATACCCATCACCTGATTGGCTGAAGGCACAGGCATTCCTATTGCACACCTAGCAGACCGGAAGAAGAGACGCACGAGAACCATGGTGGACACAGGACAGGACCCACTGCATGTCCCACAGCTCGCCGTCGTCACCCACTGCCTGACCCGCCACCAAGATGGGGTAAGTGTCAGTCAGACAGCGAGTGGGCGGAAGGGGTGTCACAGTGGCTGCATTTTATGGGCACAGTGGCTGCATTTGATGGGGCACAGTGGCTGCATTTGATGTTTTTGTTCAGTTTGCTTGTCCCCCCCCCCAAAAAAAAATGTTGAGCACCAGTGTGAGCCAAAAGGCTTGCACTCTTAGCAGGCACTGCCACTCCACTGAAAAGTGATCAATGCTCAGGTCACTTTTCAGAGGCATTTGACAGGCAGTGAGGAGGTGATATCTAATTTCCTACCTGCCTGTTTAACCTCCGTCAGTCCCTCTAGGTAATTCACTTTGTACTCCAGCTTATTTTCATTACTCTCTGTAGGTATTAGATGTTCTCTCACCTTATTCTTTGCACATCTAATACATAATGAGAGTTTTGGAAATAAGGTGGAGTTCAAAGTGAATTTCTACACCTAAGTGGAGCACCCCTTTCAGAAGATTTGAGGATATTATTAAACTCAGAGACTGGACTTAGGCCACCATAGACAGACTGAAATTTCTGCTGAACTGGCAGAATTTCAATCTATCAATGTGCAGACTGGTTATACAGAATCCGATCTATCAACTGACTTCAGTAAAACCAGCGTGTCCTTTTTTCTTTTTTTTTTCTTTTTGTCGATCACTGCTGGCTGCTATAGCTGCCGGCAGTGATCACTGTATTCTGATGGCTGGGAAACGTTCACCTCAGAGCACACACCGACACACGGCTCTTGCGGAAGCTTGGTAAATCAAATGCCAGGCTTCCCTAGCATTACACCTGTGTGGCTGCAACCAAGACTGGGCACAAGCCAGCACGGGATCCTGGAAACACAGGAGAGTGGCCAGTAAGAGGAAAGCTGGGATAGAACATTACTTATATATAAAAAAAGACAAATACATTTTACCACCCCTCAGTGTCAAACCAATTGCCTAATGCAGCGCTCTTATTGATATTAAAATTAACAAGGTTCCCTATTGTCTTGAAGACAATGGTAATGGACCCAGAACACCCAATGAGGCAAATGAATCCTAATAAGGAAAGTTCGATATATCACATATCAGTAATCCATGGATGTTTTCCTGTGGACTGTGCACCCTCCTCCAGATTATTTCAGACAGGCGTATCAAAAACTCCCCATAGGGATTGCACTCACCAGATCTCAGCGGGTAATAAGCCTCGTACGAAATCCAAATGCAGGATGCAGTAGAGGACTAGCTTCTCTGGGTATCCACTTCAGTAGAGGTATGCAGTTTTCCTCCCAGGATTTATAGAATGGAGAGAAAGGGAAAACTCCACGTAGTGTAATCAAGTTTAAAAAACGCTTTATTTTCCTCTTTTCTAAAAGTTTGTTTCCATACAAAAAATCAACTCCTGTATCCTTAGCCTATACAGCCTTCGTTCCGTTTGGTCATCAACTCGATGCTTATCAGGCAAAGGTCAATATACTGCCAGAGAACTTGGTAGAACTACCATGTATCGAATCCAGCTCACCGCTCCTCCAAACGCCGGACGATACTTCCGGTTTCTCTGGCTAGTTCCCTGGAACGCAAGGCATCAATCATCACTTCCGGTTTGATGCAGGATTACGCTCAGACGCGTTTCGTCATCACGACTTTTTCAATGGGCCCATAAAATGTATTTGTCTTTTTTTATATATTTGTTTATACTTTGAATGTGGCTGCTAAGCATAGGAATAGTGACATAAATTTAATCTGTTTCTGTCACCGTGAGGAGATCTTAGGTTTGTTCGGAATTGGATTGAGTTCCATAGCACTGGGTATAAAGAGAACTAGGTTGCGCCTTGGTACGTTTTCTTTGTCTGTGCTTATAGAACATTACTTGCATCATATCCCTGCCACTCCTAAACCTGCTCCACTGCCGCGATTTCTCTCTCTCTGTGCCGGAAATGTCGAGCGATTTCTCTCTGTTCCAGCAATGTGGAGTGATTTCTCTCTCTGTGCCAGAAATGTGGAGCGAACTCTCTCTCTCTCTCTCTCTCTCTCTGTCGGGGAAATGTGGAGCAGTCTCTCTCTCTCTGAGGGCAATGTGGAGCAGTCTCCCTGTGCGGGCAATGTGGAGCAGTATTCCTGTCTCTCTCTCTCTGTGTGGGCAATTTGGAACAGTCTCTCTCTCTCTCTTTGCGGGCAATGTGAAGCAGTCTCTCTCTCTCTGCGGGCAATGTGGAGCAGTCTCTCTCTCTCTGCGGGCAATGTGGAGCAGTCTCTCTGTGGGGGCAATGTGGAGTAGTCTTCCTGTCTCTCTCTCTCTCTCTCTGTGCGGGCAATATGGAGCAGTCTCCCTGTTTCTCTCTCTCTCTCTCTCTGTGCAGGAAATGTGGAACAGTCTCTCTCTCTCTCTCTCTGAGGGCAATGTGGAGCAGTCTCCCTGTGCGGGCAATGTGGAGCAGTCTTCCTGTCTCTCTCTCTCTGTGCGGGCAATGTGGAGCAGTCTCTCTCTCTCTCTGCGGGCAATGTGGAGCAGTCTCTCTCTCTGCGGGCAATGTGGAGCAGTCTCTCTCTATCTGTGGGCAATATGGAGCAGTCTCTATCTCTCTGCGGGCAATGTGGAGCAGTCTTTTTGTGCGGGCAATGTGGAGCAGTCTTCCTGTCTCTCTCTCTCTGTGCGGGCAATGTGGAGCAGTCTCCCTGTCTCTCTCTCTCTCTGTGTGCAGGAAATGTGGAACAGTCTCTCTCTCTCTGAGGGCAATGTGGAGCAGTCTCCCTGTGTGGGCAATGTGGAGCAGTCTTCCTGTCTCTCTCTCTCTGTGGGCAATGTGGAACAGTCTCTCTCTCTCTCTCTGTGAGGGCAATGTGGAGCAGTCTCCCTGTCTCCCTCTCTCTCTCTCTGCGGGCAATGTGGAGCAGATGGATGGTGAGCTGATTCGGTGGTTCAATGGGCCACTTGACTAGACTTGCCCCCAGGCCTAAGGCTGCCAGCCCTTCCCTGCCCACGGCACTGCTAAAAGGGTCTCTAGAGAGATGAAAGGCACTAGTCAGTGAGGTTGGAAAGCTGCTATGGACACCTCAGTGATCTAAAGTGCTAAAGCACTATGTCCCCATACAAAGAAATTGAGGGTGCCGCTTCAGGCTCTAGTAGGTTCTTATATGATGACAACCGCTAGGAGTGCAGGCAGGAAAAGTGTGCATCTCAGCTCCATAGAAGTCAATGAATAAGTGAAGAAGGAAAAGAAGTCCCAGGGGCTGCACATCACATAAAACCCTGATGTAATGTGTGGAAGCAGCCTCAATCTAAGCTCTGTCCAGCCCACGCCTCCTGGACAGAGTTGGAAACCACACCCTGGCATTGGGAATCACACCCTGGCCTGGATGGAGTCTTGTCCCACGCCCTGGCCTGGAAGGAGTCTGGAGCCACGCCCTGGCCTAGACGGGGTCTGGAGCCACGCCCTGGCCTAGACGGGGTCTGGAGCCACGCCCTGGCCTGGACGGAGTCTGGAGCCATGCCCTGGCCTGGACAGGGTCTGGAGCCACGCCCTGGCCTGGACAGAGCCTGGAGCCACGCCCTGGCCTGGACGGAGTCTGGAGCCATGCCTTTGCCTGGCCTGGATGGATTCTAGGCTGAGTCTGCTTCCAATCAATACATGAGGATATTGTGTGATGTGTGGCTCCTTGGAATTATTTTCCTTCTTCATTGACTAAAGCACTATGTATCATAAATAATCACAATGTTGTTTTAAAAAAGTCTTATTTTTCTAGTTTTTGCAAGTTTTTCATCCTTCATTGCTTCTTAGTGCTTTTTATCTTCTGCAGCCCCATTGCAGCCACCTATTGTCTCCATGCAGTGGCGTCACTAGGGTTGGTGTCACCCGGTGCGGTAATACATGGTGTCACCCCTTACCCCCCGGCACTAAGCAGGCTAGTGCATCGGTACGGCTCTCCCCCCTTAACCTACCACAATGGATGGAATTGGGATGGGATTGGGAGGATGGATGGAGCCGGGATTGGATTGAGGTGATGGATAGAGCTGGAATGGGATTGGGGAAATGGATGGAGCCGGAATGGGATCAGGGGATGGATGGAGCCGGTATGGGATCAGGGGGGGATGGATGGAGTGGGGATGGGACCGGGGGATGGATGGAGTAGGGATAGGATCAGGGGGGATGGATGGAGTGGGGATAGTATCAGGGGGGATGTATAGAGCGGGGATAGGATCAGGGAGGATGGGTGAAGCGGGTATGGGATCAGGGGGGGATGGATGGAGCCGGGATGGGGGGGATGGATGGAGCTGGGATGGGATCGGGGGGATGGATGGAGCCGGTATGGCATCAGGGATGATGGCTGGAGCGGGTATGGGATCGGGGGCTGGGTGAAGCTGAAAAGGGATCGGGGGAATGGATGGAGGCGGCATGGGATCGGGGAAATGGATATAGCTGGGATGGGATCAGGGGGTTGGATGGAGCGAGGATAAAATAAGGGGGGATGGATGGAGTGGGTATGGGATCAGGGGGGATGGATGGAGCTAGTATGGGATCGGGGGAGATGGATGGAGCCGGTATGGGATTGGGGGGTGGGAGTGAGCCGGTATGGGATCGGGGGGATGGAGTGAGCCGGTATGGGATCGGGGAGATGGATAGAGATGGGATGGGATCGGGGGATGGATAGAGACAGGATGGGATCAGGATCAGGGGGTATGGATATAGCCGGGATGGGATCAGGGGGTTGGATGGAGCGAGGATAGGATCAGGGGGGATGGATGGAGTGGGTATGGGATCGGGGGATGGATGGAGCCAGTATGGGATCAGGGGGGTGGATGGAGCTGGTATGGGATCAGGGAGTAGGGATGGAGCCAGGATGGGATCAGGGAGGAGGGATGGAGCCGGGATGGGTTCAGGGGGATGGATGAGCGGGTATGGGATCGGGGGGTGGGTGGAGCTGGATGGAGCCAGGATGGGATCTTTGATTTGGGGGGGTTAAAGGATATGTGCTAGGGGGTGCTTTGGGAGGGGAGAGCATCTGTGCTGGGGGGGAGGGGGTCAAACTTCAAATCTGCCCCCCTTCTACTTCTAGTACAAGTTCTCTCTAACCCAAAACAAAGAGCACCCCCTAGCACCTATTCTCTAACCCCCCTAAAATCACTCCTGGCAGCATAATTGTTACCTGCAAATGTCTGCCCCCCAACCCTCCAACCACTATGTCCCCCTCCTCTGCAATACAGTACTCCTGTAGCATACCTCCGGAAATGTGCTGACTGTAGCGTGGATGGTGTCCCTCTTCATCCTTAGCTCTTCCTCCCGGCCTGCGTACACGTCCGAGCTGAGGAGGAAGCAGCAGTGAGTGCAGCCGGCGGGGACAGAGATCGTGGCCGCGCAGTGTGGAGGTGTGTGTGGGGACGGTCGGACCCCAGGCACTCAGTCTATCTCTGCCTCACTCCCTCCTCCCCCACTCTCCCGACACATCGCATTTAGGAGAGGAGATTCTGGAAAGGAACGAGGGAGCTGCGGTGCCCCTCTCAATGCGGCGCCGGTGCCAGTCTGAGCCTGGTGTCACCCTCTGGCGGGTGTCACCCGAGTGCGAGCCGCACCCCCCGCACCCCCATAGCAACGCCAGTGTCTCCATGCACTCCAGCACTGGCTGCATGGCGTTTCTCACTGTGGGCATACTAATGGTGACAACAGACAGTCATACATCCACAATGAGCATAAGCATGGCTGATTGTGATCTCCAACAAAACAGTGTGCGACAGATTGAAAATGCAAGACAGCAACTCGCTGATAGAGCATTGTCACCCCCATAACAAGAAGTTCCTACACAAGGACCTTCATGGCAAGATCACTAGGTATCTAATAAACTTCAAGAAAAAAAAAGTCTTGTTCCTCCCAGACACCCCCCACTCCTAGGTAATATATTTTTTTTCAATCATCAAAAACTCATAAAAACTTACCAAAACCCACTTTCATACTACACTATATTGTCAAAAGTATTGGGACTCCCACCTTTATACGCACATAAACTTTAATGGCATCCCAGTCTTAAGTCTGTAGGGTTCAATATTGAATTGGCCCAGTTTCAACTCTTCTGGGAAGGCTGTCCAAAAGGTATAGACACACTCCTAAACCTTGTGCACAGCCTTCCCATAAGAGTTCAAGCTGTTATAGCTGCAAAAGGTGGGCCAACTCAATATTGAACCCTACGGACTAAGACTGGAATGCCATTATTAAGCACATGTTCATGTGTGTGTAAAGGCAGGCATCCGAATAATTTTGACAATATAATGTATCTCGGGGGAGCCATTTTTGGTTTTGGCAACTGGTAGTCTAAAGCTGCTTCTCCATTTACTCACCCAGCTGACTGGTCTTGTGGGGTTAAGGATAGGATACTAAACCAATAATACATAAGTTGGCTGCTTGTGGCAGAACATTGGGGAAAATCTAGAAAAAAAAAAAAACTAGAACAATCCCCCTGAAGTGGTACTAAAGCCTTACAATATTTTCTTATAATTGGCTCTATATGGGACAGGTAAAGAACAATAAAATTAAATTAATGTTTGATGCAAGTATAGCACAGCCTCTGGCTTGATCTGTGTCACTTCCCAAAACATCCTGGTTTATTCCGTATTGACTGATTCCCCCCTCCTCAGGATTAAATATCCTATGATTCAAAGCGCTCCTGGACATGCATGCCACATCTAGTCCCCTTTGGCTGACTGTGCATGTCAGTGAGGGCAGCCTGCTAATGTATGCTTGTGGTATCTCTTGCGGAAGTGTCCACGCAAAGGTGACTCCTTAGTAGGGATGGGCCCAAGCATTAGTTCGGTCCGAACATTTGCTTCTTTGGCCATTCGCTGAACACCTGGATTTGCAGGGTGTTCGCCGGGTGTTCGCTCAGACGAACACCCTGCAATGCACTGAGTGCTGCACAGTGCATTCTGTGCCCTGATTGGGCAAAGCTTTGCCCAATCAGGGCGCAGTGTATGCTGGTTGTTAAGGAACGGGGTCGGGAAGCTGGCCGCCAAGTCCTTAACAGCCGATGAGTCACCAGCTGTCAATGGGTCTACCCACTGACAGTTGAATAAAAAGAAAAGTGTCAGTAAAAAAAAAGAGAGAAAACGGCATGAAGTCCCCCCCAAGTCCATACCCATGCCAAACAAAAAATAAATAAACGGATTGGGGGTCCCCCCAAAATCCATACCAGACCCTTATCTGAGCATACAGCCCTTCAGGTCAGGGAAGGGGAGGGGACCAGCGAGCACCCCCCTCCTGAACCATACAAGCTCTCAACATGGGAGGGTGGGTGTTTTGGGGCAGGGGGGCTATATGCCAGTACAAAAAGATTGACAAATGGCCTGTATGGGCTCTGCACCCATGTGAATGAGCCCTTAACGACACAGGAAAGCTTACCACTTGAAGACCAGGCATTTTCTGTAAGTTTTTGTTTAAAAGTTTAAATCCATATTTTTTGCTAGAAAATTACTTAGAACCCCCAAACATCTTATATATTTTTTTAGCAGAGGCCCTAGAAAATAAAATAGTGATCGTTGCAATATTTTATGTCACACAGTATTTGCACAGCGCTCTTTCAAACGCAGTCTTTTTGGATAAATAAATGGAGGATAAGATGAAGCTTGACCAATCACATCCCAATTAAATTTGAAAATGTGGAAGGGGGAGCCCCTGGGATAATACGGATTGGAATGTAACAATATGGAATGCCAAACATGTATATATAAAAATATAAAAAATATTTATTATAATAAGTAACAAAAATATACATACAATATTAAAGTGAATGATTAAAACGGAGAACTAACATACAGTTAGAGTTGCCAAGATACATGTGAACACACTCCAATGTTGACTGGAAAGGTCAATACACATGGAAGTGAGTGAAAACTGACATGTTTCGGAGACAGGTGGCTGGATTAGTTTCACATTTGTGGTTTGAACACCATTGACATATGCCTGTGCCAAAGAATGTAAACATCCTTTGTAATAGAAATAAGGATGACAGGTCCTCTTTATTGAGAGATCTTGGGTCAAAAAGACCCCACAAAAAGACCCTTTAAAAGCAAAAGATCAAAAATAAAACATTTTTGGAACTTTTGATTTAACCAAAAAAAATAAATTATTTACTATAGCCCAGGAACTATGATGCCATGATGTCGCTCCGGTCCTCCAAGGGCATAGAGATGAGTGGCGGCCATTTTGGCCTCACTTTTCTCCATACCCAGCTACCATCAGTGTCTGATCGCTCTCGAGCTTCACCAATCGATCAGGTAGGCCCAGGAACGAATGAGAATCTCTTATAGTAAAAAATAAATAAAAAAAATACCGGGGTTTAACCCAGGTATTTAATGTCAAACAACATATTTTTACTATAGGCAAAGATGACAAAGACACAAGCAAGGTAAGTGTTCTTGTCAGTTGCAGTGTTGCCAACCATCAGTATTTTTACTGGCAGCCAGAAAATGCCAGTGATAGGAAAAGGCTGCCAGTCAAAAATATGGCTGTGATGCTTAGCTCGGAACTGTGCTCGCAAAGTTCCAAACCAGAGCCGGCCAAGACCATCCAAGTGCCTGTTATAGTGTGTTTGGGTGGCACTGGTGGGGGGTGGGTCTGGGGGAGGCGATGCCTGAGCATGTCGTGTTATGTCATGGTGGAATGGAGCCAAGTGGAGCAGCTGGAGCCTTGTGTGCGAGTTGGCTGGATGGGAGCAAGGCAAGCCGGAAGCGGGACTGTCAGTGCTGTTTGGACTGAAGGGACCACCTGGCATGGAGAGAGACAGTCACTGTGACTCAGGAGGGGGCGTATCGGCGAGGTGTCATCATCATCTGTGTAACTTTTGGAAATGTCAGTAAAAACTCGGCTGTGCCAGTAAATTTTGGGTGTTGTGTCATTACATTTCAATCTGGTAGATTGGCAACACTGGTCAGTTGCCAAAATTGCAAATAAAATGTTGGGGTTTAACACCCCCTTCAATTCCATGGTTTGAACTGTTTGTTGCATTCATGGTCAAGTGTAGAACTTTTGTGGAGGGTTTGTGCTCTGACATCCTCCTGTATATACATTTACAGTACTTTCACAGTACACATTACTCCAGACACATGTGATTCCCTCCTTCTAGCTCTCCCTGATTACCATAGTAAAGTCATATTCCCTTAACAAGTCTCATCCCATAAGACTGTAGTTTAAGCTTCCCCGAATATAAATGAAGTCAGTAAGCATACAACTGAATACAAGCACAAATATGAGGAAACATATTAAATTTTTCCGGTATTAAAAAGTTAACATATTTATTTGTAACCAGGCCTTCAAGGCAGCTCCAGGTTATCCTGTCACAGACATCACATAGTCACATTGAAAAGCATATTCTGTCCCTTTGGCAAAGTGTGTTCTTTTGGGTACAATGTTTACTATGCACATAATGATTGATTTTAAAGAGTTTATACATCCTGCTACTTCTTTCAATTAATTACATCTCCTAATATAAGCTATACATCTAAGTACACGCAGGGGGTTCTCTTTCTGAGCTTATACCTGGGGCAGACAGCGTGACACTGTCTGGCGCTTCTTGTTTTTCTGTTGACAAATAACGTTTGTAGTTCTCTTGTAACAAAGCCTGTAGCAAAACCCATGAGGCAGTTGCCTTTTCACTGTATGTTTTTGTGTCCTTTATTGAACTTTTCATACTAGATAGGAGTTAAAAAAAGTACCGTATATACTCGAGTATAAGCCGAGTTTTTCAGAAAAAAAATTTTGTGCAGAAAATGCCCCCCTCGGCTTATACTCAAGTCCTCCCAGCGCTGTCCCCATCTGCAGCCTTATTATCTCCCGGCGCTGTCCCCATCTGCAGCCTTATTATCTCCCGGCGCTCTGATATCTTCAGTCTAGTCGGCGCAGCCGTGCAGTGCCCAGCCTCCTCCTCGTCCGTGATAGGCTGAACACTGACTCACTGCTGGGAAACCGAGTCAGTGTTCCGTCACGGACGAGGAGGAGGCGGGGCTTTGGTACACTGCATGGCCGACGACTAGAATAAATATATCACAGCGCCAGGATATAATAAGGCTGCAAAATGGGCACAGCGCCGGGATCAGGTACATGAGGCAGGGAGATGGGCACAGTGAAGCTGGGCGGCTTGGTAGGAACCAGCTTCAGCTAAAGTTCATCTTTTGCTCTCTACGGTAAAGCGCTAATGTGCCAGTCATTTTGCTTTTTAAATTGTCAGTTAAAAAATGCATACAGAGTGCAGAACAATATTGTCACAAGCAGGATCAATAGACTCCCAGGAAATTTGTGTCTCATGTACTCTGCTATATATACAAGTGCATGTGCCATTGATCCATGCATGCCTGTGTGTCCAAGAGCTTTAGGTAGTAGGCTAGCACACTCCAAGCTAACAGCAGCAGTGCTGAAAACATCACTAGATATTCCAGTTTTGTAGGAGAGCACCACACTAGAATCCCACCCTGACTTTGTTTAGCCTCTGCAGCAAAAGATTCTTCTTGTCCCGTTCAGGTGAATGGGGATGTGTCGCAAACATCCCACAACTGCGTGGACTGCGTTATATCAACTCCTAGCTGTCTTTCAATTTAGCCACACGTCTAAACCTTTACTGACCGATAACTGTCCACAGAGGCAGAGAGCAGAGGAAGTTATCAGCTCACAAGATTCCTGGCTGGATAAACAGCTTCCATAATAGCATAACCTGGTTATTTTAATGCATATCTATGGATTCCAGACAAGTACGAGTGAAAGCTGAAGGCCATTTATTATCTAATATGGAATTTTTATATGATGTGGCATTATACTATGTGCAGATGGACACAGTGAGGCTGAGGCATGCAGATGGGCACAGTGAGGCTGAGGCATGCAGATGGGGACAGCGAGGCTGAGGCATGAAGATGGGCACAGTGAGGCTGAGGCATGCAGATGGACACAGTGAGGCTGAGGAACACAGATGGGCACAGTGAGGCTGAGGCATTCAGATGGGCACAGTGAGGCTGAGGCATGCAGATGGGCACAGTGAGGCTGAGGCATGAAGGTGGGCACAGTGAAGCTGCAAATGGACACAGTGAGGCTGCAGATGTGCATTGTTGACCCTCTTTTCCACTTACAGTAGCTGCTTCATTCTCACCCTAGGCTTGTACTCGAGCCAATAAATTTTCCCAGTTTTGTGTGGTAAAAGTAGGTGCCTCGGCTTATATTCGGGTCGGCTTATACTCAAGTATATACGGTACATGTAAACCAATCTCTAAAATCTCATATAATCTTTAAAATATGTCAATGGTTTCTTTTATAATATATTACCTGATACTTACCTCTTTTACTTCTTGCTGCTCTTACACCTCACTGTGAACTTCCCCTTCCTCCCTTTTTTGTTTTGCTTTTTTATGATGGTAGCCCATTTTTGGTATCTGATAAATAGCTCAGTTCCCAACACACTATGAGCTTTGACACAGTAGGTTTTTAACGAAACACTACCAACGAGGCAGTTGGTGATTAGTTGGTACTATTCTACCGGAAATATACACTCATAGGCCACTTTATTAGGTAAACCTGTTCAATTGCTTGATAACACAAATTGTTAATTATTATACAGGATATATTATATAGAATTTATATAGCCCCAACAGTTTACACAGCGCTTTACAATATAAAAGGGAGACAATATCCCTGACATATCTTGGTATTCAAATCCCTATAAAACTAGATAATCTTTATTCATCCAACTGTGTCCCTATTCTAAAAACTATTCAGGATGATTTTCAGGAATGGAATAAGGGTTTATTTTCGTGGTTCGGGAGAGCTGCAATAATAAAAATGAATGTTCTTCCTAGACTTCTTTATCGCCTTCAAACTATACCAATTAAATTACCTACCTCTTTCTTTGCTACTTATAAAAGGATTTGTCTTAAATTTGTCTGGACATCTGAACAACCCAGAGTGAAATGGGACAAGTTAACTACTCCCAAATTATTGGGTGGAATTGGCCTACCGGACATTCAAAAATACTACTGGTCCTGTCACTTATCCCGTATAATTGACTGGTACCTCCATAATGAGACCAAGGCATGGATAGGACTGGAAGCAGCAGTTTCCGGTATACCATTGCACCATTTACCTTGGATTAACCCTCGCAAAATTCCTGGCGGATATAAAAAACACCCCCTTACTGGTCCTACCTTACTGATCTTTCGTTCACTTTGTAAAAAAAATTATATTGCATCATTTCCTGGACCCAGTACTCCTATTGACCGTAATCCAGTCTTTCCCTTAAAAATCTCTAAACTTGACATACATGGTTCGCCTTTTACTTCTTCCATTAGAGCAAAATCTCTTTTTGATAAAGAGAAGTTAATTTCATTCGACGGCTTTACTGCACTGATTCCAGACAGAGGTATCTCCTTTCTTGAATATATCCGGATTAAGTCTCTATTACTTGATTCTGTTTCGCCTTCTCTATGGTACAAAGATCTGACACCCTTTGAAAAACTATGCACAAAATCGGAACCACAAAGACACACTATATCGACCATTTATGCTCTGACTTTTGCTGACATCAATCCTAAAGATGACATAATTAGCCAAAAATGGGAAAGAGAACTTACTATGGACCTTACTAGAAATGAATGGGAACATATTTTTACATACATTCATAAAGGTTCCCTAAATGTCTTAACTCAGGAGAATGGATTTAAGATATATTCCAGATGGTATAAAACACCAGACATAATCCACAAATTTAACCCTGATACTAGTCCTCTGTGTTGGCGATGTGCGGCTGCCAGGGGAACACTCCTTCATATTTGGTGGGATTGCCCTCGGATACAACCCTTTTGGAAGGAAATACATCGCCTTATATTCCACATAACAACATATAAACTTGATTTTACTCCTGCTCAATACTTGTTACACCACACATCCTTACCTATTTCACTTTACAAAAAATCTCTTGTTATGCATCTTATTAATGTGGCTAAACTGTGTATACCTATTCATTGGAGGGATGTTTCACCCCCATGTGTATCTGAATGGTTAAAAAAAGTCCAAACTATTGCTGAAATGGAAGATTTAATACAACAGGCCAATGACACACCTTTTAAATTCAATAAAACTTGGGCTAAATGGATACAATTTACTAATTCTTCAGAATATCGTACCCTAACCTCTTTTATTCCTTAACTTGACTTAGGGATGTTTACACTAATAGTAATCTTAATATAATTAATATTTAATTATTTGTACAATTATCCACTCTTCCCCTTATTTGACCTTATTCCCTTTTATTTATTTTAATATATACTACATTATCACATGAGATATTTAGATTACCTTGTTTAATTTATTTTATTTAGTTCTGTATATTTTATTTTTCAATACATTCTATGTTTTACTTGCTCATAATATATATTTAATACACTTTTTATTTATGAATATTATTCTGAACATGGAATTTCTTGTACTATTTCTAATGCATTTTTTTATATAATGTTATTTATACCCCCTTTTTTTTTATGTTGAAAAATGTAATAAAAACATTGAAACCAAAAGGGAGACTATACAGTTATAATGCAATAAAATACAAGAGGATTAAGAGGGCCCTGCTCACAAGAGCTTACAATCTAATAGGGTGGGACAGGTGGTACAGGTGGTGCAAAAGGTTGTAACTGTGGGGAATGAGCTGATGGAAGTGGTAAAAGATTAGTTGGAGGCGTGATAGGCTTCTCTGAAGAGATTCGTTTTCAGGGATTGCCTGAAGGTAGCAAGAGTTAGGGATAGCCGGACAGGTTGAGGTAGTGAGTTCCAGAGGATGGGAGAGGCTCTGGAGAAATACTGGAGACGAGCATGGGAGGAGGAGACGAGGGAGCTTGAAAGCAGGAGGTTTGGAAGGAGCGGAGAGGATGGTTTGGGTGATATTTGGAGACAAGATTGGTGATGTAGCTCGGGGCAGAGTTGTGAATGGCTTTGTATGTTGTGGTTAGTATTTTGAATTTAATTCGCTGGGCAATTGTGAGCCAGTGTATGGATTGGAGGAGAGGGTTGGCAGACGCTGAACGGTGGGTAAGGTGGTTAAGCCTGGCAGCAGAATTCATGATAAACTGAAGAGGGGATAACCTATGGAGAGGCAGGCCAATGAGAAGGGAGTTGCAATAGTCAAGGCGAGAGATAACAAGGGAGTGAATGAGGAGCTTGGTGGTTTAATTTGTTAAAAAGAGGTGCATTTTAGAGATGTTACGGAGATGAATTCTACAAACTTTTAACAACGATTGAATTTGAGGCTGAAAGGACAAGTCAGAGTCTAGGATTACACCTAGTACCCTGGCTTGAGGGGTGGGACTGATGGTTGCATTGTTGATTTTGATGGAAAAGTCACGGAGGGGGGCACTGGCGGGGGGGAATATTAATAGCTTGGTTTTAAAGAGATTTCGTTTAACCACTTAACGACCGCTCACTGTATATATACGTCGGCAGAATGGCACCGACAGGCACAATCACGTAGAGCATACGTGATTGCCTTTGTACAGTTGGGGGGTCCAATCGGACCCCCCTCCTATACAGTGAGCGGTGGCTAAGTGTCCGGGAGCGTTCCGGGATGAGGGGGCAGCCATTCGTTTCTGGCCACCCCCTCGCGATCGCTCCCGGCGAATGGAAATGCCCCCTCTGTCTGTGTCAGACAGAGGGAGCAGGAGGAAGTGATGTCATCTCTGGTGCGGCGCTCACATATACCGAGCGCCGTACAAGAGAAGATATCAGGTCAGTGCACACAACACTACACTGACACCAGGACACATAGGGACATAAATCGCCCCCCCCAGGCCCCCCAGATCACCCCAGATCACCCCCCAGATCACCCCCCAGCCCCTAGTCACAGTGTCACTGATTGCAGTGACCATTTATTTAGTGATCACTGCAATCAGTGACATTTGTGACTGTAAAAGTGTCACCAAAGTTTAGTCTTAGGTCCAGTGTAGCCCCCTAACCCCCCCTAATAAAGGTTTAACCCCCTGATCACCCCCCAGATAACCCTTTCACCGCCTATCACCACTGTCGCTTAGCGATCATTTTTCTGATCGCTGTCTTAGCGTCAGTGATGCCGATCGGCAGCCAGTAATTTTTTTTAGGTTCGCCGCAGGTTTTTATAGCGTCAGGTACCCCAATATATTATCTAATAAAGGTTTAACCCCCTTGATCGCCCCCCAGGTAACCCTTTCACCCCCTATCACCACTGTCACTAAGCGATCGTTTTTCTAAACGCTGTCTTAGTGTCTGTGATGCAGATCGGTAGCCGGTAATTTTTTTTAGGTTCGCCGCAGGTTTTTATAGCGTCAGGTACCCCAATATATTATCTAATAAAGGTTTAACCCCCTTGATCGCCCCCCAGGTAACCCTTTCACCCCCTATCACCACTGTCGCTAAGCAATTGTTTTTCTAAACGCTGTCTTAGTGTCGGTGATGCAGATCGTAGCCAGTATTTTTTTTTAGGTTCGCCGCAGGTTTTTATAGCGTCAGGTACCCCAATATATTATCTAATAAAGGTTTAACCCCCTTGATCGCCCCCCAGGTAACCCTTTCACCCCCTATCACCACTGTCACTAAGCGATCGTTTTTCTAAACGCTGTCTTAGTGTCTGTGATGCAGATCGGTAGCCGGTAATTTTTTTTAGGTTCGCCGCAGGTTTTTATAGCGTCAGGTACCCCAATATATTATCTAATAAAGGTTTAACCCCCTTGATCGCCCCCCAGGTAACCCTTTCACCCCCTATCACCACTGTCGCTAAGCAATTGTTTTTCTAAACGCTGTCTTAGTGTCGGTGATGCAGATCGTAGCCAGTAATTTTTTTTAGGTTCGCCGCATGTTTTTATAGCGTCAGGTACCCCAATATATTATCTAATAAAGGTTTAACCCCCTTGATCGCCCCCCAGGTAACCCTTTCACCCCCATCACCACTGTCGCTAAGCAATCGTTTTTCTAAACGCTGTCTTAGTGTCGGTGATGCAGATCGGTAGCTGGTAATTTTTTTTAGGTTCGCCGCAGGTTTTTATAGCGTCGGGTACCCCCATATATTATCTAATAAAGGTTTTAACCCCCTGATTGCCCCTAGTTAACCCTTTCACCAGTGATCACCATATAAGTGTTACGGGTGACGCTGGTTAGTTAGTTTGCTTTTTATAGTGTCAGGGCACCCGCCGTGTATATAATCCAATAAAGGTTTAACCCCCTGATCGCCCGGCGGGTGATATCAATTAGGTTTTAGCGTCAGAGAGGGTCTGAGTCACACCCCAGGCAGCGTCAGGTTAGTGCCAGTAACGCTAACACCCACGCGTGAAGCATACACCCCCCTTAGTGGTATAGTATCTGAACAGATCAATATCTGATCTGATCAGATCTATACTAGCGTCCCCAGCAGTTTAGGGTTCCCAAAAACGCAGTGTTAGCGGGATCAGCCCAGATACCTGCTGGCACCTGCGTTTTGCCCCTCCGTCCAGCCCAGGCCACCCAAGTGCAGTATCGATCGATCACTGTCACTTACAAAACAAAAACACACATAACTGCAGCGTTCGCAGAGACAGGCCTGATCCCTGCGACTCCAGTGCTGTAGGAGGTGATTTCACCACCACAGTTAAAAAAAAAAAGCAAATATGCCGAAGCATTGGGGCAGCAGGGGCGGAGGAGCGATTTTGCTCCTAATGCCGCGTACATACGGTCGAAATTCCGACGGAGGCTTGCCCGTGGAAAAGTCCGACCATGTGTGTGCGGCATAACTTTTTTGCGGGAGGATGCCCCCATGCTTCGGCATATATAAATGGTGCGTGTATGCCCATCATTGGAAGTGGGTGGATGAAGGGCGGTATTCTAATGGTGGGCATACCCACCGATCAATCTCTTTTTTTGTTCAGCCAACTGGCTGCATGAAATAAAAAGATTACAATACATGTCCAACAAGGACCAGCAACGTACTGGTATGTTGCTGGACTTTGAATGTTTATACCAGAATGATGCCTGTGGGTTTAGGTATCATCTTGGTATCATTCTTTTCAGCCTGCGGCCGGCTTTCATGTAAAAGCAATCCTAGCAGCTAATTAACCTCTGGACTGCTTTTACAAGCAGTGGGAGGGAATGCCCCCCCGGATATAAAAAGCGCCATTGGGAAATTGGGAAAGCATTTTATCACACCGATCTTGGTGTGGTCAGATGCTTTGAGGGCAGAGGAAAAATCTAGGGTCTAGAAGACCCCAGTTTTTTCAAAAAAAGAGTACCTGTCACTACCTATTGCTATCATAGGGGATATTTACATTCCCTGAGATAACAATAAAAATGATAAAAAAAAAATACTTGGAAGGAACAATTTAAAAATAAAATAAAAAAGCAAAATTAATAATAAAAAAAAAAGAAAAAAAAAAAAGCACCCGTCCTGCCCTACTCTTGCCCAATGGCGAACGCAAGCGTCGGTCTGGCGTCATATGTAAACAGCAATTGCACCATGCATGTGAGGTATCACCGCAAAGGTCAGATCGAGGGCAATCATTTTAGCAGTAGACCTCCTCTGTAAATCTACTGGGGTAACCTGTAAAGGCTTTTAAAGGCTTTTAAAAATGTATGTAGTTTGTCGCCAATGCGCGTTTGTGCGAAATTTTAAAGCATGTCGTGTTTGGTATCTATGTACTCGGCCTAAGATCATCTTTTTTATTTCATCAAACATTTGGGCAATATAGTGTGTTTTAGTGCATTAAAATTAAAAAAAGTGTATTTTTTAACCCAAAAAATGCGTTTGAAAAATCGCTGCGCAAATACTGTGTAGAAAAAAAAATGCAGCACCCACCATTTTAATCTGTAGGGCCTTTGCTTTAAAAATATATATAATGTTTGGGGGTTCAACATAATTTTCTTGCAAAAAAAAAAATGTTTTCATGTAAACAAAAAGTGTCAAAAAGGGCTTTGTCTTCAAGTGGTTAGAAGAGTGGATGTAAGCTTCCTAATGTTGTGTATAAAATGCCAGAACAGTTCAAAACCCCCCCAAATGACCCCATTTTGGAAAGTAGACACCCCAAGCTATATACTGAGAGGCATGTCGAGTCCATGGAATATTTTATATGTTGACACAAGTTGTGGAAAAACGACAATTTTTTTTTTTTTTTGCACAAAGTTGTCACTAAATGATATATTGCTCAAACATGCCATGGGCATATGTGGAATTACACCCCAAAATACATTCTGTTGCTTCTCCTGAGTACGGGGATACCACATGTGTGAGACTTTTTGGGAGCCTAGCCACGTACGGGACCCCAAAAACCAAGCACCGCCTTCAGGCTTTCTAAGGGTGTAAATTTTTGATTTCACTTTTCACTGCCTATCACAGTTTCGGAGGCCATGGAATGCCCAGATAGCACAAAACCCCCCCAAATTACCCCATTTTGGAAAGTAGACACCCCAAGCTATTTGCTGAGAGGTATTGTGAGTATTTTGCAGATCTCGCTTTTTGTCACAAAGTTTTGAAAATTGAAAAATATATATATATATATATATATTTTCTTTCTTCATTTTCAAAAACAAATGAGAGCTGTAAATTACTCGCCATTCCTCTCAGCAAATAGCTTGGGGTGTCTATATTCCAAAATGGGGTCATTTGGGGGGGTTTTGTGCGATTTTGGCATTTTATGGCCTTCGAAACTGTGATAGGTAGTGAGGAGTGAAATCAAAAATTTGTGCCTAGGAATCCTGAAGGCGGTGCTTGGTTTTCGGGGTCCCGTACGCGGCTAGGCTCCTAAAAAGTCCCACACATGTGGTATCCCCGTACTCAGGAGAAGCAGAAAAATTTATTTTGGGGTGTAATTCCACATATAACCATGGCATGTGTGAGCAATATATCATTTAGTGACAACTTTTTGTAATTTTTTTTTTTTTGTTTTTTTTTTTTGTCATTATTCAATCACTTGGGACAAAAAAAAATATATTCAATGGGCTCAACAGGCCTCTCAGCAATTTCCTTGGGGTGTCTACTTTCTAAAATGGGGTCATTTGGGGGGGGTTTGTGCTATTTTGGCATTTTATGGCCTTCGAAACTGTGATAGGTAGTGAGGAGTGAAATCAAAAATTTGCGCCCTTAGAAATCCTGAAGGCGGTGCTTGGTTTCCGGGGTCCCGTACGCGGCTAGGCTCCCAAAAAGTCCCACACATGTGGTATCCCCGTACTCAGGAGAAGCAGCAAAATGTATTTTGGGGTGAAATTCCACATATAACCGTGGCATGTGTGAGCAATATATCATTTAGTGACAACTTTTTGTAATTTTTATTTTTTTTTTTGTCATTATTCAATCACTTGGGACAAAAAAATAAAAAAATTCAATGGGCTCAACATGCCTCTCAGCAATTTCCTTGGGGTGTCTACTTTCCAAAATGGGGTCATTTGGGGGGTTTTGTACTGCCCTGTCATTTTAGCACCTCAAGAAATGAGATAGGCAGTCATAAATTTAAAGCTGTGTAAATTTCAGAAAATGTACCCTAGTTTGTAAACTCTATAACTTTTGCGCAAACCAATAAATATACGCTTATTGACATTTTTTTTACTAAAAACATGTGGCTGAATACATTTTGGCCTAAATGTATGACTACAATTGAGTTTATTCGATTTTTCTTATAACAAAAAGTAGAAAATATCATTTTTTTTCAAAATTTTCGGTCTTTTTCCGTTTATATCGCAAAAAAAAAAAATCGCAGAGGCAATCAAATACCATTAAAAGAAAGCTCTATTTGTGGGAAGAAAAGGACGCAAATTTCGTTTGGGTACAACATTGCATGTCCGCACAATTTACAGTTAAAGCAGCGCAGTGCAAAATTCTGAATTCACCTCTGGTCCTCTAGCTACCAAATGGTCCGGGGCTTAAGTGGTTAAGGAAGAGGTGTGACATCCATGCTGATATGTCAACTAGTAAGTTAGTAATACGAGAGAAGACTGAAGGAGTGAGGTGAGGAGTAGACAGATAGATTTGGGTGTCATCGGCATATAAGTGGTATTGGAAGCCGTGGGCAGTTATCAAGTGACCAAGGGAGGAGGTGTAGATAGAGAAGAGAAGATGTGCAGCCAACAAATCTGCAGCAACTGTGTTATGCTATCATGTCAATATGGACCAAAATCTCTGAGAAATGTTTCCAACACCTTGTTGAATCTATGCCACAAAGAATTAAGGCAGTTCTAAAGGCAAAAGGGGGTCCAACCTGGTACTAGAAAGGTGTACTTAATAAAGTGGCCGATGAGTGTATATTATAGGTTTTGGTTGATATCTTTATGGAATTATATGTTGCCTACTATGCAGGGCCGGGACAAGGGGTGGGCAGAAGGGACGGCTGCCCTGGGCACTGTAGTATCATTTGAAGTTGGGGGGCACCTCCAGGACATTGAGGGGATTTTTGTTGGGAGGGGGAATTTGGAGGGTGTCAGGGAATAAGAATTGTTCTGGGAGGGGAAATCAGGGGTGTGTGCTAGAAATGGTGATTTGGAGGGATTTGTGTTGGGAGGGGGGAATTGGGGATGTGGAGCTTGCATGGGGGGGGGGGGTTAAAGATTAGTGCTGGCAGGGGAGATTTGTACTGGGAGGAGGGGGAGCTTATGCTTAGTGGTTAAGCATTCAGATTAGTGATTAATTATTTATTTATTTTTTGGGTGGGGGATTTTTTCTAACACATAATGCTCATATATCTTGGGGGGGGGGGCGCAGTTTGGTATGTTTGCCCTGGGCTCTGGATGACCTTGTCCCAGCACTGTTACTATGTACACAATTTCTTGGTATCATCTTTCTGCAAAATCTTCAATGTGACACCTTACGGATGTGTTCATCCATGTAACTTGTACACACCATTATTTTGGCCTACTTCTTGATTGTCTAGCTGTTTGTTCTTTGTAAATTTAATAAACAAAAGGAACAAGAAAATAGTACCTGATGATGTCATGAAGGTCTTTGTTCAGGGGTGACTTCATGTTCATGTTCTGTCCTTGTCGGCAAAACTGCTCTCTTGAATTGTCATCCTGTCAAATACACTTCCAGGGGGGCTATAAGTGGCTGTTAGGATGGTAATCATGCAGACATCGTCCACCATCTATCAGGAAACACACTCTGAATGATGACATGTAACCACTGGAGAGCATGCATGTAGACAGCAAAGATGCTGGAGGAGGTCAGAGACACTGAGATGCATAGAAAGACTACAAAAAAGGTATAAACTATCTGGCCTTACACCTGTACAATTTTGTTAGGAAATTGTCATTTTACATTTGTTCAATCATCTATGAGCTCATGGGGATCACGCAGCAATTGGCATTGTCCAAAGCCAGTGAATTTTTTTTAAAATCTAATGGGAAGGAACAAATTTCTAAGTGTTGAGTTCCCTCTTAGCTGAGAAAAATCGTAACTAGTCTCATACGCATGCACCTGTCAAAGTTAATCTGGAATTAGAATGGTAATTCTACAAAAATTGTCACGACATGGTACTCGAATGAAAATTCATTTAAAATATGTTAAGGAAAAAACATGGCAATTGTTTATAAGCTGGGCCCCTATTCATCGCCTGCAATGTCCATGCTGGCCAAGGGTCTGTCAGGAAAGGGTTCACCCATTGGTGGCGCTGTTGGTTCTATGGATTGCAGTACTAGTGTCCACCAGCAGGTGCTGCCTTCTTGCAGCCAGTATCTATGATAAAGGATCTCACCTACTGGTGGCACTGTCTGATCCATGGGCCGTAGTACTGTTGTCCACCAGCGGGTGTATTCCGGCAGTGTAGGGCAGGCAGCACCTCCTCCGCTCAGGTGTTACATAGGACAATTACTGCAGTCTCATAAATACCACGAAAGCCCTCACATACTTTGCCTTGGTATCTCTCTCCTTGAGCCCTGACCTCGCTGCCTGTATTCTGACCTTGAGCCTGTACCTCACCTGACCTGATCTGATCCCCATCCCCATCCTGAGCCTTTCCTGGACCTGTCCCCCCTGATTACCTTGCATACCTGATATCCTTGGATACCTGCCCTGCAGCCTATCCATCTGCCCTCTCCCTGTCTTGTTTGTTCCCTGTCCTCATCTGCTGACTCCCCGTGTATGACCTTGGCCTGGCTACGTTTATGCTTCTGGAACACCCCTTTGTCCATCTCCTGATCTGCTGTATATGACCCTGGCCTGGCTTACGTTCAAGATTTCGGTACTGCCCTTTTCTGTATATACTATTTGTTGTTTGTGTGTTGTTTGGTTTGTTTTGCACTGTTTGTATTTACTTATATATCACCTATCTTAACCCCTTCCTTACTGGGCACATATACCCCCTTCCTGCCCAGGCGAAATTTCAGCTTTCAGCACTGTCACGATTTGAATGACAATTACGCGGTCGTGCGACGTGGCTCCCAAACAAAATTTTTTTTTCCTCAGTTTAGGCCGATACGTATTCTTCTACATATTTTTGGTAGAAAAAAATCGCAATCGCCGTTTATTGATTGGTTTGCGCAAAAGTTATAGCGTTTACAAAATAGGGGGTAGTTTTATGGCATTTTTATAAAAAAAAAAATTTTTATTAGTAATGGCGGCGATCAGTGATTTTTTTTGTGACTGCGACATTATGGCGGACACATCGGACACTTTTGACACTATTTTGGGACCATTCACATTTATACAGCGAACAGTGCTATAAATATGCACTGATTACTGTATAAATGTGACTGGCAGGGAAGGGGTTAACACTAGGGGGCGAGGAAGGGGTTAAATGTGTTCCCTGGAGTGATTGTTACTGTGTGGGGGAGGGGAGTGACTGGGGGAGGTGACCGATCTGTGTCCCTATGTACAAGGGACACAGCATTGGTCCCCTCTCCCTGACAGGACATGGATCTCTGTGTTTACACACAGAGATCCACGTCCTGCCTCTGTAACAGCCGATCGCGGGTGCATGGCGGACATCGCGGCCGCCAGGCACGCGCATCGGCATTGCAGTGACGCGCCGGGCACGTGGCCAAATTAGAGGAGGCTGTATAATAACAGCCTCCCGGCAATTGACAACCACCTTGCGGCCGTATATACTCGTACGGCGGGCGCGAGGTGGTTAATAAACATCATTATAATTCACTTTACATGCGTTTTTGGTTCTCTCTGTGCAGTCCACACAGTCTGGTCAACTAATTCCCTGACAGGGTCCTTCCCACCATCCTCTTTCTTAGAGAGGAGATAGGGTACACACACCTGTAAAGAAGAGGTATTCCGCCATCTTTGGGCACTCACATTCTCCAGGCCCGAGGCCACATCCAGAAGTCCACCCATTCAAGTTTTTAATGATTTTACTGTAGCACAAGCATAATGAACACACTCTTCACCTCTGCCCTTTCTGTCCCCATATCACTAGTTCTACACAGTGTAAATCTAACATTAACATAACATGACCACCCAACTCTTCCATTGTCCTCACTTTAGGTTCCTATAGGTAGGCTTTCCAACAGTGCCTTATCCAGGCCTACCCCAAAGGATTCACTGCATAAGGATACAAATCCACGTCAGTGCAAATTCCCTGTCTGCAGACACTCAGTCCACCTATTGACTATGTTAGATACACCCCTCGTGTGACAATAATGAGGTCAGATGAACTCCAGACCATGTGGAGCAAATGGGGAAGTCAGAATGAACACTCAGTTTCCTAAAAGTCAGCAAGATAAGATTAAAATCTCATGACTGTTCTAGGCATATATGGAAGGTGACAAATTCAAAGAAACACAGCCAACTTAAGACACATTTAGCACATTTCACACATTTAACAAAAAGCAGGGGCATCATAAAACCCCACTAAAACAGTCCAACATAGAAGCAAAGCATGGATGTTATAAAACCTCCATTAGTAGGATCTGTAAAAGACTCCTAATGAAGTCATGTTGTAAATTATTCCAACAAGAAGCTCAGCATAAAGCAATACACATCCCGATTCTGTTTTGTTTTTTTTACTCTGGTTAATATTCCATAACTCTCGCAGTAATACAGTTACCTTAATAAAAAGTGGTTACACTAAAGTATGGGAACATGCCAATCAATTGAACACCAAATACAACTATTTTACAAGGTCAAGAAGGCTGATAAAACACATTCGATCTCCTAAGAGAGATGTACATAATATCCATATCATATTTGGTCTTTAATGAATCCTAATTTCATACTGTTGAATAATATGGTTAGTTTCAAATTGTAAAACCCTGTCAGATTGAGATGTAGATGCATTAAGAATAGTTGGCATTAGGGCTGTGTCTGCTGAGCATAATAATATACTATCAACACACCCCTTAGACCTTCGATTGGGTGTGTATGTGTATGGGGGGTGTTAGCTCTGTACCACCCTCTTCAGCATAACAAAATGCTGCTGCAATTGACAGCTGCAGTTCTCATTTGACATTGAAACTACCAAGAATACTTTGAGTCTTATTTCTGAGGATCAGTGACTCCGCTACATCAGATTGGACTTACTCTACAAGCTAATCAGACTTGACTATTTTTTTAATCTCTTTTATTTTACTATTGCTATTGTCTGTTTTTTTTGTTTTGTTTTGTAAATACTTCTGTAGCAGTGTGCACTCTTATGTGCTTTTTTAGTTGTGGGTGCAGATTCCTTAAAATCCATTCTCCACAAGCTCCTGGACTCCCGTCATCCCTTAGTTTCCTGGGTGTCCCTAGGAGATATGGGTTCCAGCACTTCCTGCTCTCCAGCGCAAAGAGAGACCCTGTCTGATTGGACAGCAGTGACTGGGCACATTAACTGTAACCAGATGTTGAGTCTTTCTTTGTTATGTCCAGTGTGTGGTCTGCTGGCAAGAAGCACAGGAGCATATTGTTTCTGTTTGAGTCGCAGTCAGCATGGGGGACATTGACCCAGTAGACTTCAGAGTACTGCCCTTCCAGAGGGGTGGCATTGCTTTCATTCACTTGAATTTCCAGACCAAAAACTCCTCTAGCATTACCCTTGGGGAGCCTACCTGGGGATCTCTGTGGCCAGAAATTTGAGCTACAGCCAGCCTCCTGGCAAAACACCCTTTGCCAGAGGACCCCAAGTAACAGCTTTTGTATTCAAAGTATTGCACCATTTGTTTAACAGGACATAGTGAATATGTGTCACAAAATTAGAGGAGCTAAATATGTGAAATTCTTCACAAAGTAAGTTTACAACTTCAATGTGGAAATAAATATATTGATTTTTACATTTTGACCATGGATACGCTCTACAGAATCTCTCAATGCTCTAAGTAGAAATTTACAGCACACTGCACACATACTTTATACCGGGGTTCGGCATCAGATCAATCGCAATCTTCTTTTTTATCATAGCCATGTGATGGGTGGATCACAACCCCATCATGCTGTCCCTTCATTACTGCACATTACAGGGGGCCTGGTGCCACAATAGCCGAACAGCCCCAGAAAAACCGGATCTTCACTGCATCTTCACTTTAATGTAACCTCCAGCATGGGTGATGAGAAAGTGGACTCTCTTGTATAGTGGGACCCTCTGATATGAAATGGGTGACTTTCAAGTAAAGGGGGAGGGGAAGGTTGGTATGAATGGGGAACCTTCTAATGTGAAGGGGAGGACTCTGATATATTGTGGAAGCTTCTGATATGAAGAAGGAAATTCTGATGTATGGGGGGCTTCTAATATGAAGGAGGGACTGCAATGTTAAAGGTTAACTTCACTTTTTTTAGGGGGGGATAGCAAATAAAGAAAAAATAATATAGTGTATATAATTGTGACACAAGTCATATTGTAATTGAATGTTATTAAAAATGTAATTTCCTTTTCAATCTGCAGCTGCTGAAAATGCAATGCAATATGGCTACCCGGAGGTTTTGTGTACACAGAATGTGTACAGAGCGCCCCCAGATATGTCATTTCATACTTGTGTGATTGGCTCACTGATTTTTCCAGAAGTCTACACTAAGATACAAGTCAGATTTTAGGCATCCCCTGCAACAAAAAATTCATTTTTGGTGAGATACTCCAAATAGGAACATGTCTAAAGGGATGCAGACTCAGCAGCTTTCCTCGTTATTGCCCAGCAGCTGCTGCAGCTGATTGATAATTATGAAACCACTCCCATTAGACCAGGGCCTTGACAAACCCCAGGCGCCAGGTCACCATGGCGAGTAAAATTTGTGTCCTGGCGCCTGGGGGTTTGATAGCCCCAGTCGCTGTAGTGTGGGGGGGCAGCCAGGCACAACGGGAGTCATGGAATTTCAATCCTAACACTGCCGGGCGCCCAAATGCTGTGTGTGTACGAGACCGGGGTGGGGAGTGACGGCACTGTGAGAGCAGATTAAAGGAGGAGAGGGGCAGGATTGTAAAGAGCAAGTGGAAGATGCTAGCTGTATGGAAGTAGGAGGGGTGGAGTGGGGAAAGGGCAGAGCTGATGGGCGGAGCAAAGCCCCAGCAGGAAGAGTTCCCTGTGCGGCTCATGGTGGTGTGGACTCAAGCCTCCTGCTCCGTGCTCCTTGAGCTCATTCTACAAGGTCCCTGTATGCGGGTGCAGGCAGAGCTGTCTCAGCCTCACCTCGGAGCAGGAACCTGTGGCGCTGCAGGGGCCTGACAGCACAGAGTCGGTGCGGCCACCTGTCAGTGCAGTGCAAATGTCATCCCATCAGTGCAGTACCCATCAGTGCTCATCAGTGCACTACCCATCAGTGCAGTACCCATCATTGCTCATCAGTGCAGAACTCCATCAGTGCTCATCAGTGTAGTACCCATCAGTGCAGTACCCATCAGTGCTCATCAGTACAGTACCCATCAGTGCTCATCAGTGCAGTATCCATCAGTGCAGTACCCAACAGTGCTCATCAGTGCAGTACCCATTAGTGCTCATCAGTGTAGTACCCATCAGTGCAGTACCCATCAGTGCTCATCAGTACAGTACCCATCAGTGCTCATCAGTGCAGTATCCATCAGTGCAGTACCCAACAATGCTCATTAGTGCAGTACCCATCAGTGCTCATCAGTGCAGTACCCATCAGTGCAGTAACCATCAGTGCTCATCAGTGCAGTACCCATCAGTGCAGTACCCATCTGTGCAGCCCCATCAGTGCAGTAGCCATCTGTGCAGCCCCATCAGTTCCTATCAGTGCAGCCTCATCAGTGCCCATCAGTGCAGTGGCATCAATGCCATCTCATCAGTGCCACTTCATCAGTGCAGTACTATCAGTGCCGCCCCATCAGTGCAGTACCATCAGTGCTGCCCCATCAGTGCCATCTCATCAGTGCCCATCAGTGCAGCATTATCAATGTCATCTCATCAGTGACACCTCATCAGTGCAGTACCATCAGTGTCACCCCATCAGTTTCACCTCATCAGTGTAGTACCATAAGTGCCGCCCCATCAGTGCCATCTTATCAGTGCCACCTCATCAGTGCCCATCAGTGCAGTGTTAACAATGATGTCTCATCAGTGCTGCCTCAGTGCCCATCAGTACAGCATCATCAATGCCCGCTCATCAGTGCAGCGTCATTAGTGCCCATCAGTGCAGCTTCAGCATTGTACATCAGTGCATAAGAAAAAATACTTATTTGCTAAATTTATAACTGAAATTATGAGGGGGGGTGGAGGGGATCGGTATTTTTTGAGTTTTTTCTTTTTTTTTTGCAAAAAATAGAACCCCCAGTGGTGATTAAATACCACCAAAATAAAGCTTTATTTGTGTGAAAACAAATTATAAAAATGTAATATGGGTAGAGTTTTAGATGACAGTGTAATTGTCATTCAAAATGCACCAGCAATGAAAGCTGAAAATTGGCCTAGGCAGGAATGGGGGGAAAGTAACCAGAAGGCAAGTGGTTAAAAAAAAAAGCTGCCTCCTAACTTTTTTAGCTGGCTTCTAGATTCAAAGCAAATTTGTCAAGCCCTGCATTAGACTCACTTTCCCACATGGGCACAGAGGAACACACAGGGATTTCTTCAAAATAACAAAATGTAGGAATCTGCAAAAAAAGTTTGTTAAAATCCTTGTAATGTACATAGATCACCAAGGGGGTAATGTTTTTTTCTCATGTGAAAGCTGAGGACTCTGATGTGAAGGTGTTTATCTCTCTCTATCTCACTATCCCTCCTTTTTCTCCCTCTTTCCATTTCTTTTTTGTGTCTGTAAGACTGTTAAGCCTCGTACACACGATCGGATAACCTATGGATTTTCGTCCGATGGATTTGTCCATCGGATATCCGATGAAACTGTTTTCCATCAGTCTTGCCCACACACCATCATTCTAAAAACCGACCGTTCCAAGCGCGGTGACGTAAAACACTCCGATGAGCCGAGAAAAATGAAGTTTAATGCTTCTGAGCATGCGTCGACTTGATTCTGAGCATGCGTGGGTTTTTGATCCGATGGACTTGCCCATAGACGATCGGAAATTCCCATCGGTTTTTTATCCATCGGAAAATTTTAAAACAAGTTCTATTTTTTACAACCGATGGAAAAAAGACCGATGGGTACCATACACGATCGGTTGGTCTGATGAAAACCATCCATCGGATGGTTTTCATCAGTCAAACCGATCGTGTGTACAGGGCTTCAATTGTAGTACAGTAAATAGGAGTAATTTGTGGATACAAGGACTGTGGCATGAAGATAATTGTGAATGAAAGTGAATGTCAAGTTTCTCACTGAACCTAAAAAGTAGGGTAAGTTTTTATTTTTATTTTTTACAGTGACATTTGTATTATTATATTTTTCTACGTTTTATTCAATTCTTCCTTACTTTTTATTGAGGCCTCGCCAGGTTATCTGATAAAAAGCACTGCACCCTTGTAATCTTTGATCTCTTCCAAGTCGTTCAAGTAGATCTCCACCTCTCCGAAGTTGCCTACCCTTGCTTTATACAACTTAGTTCAAGACCATCAAACAATCTTATGTTGTAATATTTATAATGCCCTGCTCTAAAAATAAATACAAGTCAGTAGAACTTCTGGATCTTGTCTGAATTTAATAAGAAAGATTCAACAATCTTTGACTTTTGTATACTGTTCTGATCAGGTACAGTGCCTTGCAAAAGTATTCGGCCCCCTTGAACTTTTCATCCTTTTGCCACATTTCTGGCTTCAAACATAAAGATATAAAATTTTAATTTTTTGTGAAGAATCACCAACAAGTGGGACACAATTGTGAAGTGGAACGAAATCTATTGGATTTTTGAAACTTTTTTAGCAAATAAAAAACTGAAAAGTGGTGCGTGCAAAATTATTCGGCCCTTTTACTTTCAGTGCAGCAAACTCACTCCAGAAGTTCCGCGAGGATCTCTTAATGATCCAATGTTGTCCTAAATGACTGATGGTGATAAATAGAATCCACCTGTGTGTAATCAAGTCTGTATAAATGCACCTGCTCTGTGATAGTCTCTGGGTTCTGTTGAAAGCGCAGAGAGCATCATGAAGACCAAGGAACACACCAGGCAGGTCCGTAATACTGTTGTGGAGAAGTTTAAAGCCGGATTTGGATACAAATTTTTTTCCCAAGCTTTAAACATCCCAAGGAGCACTGTGCAAGCGATCATTTTGAAATGGAAGGAGTATCAGACCACTGCAAATCTACCAAGACCTGGCTGTCCCTCTAAACTTTCAGCTCAGACAAGGAGAAGACTGATCAGAGATGCAGCCAAGAGGCCCATGATCACTCTGGATGAACTGCAGAGAACTACAGCTGAGGTGGGAGAGTCTGTCCACAGGACAACAATCAGTCGTACACTGCACAAATCTGGCCTTTATGGAAGAGTGGCAAGAAGAAAGCCATTTCTCAAAGATATCCATAAAAAGTCTCGTCTAAAGTTTGCCACAAGCCACCTGGGAGACACACCAAACATGTGGAAGAAGGTGCTCTGGTCCGATGAAACCAAAATCCAACTTTTTGGCCACAATGCAAAACGATATGTTTGGCGTAAAAGCAACACAGCTCATCACCCTTAACACACCATCCCCACTGTCAAACATGGTGGTGGCAGCATCATGGTTTGGGCCTGCTTTTCTTCAGCAGGGACAGGGAAGATGGTTAAAATTGAGGGGAAGATGGATGCAGCCAAATACAGGACCATTCTGGATGAAAACCTGTTGGAGTCTGCAAAAGATCTGAGACTGGGACGGAGATTTATCTTCCAACAAGACAATGATCCCAAACATACAGCAAAATCTACAAAGGAATGGTTCACAAATAAACGTATCCAGGTGTTAGAATGGCCAAGTCAAAGTCCAGACCTGAATCCAATCGAGAATCTGTGGAAAGAGCTGAAAACTGCTGTTCACAAACGCTCTCCATCCAACCTCACAGAGCTCGAGCTGTTTTGCAAGGAAGAATGGGCAAGAATTTCAGTCTCTCGATGTGCAAAACTGATAGAGACATACCCCAAGCGACTTGCAGCTGTAATCGCAGCAAAAGGTGGCTCTACAAAGTATTAACGCAAGGGGGCCGAATAATTTTGCACGCCCCACTTTTCATTTTTTTCTTAGTTAAAAAAGTTTAAAAAATCCAATAGATTTCGTTCCACTTCACAATTGTGTCCCACTTGTTGGTGATTCTTCACAAAAAATTAAAATGTTATATCTTTATGTTTGAAGCCTGAAATGTGGCAAAAGGATGAAAAGTTCAAGGGGGCCGAATACTTTCGCAAGGCACTGTATGAATTTCCGCAGTTGTAGTGCAAGTACAAGTATAAAAGAGAAGCTCTATGCTTGAATCCCCCTAAAACATTCATCACCCCTCCAGCTTACACTACTCTTCAACAGATTTATAAAATATTGATCACACATCTTACCCATTGGGGTTTATCTTCAAGTCATTGTTTCATTGTCTGCTGTAGATGTTTTCAGAGTCTGAACATGTCAGCTAAAATAAGATTGCTGAAGATATCAAGTAACTTGTGAGACAACTTGTTTTAATAGATATCGAACTTGATGCTTGAACCCTGCTGTTTGTGCATTAATATAGATTTTGCTAAAAATTCCAACTTAACCATTCTTCACAACATCTTCAGAAAATAAACAGAGATAAAAGATGCAAAGCATACCATGTACCTTTGAGTATTAAGAAATTACTATACATGAGTTTAATAACTTGGATATTATTCAGTGTTTTGGCTGTATGATTGATCATAAGTTATTATTTAAAAACTTTGAATGTTAAGAGTTAACATCAGCAAGTCTTGATTTCTAGTAAAGATATGACGGAATGGGGAACAGAAGAAGACAGATATGTTACAAGGATGTAGTAAATTGAAAAAAAAAAAAAAAAAAGAAAGGTCTAACTAGTATGCCCTTCCCCACTCAAGGCAAACATGCAGAGGTAGAGGCAAAAAAATGAAGTTCCTCTTTATGACTGTGTAGGAATGTTAAGTACCGTCAGAGAAAATGCTTCCAGTAAGACCTGAAATTGAGGTTTTCATGATACCCATGGGTTTCAGACTAGATAAAAGAGATGTGGTTCATCTTCCATCAGACTGACCACTTCACCTAGAGCTTTGTGCACACCATTAATGCATCTTCAAAGACATATTTAGAAGGTGATTTTTTTTTTTTAGAGGGGGGGGGGGGGGTTGTAGGGTATTTCAGTTATTTTCATAGTTGCTTTGTATTTGTGTATGTTATGTAATGTCGCTTTTTTGTTTTAAGGTTGTTTTTTTTAGGTTAATAAGGGGCCTTTTTTGGCACAGGATAGTTAAAAGGAGCTTATGGAATTGTCATATGTCATTTAAATCCCATTCGTTGCCCTCCTAAAATGCAACAAAAACCACTCTATTTTTCCTTTACTTTTCGACTTCAACGCATTTCACCAAAATGTCTACATATTAATTAAATCTCAAGATATATGCCAATATTTCATGGAACTGAACACTCCGAATTTCACTCATCACTACACAGCAGTAAGAATAATTAATTTACAGCAGTATTGTAGCAGGTACTGGGAATAGCAATTTCAGTTCATTTGACATTGCTAACCAATGAATTTAGGACTACTGAAATGCCTTAGTTGTCAGGAAGGGCATGCCAACAGGCAAGATGGCTTCTCTTAGGTGGATTTCTGCGTGCAGGCACAGACAAGCATAGTCTTACACATACACTTTGAAAAGGTGCACGTGCTCATGCACTCGCGCATCCACATGGTCACACACATCTGCAAGCCTGTACACACACATTTGTCACTAACGTTGGAGCCAGGTGGACTATTTAAGCTGAGCTATTCCTCTGGTTCAGTGTTATCTTGTCTACAGCGTTTCATGTAAGATCTGCAACCTGTTACCTGCATCTGATTCGTTACGCACCCAGCTTGTCTTGACCATTCTCTGAACTCTGCTTGCAATGACCTCAGCTTGCCTCTGGCCTCTGCCTACTGCTCATCTGATGCCAACTCTGGCCTGCATCCTAACCACGTTCCTTACTTTGTACCTGTACCTGATCCAATTACCAGTCTCTGACTCAACATGTCTGACTCCATGAAAAAATTTTTTTTTATGATATCCTGTACCTGATATCCTGTATATGAACCGGTGACATCTTGTTTGACGGGGATACCAGTGATCCGAGGTTTCTAGTCGGGTGAGAGGGCATTTGCCTACCAACATAGTAGACTGGGTTGCAGGAAAGTGGTCCATATAATCCCACTTGTAGTTGTTGACACTTGTAGTGCCACCCATAGGGATCCCTTGTAACCGCATGCAGTACAGCGGCCTGGGAGGACTAGCGGTTCTTTTGCTCATATGCTACTTTCACAGAGTGATCGGTTTCCTTTTCTTTTCACACTGATTGGAATACAATTAAAGTGCACCAACTGAGCTAGCAGAAGACAAGCTGAACTCAAAGGGACAATCATCATTCTATTCCTATTTAACGTTCACTACACAAGGATATGTACCAGTTTGAACTGCCCACTAGAGGGAGCCACATAGCCATATAAACTATAGGGCCGAATGTAACTGTTTGCATTATATCTGTCGTTGTTTGGTGATTTGTGTGAGCCTTGGTGGAGAGGTGTCCCAGTGGCGGTACGATAGTATTGGGAGATTCCTCCACCACACACTCATTCATATCTGACTAAGGGTGTGGTAATTGGGGCTGTTGTTATGGAAATACTAAACCAGTTGTTCCCCATTGAATTTGCAGGGATCTGTGTATAGTTAATTGTTTATTTGTATAACCATTGTGTTACTCTTTTCAAAGTACCGTATATACGCAAGTATAAGCTGACCCGAGTATAAGCCAAGGTACCTAATTTTACCACAAAAAACTGGGAAAACTTATTGAAACTTATGTGCCCATTGCAGTCTCACTGTGCCCATTGCAGTCTCACTGTGCCATACCTCACTGTGCCCATGAGACTACAATGGGCACCTCACTGTGCCCATTGCAGTCTCACTGTGCCATACCTCACTGTGCCATACCTCACTGTGCCATACCTCACTGTGCCCATTGCAGTCTCACTGTGCCATACCTCACTGTGCCCATTGCAGTCTCACTGTGCCATACCTCACTGTGCCCATGAGACTGCAATGGGCACCTCACTGTGCCCATTGCAGTCTCACTGTGCCATACCTCACTGTGCTATACCTCACTGTGCCATACCTCACTGTGCCCATTGCAGTCTCACTGTGCCATACCTCACTGTGCCCATTGCAGTCTCACTGTGCCATACGGTACTCACTGTGCCCATTGCAGTCTCACTGTGTAATACTCACTGTGCCCATTGCAGTCTCACTGTGCCATACCTCACTGTGCCATACCTCACTGTGCCCATTGCAGTCTCACTGTGCCATACCTCACTGTGCCCATTGCAGTCTCACTGTGCCATACGGTACTCACTGTGCCCATTGCAGTCTCACTGTGCCATACGGTACTCACTGTGCCTATTGCAGTCTCACTGTGCTATATGGTATTCACTGTGCCCATTGCAGTCTCATTGTGCCATACGATACTCACTGTGCCCATTGCAGTCTCACTGTGCCATACAGTACTCACTGTGCCCAGTGCAGTCTCACTGTGCCATACGGTACTCACTGTGCCCATTGCAGTCTCACTGTGCCATACGGTACTCACTGTGCCCATTGCAGTCTCACTGTGCCATACGGTACTCACTGTGCCTATTGCAGTCTCACTGTGCTATATGGTATTCACTGTGCCCATTGCAGTCTCATTGTGCCATACGGTACTCACTGTGCCCATTGCAGTCTCACTGTGCCATACGGTACTCACTGTGCCCATTGCAGTCTCACTGTGCCATACAGTACTCACTGTGCCCATTGCAGTCTCACTGTGCCATACGGTACTCACTGTGCCCATTGCTGTCTCACTGTGCCTGAGTACCTGCATTCGTGACAGGCGTCCATTTTTTAAAAGTCGCGGCTTTCTCCTGGCATTCCGTTCCGTGATAGGCATTTGACACTGTGTTCCGCCTATCACGGAGAACCGCTCATCCTCGGACTCAATTCCCAACAGACACTGTGTTCAGTGTTTCGCCAATCACGGACATTCTTTCATCCTCGAACAAGATGACGTCTGCGATTGGCAGAACACTTAACACAGTGTCTGCTGGGAAACTGTCCGAGGATGAGAGGACCTCCGTGATAGACAGAACACAGTTTCAAATGCCTATCACGGAACGGAACGCCAGGAGGAAGCCGCGACTTTTTAAAAAATGGACGCCTGGCAAGAATTCAGGTACTGACTCGAGTATAAGCCGAGGGGGGTATTTTCAGCCCTAAAAAAAGAGCTGAAAAACGTGGCTTATGCTCGAGTATATACGGTAAACTTCTTTACCATTGGTTAAGTCGCATCTTGTGTGGAATCCTGTTTATTGCAACTGGGAGTCAGGTGACCAATATCAAGGTAACCTTAACTGTATGCATTATAGTGTGGTGTTGTTGTGGGTTCCTATTTGCCATTTGGGTTCCCCAACCATACTGGTTGCCCAGTTGTGCCCAGGGGGGTTCGAGCTAAATTTCTGGGGTTGACAGGCAGAGTGCAGACCCAAAACAAAACCAGCAGTTCCTGCGGGGGTAGTGCTACATGAACAAATAAAAAAGTGTATGAATACAAACTATATATTGAAGACATATAAAACACCAATAGTGTTCGAGCGTCGTAACGTCAATTCCCTGAGGAAGCCACATGACCCTGTGGCGTAACGCGTATGGGAGGGGCTTGATGTCACGATGCTCAAACACTGAATACCGATTCATGAGGATTTGCAGTAACTGATACCCTGGAGAATAGCACTGGTGAATGCATTAGCGATCAAATGTGTATATAGTTTGGTACATTGGGAGCACCAGGAGAATGTGAGTTTTTTTTTTTTTACCTGGAGTTGTTTTTATAAATAAACAGTAGTGGTTTTAAGGATAAAGCACTATTGGTGTTCTTCACATTTATTTTTAGGAATCATCTAGGCTATTGATATTCATAAGGATTAATCTAACTCCCCTCTGAAGGAACAAAAGTGTAGTACGACCATTTCAGTGTATGTGGTCCATTATCCCAGGTGAGAGCACACCCAGAGAGGGGGTTGAACACAGCATGAAGCATGTTTGACACTGAGTAATGGAGTGTAACAAGAAGATGACATTGTATCACTGTGGACTGTATATACAGTATATTGTCACTGCTGATAGTGACATTAAGGACATTATTTCACTTTTTTGTTCATGTGAACACAGAGAGTCACTATTGGTGTGTGTTTATATGTATTCAATATACTGTATAGTTTGTAGTCATACACTTTTTTATTCGTTAATATGGCAGTTTAAATATCACAGTAGTATACTGTTGATTACATAGCATATTGTGGAGCGGGGCACCAAATAGACTTCATATGTCTGACTCTGCTGTTCCTTCACACGCTGCCTAGCCATCCACTCTGAACACCTACCTGCTACCAGCCAGTACCTGCTCACCACCTACCTGGTGATTTGCCAGTACCTGCCCCTCAGCTGTCTGCTACCTGCCAATCATCTGTCTACTACCAGCCAGTATCTGCTCATCACCAGCTGTCTTCTACCTTCTCATCATCTGTCTACCGCCAATCAGTAATTGCCTGTCCCAGCCTACTACTTATTGGCTGTTGCCAGCCAGTTATCCAGCTGTGGTCCACTGTCGGCTTCCTACCACTCTGGCCTGAACACCGTACTTTGCTTCACTGCTGGCAAAACCAACATACACTCATGCCACTCCTTGATCTCATGCCATCTGTTCACCCTATCAGTGGCCCTGAGCCATAGGTGTAAAAGAGGCCTTCCTCATCACATCAGGTTCACCCACCAGGTACAGTAGTGAGTAGCACAGGAGAACCAGGTCAGAACCAATTACTATTTATTAAAAAGCTTATGTGTTTGTTTGTTTTTTTGATATTTACATTTTAAGAGATCTGTCTTCCTGTATTAAATTTTTGGGGTTTGGAATTGTGGCTTTTGTGCGGATCCCAACTCCATTTCCCTAGTAGAATGGCCAATGCAAAACCATATGTTTAGAGGTGAGTACATGATCACAAAACACATGATCAAAAACATTTTACTCATGGTTGGAGTAGCTGGTGGGAATCCTTCCATAAAAAAGTATCCTATTTATATACAGCTCATAAAAGGGGCATTATTAGTGAAAGAAGGAAGAAAGGGAGGAACATTACTGCCTTTCCAAAAAGCTCATATTTTAGTAAGTGTAGCAAGGTCTCTGGCCTTGTCCAGTCTAATGAGGACCTCCAAGACCAAAGATAGCTGACATCCTTCAATATGTAGTGGGTTGTGAGGCATAGTGGGTGCAAAGATGGTGAAAGTCATTGGGCGCCAGACACTTCTTCGATGTAAAAGAGGTTTTATTTCTTTTGACAGTCCTTTTTGTATTTTTGGGGGAAAGAGGGTTAGGACCAGGACACCCTTAAATAGTTATAGATTCAATTGGCAGACTCTGAGACATCAATGCACATGGAGAAATGCTGTCTCCTATGGTAACAGTCTTTAACAGTTCCTAACTCAAATGTAACAGTCCTTTCAGCTTCACTACAACTGCCTCTTGTAGTTCTTCAACACTGAGCTCCCGGTCTCTCACTAGACCCTCTGATTCGCTGACTATGAATCCCTTAAGCTCCTCCAAGGTTTACGGTGGTAACCCCTCAAGCGTCACCCACGCTTCCCTGCTGGGTTCCAAGCTTGGCACTCCAGATACTTCTCAAGCTTTACCCCTGCTAACCAGTGAGGTCCCTGGCTTGACTCACAAGTCTGTGCTGCAAGCGTCTCTTCCGCGGGTTGGGTCCCTGAATTGATCACCGCCTGAAGTTTCCCAATTCTCCACTGTGCCCGTTCGGTGAGAATATGGTTCCGGTACTTGTTTCAGTTACTCAATGTGGTCTCTGGTAAATGTGGTTGGTCTCTTTGTGGTGACAGCTTCCCTTCTACCTCCGACCACTGACAGGTTCTCCAGCCAACAGAACTGTCACTTCTGGTTCGACTGCAGCGGCAGTCCCAACCCTGCGCTCCCTTCTTTCTCCTGGATAGGCCCCTACACAGCCTGGCAGCCAGATGCCCCCAGGATAGGCCCAATCTCCGGCCTAGCAGCCCGGGGCGTACGACATACGTCCACCCAGAAAGCCATCCAGGTGGCACAGAACATAGATCACCTGACTCCACCCAAATATATAGGTGCTCCCAGCAGGCCAAGGGATTAAAGAAAACCCCTGACCATTGGCTGGGATACACCATATACCCATAACCTAACCTTGGGTTGCCCTTCTCATATCTAGTACCACCAAGTACCCGGCCACCTAGTGGTGGAAGAGAAAATTGCAACTAGGACAGACTTAGGGAGAAATCAATAGATCTCTATCAATCAACCAGGATAACTACTCCTGGCAAGTACATTGTGAGGAGCTCCCTGTCTAAGCTACAGGAAGTATATAAAACCACTGAAACTTTAATAATCTATTATTGCAAGTTGGTGGAAAATAAGGGTTTTCAAACATGGGTGTAGGTGAGAACTTCCATAGGGCAAACACAAAGCTCAACTGCAGGAATTAAAAAATATCTACTTTAGTTATGTGTAGGTGTTCCACGATAAGGAGGAATACTTACCTTATTCCAAGCTCCAATAGGGTCCCTTCCACTGTGCAAGTACAACCTGTCTCCTGTATTCTCCTCTTTTAGTCACTTACGGCCACAGTCACACACTCATCCCCACCAAGTACAATGCAGGGTTAATAGCCCTGCCATGTACATGATGACGTTAAGGGACTGCCCACAGATTGAAGGACAGCTCCAGGGAGGGGGATAGGGTAAGTGAGGAAAGCGTAAGTAACCTGAGCAAAAAAGTGTGCATTAAAATTACCTATAGTGAAAGCCCTAAGTCAAAACAGTCAGTACAACACAAAAACAAAAAGATTTCCCAGCACATGTACCAGCTTGCATTTAAAACAAACTGACAATGTCCAACAATTTACTTTAAAAACAGAGGTTTTAGTTGCACACATTTGCAAATACATGTGGAAGCCGCACTGCCTCGCCAAGGTTTCTCTGTAAAGTGCGGTCCTAACTCTAGGTTTGAAATTCTAAATGTTGGAGCAGTGGATAAGTTAAGGGCAGGTATGCCTGGAGAGAGCCCATTCCACCTTAAAGGAGCAGGGACACATTAGAAGCCCAGCTAAAGCACAATGGCAGCTGGAGGTGTCCAATGTGTTCCCACGCCAAAATCAGTGAGCAAGCGGTACAAGAATGGCAACCACCCCAATTTATAACTAGATTTTGGTACACATAGGAGGACATTGTCTGGCTAATATCACTTTATGTTGATCTAAAGCTGTTCAAATTCACAGAGATTGAAGATTGATCGCAGTATCTGGACATGAATTTGAGCAGCTTTAGATCAACATAAAGCGATATTAACCAGACACGAGAGTGAATGGCAATACTATTTGGTGAGTATAATTCCTAAGAGAGTGGGACCTGCACTGAACACTGGGGGAGGATATATGGTGTATAGCTTTGAGTTTTTAATTAATACACCAGTTTTTTCACACTTTGTTGGACTTTTATATTTTATGGACTATGTTTGTTTACACATTGTATATATTTACCTTGGTGGCACATGGTTTGTTCATGATTTGATTACAGTTGGTGCACTACTGTGAAATGTTTGTTGTACTTAATTTCACCCTTGGGCCTCATGCCCACGGACGTTTTTACAGCCGCGTTCTTTACAGCTTAAAAACGTCTGTCCATGTTATTGTATACATTTTTTGACCTTTTTTTCGGAAAAAAAAAAAAAATGTCGGAGCTCAAAAACGCAATTGCGGCATTTTTGCGCGTTTTTAGCGTTTTTTACCGCTTCGCGGTTTTTTATGTCTAACGCCGATGCCGAGGAACGCACTGGTCCTGGGTTTTTTTTACAGCTTAAAAACGCCTATGCTATTTGCAGCTCAAAAACGCCTAGGTGGGCATGAAGCTATAGACTAACATGGACAGGCGTTTTTAAGCTGTAAAAAACGCGGCTGAAAAACGTCCGTGGGCATGAGGCCTAATTGTTGTTTTTTTACATACTTTATATATCTTAGCACCAGCTAAGCCCAGCCTACGTGGAATGATTTGACCTTCTTATCAATGTATTCATTTGAATAACATGTAACATAGGGTGTCTAGTAAACACTAGCACCCTATGACCACAATTACACTCCCACCCAAAAAACAATAGGTAATGTGGCCTCGTGTACTTGTGTAATTGACATATCTTTCTTAGCACCATCTCAGTCCAGCCTACATGAACTTGCTTAACCTTTTTATCAATTTGGTCATCTGAAAAGCAAGAAATATTGGACTTGCAGTTTGAGTAAGTCAGAAATCAGATTAGTTGTGACATTATTATTTATCTCATTATAACATTAGAAGCACATGGAAAACTTTAACGATTATGTGTGATAGAAAGACAATTTTTAAAGACAATTCTTGACTCAATTCTGTAATACTAATATCTACAAACATGACAATGGATTGGTACAATGTTCACCAACAATCTCCTCTAAAGTAAAACAAAAGGAAAAACTTGACTGGGGTTATACCCTTCCCTTAATTTTTTTTGCCTTAAACCTCGTACACACGACCGAGTTTCTCGTTCCAAAACTGACAAGAAAAGTGCAGAGAGAGCTTTATTGTCGAGAAAACTGTTCGTGTGTATGGTTTTACGACGAAAAAACTGCAGTGAATCTCGACGAGAAAAATAGAGAACCTGCTCTCTATTTTCTCGTCCGGATTCAAGATTTTCTCGTCGTGTTTCTCGTCGGCCTTTTTTGCGATGAGAAAATGGTTCGTGTGTATGCTTTTACGACTCTTCAAAAAGCGCGCATGCTCAGAATCAAGTATGAGACGGGAGCGCATCTTCTGGTAAAACTAGTGTTCGTAATGGAGATAGCACATTCGTCACGCTGTAACGGACTGAAGAGCACAAAGACTGAAAAGCACAAATCGTCTCTTCCCAAACTTTTACTTCACACACGGTAACACGAGATCAGCAAAAGCAGCCCAAGGGGTGGCGCCAGGGAAATCGATCTTCCCCTTTATACTGCCGTCGTACGTGCTGGACGTGACCGCGCAGAACAACGACGAGATTTGGAATTGTCAGTGTGTATGCATGGAAAGCTTGACGAGAAACTCGTCAAGGTTAACAAGAATCTCACCGAGAAAAACAACGTGATTTTAACAACGAGAAACTCGGTCGTGTTTTTTTCAGTGACGCCACAGTAAACAAAAAGAATAACGTAATTAAAAAGTAACATAATAGTTTGCAAAGAAGTTGCACCAACAATGTTAAAGGGGTTGTAAAGGTACAATTTTTTTTCCTAAATAGCTTCCTTTACCTGCAGTCCTCCTTCACTTACCTCATCCTTCGATTTTGCTTTTAAATGTCCTTATTTCTTCTGAGAAATCCTCACTTCCTGTTCTTCTGTCTGCAACTCCACACAGTAATGCGAGGCTTTCTTCCTGTTGTGGAGTGTCGTGCTCGCCCCCTCCCTTGGACCACAGGAAAGTCAGGATGCCCACTAACACACAGCTCCTTTCTCTATCTGCAACGTAGAGAGCGTCCTGACTCTCCTGTAGTCCAAGGGAGGGGGCGAGCACGACACTCCACACCAGGAAGAAAGCCTTGCATTACTGTGTGGAGTTTTTTTTTTTTATAATCAAAATTTTTTTATTTTATTATAGGCTTCAACATTTCCATTTAACATTGTACATTTACATAAGAACAAATGAGCATTGCGAGAAAGAACTAGGTACAACATTATCTTATCAAATGTGGAGTTACAGACAGAAGAACAGGAAGTGAGGATTTCTCAGAAGAAATAAGGACATTTAAAAGCAAAATCGAACGATGAGGTAAGTGAAGGAGGACTGCAGGTAAAGGAAGCTATTTAGGAAAAAAAATTGTACCTTTACAACCCCTTTAAGGTTACAATCTGGGTTACACATGAACATTTTCCAATTTATTCAACACCTCTCACAAATGTTTTAAATGAATACAGTTTATGCTTAAAACGGAGCTTCACCCTAAAGTGGAACTTCCGCTCATTGGAACCCTTCCCCCCCTTCGGTGTCATATTTGGCACTTTTCAGGGGGGAGGGGGGTGCAGATACCTGTCTAAGACAGGTATTTGCACCCACTTCTGGAAGTCCTCTCTGTGGGTATTCTGCGGGTAGTACGTCCAGGGCCGGCCCTATGATGGGACCGGGTGGTACCATGGTACCAGGCGGCACTGTTAGGGGGGCGGCAAACTGACGCCCGCCAGCCAGCCCGCTCCGCTGCCTGTGAGGAGCCCGGCGCCACTGAGGACACTCACAGGCGGGGGGTGCAGTCAGCGAGTGAGCAGGTACGGGCAGGCCCCGCTCCCTGTGAGGAACCCGGTGTACCGGCGCCGCTGCCTGTGAGGACACTCTCAAGCGGGGGGAGGGGGCAGTCAGCGAGTGAGCAGGCACGGGCAGGCGCCGCTCCCTGTGAGGAGCCCGGTGTACCGGCGCCGCTGCCTGTGAGGACACTCACAGGCGGGGGGAGGGGGCAGTCAGCGAGTGAGCAGGCACAGGCAGGCGCCACTCCCTGTGAGGAGCCCGGTGTACCGGCGCCGCTGCCTGTGAGGACACTCACAAGCGGGGGGAGGGGGCAGTCAGCGAGTGAGCAGGCACTGCTCTCTGTGAGGAGCTCGGCGCCGCTGCTGTTGGTGACAGGGGCGGGCAGAGCACGCGCAACATGGGGGGGTTGGGTTGGGAGCAGTCAGCGAGTGAGCGGGCAGCGGAGCAGAGAGATGATGTCATCTCTCCCCGCCGTCCTGCATCACCACAGTTTCACCCTCACTATGCAGCCATGGGCTGCAGAGAGATTATATCATCTCTCTGCTGCCTGCCTTCACTCTGGGACACAGCAAGTGACAACCCGCAACGTGTGACAGGTGACGTCATGACAATCCGCAACGTGTGGCAAGTGACAATACGCAACGTGTTTCAGGTGATGCTTGGCAAGTGACAATCCGCAATGTGTGGCACGGGACTATCCGCAACGTGTGGCAGGTGACGTGGCAAGTTGCAATCCGCAACGTGTGGCAGGTGACGCCGTGGCAAGTGACAATCCGCAACGTGTGGCACGGGACTATCCGCAACGTGTGGCAGGTGACGTTGTGGCAAGTGACAATATGCAACGTGTGGCAGGTGACGCCGTGGCAAGTGACAATCCGCAACGTGTGGCACGGGACTATCCGCAATGTGTGGCAGGTGACGTTGTGGCAAGTGACAATCCGCAACGTGTGACAGGTGACGTTGTGGCAAGTGACAATGCGCAACATGTGACAGGTGACGTTGTGACAATACGCAACGTGTGGCAGGTGACGCTTGGCAAGTGACAATCCGCAACGTGTGGCACGGGACTGTCCACAACGTGTGGCAGGTGACGTTGTGGCAAGTGACAATACGCAACGTGTGGCAGGTGACGCCGTGACAAGTGACAATCCGTAACGTGTGGCAGGTGACGTTGTGGCAAGTGACAATGTGCAACGTGTGGCAGGTGACGTTGTGGCATGTGACGTGGCAAGTGACAACCCGCAACGTGTGGCAGATGACAATCCGCAACGTGTGGCAGGTGACGTGGCAAGTGACAATCCGCAACGTGTGGCAAGTGACAACCCGCAACGTGTGGCAGGTGGCGTAAGTGACCATGCGCAACATGTGGCAGCCGACAATCCGCAACGTGTGGCAGGTAACAACCCGCAACGTGTGGCAGGTGACAACCCGCATCTGGTGGTGGAGTCCGAAGCAAAACTGTAAGTACAAACACACATCACAAGTTGTATGAGACATGAGAGCCTCTGAGAGGGACTTGCCTTGCCCAGTTCTGATTAACCACTTAAGGACCGGAAGGATTTGCCCACTTAAAGCGGTTGTATGGCTTTGTTTTTTTTGTTTTTTTAAATAACAAACATGTTATACTTACCTCCACTGTGCAGTTCGTTTGGAAAAGAGTGGCCCCGATTCTCTGGTTCTCGGGTCCCTCGGCGGCTGTCTTGGCTCCTCCCAGCATCAGCTAACCCCCTTCTGGGAAGCACTCTCCCAAGGGGATTAGCTTGCGGGCGTGCTCCCTGTTATACACGCTGCGTCCATAGACACAGCGTGTATGACTCGTTCCCGCCCCCCCAGCAGGGCCCGGGTCATTGGATGTGATTGACAGCAGCGCGAGCCAATGGCTACACTGCAATCAATCTAGCCAATTAACGGCCAAACTCCGTGGAGAAGAGGACGCCGGGGGACGCGCACAGCAAGTGAACAGGCTCAGGTAAGTAAAACAGGGGGGGCTGGGGGGCAGTCATTGCCAGGTGTTTTTTCACCTTAATGCATAGGATGCATTAAGGTGAAAAAACACGAACCTTTACAAACCCTTTAATGACCAGGCCATTTTTTGCGATACGGCACTGTGTCGCTTTAACTGACAATTGCGCGGTAATGCGACATTGTGCCCAAATAAAATTGATGTCCTTTTTTTCCCACAAATAGAGCTTTCTTTTGGTGATATTTGATCACCTCTGCGTTTTTTTTTTTTGCACTATAAACAACAAAAGAGCAACAATTAAAAAAACAAACAATATTTTTTACTTTTTGCTATAATAAATATCCCAAAAATTTATAAAAAAATAATAATTTCTTCATCAGTTTAGGCCAATATGTATTCTTCTACATATTCTTGGTACCAAAAAAACACAATTAGCGTACATTGATTAGTTTGCGCAAAAGACATTGCGGCCGCCCGCCATGCACAGGTCCCTTTATACTCCTATATACATGTATAGAGCCCTGACAGGTCCTTTTATACGCCTATATGCACGTATAGAGCCATGACAGGTCCTCTTTATACTCCTTTATACATGTATAGAGCCATGACAGGTCCTCTTTATACTCCTTTATACATGTATAGAGCCATGACAGGTCCTCTATATTATCCTTGTATAGAGCCATGACAGGTCCTCTTTACACTCCTTTATACACGTATAGATCCATGACAGGTCCTCTTTATACTCCTTTATACATGTATAGAGCCATGACAGGTCCTCTTTATTATCCTTGTATAGAGCCATGACAGGTCCTCTTTTTACTCATTTATACATGTATAGAGCCATGACAGGTCCTCTTTATACATGTATAGAGCCACGACAGGTCCTCTTTATACTCATTTATACATGTATAGAGCCATGACAGGTCCTCTTTATACATGTATAGAGCCACGACAGGTCCTCTTTATACTCATTTATACATGTATAGAGCCATGACAGGTCCTCTTTATACATGTATAGAGCCATGACAGGTCCTCTTTATACTCATTTATACATGTATAGAGCCATGACAGGTCCTCTTTATACATGTATAGAGCCACGACAGGTCCTCTTTATTATCCTTTATACATGTATAGAGCCATGACAGGTCCTCTTTATACATGTATAGAGCCACGACAGGTCCTCTTTTTACTCCTATACATGTATAGAGCCATGACGGTTCCCCTTTAGTTATCATGATATAAAATAATGAATGTGGGGACCTTTTGGTGGGCGTGATTTTTTTTTTGGGGGGGCAGCATTTCATTCTTGGTCCCAGGCAGCACAATGTCTTGGGCCGGCCCTGAGTACGTCACTTCCCGCAGAATACCCGTTGTGTTTTTGGAAACACACGGCTTCCAGAACACAACGGGGACCAGTGAGAACGGCGCAGCGCGACTCGCGCATGCGCCGTAGGGAACCCGGGCAGTGAAGCCGCAAGGCTTCACTTCCTGGTTCCCTCACAGAGGATGGCGGTGGGGGCAGCAGAGTGATGAGCGATTGCTCGTCTTTTGCTGCCAACGTCGCTGGACTCCAAGACAGGTAAGTGTCCTAATATTAAAAGTCAGCAGCTGCAGTATTTGTAGCTGCTGGATTTTAATATTTATTTTTTTCGGCGGAGCTCCGCTTTAAAGCTGAACTACAGCTGAAAAAAAAAACTTTTTTTAATTCTTTAATAGCCATAAAGGATTGAAATCCACTTTCTGTGCACCACATGATTTTGAAAACCAAGATATTACTATGTAAAATTAACAGTGATATCATCACTGTGCTGTACATAGCCTGTGTAGACAGCAGAGCTGTGGGAGGGGCCAGCAGGCCCCACCCACTACAGAAAACTATAGGAGGGGGCAGAGACAAGACCAATCACCCTGCACAAGGAGAGAGAGCAGCAGTAATTGATCTTTATTACAGGAAGCTCCTGCACACAGGTAAAGTTTCACACTGGATTATGACACAGATCTGGAAAAAATACACAAATCACACCAATATTTAAAGTGTTACTAAACCCACAACAGTAAAATTAGTCTGTACAGTGCCTTGAAAATGTATTCATACCCCTTGAAATGTTTCACATTTTGTCATGTTACATCCAAAAATTTAAATGTATTTTATTGGGATTTTATGTAATAGACCAACACAAAGTGGCACATAATTGTGAAGGAAAATGATAAATGGGTTTCAACATTTTTTACAAATAAATATGTGAAAAGTGTGGCGTGCAATTGTATTCAGCCCCCTGAGTCACTACTTTGTAGAACCGCCTTTCACTGCAATTACAGCTGCAAGTCATTTTGGGTATGTCTCTACCAGCTTTGCACATCTAGAGAGTGACATTTTTGCCCATTCTTCTTTGCAAAATAGCTCAAGCTCCGTCAGATTGGATGGAGAGTGTCTGTGAACAGCAATTTTAAAGTCTTGCCACAGATTCTTAATTGGATTTAGGTCTGGACTTTGACTGGGCCATTCTAACACATGAATGTGCTTTGATCTAAACCATTCCATTGTAGCTCTGGCTGTATGTTTAGGGTCGTTGTCCTGCTGGAAGGTGAACCTCCACCCCAGTCTTAAGTCGTTTGCAGGCTCTAAAGCCCTGTACACACGATTGGATTTCCGATGGAATCAAATCCAATGGATTTTTCCATCGGAATTCCGATGAAGCTGACTTCCATCAGTCTTGCCTACACACCATCAAACAATATTCCGACCATCCCAAACGCCGTGACGTACAACACGTACGACGGCACTATAAATGGGAAGTTCAAATCCAATGGCGCCACCCTTTGGGCTACTTTTGCTGATTTCGTGTTACCGCGAAGTTTGGTGAGAGCCGATTCGCGCTTTTCAGTCTCCGTGCTTTTCAGTCCGTTACAGCATGACGAATGTGCTATCTACATTATGAACGCTAGTTTTACCAGAACAAGCGCTCCCATCTCCTAATTCAGTCTGAGCATGCGTGGATTTTTTCTCCGATGGAGTTCCACACAGACGATGTGAATTTCCTATCGTTTTTTTTTTCCATCGGAAAAATTTAAAATATGTTCTATTTTTTTTCACCGATGGAAATAAGTCCGATGGGGTCCACACACGATCGGTTTGTCCGATAAAAACAGTCCAACTGACTGTTTTCATTGGTAAATCCGATCGTGTGTACAGGGCTTAACAGGTTTTCTTCTAAGATTGCCCTGTATTTGGCTCCATCCATCTTCCCATCAACTCTGACCAGCTTCCCTGTCCCTGCTGAAGAAAAGCATCCCAACAACATGATGCTGCCACCACCATGTTTCACGGTGGGGATGGTGTGTTCAGGGTGATGTGCAGTGTTAGTTTTCCACCACACATAGCGCTTTGCTTTTAGGTAAAAAAAGTTACATTTTGGCCTCATCTGACCAGAGCACCTTCTTCCACCTGTTTGGTGTGTCCCCCACATGGCTTCTCGCAAACTGCAAACTGGACTTCTTATGGCTTTCTTTCAACAATGGCTTTATTCTTGCCACTCTTCCATAAAGGCCGGATTTGTGGAGTGCATGGCTAATAGTTGTCCTGTGTACAGATTCTCTCACCTGAGCTGTGGGTCTCTGTAGCTCCTCCAGAGTTACCATGGGCCTCTTGGCTGCTTCTCTGATTAATGCTCTCTTTGCCCGGCCTGTCAGTTTAGGTGGACGGCCATATCTTTCCATTTTCGGATGATGGATTGAACAGTGCTCTGTGAGATGTTCAAAGCTTGGGATATTTTTTTATAACCTAACCCTGTTTTAAACTTCTCCACAACTTTTTCCCTGACCTGTCTAGTGTGTTCCTTGGCCTTCATGATGCTATTTGTTCACTAAGGTTCTCTAACAAACCTCTGAGGGCTTCACAGAACAGCTGTATTTATACTGAGATTAAATTACACAGAGGTGAACTCTATTTACTAATTATGTGACTTCTGAAGGCAATTGGTTCCGCTAGATTTTAGTTAGGGGTATAAGGCTGCTTTCACACAGAGGCGCTTTGCAGGCGCTATTGCACTAAAAATAGCGCCTGCAATGCGCCCTGAAAGAGCCGCTCCTTTGTATCCAGTGTGAAAGCCAGAGGGCTTTCACACTGGAGCGGTGCGCTGGCAGGAGGGTAAAAAACTCCTGCCAGCCGCATCTTTGAGGCCTGGTAGGAGCAGTAAAAATACCTCTCCTATAGCGCCCCTGCCCATTGAAATCAATGGGGTAACGCCTCCAACCCGCCCACAAAACGCCACAAATCTGAGTTTTTGCGGGCAGGTTTAACCCTTTTTCGGGCGCTAGCGCGGGTTAAAACCACCCCGCTAGCGCCCACAAATCGCGCAAACACAACGGTAAAACGCTGCTAAAAATAGCGGCGTTTTACCGCCAGCGCACCCAGCATTGCAGTGTGAAAGTAGCCTAAGAGTAAGGTTCCATGTACACTAAAGCTGATAAACTGCAGTTTATTGGCGTTTTGGCGTTTTTTTTTTTTAATCCCATTAACTGCACTCTATGTTAGCCTATGTGTTCATGTACACATAGCGTTTTTTAGCGTTAATGAGTAGTGGAGTTAATGGGCTTTTTTCTGAACACAAGAAATTTGCGTTCAAAGTGCCGTTTTTCGGCAGGAAAAAACGCAAAACGCTAATAAACGCGCGTTTTTTGAACCATTGAAAAAAAAAAAAAAAAGTAAAAAAATGCTACACTGAAAAACACTAATAAACGCTAGTAAAAAATGCTGATAAAAGCTATATTTTAAAGCAGCTTACTTCTGCCAGAAATCTGGCATTCAAAAGGACCGTTTTTGAGCTTCTGTGTACATGGAGCCTAAAGGAGGCTGAATACAAATGCACGCCTCACTTTTCACATATTTATTTGTAAACAATTCAGAAAAACATTTAGGCCTCATGCCCACTGGCGTTTTTACAGCTGCGTTTTTTGCAGCTTAAAAACGCCTGTCCATGTTATTGTAAATATTTTTATTTTTTTTTTTTTTTTTTTTTTAAAAAAACAAAAAAAACGTCGGAGCTAAAAACGCGACCGCGCGTTAGTGCGCGTTTTTTGCGCGTTAGTGCGCGTTTTTGCGCGTTTTTTCACGCTCGCGTTTTTTTCTGCCTAATTCTGACGCTGAGGAACGCACTGGCCCTGGGTTTTTTTTACAGCTTACAAACGCCTATGCTCTTTACAGCTCAAAAACGCCTAGGTGGGCATGAAGCTATAGACTAACATGGACAGGCGTTTTTAAGCTGTAAAAAACGCTCAAAAACGCGGCTGAAAAAACGCCCGTGGGCATGAGGCCTTATCATTTTCCTTCCACTTCACAATTATGTGCCACTTTGTGTTGGTCTATCACATAAAATCCCAATTGGTTGTAACATGATAAAATGTGGAAAATTTCAAGGGGGTATGAATACTTTTTCAAGGCACTGTAAATGCAGTAAAGCATGCTTGATATACTCACTGTGGAACCAGGGCTGGACTGGGACCAAAATTTGACCCTGGACTTCATCCAGACCGGCCCACTTTAATTCAATAAAATGCTGCCCCCCACCCCCCAAAAAAATCACGCCCACTAAAAGGCCCCTACATCCATTATTGTATATCATGAGAGGGTGAGCGAGAGGGGAATGAGAGAGAGAGAGAGAGAGGGAGGGTTGAGGGAAAGGGGATGAGAGGGGGTGGGTGAGAGAGGGGGGTGAGTGTAAGAGAGAGGGAGTGAGTGTAAAAGAGAGGGGGTGAGTGTAGGACCCCTTACACACTGAGGCGTTTTTCAGGCACTTTTGGGCTAAAAATAGCGCCTGTAAAGCCCCTGAAAAACGCCTCCGCTGCAGTCCCAGTGTGAAAGTCCTCCAAGCAGCATCTTTGGGGCGGTGGAGGAGCGGTGTACACACCGCTCCTGCCCATTGAAATGAATGGCTGAGAGACAGAGGAGGGGTCTGAGAGACAAAGGAGGGATCTGAGAGACAGAGGGGGAAGCTGAGAGACAATGGGAGGGAACTGAGAGACAATGGGAGGGAGCTGAGAGACAGAGGAGGAGCTGAAAGACAGAGGGGGAGCTGAGAGACAGAGGGGGAGCTGAGAGACAGAGGGGAAGCTGAGAGACAGAGGGGGAAGCTGAGAGACAGAGGGGGGAGCTGAGAGACAGAGGGGGGAGCTGAGAGACAGTGGAGGGGAGCTGAGAGATAGAGGAGGAGAGCTGGGAGACAGAGGAGGGGTCTGAGAGACAGAGGGGGGTTCTGAGAGACAGAGGGGGGGTTTGAGAGACAGAGGGGGGGTTTTGAGAGACAGAGGGGGGTCTGAGAGACAGAGGGGGGGTCTGAGAGACAGAGGAGGGGTCTGAGAGATAGTGGGGGGGCTGAGAGACAGAGGAGGGGGCTGAAAGAGGGGGGACTGAGAGACAGATGGGGGGGACTGAGAGACAGAGGGGGCAGAGAGACAGAGGGGAGGGCTGAGACAGACCACATAGCACTGTCCCTTTCTGTAGTCCCTCCTCTGCTCACCTCCCCGCTGTCTCAGTGTTCTGGCATGTTTGTGTAGGATGCCAGGTACCTGATGGCCACCAGCGGCAAGAGTCTCCCTCTTGATCCGGGGGGTGCTCACGCTGCTCTGCTCCTTACAGCGGCGCATGTTCTCTTCCTCCGGGCTCCCAGTCAGCCTGCCCTCCGGCCCAGGCCGCATGGTTCCTGGAGCAGAGAGGAGGTGGAGGAATCGAGGTTCTGGGAGCGCCGGGGTGGCCGCGCTCGCTACTGTCCGACTCTTCGGTGCTCAGGGAGGGGGTGGAGCTCTTCTCCCTCTGAATTTTACATCCAACTGCCCTACTCGATGGCCACCTTCCCCGAATCGCCGCCGCTGTTTGCTGCCACGCTCCCGCTGCCGCCGAACTACATTTTTTTTATTTTTTATTTTTAAAACAGCCCACTGAGCCATCGGCCCACCGGGAAACTCCCGGTAGTCCCTATGGCCAGTCCATCCCTGTGTGGAACCTAAGGGGTTAATCCTCTGCATTGTGTAAAAAGGCTTTTTGAGTCTGTCTTCTCTGATCCTCCCCTTGTTCCACTATCCCCAATATATCTCCTGATAGTACAGAGCTAGGAGACAAGCTGTACATGCTCAGTTGAGAAAAGGTATTTAGCAGTTTATATTTACTAAAATAATTGCATTTCCATGTTCTGTGCACTGTGGGAGACCAGATATAGTGAATGCAGAGTCCTGGGTTTACACTTTAAGGAAGTGTGTGGGCAGGGTCCCAACTTATTTCCACATGGCTGTCACGTGCAGCTCAGTCTCCACCTGCATATTATCATAGGTAGGTCAGTCCAAGCCACATACTGTAACGTGCATGAATGTCAGCCAGGCAGGGGAGTCATTTTTCTTCATCACCACCCACTCCAGATTCGATCAGGCTTGCATGAATAAAGCACATAACTCTCTCCACTCCCCAGATATTGGCTGTATTAGACACTTCACTCCATTAGAGCATTACACAAAGGCTTGCAATTGCAAACAAACTCTTTACTAGCAAAAGTCAGCAAACAGAACAGAACAGTCCAGATAGTGGAATCAATAATTTCCAAATCATAACATGGAATAATTAGTGTTCAATAACTGCATCAGCATTCAGGTATCTTGTGACTTTCAGCTTAAATATGTAGTGCTGCCCCAGATTAAGCCGCTTGGTAATTGGGTTCTCTGTTCTGCGCCTCGACTCCAAGAATAACCTCAGCCCCTCTGACACACCTGGTTGAATAAAAGTTACAGGAATCACTTATAGGAACACAAGCGTGGATACCTTTAACTGACTGTGAATATGTATCAGGAAATAGAATAGATACAAGACCGTTTAGTGGTAAAAGAGCTAAATGTATTGGTATAAGTTAGGTTAAATGGTGGTTTGAGAATAAATGAGCACACAGAGGAAAGATATAAACAATGCTTGCTAAACAATGTTGTGACAGTGGGGTCACTTTGGACACAGGGTGAATAAAAGAAACCCCCGATATGGTCTGTGATAAAGGGATTTTTATAACAGCTTACCTGTAAAATCCTTTTCTTGGAGTACATCACGGGACACAGAGCGACTTAGTCATTACTAATGGGTTATATAGTTTACCTTCAGGTGTTGGCACTGGCCAATTCCAAACCGGAAGTACCCTCCCCTATATAAGCCCCTCCCACCCGGGAGCACCTCAGTTTTGTAGCCAAGCAATAAGTGTCCCAAAAAGAGGGGTGGGAGCTCTGTGTCCCGTGATGTACTCCAAGAAAAGGATTTTACAGGTAAGCTGTTATAAAAATCCCTTTTTCTTTTTCGTACATCACGGGACACAGAGCGACTTAGTCATTACTAATGGGACGTCCCAAAGCAATGCCAAATGAGGGGGGGGTACATAAGCTGGGCGCCATCAGGCATGAGGATCTTTTGCGGCCTGCAACACACTGCGCCCAAAGGCGACATCCTCCTGACTTCTAACGTCTACCTGATAGAATCTAGTAAACGTGTGTACCGAAGACCATGTTGCGGCCTTACATACTTGAGCCAGGGAGGCCTGGTGATGCACTGCCCATGAAGCTCCAACCGCTCTTGTGGAGTGCGCCCTAACTTTGAACGGAGGCGGTCTCTTTCTCAAGCCATAGGCTTGTATTATGACCTGTCGAATCCACTTGGCTAAAGTAGATTTTGATGCTGCCTGACCCCTTCTGGGGCCTTCCGGCAGAACAAACAAAGAATCCGTTCTGCGAATCTGAGCAGTGGCTTTTAGATAAGCTTTAACTGCTCTTACCACATCCAAAGAATGTAATAACTTTTCCTCTACTGAGCTAGGTTTGGGGAAAAAAGAAGGAAGAACCACATCTTGGTTCAAATGAAACCTCGATACCACCTTAGGAAGAAAGGCTGGATGAGGACGTAATACTACTCTGTCCTTATGGACAACCAGATATGGCTCCTTACAGGACATAGCTGCTAATTCCGACACTCTTTTAGCCGAACAAATGGCTACTAAGAAAACCAATTTCCTGGTGAGAAGAACCAAGGAAATGTGTTGTAATGGTTCAAACGGTTGTTTCTGTAGAACCGACAGAACCAGGTTTAAGTCCCAAGGACATATGGGAATACTAACCGGAGGGCTAATACGCATCACTCCTTGTATAAAGGCTTTGACTAGTGAATGCGAAGCCAAGGGCCTTTGAAAAAATATTGACAAGGCCGAAATCTGACCCTTGATAGTACTCAAGGCCAGCTTCCTATCTACAGCCCACTGTAGGAAGTCCAGAATCCTCCCTATCATGTACTTACGTGGATGCCATTTCTTGGTCTCACACCACGTAATGTACGCTTTCCAGATCCTATAATAGATCTGCCTGGATACCGGTTTCCTGGCATTGATCATGGTAGATACCACAGAATTAGAGAGCCCTCTCTTTTTCAGAATGTGGGCTTCAATAGCCAGGCCGTCAAACCTAGGGCTGGTAAGGAAGGGTGGTATATCGGTCCTTGCGACAGCAGGTCCGGACGAAGTGGGAGGGTCCAAGGACTCCTCACTGACATTTTTACAATCTCCGCGTACCATGCCCTTCGGGGCCACGCTGGAGCCACCAGAATCACTGGTTTCTTTTCTACCCTGATTCTGCGGAGTAATCGCGGTAACAATTGTGGCGGTGGGAATGCATATATCAGCTTGAACCGATCCCAAGGGAACACTAGGGCATCCGAGCCGCAAGCTAGGGGATCCCTTGTGCGAGACACAAACCTGTCCACCTTTGCGTTGAATCTGGATGCTAGCAGATCTACATCCGGTGTTCCCCACCGCTGGCATATTGCCTGGAAAACCTCGGGGTGAAGAGACCATTCCCCCGGGCATAATTGTTGGCGACTTAGAAAGTCCGCTCTCCAATTTTCCACTCCTGGGATGAAAACCGCGGATATGGCTGGGACATATCTTTCTGCCCACTCCAGGATGCAATTTGCTTCCTTCTGGGCTGCACGACTTTTGGTGCCACCCTGATGATTGATATATGCCACTGCCGTGGCATTGTCTGATTGAATTCTGACAGGGGACCCCTGGAGTTTGGATGTCCATGCTACTAGGGCATACCGGGCTGCTCGTATCTCTAAGAGATTGATGGGCAGGGCCTTTTCTGCTTCTGACCACCTGCCCTGGAGAGACCATTGCTCCAGCACTGCCCCCCAGCCGATGAGGCTGGCATCTGTAGTGACCACCTTCCAAGAAACCGGACTGAAGGGTTTCCCTCTTTCCAGATTCTGGGGCACCAACCACCAATGGAGGCTCTTGCGAACGGAAGGGGACAGGGACATTGGTAAGTCTAAAGCCTGAACTTTTTTGTTCCAGGCTGACAGTATGGCCCTTTGCAAATTCCTTGAATGGAATTGACCGTAGGGTACCGCTTCGAATGAAGCCACCATCTTTCCCAGCAGCCTCATGCAGAGACGTATGGATGGTTTTCTTTTTGTACCCACTAAGTGGGTCAAATTTCTTAAAGACGACACCTTCTCTGGAGGTAAGAAAATCTTTCTCTGATTTGAATCCAGCCTTAGCCCTAAGTATTCCAGACTTTTGACTGGTCTTAGAGCTGACTTGTCCCGGTTGATAATCCAACCGTGATATTCCAGATACTCGATTGTCTTGTGAATAGCTACTTCCAGCTTTTCCACTGAGTGGTCTATTAGTAGCAGGTCGTCTAGATATGCCATTATCGTTACACCCTGTGTTCTTAGATTGGCCAATAATGGGGCCAGAATTTTTGTGAACACTCGTGGTGCTGTGGCCAGACCGAAAGGTAAGGCTCTGAACTGAAAATGGCGCCCTTCTACTGCAAAGCGTAGAAATTTCTGATGGGCCGGAAAGATGGGAATATGCAGATAAGCATCCCTTATGTCGATCGAGGCTAGCCATTCCTGCCCTTGTAGGGCGGTGGCCACTGATCGGATCGACTCCATCCGAAAGGTCCTGATATTTAGGAACTTGTTTAGCCCTTTTAGATTTAATATGGGCCTCACGTCCCCATTTGGTTTGGGGACTGTGAAAAGGTTCGAGTAAAACCCGAATCCGCTTTCTTCCAGGGGAACCTTCATGATTACCCCTTGGAGCAATAGTTGTTCTAGTGCCAGAAGGAGGGATCCTCTCTTTTGGGGATCTCTTGGCACGTTTGACCTCATAAATTGGGCAGGAGGAGTGCCTTTTAACTCCAGCTTGTATCCCAGACTTACTGCGGAGAGCACCCATCTGTCTCTGATGGTGTCCCGCCAGGTCTCTGTGAACAACTGAAGTCTTCCCCCCACCCGATTGAGCGGGGGCAATACTTCATGCCTTAGGGGGAGGTTTTGTACCTCTCTTGATCCAGGGCTTCTTGTTACCCTGTGATTGTCCCTGATTTCTGCCCCCTGAATTTGACCGCGGAGGCCGTCGGAACTGCTTCCCAGCCGATGTGCCCGGGACTGGAGAGGTAGGCCTCTTAAAAGAAGGACTTCTACCCTTGTTCTTAACCGGTAAGAGTGAACTTTTACCGGCAGAAATTTTCTGGATATATTTGTCCAGATCTTCTCCAAATAAGCGTTCTCCATGAAATGGGAAGCTAACCAGCAGTTTTTTACAGGGAGCTTCAGCAGACCAGTTTTTGAGCCACAGAAGCCTACGCATATGTACTATAGACAGCGTAAAGCGGGAGGCCTGTTGGATTGTATCCTTTATGGCGTCCACCGCAAAACACAAGGCTCTAGGCAGGTCAGCTAGGGCATGAGCCTGCTGATCTGGTAAGTCCCTTAAGACTTGTTTCAACTGATCTTTCACTGCTTGGCAGACTCCAATCGCTGCTACCGCAGGTTGTGTCACCATACTTGCTGTAGAGAAAGCAGATTTTAGTAAAGACTCCAATTTTTTATCTATTGGGTCTTTGAACATTGGAACATTATCTACTGGACATGTCAGTGATTTGTTAACAGAAGAGATGGCTGCGTCCACTATAGGGACCCTCCATTTTCTTATGAACTTATCCTCCATGGGATAGATCACCGGAAATCTCTTGGGGGGAGCAAATATTTTATCAGGATGCTCCCAATCCTGGTAAATAAGCCCTTCTAATAAAGGGTGGATTGGGAAGGAACAGACCGCCTGGGGAGCTTTTAGCGACCCCAGCGAGGAAACCGTAGTGGATGGTGGTTCCGCCAGAGGCATTTTAAATGCTGATCGGACCATGTTAGTCAGAGACTGAACCCATAATCTTTCAGCCTGAGAAGCTGAGAAAGGTTCTTCCACTGTTGATTCCTCTATAAGTGAATCAACCTCATCCTGATCCCCTTCAGGCAGGTCGATCTCTGTGTGGGGCTGTTCCTCCACTAACAGGCACTCTGAAGGAGGAGACGGAGATCGGACGCGCTTTTCCTGTGACAGGGAAGCAGCGATCAATGCTGTTAATCTCTCTTCCAATCCTCCCAGAGTTGAGGATAAAACCTCCTCTGTTATATATACAGGAGCAGGTGGACTGGGGACAGCCGCAGCACCAGGCATTCCTGCGGGGTTTCTACGGCTACTGACCTCTGCATTCTCAGGGGAGATTGGTGCAGTGCAAGCATGCCCAATATCCTCAGAGCCCGATGGAGACCCCTTTGGCTTCCTGGAAGATCTATTTCCGGAGCGTCTGGACGACATATCCTTTAAGCACAAAGCTGAGGTATTCCCGTCGTCATACACCAATTTTTGCTGGTAATAGTCTAACACAGGTGCTGCTATATACCAGCTGGTGTCCACTAAAGTGCCTTTCTATGGGGATGCCTGCATCAACCGCCTCTGTGTGCCACTGTTTGTTGCTAGCTCTGTTTGCATGCAGCTGACACTTGTACTGTGTCTTTTAACCATGCTGGGACGCCCGCACATGCGCAGAAGCGCCGCGGCGCGCATCGAGCGTCATCCACCCGCCCCGCCCCTTTTTTTTTCATAGGAGGCGCGTGCACGCGCCCGCGCGCGCGCCCGTGCGCCAATGGCGCCCTTTTCGAAAACCAACAGAGGACTAGGAGCCAGGGCCCTTTTTGCCGGAGGGCCTGTGCGGTGGATGAACGCAGCAACAGGGCAGAGGAAGTGGATTCCCTCAGAGAAACTTACCAGCTGCCTGGATCTTTTGAGTTGAGAAAACCAAAGATCCACATTTACAAGAAAAATGGACTACAGCGGCCTCTAGTGGTTTAACACAGGTACCGCGGTCCCTGTTTTTTTTTTTTTTTTTTCTTGACTACTATTAAAATTTTACATTTTCAGTAGTTATAGGCAAACACAGATATTTAGCGGGAATACCGTTAGGTAACAGACAGAAAGACAAATTAGGCTTGGGGGTCCCCCAATAGAACCAAGTTCCTGAGGGCCCCCACTTACCTGATCCCCGCCGCAGGACTTTGTTTGGTCCACAAAAGTCCAAACTTCACCTATCACGGCAGGCATTGTAATTAAACCTTCAGGGACCGGGTTCCCAAGGATTCCACTCCCCTGGACCTGTATAGCACCCTGCACAGACAGCGTCTTGGTCGTGGGTATGACCAGAGCTCTGGATCCCAGGGTCCAGCCCTCCTAAGAGAAGCATTACAGGCAAAACCTTGCTCTTCTGCTGCAAGGCCCGGGTACCGACCGTTTAGCTATGAAGCTTTTTTGGTGGGATCCGGAACAGCTTACTAAGGCCCAAAAGAACCTGTACGCAAGCCCAGTGAAAACACATGTTACTCTTTGGCCAACACCTTAGACACTGGCAAAAAACTGAGGTGCTCCCGGGTGGGAGGGGCTTATATAGGGGAGGGTACTTCCGGTTTGGAATTGGCCAGTGCCAACACCTGAAGGTAAACTATATAACCCATTAGTAATGACTAAGTCGCTCTGTGTCCCGTGATGTACGAAAAAGAAAGCCATATTCAAGGCTGTATATACATTGTATATAGATTGGATGTATACTGTGTGTGGGGGTTATGTCATCATTGCTGTGAGGAATTAAGGTGTTTTGCATTCTATTGTTCATTATGACTGGGGAAGGTCTGGTGTGAATAGAGATTAAATCTGTCCTTGTGTGTATTGTAAAGTGCCAGACAGACTGGCTGCCAACCCTTTGTGAGAAGATGTGTATTGTGTGGGATCTTTTGAAGCCTAGCAGACGTCAGGATGAGGTGTTGAGTCTTGGGATGTGTGGGTGGAGCTGGGCCCTTGTTCATGTTAAATCACGTGTATTGAATTGTGTATAAAGTTACAATGTTTCTCAATAATAAAGTCATTCCTATTACAGAAGAAGACAGAGTGCGTCTCGTTTTCTTCCAGAGGGATTGGTTCCTATGGGAAAGGGTTGTTTGGCTGTGGATATTGATAGCGAGTTGATGTGTGTCTAGGAGAGGGAACATCGTAAACGGCGTTTTACTCCTTGATATTGGGGTGCCGTTACATTGGTTGGCAGCAGCGGGATTTTCCCTCCAGTTCCTGGGACACTCCAAGCCACCACAGTGAATGACCAGCTATGCAGCCTGCAGGAAAGTCATGCTGAAAGACTTACTTGAGAGCCGAGATGGACCAGAGAGATGGTGATGCAGGACCCCGGTCAGTTGAAGATTTGTTTCAGCAACGAGTGCGACAGCGGTTGGCATTATATGGTGCTAACCCATCAGAGACCGCCATTCAGGAAGCCATTAGAGGCATCCAGCTGCAGGATGCGCGACAAAAGAGAGAACTAGAGCGGCAACATGAGTGGAGAATGGCGGAAATACGACAATCGGAGATCGCCTACAGACAGCTGCTAGAATCTGCTCAGCAGCAGGGTGGGGCTCCCTTTGCCTGGGACTATCAGGAAATACCAGTTGACAACTATGAAATCCTGGCTGAAGAATCAGCAGTGGAAAATCTGAAGATGGCCATCCCTAGAGCCGAAGTGAATGATACAGAGTTCCAGGGAGCTAGCCTGGCTGAAGAATCGGCAGTGGAAAAGCTGAAGATTGCCCTCCCTAAAGCCGAAGTGGATGATATGGAGTTCCAGGGAGCTAGGGCAGTTGGCTCATCTCCCCAGCCACAGATTACAGAAGGTATGGACTTAAGGGACTGTTCAGAGGATGTTAGGGATTATGCATCGCCTGCCCAAGTACTGGCAGCAGGACAGAGTACTACAGACCCCTGCTCTACACCCATGGCAGTTTTGGAGGCCCGAGTTGAGAAGGTGATGGTTCCTCTTTCTGAGTGGATTTCAGAGATGCAGGGAGGAGAAGCAGCCATTTTCCCTCCCCAACAGGTAGCCAGAGCAGATGGTGTGGAGTCCCCAGCAGAAGTGCTGGCAACAGGGCAGAGTGATAGCAACCTCTGCCCAGCACTGGAAACAACTGTGGAGTTTCAGGGAGCGGGGCAGTTGGCCCCTCTCTCCAGCAACAAGCTGGGGTGGTAAAGCTTTTACCCCCAGCTGAATCACTGGCAGCAGGGCAGAATGCTACTGGCCGCTGCACACAACTGCCACTTGAGCGGATATCGGTGGATGGGACTGCGGTCTCCACTCACAGCAACACAGCAGAAGAGCTGGCAACAGAGCCGAGTGCCACGGCCTCTGCTCTCAACTAACAGAAGAGGGAGTTCCTGTGGTAGTAGATGGGAGGTCAGTCCTCACTGACACAACCCCAGAAAATGGTGTGACACTGAGACAGGAGGATGTCAGCCTTGCTTTGCAAGCACTGGGGGACTTCCACCTACCACAAGTGGATGGGACTTCAGTCTCCACTTGTATACCCCAGGGATGCCGGGCAGTCGACCCAGATCCCCAACAGCATGACGGACTGAGCCCAGTCACCCTGTCTTCTCCCCAGCGGCGGATATGTTCTCTGAGAGAGGCAGAGGTTGGCTGGGTAAGTAATGCTCTGCTTGGAGCAATTCATTTGTGGTACTGGGTGGATGCCAGCATTGGAAGAATGGACCCATGGACTAACTTCAGAGTAGACCCGTCTGGGGTCCCCTCCTCTGTTAGTCCCCTGCCGAAAGGGGAGATGTGTGACAGTGGGGTCACTTTGGACACAGGGTGAATAAAAGAAACCCCCGATATGGTCTGTGATAGCCATATTCAAGGCTGTATATACATTGTATATAGATTGGATGTATACTGTGTGTGGGGGTTATGTCATCATTGCTGTGAGGAATTAAGGTGTTTTGCATTCTATTGTTCATTATGACTGGGGAAGGTCTGGTGTGAATAGAGATTAAATCTGTCCTTGTGTGTATTGTAAAGTGCCAGACAGACTGGCTGCCAACCCTTTGTGAGAAGATGTGTATTGTGTGGGATCCTTTGAAGCCTAGCAGACGTCAGGATGAGGTGTTGAGTCTTGGGATGTGTGGGTGGAGCTGGGCCCTTGTTCATGTTAAATCATGTGTATTGAATTGTGTATAAAGTTACAATGTTTCTCAATAATAAAGTCATTCCTATTACAGAAGAAGACAGAGTGCGTCTCGTTTTCTTCCAGAGGGATTGGTTCCTATGGGAAAGGGTCGTTTGGCTGTGGATATTGATAGCGAGTGGATGTGTGTCTAGGAGAGGGAACATCGTAAACGGCGTTTTACTCCTTGATATTGGGGTGCTGTTACAAATGTGATCTCTAGGCCAAAGTGACTTAGGGTTGAGTTCTACACCACTAGGCTGGAATCAACTCATAAATCAGCAAAATCAGCAATAAGCAGTACATATAAACATTAACTGCAATGTGAATAATAATACTATTTCTAGAGTGCACCTACTAAACAGTAGGTGAAGGTCTCTGTGTAGCAGCTGTAAAGGGACAGTCCTCAGTCCTAACTTTTCAGCCGGCTAGCTCTGGGACCCAGTTATACTGTTGGTGCACGTGAGAATTGTCTCAGTCAAGCCTTGCAGGCAGCAATAAGGCTACTATATGGCTATATATTTAGTTCCTAAAGGGCTCAGTCTCTCTATCAAATTCTAGCAGCAGATAGTACATCCCCACAGCAGCAGCTCACCAGTCAGAGTGATAATACAGCTCCCCATCCGGTCACATACAGCGATTGGTTCACTCTCTGCTCTGCACCCAGATGACTCTGGCTGTTGACACTCCCAAACTTAGCACTCCAGATCATGCTCAGGCCGCCAACATGCAGCAGTGATGGTGCACACTTGACAACGATGTGCACGCTTTGGTCTCCCTCACAGCACAAGGAAGCTATGTTCTGTACAGCCTGCAGTTCAAAATCTCTTGATTACAGTTTTTTCTCCTCTGGACTACAGTTCCCACAGTGTAGTGCTGCCTGAATCAGTCTATTGAACTCTTCCAGCTTAGTAGCTCCCTTCTCTTGTTGATATAGCTGTTAACCAGTTCAGCACAGCAGGAAAGCAGCCACAGAGAGCATCTGCAGCCAGTGTTTCTCTCACTCACCATTCTTAGTCAAGCCACTGGCTAAAAATAGATTACTCCTTCTCTCAGTCTCTTTTTGTTAGATCTGCATATATTGTTGTCTTCCCCTCCCCCAAAAGGGAGAGCATTGAAAACCACCAGTCCTCTTCCTCTTGCAGATCCCTCTCCCAGAACCACACTCTTACTCTAGCTCCACCCACTTTAAATAGGGACACCTTGTTGCACTCCGCCAGTAGGAGGAGCAACCCTTAAGGGGACCTCTACCTGCATACAAGTGCAGAGGAAATTACAAGAACATGTGATTTCTGACACATTCCATATATACTTAGCCTGAAAAGAAAACTGATGCAGCAACTACATCTTAAGCCTCGTACACACGGGCGGGAATCCCATCGGGAAACAAAACGTCGGTTTTCCCGACGGGATTCCCGGCAAGCTTGCCTTGCAATCCGAGTGTACACACAGCCATTCAAAAGAACCGCTGTTCTTTTGAATGGCAAGAACGCGGTGAAGTCATCGACTACGACGAGCCTGCACTCATCACATTCCATGCCGTCGCCGCCATCTTGCTACATCCTACACTGCCCTTGTATGCTACCGCGCATGCGTCAAAGTCTTTTCGAGCATGCGCGGGTTTACAGTGGAACAGGTAAGCATACAGACGACCGGTTTTCTCGGCAGAAAAGCCCTCCCAGCTGTTTTCTTGCCGAGAATCCCAACGAGAAAAATAAAGAGCAGGTTCTCTATTTTTCTCGTCGAGATTCCAGGCAGTTTTCCTGGCGAGAAACCATACACACGAACGGTTTTCTTGGCAAAAAGCTCTCCCAGCTGTTTTCTTGCCGAGAAAACCGGTCGTGTGTACAAGGCTTAAGGATTTCTAAACTGCAATATATAAAATTTTTGTTCTACGGTTTAGATATATTTTATTAATGCATCATGCTAGTATCATATATTAAAGTGGTTGTAAATCCACTTAGACAACTTGCACCTACAGGTAAGCCTAGATTAAGGCTTACCTGTAGGTGCAAGAAATATCTCCTTAACCTACACGGTTAAGGAGATATTTACTATTAAAAACAACGCCGATGACGTCACACGCATGCGCAATAGCGGGCCGGCATCATTGCCAGTTTTCTGTATGGGATCTTGCCGGCCCGAGCGCACATGCGTGTGACGTCATCGCCGCTGCGGACAATCACAGCGCCGGAGCAGCGATACACTGACGGCAGTGACGGGACATCGAGGCAAGATGGCGGCGGTGGCGGAGGACCACTGCGGGGGCTTCGATCTCAGGTAAGTCATTCATGATGAGCTAGTATGCTATGCATACTAGCTCATTATGCCTTTCTTTTGCAGGGATTTTTTTTTTTTGCCTTTACTTCCTCTTTAAAGCTATCTAAGGACTGTGTCTTATAAAGGAAAACACTTTAATCCTATTCTGTGCTGAGCCATCTTCTGTAATCTGGGCTAGGATTCCTGGCCCTGCCTAATTATTGAGGTGCATCTCAACCCCCCCTAACCCAAGACCCTCCCCCCCCCCCAACATATATACACCAAAAGATGTCAAAAAAGCGAAGCAAGAAAAATGTAAACAAACAAAAGTGTAAGTAAATTTAAAAAATTTAAAAAATAGCTAAATCAGGGTATCATTTAGGTCAGTTTAAGTGTTAGGAGTAGGTTCAAAGGTCAAGTCTAGAGTCAAAGGTCAGGGTCAGTGTATTTTAGGTGTGATTGAAAATTCTTTTTTAAAATTAGTATCAGTTAGTTTCAGTGTCAGTGTGCCTTAGGTAGGATGTAAAAAAAAAAAAAAATCTAAATACAGTATGCACTGTTGTTTCTGGACCCTTCTTCAGGTACAAGCAACAAATAACATACACATATGTGGTATCACTGTGATCTTCAGGAGCAGGAAAATTTGCTTTGAGTTGTTCTTTGGTGGTAGATTATGGTAATAGCAAGAAATATACAGTTACCGTATATACTCGAGTATAAGCCGAGTTTTTCAGCACATTTTTTTTGTGCTGAAAAAGCCCCCCTTGGCTTATACTCGAGTCTCCCTGCCTCACTGTGCCCATCTGCAGCCTCATGATTTCCCGTCACTGTGACATGAAGTCCAGTCGGCGGCCATCTAGTGTAACAAAGCCCCGCCTTCTCCTCGATCTCGTCTGTGATAGGCTGAACACTGACTCACTGCTGGGAAACGGAGTCAGTGTTCCGTCACGGACGAGGACGAGGAGAAGGCGGGGCTTTGTTACACTGGACAGCCGTCAACTAGACTTCATGTCACAGCGCCGGGAGATCATAAGGCAGCAGATGGGCACAACGCCGAGAGATCAGGTACATGAGGCAAGGAGATGGGCACAGTGAGGCAGGGAGATGGGCACAGTGAGGCAGGGAGATGGACACAGTGAGGCTAAGGCATGCAAATGGGCACAGTGAGGCTGAGGCATGCAGATTGGCACAGTTAGGCTGAGACATGCAGATGGACACAGTGAGGCTGCAAATGGGCACAGTGAGGCTGCAAATGGGCACAGTGAAGCTGCAAATGGGCACACTGAGGCTGCAGATGGGCACAGTGAGGCTGAAAATGGGCACAGTGAGGCACAGTGAGGCTGCAAATGGGCACAGTGAGGCGTGCAAATGGGCATTGTTGACCCTCTTTTCTGCTTACAGTAGCTGCTGCATCCCCCCCCCCCTAGACTTATACTCGAGTCAATACGTTTTCCCAGTTTATTGGGGTAATATTAGGTATCTCGGCTTATACTCAGATCGGCTTATACTCGAGTATATACGGTAGTTGCAGTGATGTGTACCATTTTACCAACACATGTCAAAGTTGCAAGATTGTGTTCAGGCTTTGGGATTTGTGTTACCCTCCATCATGAAGGGGTTAACAGATCAGTTTCTCTATATCTTCATAAGAAAAATAAAATGGTGAACCGCATTGTTATGGGCAACAACAATAGTAATATCACTTCATAATAGTGGTAAAACAGCAAGAATGGCAGACAGACTCGGAGGCTCATAGTGCCAAGCAGGTTGCTATTGGTAGAAGTCAATGGGGAATCCTTGGTGGCAGTGGCGGCTGGTGCTCAAAATTTTTGGGGGGGCGCAAACAAACTGAAAAAAAAAAATAAATTGCCGCCACTGTGCCCAAACGCCACCAGTTTGCCCCCTCAAATACAGCCAGTTTGTTTCCATATACAGCCAGTTTGTCCCCATATATATATAATCAGTGTGCCCCCATATATACAGCCAGTGTGCCCCCCATATACAGCCAGTGTGCCCCCATATACAGCCAGTGTGCTCCCATATACAACCAGTTTGTCCCCATATATAGCCAGTTTGTCCCCATTGATAGCCAGTGTGCCCCCATATATATAGCCAGTGTGCCCCCATATACAGCCAGTTTGTCCCCCATATACAGCCAGTTCCCCCCATAAACAGCCAGTTTGTCCCCCATATACAGCCAGTTCCCCCCATATTCAGCCAGTTTGTCCCCCATATACAGCCAGTTCCCCCCATATTCAGCCAGTTTGTCCCCCATATACAGCCAGTTCCCCCCATATTCAGCCAGTTTGTCCCCCATATACAATCAGTTGCCCCCAAATGCAGCCAGTTTGTCCCCCATATACAGCCAGTTCCCCCCCAAATGCAGCCTGTCCCCCCCCCCCAGCCCTGCACTTACCTTCCTCGGTCCGCGCCGTCCTCGATATGTTCTCCCGCCCTCAATGTCGCTTCAGCCAATCAGGTCACCGGTAACCAGATCCGGTGAACCTGATTGGCTGAAACCTCCACAGTCTTCTCCAAGGAACGCACCCCCGTGCGTACCTGGGAGGAGTTTTTGGAAGCCGAATACAGCGTGAGAGCTGTATTCGGAAAGCCTATCAGAGCCGCTGGCTCTGATAGACACTTCCAAGTCACACCCACCGCCGGCCACCGCTCTAATTCATATGGCCGGCGCTCACCAGGAGGCCGGCCATATGAATAGTGGGCAGCGCGGCAGCGGTGACAATACACAGATTCATGCAATGCATGAATCTGTGTATTGTCTTTCAGTGGCGGTGCGGGAGCGAGAGGGGGCGGCGCTCCGGCGCCCTCTATGGACGCACCGCCACTGCTTGGTGGTCCCTAGAATTAATGTCTCTATTGTAAAATGTCCCCTCTATTTCCTTTTCTGGTGACAACCAAAATATTTGATTTTCTTTCTCTTTTAGTACTAATGATACATGACAAATAGAGAGGGTGTCTCCTTCTAATGGGGCACAAACAGTAATAAAAACTGACAGGTGTTCTAATCCCTCTCCACTCTATCCAAAACTAAAAAGAAAATGTTTTGCCTTTAGACATTTAACCACCTAGAACTCTGGCAAGCACAATTACAAGTCAGTGTAAAGTTTTATTTGCATCTCATTACTTACGTCACTGGCCAGGCCGACCTTAATTTAGCAATGATGAATAGAAATGAGCTTGGGCATCCTCTGAACCTATCTCTACCCATACTCCAAACTTGAATACTTTTTTTTAACTCAGCTCATTAAACAAACATGTTGGCTGCGGGTGGGAATGACCCAGCCAGCAGCTCGTTGGAGTAAAAAAAGAGCGTGAGTTCCGAGTTCAGCTAAAGATGGCTTCAGAGGATGCCCAAGCTCATCTCTAATGATAAGCACCTACGGCGTATGTCAAAGTTAGAGGTTAGGATTACGGTTTGGGGTTAATATTAGGGTTAGGGGTTGGGGTTATTTTATTGTATTTATTTTTTTATTTATTATTTATGAGTATTATTATTTATTTATGCATTTAATTTATTATTGCTTTTATTTTTTTATTAATTATTGTTATCATTTATTTTTATTTAATTATTGCATTTGAGCAGAAAAACGCTCAAAAATGAGTGACAAAACGTGCCAAACTGCTAAAAAATACGCTAATCAAGCTATTCCTTCCATCTCTATGGAACAAAAAAAGCTTCAAAAATCCACCAATCTGCCTGATTCGAGCTACAAAAGAAGCTCCAGAACTTTATTACGCTTCAGGTATTTGGCTGCAGGTGACATTTTAGTGGAGATGTAAACAATCTCCATAGAGAATAATTGTTTTTTTTCTGCTCAAGCATTTTGGAGCACTGGACACTGAATGAATGGGAAGTGCTCTGTGCTAAGCAGCTTCCTGTTTCTTCACAAACACAGTTTACTATGCTTCAGTTATGAATGGACACAGGAGTGATCGGTACCGCATTGTATTTATTGTTATTCAGAAAATGAAGGGGCTGATAAATGACATATTTATTATATTGCAGCTTGCCAATTTAGATCAGAGATTTGATCAGGTAGGACATAGGGGGCCCAGGCAGCAGGGGGAAACGGCACTGCACAAGTTGATTAGGGTGTGCCCAGGCACACCTGGCAACCTCCCTGCGCACGCCTATGGTTCCTTGTGTTCTAACTTTCACAGGCACTAGCTCACCCCTCCACCCCCGACAATAGTGGTAACATCTACTATGGTTCTCAGACTCTCCTGTTCCATTAGGGAAAGTTCTTTTCCCCAATCCCTCCTGCGACTAATCACCTCGGAAGCAATGTGTATCACGTCACTTCCTGGATCATAGCTGCCATTCCTTAGTTAGTGTAGCTGAGAATGCAGCTAAACAAACATGATCTGTGTTTTATTAGCTGCATTGGAAGGCAGGGGAGGTGTTGATGGTCTAATAGACCCCCAAAGTCTACATAAAGGGGACCTACCAAATTCCCATGGTACTACTTAGGGAGCTTGTTAGCCCCCTTGTCATGGCAATAAAGTAAAAAAAGAAAAGTGTAAAAGAATAAAATAAAAAATAATAATAATAATGATAATAATAATAATTTGATACAATAAAAAAAAAAAAGCACCCCTTCTTTCCTGCACACACCACATATAAAAAGCACAGTGTAGGGCGAGCTTGCGTAAGTAAACCCCAATTGCACCATACATGTAAGGTATTGTCACAAACATCAGAGTGAGAGCAATAATTCCAGGGCCATATTTCACAATTAACTCGAAATTGTTGACCTGTAAAGGCTTTTAAAGCGGCACCTATGGAGATTTTTGTGTACTATCGTTTCTCGCTATATCACCGGCGCAAACGCAATTTTAAGACTTGAGATGTTTAGTAACGATTTACTTGACGCAGCCCCATCTTTTATGTTTTTCTAAAAAATTGTGTATAATATTGTGTTTGTTTGCTCTAGAATTCATGTAAGCGTATTTTTCCTGAAAATCTGTATTTGATCAACATTTGCGCAAATTCAGATTCAGAATACTTTAATAATCCCAAAGGGATTTTTTTTTCCCCAAAAATCCCCTCAGACCCCTTTCACACTGAGGTGCTTTGCAGGCATTATAACGCAAAAAATAGCGCCTGCAAAGCGCCCTGAAAGAGCAGCTCCCTTCACTCCAGTGTGAAAGCCCGAGGGCTTTCACACTGGAGCGGTGCGCTGGCAGGATGTTAAAAAATGTCCTGCAAGCAGCATCTTTGGAGCGGTGAAGGAGTGTTGTGTATACCGCTCCTCCACCGCTCTTGCCCATTGAAAGGAATGGGCAGTGCGGCCGTACCGCCGCCAAATCGCCGCTGCAGTGGCGCTTTGTGGGTGGTTTTAACCCTTTTTCGGCCGCTAGCGGGGGTAATAGCGGCACTTTACCGCCGCCGCCCGCGCCCCAGTGTGAAAGGGGCCTCAATTTGCATTCTTTTTTTTTAAGAATTATGAAGTATGCAAGGAAAACATATAAAAAGCACTTGCAACTCATAACAGGAATATATGAGCAGTAAAATAAAATAAAAATGGTATGGACAAGAAGATAAGATAACGCAATGTTATAACAAACATAAGAAGAAATGAGATTACACAATAAATGATGAGGTAATACAATGTATAACCCAGGAAAAGAAAATTTACACAGGATAGTGATGATGTTTATTTATACAATTTGGTATAAGTAAAAAAAACAAAAAACAGGGGGAGGGGTTTGGGAAAGGGAGAGGTAGGGATAAAAAGAGGGGGGATTTATTATTTCATCCCAAAGGGAAATTATTAGATGAAATGAGAAATTACAAAATATTGTGCAGCATAAAAAATTGCAACAGCCACCATTTTATTCTCCAGGGTCTCCACGTTCAGAAAACGATATCATGTTTGGGGGTTCTAAGCAATGGCGTCCCTAGGGGGGCCAGATGGGGCCCTGGCCCCCCAACATTATGCTGTGCCCCACCATGTGCCCCTCCCCCCCCCCAAAAAAAAATATTATTATTTTTTTGCATTTTTGTATTTTGCTTGGGCTGCTGCTAGGGTAACATAGTCTCTCCTGAGAGGGAGAGCGTCCCCAGTCAGCTCCTGCGGGGGATTCCTCCCCCCTCCCTCTGCTCGCTGACACTGCATAATGCGAGAGCTCGCACAACCACAGCCACCCGATCTGCTCCTTCCCCTACATTAACATTGGCACGGAGAAGAGCGAGTTGCAGGAAGGACTCCACAAGCACTGTGGGGGGGGGGCCCCAAGCCTTCATCTTAGTTGCTGAAAAAACGGACTGATTTCTCCCATCCTTAGGACAGGAGAACCAGCCTGTAAATTTCGAGAGTGGTGACTGCAAGCTGAGCCGAGTGTCAGTCTATGACACTCTTTCACAGCCCAGCGAGTCCAGCCACCCCCCCCCCTTCACTCTCCTCACATACGAGCAGGGAGGAATACAGCTCCTCCTCCTCCTCCTTCCAGTCCCGCCCACACTATCCCGGCGTGCTGTATCTGAAGAGAGGGGATGTGTGGGCGGGAAATATGAAAATCAGCAGCATTCCTGGCTGTGTGTGAATGATGCCTGAGATTCTAGCCTGGACCGTGGGTAAGTGTGTGCACTGCAGACTGCAGTACACTGTAATCACTGAACTGCATTATCTCCATCCCTTCTCTCCCCCATCTGTCTCCCTCCCCCTCTCCTGTTCTTTCAAGACATTCACAATTTACTTTCACTTTCAGTTAGGTAGGTAATATACAGTGCAAATTTATTTCCTGCTGCATCCACAGATTGCAGGAAAGAAACTTGCATGATTCCCCCATCAACACAGACAGTGCTGACAGGGGAATAGCCCTCCTGCCCAGCACTTGTATTCTCCCGACAAACAGTGATTATCACTAGTGGCTATAGCAATCACTAGTGATAATCATAAGAGAATCTGCTTATTAATGGTTGAAATCTCAACCAGTTCCTGCTGAACCAGCTGAGATTTAAACTGTCTATAGCTGGTCTTAGCTCTCAGGCAGCCCATACATTGATCACTTTTTTCATTCAACTATTAGGTTGAATGAAAAAAAAAAGAAATTATCCAATTCCTCCATCTATACATTATAAGTGGATGGGGGAATGTTCCCAGTGTGGACCAGTGCTGGAACAACCAGAGTTACTGTCCTGTCCCTTCTATTTACAGCGCTGGTATCGGTCTCCATGGCAGTGGCGGCAGCACATTGGAACCCAGTGCTGGTTACTTTATGGGGCTGATGTACAGGAGGGCCAGCACAATTTGTTGTTAGAGATGGGCTGGGCATGTTCAAAATTCCACATGCCAGAGCCTGCCAGGAAGCCCACACTGCACAGCGCTAATCACAGGCAGTGAGACATTTCCCGGTCCGCAGCTGAACAGATCAGGAAATGTCTCACTGGCTGTGATTAGCACTGTGGAGTGTCAGCTTCCTGGCGGGATCGGGCATGTGGGATTTCAAACACACCCAAGCCCATCTCTATTGGTTGTTGACAGATGAGCTCCCTGCAGGTTGCTTAGCAGCAGTGGAGCCTTCTCTGACATGCTGATCGTGATGCAATCCAGGTGATGCTCCTAGTCAAATCCTAGTGTTAAATATCAGTGATTTTATTGATCAAAGCCCACACTTTACAGGCATAGAGCCCACATGGCTACTGAACATGCGGTTGATTATATATATATGTGGTTGTACTCTTGATGCTAATAAATACTGTGTTTATTAGATCTGACTGGGAGCATCACCTGAATCACATCCCGATCAGCATGTCAACAGAGAAAGTTATACAGCATTACTGCTGCTAGGTGACTAGCTGGGGGCTCGGCTCTCTATAACCAATAGTGCCAGTCTTCCCCTACATGCACCCATAATGTCACCAGCACTAGGTCCTAATAGACTGCCGCCGCTGCCAAGGAGACAGATGCCAGACCAGTGCTGTAAATAGCAGGGACAGGACAGCTGGGGAACCCCACAGTGGCAGAACACCAGGGCCCGGTGGCAAGACAACCTTTGCAACCCTGATAGTTCTCCCACTGCTTTGGACCCTTATATTTTCTTGGTGTGCTGGTGACATATATCTCTTGTTTTCTGCCACCCTGGGGGGCCCCAGTATAGTAGGAAGGGAGCTCACTGCAGAACATGTGAAAGGGCCCGTTGTGGGATCATAGTAAAGGGCCCCAGGATATATATATATATATATATATATGTAGTGGGGTCCCCAAATTTAACCCTGCTATACCTAAATTTAGGGGTGACCAGAGCAATAGTTGGCTCGGGTCTCTTAATTATTTGGACTCTGCCTTACTGCTGTGTAACCTGGCGTGCAGTTCCCCTTTGGGTGTATAGGTGGTGCTGTCACCAATACCCGGGGTTGAACCACAGGTGATGGAGTAGGTATTGGATGTCCTCTCTCGGCTGCTGTTGGTGGGCAGTTCTGGCCTGCTGTGCATGCCAGGAGAGGATATATAAGGGGCAGACGCCATTACACGGGAAGCATTTTTTCGGGGCCCATGCCCGGAAGCCAAGTCCCAGGGCCCACTGCCCGGAGGGAGCTACCCCTCAGAGGGGGGTGCGCCCCATCTTGATCGAGGAGTCTCGGGCACCTTCAGCCTGAGGCTACGGAGTTCCAGGTAGGCCGAGTACCTTTGACTGGGTCTACAACCGAAGAGGAGTCCCAGGGAACCCGCGTGAGGGTCCCATAACAAGAGGGCGAGTAATAAAGTATTGCTGACTCGGGAAAGGCCTGGTGACCTGTCCGAGGGAAGGATTCCTCACTTTGCAAACTGCCTTTGCGGAGTGTTGAAAATTCAGGAGGGATCTCCTTGATTTGGTCCTTGGAGGGGACTGAGTCATTGTTCCAGCATCACACCGGCTGCTAGTTCTATTGAGTGACTATCCGGGTGAGCTGTACCCACTCAGGTCCGAGTGGCGACGAAGCCAAGAGTGTGAATGAATCCACTTCTATCTGCTAACCTTTTTCTCACTTCAACTCTCCGGTTCCTGAAAGCAAGAGAAAAATAAACTCACGTTGGAGTTGAAATGTTGTGTGGACATTGACCTCATTTGGGAAAGATAAAGACTCGCCTCTATAGCCATAGAGGGGAGAACCAGAAGAAGGAAGCAACTCGCTGCGGGACCCAAGTATGTAACACCGCCTGACCTTTAAAATCTAGAGGACAAGGCATGTGGCATGGTGTGTCTTATCCCCCTGCTTGAGAAGGTAAGAGGGGGAAAAGGATCCGTGTGCTACATATATATATATATATAAATAATTGCATTTTATAGTTGGCCCCCCTACTTTTGTCCCTGTCCCCCCATGTGCCCCCCCCAAATATGAAAGCTGGAGACGCCACTGGTTCTAAGTAGAAAATGTCAGATTTTAACATGTAAGTAAATAATGTCAAAACTACAAACAACAAGGGGTTAAGTGATTCTCAGGAACCCAAACAGAAATAAAAACAGAACGCCGTGTGCAGAGTCAACCTCCTGCACTCAATCCAGAACTTACTATTAAAAAACTTTATGTAGAGTGACACTTTAACACACAGCCTTGTAAACAGCGGAAAACCACGCCCACCTATCAGTTATTCTCCCGCCCCTCTTGTCACCCAGCGAGGCCCTGCAGTCTAGAACACTCTGCTGGGCCCCGCCCTCCGGTATTATCACGCGGCATAAGCGCTAAGCCCCGCCCTCCCTGTCAGACTGCACGATACTGACGTCAGGGAGTCCTCGCGGAGTGATACAGCGTGATCCGTCACCGCTGTCACTGCCTGGGAGCCGCCCTCTCAGCCTGACCTGACCTCACACTTATTAGTAAACCCCGCCTCGCGGGCACTGGACGCCGCCCACATAGCCAGGAAGTGAGGTCTAATCGGTGACTGGTTGGATCTAGGTCTCGCGAGACTAAGGCGCAATGCCCGTGATATCGGCTGCTGGTGCTCGCCGAGCTTAGCGCGGATAATGAGCGTGGGAGCGCGGAGAGCGGAATCCGGCACTCAGGTGAATGGTGACTAAGGTGTGCAGGGGGAGCGGCGCCCTCTTGTGGTAATGTTTCCGCTCATAGCACTCCTCCCCTCAGTGTGTTATCATGGAGGAGTAAGTGTCTGTGCTCCGCCCCTCGGCTGAAGTGGGCGGGTACACAGAGCTGTGTACATCCAAACTTCAGAGCACACTGCTGGCATGGTTCGGGAGGGAGAGAGCTGCCATACTGAAACCTGTCACATGATATGTCAACTGCCATATGTTTGTGGCTGTGTTATATATAGAGATCTGTAGATCGGCCACTAGATGGCGATGTCAGTGCATGAGGAATACTCCCCTGGGTGGTGCATTTAGTCTTCACTCACCTAAATACCACTGTTATCCCAAGGTGTGCCTCCCCCGCTGCTTGCTATGGTTCCTTCCACTGACCCCTACGTCACTGTTGTGTCTTGTACTGATGTAGAGGTTAGTGGAAGGAACTACAGCAGTAGCGGGGGACACTATCCAACACCCCCAAATGTGAGGAAGATCCCCGTAACTTGGAGCTCTGCAAGAGAGCGAGGGTTCAACACGCTGCCATAAGGGTGAGTATTCTTATTCTACAGGCTAAGGAGGATCTTCCTATGTAGTCTCCCCTCTACATTGTAAAGTGCTGCGTAAACTGTTGGCGCTATATAAATCGTGTATAATAATAATAATCTTCAGTCATTTATAAAATAAAAAAAAATCAGCAGCTACAAATACTGTACTCACTTTTAATAAATAGACACTTCGCAACTGGTTGTTCACCAATCTTCAGATCCCCGGCACCACCATTTTGGTTGCGGGAAGCCGGCTGTGACGCCCTGCCGTGCATGTGTGAGACAGACTAGTCCCGCAGCCTCCTGGGGCCAAACTTCTGCTATTCTCACCTAGTGGGAGCGGGTACCTGTCAGAAATAGGTATCCGCTCCCAGAAAAAAGAATTTTGGTCCTCTTTTATCCACTTGCCTACTGGGCACTTTTACCCCTTCCTGCCCAGGCCAGTTTTCAGTGCTGTCGCATAAGTAATTTTTTTTTCCTTCACTGATGTGCGCTGATGAGGCTGCACTGATAGGGAGGCACTGATGGGTATCACTGATGGGTACTGATTAGCAGCACTAATAGACATTGACAGGCATCACTGATGAGCACTGAAGGGCAACACTGATGGGGCTGCACTGATGATCAGTGCCCTGATTGTCAGTGCAGATGTCCCCGCTGAGGAATGCCTCTTACCAGCTCTCTTCATCCACTGTCGGCGTGAGAAGTGGCATGCCGATAACCGGCATTTCCTGTTTACACTGTGATTGGACACAGCTGATCACATGGTAAAGAGTCTGTCATAGGCTCTTTTTGGTAGTTGGTGATGCACTGTGTGGACACAGCACACAACCGGTCGCCGCTCTGCGTTCCCTCCAAGAACGAGAGTGCTCCTGCCCGCCTGTCATTTCACTATATAGCGGGCGGGAAGAAGTTAAATTAAAAATCAACAGCTACAAATACTGTAGCTGTTGACTTTTAGCAGACACTTACCAATCCAGTGCTGTCTTCACTGGAGCCGGTCCTTCACCGGGCTTCAGATTCCTGGTGCTGCCATCTTGATTGTGGGAAGCCAGCTGTGACGTCCTGATATATCTCAGCCAGCTCCCCCGGTACATCTGCGAGACCATGCAAAATGCTTTCAGACCCGCCCCGCAGCCTCCTGGGATGTGTGGCCTCCTGGGACGTGTGACATGTCCCAGGAGGTTGTGGGGGGTGAATTTCTGCTAATCTCACCTTGGCAAGAACAGCAGAAAAGGGAGCAAGCACCTGTCAGAAATAGTTACCTGCTCCAGGAATGATCACAGGAGGGAGGAGATGCGCGAAACGCCCCACGTTTAAGTGAAGTTGCATTTTAAGTTAGTTAGAAAAGCAATGTGTTTGCTTTTAAAGGCAAGTTCGCCTTTTTCTAGAAAAGTGAATATTTTAATATTTCACTCCAAATATCCTGGCCACCCATCCATCCAGACCCTGCTGTACTTGGTGTCTATGATGCCCTGTGTTGCCCATGTAGTGGTCCGTACAAAGCAACATGCAGCCCCCTAAGTGAGTATTCATCAAAATGTTCACAATGCAATACAAGTACACAATCCCAATACAGCTGAGAAGGGCTACATTCTTCCATGACACCTTACCAGAAGATGACGCTTCAGATGTACTTCTTGTTGGTCAGCACAGTCACATGGTCACACTGATCAGTAAGCACTTACCATTGCGAGCATTATGATAGTACTCACTCTTGGGTTGTGCCTTACCCTTAAGGCTTCTTTCACACGGCCGTAAATTTTTTTTTTATTTACAGATCTGAAAGCAGCTGCATTGTTTTCAATGGAGCCATTCACACAGGTGCGTTATTACTAGGGGTGCAACGGATCGGTGGTGATCCGTGATCCGAACAGGGTGACCCGTTCAGATCGGATCACCACGTGTTCCGCGGAGCCTCGGCCGTAGGAAAGGCCGCGGCTTCGGCCTAGCTCCGGAGCGGCGGCCATCTTGGTACACCCGGCGGCGGCCGCTGTAGTGACGTTTCGCCGCCATCTTGCTCCACCCCACACTCCTGCACAGTAATGATAGAGAAGGGGCCAAGTGGACATCTTGTTACACCCAACGGAGTTTTAGATTTCAACACAAAACAGAGCTTATCAGCTCAGCTTTAATACATTATTTGGAAATCCATCGGACTGTTTACATTTTAAATTTTAAAAGCAGCAGCAAACCTTACATGATTGCTAATGTGACGGAAAACCTGATTTTCACATTTAACATTTAGTTAAATGTGAAAATCAGAGGTGTTCTGTCACATTAGCAACCACGTGAGGTCAGCAGGTTTGCTGCTGCTTTTAAAATTTAACATGTAAAGAGTCCATTGGATTTACAAATACTGCATTTAAGCTTTTATAAGCTCCGTTTTGTGTTGAAAATAACTGTGAAATCGAAAATTCCGTTGGGTGTAACATTATTATTATTATTTTTCCCTATTCGTCTTTCAGGACAGCCACAATGAGAGACCTAGGCTCCTCCCCTTCCACAGGAAACACTGCGCCAGCCCCTATAAATTCTTACTTCCCCTGCCGGCCTTCAGTTGTTAGTGTTTTCTCCGGAGGGGAGACACTGTGCAAGGAGCCAGACTAAGTCAGTCAGGGGACTGAGGCATTTCTTACCTGAAAGGAAGCAGGGGCTTCCAGGGTATCGTGGATTAGTCACCCACCTTCCGTGAGCCACCCCAGCCTGGTCGAGTGCGGCTGAAGGCTGAGGGGGGCCCCTATCGCGTCCACAGGGCCGCAGCAAGGAGGCAATCCGTCCTCCGTGTATATGGATACATGCCGCATTTTTTTTTTGGAACTCGTGGGCTGGACGACGTGGCGACGTCATTTCCGGCGGAGGGCGGATGCTTTCCCTTTAACCCGCGACTTCCGGTTCCGGGTCGCGGCGCTGATAGGAGCCCAGGCAGAAGCTGGAGAGAGTCCAAATCACGCAAGGAGTGTCCTTAGCGTAGGACTCAGCGGAAGCAGCCACCTGCAGTCAGCATGTCGGAAGCAGAGGCTCAAGCGGCACACACTGACACCACCTCCAGCCTTCCTAAGGTAAGAGTACCCTGGGGTGGGTTCCTCTCTACCTAGGAATACCCCTCCATGCATGGTTCCTGTCCATGGGGGGGGTAGTCCCCCTGGGTGGTCAGGAGGGGAGACACTGATGCCTTACATATAGAAGGTTCAGCGCTCTCCAGGGGTTGTACTTATTTGTCAAAAAAAAAAAAAAAGGTATATTTTGTACAAAATTTTTTGTATGATTTTGTTGTCTTCCTGTATTCTAGAAGGCTACAGAGAAATCGAGATCAACCCATACCTCTAAAAAGAAGTGTGCCTCCTGTAGGGACACGCTAAAGGAGGCATGGGGGAAGGTCTTATGTAAAAATTGTATTGACACCCTGGTGAAAGAAAGGGATTCAGAGCAGGAGTCTGAACTGGCAGCTTCCGTGAAGGAGCTCTCGTCCACCTTTTCGTCTTTCAAAAGCTTATTTGAAAGATTTCAACTCCCCTCTGTTCCCACTTCCCAGGTTACAACCCCCTCACCGGCTCAGGGCCCTGTACCGGCTAACGCTGCCACTACTTCCAGGGCAGAGGAGGTTGCAGGCCCTTCCGGTGTACAACAGGCACATCCAGATAGTGTCACCTCTGAGTCTCAAGAGGACTCAGACGGAGAAACCCAGGACGGGGAGTCCAGGAAAACCTCCAGGTATAAGTTGTCCCTGGATGAGGTAGATGACCTCTTGGGAGCAATTTATACCACCCTCGGTATACAGACCGATACAAAACCCTTGACCCTTCATGATAAAATGTATAAGGGCCTGGGTGAACAGAAGAAAAAAGTCTTCCCTGTACACGATGTACTGATTGACACTGTCAAAAGGGAATGGCAGGACCCCGAGAGGAAACCCTTCTTTTCTACATCTTTAAAAAGAAGATTTCCTTTTTCGGATGACCCAATGTCCATTTGGAATAAAAAACCCAAATTAGACGCCGCCTTCTCCCAGGTCTCTAGGAACACGGACCTAGCGTTCGAGGACATGGGAGCTTTGGCGGACGTCATGGACAAAAGGATAGACTCCCTATTAAAGAAAACCTGGAACTCTACTATGGGTAATTTAAGGCCTGAGATGGCCGTTACAGTTGTGGCCCGCAACTTAGAACATTGGCTCCTTTAAAATCCAGGAGCACATTGAGGCTGGGACGGCTAAAGAAATAATTCTAGCGTCCTTTCCGACTATCTTGCAAGGAGTTGCTTATATAGCGGACGCCTCTGCGGAATCTGTCCGCATGTCAGCCAGGTCGGCAGCCCTGGCCAATTCTGCCAGAAGAGCCCTCTGGCTGAAGACTTGGCCAGGCGACAGTGCCTCCAAGGCTAAGCTGTGTGGGATAACCCTAACGGGAGACCTACTCTTCGGCGCCGGTCTCGATTCGGTTCTGGACCGGACGGCAGATAAAAACAAGTCCTTTCCCCCCAAGCGGAAGGCCCCAGTATTATCAAAAAAGGGGTTTCGTCCGCAGGGTCAGAAGGGGGCTCCCAGGCCTGAAAAGCAAAGAAAGACCTGGACCCCTAAAGGCAGAGGCAGAGGTGGAGCGATTTTTCGCGCTCCTCAACAGCCCGGGAAAAACCCCTGACTCTCTAGTCAGAGTGGGAGGAAGACTGGGGATCTTCCTCCCACTATGGGAGACAATTTCCCCCAACCAATTTATTCTGGGGATTATAAGAAGGGGGTACCATTTAGAGTTTGCAAAGCCCCCCCCCCCCCCCCAGAGATATCTTGTCACTTCTCTTCCCAAATGCAGGGAGAAATCCCAAGCCTTGTTGGGAGCTCTGGAAAGTCTGGAAAGTCAGAACGTAGTATGCAGAGTTCCAGAAGCAGAGGAGGGAAGGGGATTCTATTCCCACATTTTTGTGGTAAAGAAACCTTCCGGAGAGTTCAGACTAATTCTGAACCTAAAGCCCCTGAACAGATCAATTGTATACAAATAATTCCGGATGGAGTCGATTTTTTCTGTCAGGGCCCTCCTCCCCCCCAATTGCTTCATGGTGTCTCTGGATCTCAGAGACGCATACCTGCACATCCCAATTGCAGAAAACTCTCAACGTTTTCTACGTCTAGCAGTCAACCTAGACGGAACAGTAGTGCACCTACAGTTCAAAGCACTGCCATTCGGGCTATCCTCGTCCCCCCGCATTTTCACCAAGGTTCTGGCGGAACTGTTGGCGTTTCTGCGTCTTCAGGGAGTATCCATCATAGCTTACCTGGACGATCTGCTTCTATTCGCAGCATCCCCAGAACAGCTATCCAGAGACCTGGAAAAAACAAGGAGGGTCCTTACGGACCTAGGGTGGCTTCTAAATTTAGAGAAGTCCAGCCTAGTCCCGTCACAGAGGATAATGTACCTAGGGTACACTTTGGACTCAACTCTTTTAAGAGTATTCCTCCCGATGGAGAAGATCCTGAAGCTAGACAGGGCAGTGACGTCCCTTCAGAGCAATCTCCAAGTGACAATCAGATATCTGATGTCAACTTTGGGTCTGTTGACATCTACGCTCCCAGCAGTCCAATGGGCAGGACTGCACTTTCGCCCACTACAAGCCTTCGTTTTGAAGATTTGGGACCACAGTCTAGAAGCTCTAGACAACCTGGCTCAGGTACCTGCTCAGGTAAAGAGATCCCTCTGGTGGTGGAGGAGGGTTCCAAACCTGTCACAGGGGCGTCTGTGGTTTGTCCCGGTATCTCGGGTGATAACCACGGACGCAAGTGGCAAAGGCTGGGGGGCACACCTGGGATCCCTCCCAGCACAGGGCACCTGGGAATTAGAGGATCTAAACAGGTCGTCCAACTGGAAAGAGCTGAAAGCAGTGGGTCTAGCGCTCAAATTTTTTCAGGAACAACTCCGGGGTCACCACACTCAGGTGAGGTCAGACAACTCTTCGGCCGTAGCCTATTTGAACAAGCAGGGCGGCACAAGGAGTGGAGTCTTGTCGGCCCTAGCAGCAGACATTCTGGGCTGGGCCGAAATCAACACACTCTCACTCTCAGCAATCTTCCTGAGAGGCGAGAGGAACGTCATAGCAGACTTCCTCAGTCGGACACAACTGAGAGAGAGCGAATGGGTCCTCAATCAGGAGGTTTTCCTGCTCTTAGTCAGAAGGTGGGGGCCACCAGAGGTGGACCTTTTCGCGTCAAAGAGAAACGCGAAAGCCCCCTGGTTCTTCTCTCTAAACAGGGGAGAAGGAGAGTTGGGAGTGGACGCACTAACCCAAAGTTGGGAATTCAGAATGTGTTATGCATTCCCACCACCGGTTCTGTTGCCCGCTGTCCTAAAGAAGTTTCAGATAGAAAACACTTCCCTGATTCTAGTGGCACCACATTGGCCCAAGAGAGCATGGTTCTCAGTTCTCAAACAGTTGGCTGTAGAACCACCCTTTCTTCTTCCACCTCGAGAGGATCTCCTCTCACAGGGTCCGGTCCTTTGTCCCCAGGTACACAGATGGAGACTAGCGGCTTGGCTACTGAGGAGGGCATGTTAAAAGCCAAAGGCTTTTCAGAGAGGCTAGTTACCACCCTCCTTAATAGTAGGAAAAGGGAGACTCGCCAGATCTATAGAAGAGTCTGGCTCCGCTTTAACAAGTGGTGTGCGGACGGTTCCTGTTCAGTCCATAATTCCACGTCCATACTAGAATTTCTTCAATGTGGGGCAGATAAGGGTCTTTCCATAGCTACCCTTAAAAGTCAAATTTCAGCACTCAGTGCTTACTTAGAGAAACCTCTGGCCTCTGATCCCTGGGTTGTCAGGTTTTTCAGAGCCCTATCCAGACTGAGACCAGCTCAGAATCCACCATTTCCCAGTTGGGACCTGTCTTTAGTTTTGCAGACCCTTACGGACGCTCCCTTTGAACCCCTAGAGGAGTGTCTACTAAGGGATCTAACTTTTTAAAAACAGCATTTTTGGTTGCAGTGACCACTGCTAGGAGGGTCAGTGAGTTAGAAGCTCTATCCATTAGACCCCCTTTTTGTATTATTTTTCCGGATCGGGTCGTTTTAAAGACCGATCCGGCATTTTTGCCCAAGGTGACTTCAAAATTCCACAGGAATCAGGAAGTAATCTTGCCTTCTTTTTGTCCAAACCCCTCAGGTGAAGGGGAGTTGAAATTCCACACATTGGATGTCAGGAGATGCATCCTGCACTACCTAGAACAGACAAGAGTCTTTAGAAAGTCAGACTCTCTGTTTATTTTATTTTCTGGGGCCAGAAAGGGTTACAAGGCGTCTCGACGCACTATTGCCAGATGGCTCAGAACAGCCATAGGACAGGCATATTCCTTAGCGGGTAAAGAGGTCCCTACAGGAATAAAGGCACACTCCACCAGATCTCTTGCAGCCTCTCAGGCAGAAAGGGCTGGAGCAACGCCAGAACAAATATGCAAGGCAGCAACTTGGTCCAGCTACGCTACCTTTGTTAAGCATTACAGAGTGGATCTGGTGTCGGCAGGTGAGCAAGCCTTTGGGCGAAAGGTTTTGCAAGCTGTAGTCCCACCCTAGTTGGTAAGTGCTCGTCTATCCTCTCATTGTGGCTGTCCTGAAAGACGAATAGGGAAAATTAGAGTTACGCTTACCGGTAACGTCTTTTCCAGTAGTCTTTCAGGACAGCCCTAGTACCCACCCTAAAACAATTGGGGGGTCTTACTAAAGACCGGAACGCAGCATGATAGAGATAATAATAGTATGCTATTAATGTGTTCTTGTGTCTCCCCAGCTGTCCGGAGGTGATCTCAGAAAAACTGAAGGCTGGCAGGGGAAGTAAGAATTTATAGGGGCTGGCGCAGTGTTTCCTGTGGAAGGGGAGGAGCCTAGGTCTCTCATTGTGGCTGTTCTGAAAGACTACTGGAAAAGACGTTACCGGTAAGCGTAACTCTAATTTTTTTTTTTTTTCGTCGATCCGAAAATGATCCGATCCGTGGCTCTGATCCGAGGATCGATCCGATCCGTGAGTTTTTTGATCCGTTGCACCCCTAGGTATTACCATGAGCTGCTTTCAGATCCGCAACACAGAATCTGAAAATCTGCATCTGAGAACATGCACTGTACTCGCTTATGCATTTGTACACACGTGAATTTAGTCTAAACAAAGAGGATAAATAAATATGTTTATACGCATCTATTCACAAGTATTTTACTAATCATTACACAAAAGTTTTTCTTCCAGAAAAGACGTGTAGTCGTTTTTACAGTCGTGTGAATAAAGCCTTAAACTGGACTTTGCACAGAAATGAAAGGGTTGTCTTTTGCATACTAGCCTAGATGCCATCTAATAATAACGCATTTATATACCTGCAAAAAAAACAAAAAAAAAATCTGAAAATATATGCACCTTACTCCCGTTGGGTTGGGACGCCAAGTTCTTCCAACAAGATCCTGAGAACGAGGATTTCAAATCTCATGGGAAAACACTACTGTGCAGAGAGTTGGAATACTCCACAATCCTCGGATCTCATCAAATGTACAATGATGTCACCATCTCTGGTAGGGATGTCAGGGTAAGGCTAGGTTCACATATATGCAGTGCGGGTCACTGCATGCAATTCAGGTTGGAATCGCACCACATTCCTATTTAAATTTAAAGGTAATCATTTGTATGGCTCAAATCGCTCTGCATCTACACAAAAATAGGTGCAGGACACTTTTTTTTTTTCCTCCACACTGGAATCAAATCGTGTGGGTGTTCACATCTATACGATCCAATTCTGTCAATCGCACTGCGTTTTGCAAACCGTTTTGGGGTGTCATTAACTTAACATTGACACCCCCTGCAGTTTCAATGCAGTGCTGGAAATGCATAGGATTCCTGCGTTTCCCGTACCGCATATACAGTGCTCAGCATAAATGAATTGAAAAGTAAGATTTTAATCAACATCTCAATGAACACGAGAACAATTTCCTAAATTTTTACAAAAATTAGTTTTATAGAACATTTGTTTAGCTCATTTCATGAAAGTAAGGTTATTAATATAACTTAGATTATAAAATCTTCAGTTTTACTCAAATTAGTTGATGCAAAAATGAATACTTCCCACAACACAAACTACTACATCTAGTATTTTGTATGACCTCCATGATTTGTAAGGACGCACCAAGTCTTCTGGGCATGGAATGAACAAGTTGGCGACATATTGCAACATCTGTCTGTTTCCATTCTTCAAGAACAACCTCTTTTAGAGCCTGGATGCTGGATGGAGAGTGATGCTCCACTTGTCTCTTCAGAATTCCCCATAGGTGTTCCATTGGGTTCAGATCAGGAGACATACTTGGCCACTGAATCACTTTCACCCTGTTCTTCAGAAATGAAACAGTGGCCTTAAATATGTGTTTTGGATCATTGTCATGTTGGGAAAGTGCATGACGACCAAGGGCATGGAGTGATGGTAGCATCTTCTCTTTCAATATAGAGCAGTACATCTGTGAATTCATAACATCTCAATGAAATGCAGCTTCCCGTTACACGCAGCACTCATGCAGCCCCACAGAAGGACACTTCCACCACCATGTTTCACTGTAGGCACTATACATTTTTCTTTGTTCTCCTCACCTTTGCAACGCCATACAGTTTTGAAGCCATCAGTTCCAAAAACAGTTTATCTTGGTCTCATCTCACCAGAGTAGACTCCCAGTAGTCTTCTTCTTTTTCAGAATTGGCCCTGGCAAATTCTAGGTGGGCTTTTTGTGCATGGGCTTTAGGAGAGGCTTCCTTCGTGGACGAGACCCATGCACTCCTCTGCAGTGTACGCCGTATTGCAGTGGCGGCTGGTGCTCAAATTTTTTTGGGGGGCGCAAACAAACTGAAAAAAAAAAAACATCAATTGCCGCCACTGTGCCCATTAAACGCAGCCACTGTTCCCAAACGCCACTAGTTCCCCCCCATGTGCAGCCAGTTTCCCCCCCATGTGCAGCCAGTTTGTCCCCCCCAGCCCTGCACTTGCCTTCCTCGGGTCAGCGCCGTCCTTCTTCCGTCCTCAATGTCTTCTCCCGCCCTCAATGTCGCTTCAGCCAATCAGGTTACCGGTAACCAGACCCGGTGAACCTGATTGGCCAGGGAACGCACCCCCCGTGCGTCCTCTCGTTAGGAATTTAGAAGCGATTACAGCCCTCAGGCTGTAGTCGGGAAGCCTATCAGAGCCACTGGCTCTGATAGGCACGTCTAAAGGCCAACCAGACGCTGTAATTCAGATGGCCGGCGCTCAAGGGGCCGGCCATCTGAATAGTGGGCGGCAGCGGCGGCGACAATACATAGGTTCATGCAATGCATGAACCTATGTATTGTTGTGAGTGACGGCCGGGCGCAGAAGCGAGTGGGGGCGGCGCTTCTGCGCCCACTATGGACGCACCGCATCCGCACTCTTAAAGGGCCCGTTGTGTTTTTTTTTTTTTTTTGTGACCACAGGAGGGGGGGCGGCGCCCGGGCGCCCCCTATGGACGGGCCGCCACTGCTGTATTGTGTGACGGGAAACAATAACCCCAGTTTGGCTTTCTACTTCTTTTGCTAACTGCAGTGAACTTGCATGGTGATTTTATTTAACCCTTCTCATCAGAAGATGCTTTAAACTGCATAAGGAAGGGACTCCCTTCCATAGTAAGTGCTATCAGCTGAGAGTGTAGATAACTTAAAGCGGAGTTCCACCCAAAAGTGGAACCTCCGCTTATCTGCTATCTCCCCCCACCCCCCTCCGGTGCCACATTTGGCACCTTTCAGGCGGGAAGAGGGAACGGGTACTCATTTTTGACAGGTACCCTTCCCCACTTACGGGAGACAGCGCATCGGTGCCGTCCCTTGGAAGTTCAGCCTCCTTCCTCCACCACCGGGCCAGTTAGAAAGCACAGTAGGGAACCGGGCGTGAAGCCGAAAGGCTTTACAGCTGGTTTCCCTTATGGCGAATGCCGGCAGCACCGACAGCCAATACGAAAATGGCCTGGGGTGCCGACATCGCGGGCTCCCTGGACAGATAAGTGTCCACATATTAAAAGTCAGCAGCTACAGTATTTTTAGCTGCTGACTTTTTAAAAAAAATTCCCAAGGCGGAGCACCGTTTTAAAAAAAAATTGCCAGAAGTGGTTCTCAAGGAACATAGGTTGTCATAGTGACTCAAACACAGGTCAAACAGGATAGATCTGTCAACCCTGGCTGCCAGGCCTTGTTCACACAAGTGATGATGCCCATATAGTGTGAATGGACTGTTTTGTTTGTTTTTTGTAAACGTCTGTAACTTCCAGGTGCTGTGTGCAGTCCATTGAAGTCTATTAGGATGCACGGACACAGCTACTCATCCTAATGTGGCAGGTGTGCAGCCGCAAATACAAAGTATCTGTGTTCAGGGCCGCTCACAGGTGCCTGTCTCATTAGGAAGAGTGCAAGGGTGAGAGTTCTACCCAGCTTCCTGTCTTTTGGCCTGTGAGAGTGACAATGCTCAGATTTCTCATGTAATCTTGGGAGAGCTGAGGATTTCAAGGATGTGCTCCTACAATTTGCTTACAAAACAGCAGCAGCACCCTAAGGCCTGTTTTGCATGGCGAACTTCAGCTTGTATAAAAACAGTGTGAACAGCAAGACAGGGCTGGACTGGGACAAAAATTTGGCCCTGGACTTCATCCAGACCGGCGCACTTTAATTTTGCAAACGCGCACTAAAACAGTGTATAAACTATACGCAATTGCGCAAAAAAAAAAAACATAAGTAAAAACCTTCCACTGTAAGTAAAAAAAAACACAGGTCACTGCACTATGGGTGAGCAGGGACTTGGGTATCTGTGGTGTCACTGAAAGAAAAAAAAAAAAGTCCCTGCATTGGTGGTTTCACTGGAAGGACAAATGTCCTTCTGCCCGTGTTGTCACTGGAAGAAAAAAAATTGTCCCTGCATCCATCATATGTGACGTGCACCAGTAAATCTAAGGAGGTGGGTTGGTAGGAAGCTGGCAGGGGGGATGAAGATGACGGGGTGGGTGGTAGGAAGCTGGCAGGGGGGATGAACATGACAGGGGGTGGGGTGGTAGGAAGCTTGCAGGGGGATGAACATGACAGGGGGTGGGGTGGTAGGAAGCTGGCAGGGGGGATGAAGCTGACAGGGGGCGGGGTGGTAGGAAGCTGACGGGGATGAAGATGACAGGGGGCGGGGTGGTAGGAAGCTGACAGGGGGATGAAGATGACAGGGGGCGGGGTGGTAGGAAGATGACAGGGGGATGAAGATAACGGGGTGGGGTGGTAGGAAGCTGACGGGGATGAAGATGACAGGGGGTGGGGTGGTAGGAAGATGACAGGGGGATGAAGATAACAGGGGGTGGGGTGGTAGGAAGCTGACAGGGGGGTGAAGATTACAGACAAAATCTGTAGAGAATAGCCATTAGGACATCTTTAAAGGTAGCCTGTTGGGGTTGAAATATGGGATTTACCACCCTGGCTTGCTTTTAGGAACTCTGTTGTCAGTCACCCACCATATAATTTGGCCAGAACAGTTCCCATCAAAAGTAAAGGTTATGTGCTTACTTTTCCAGAGCCCTGTGCTTTCTTCTTTCTCTCGTTTTTAAATGCTGCAGCCTTTTGCGGACTCTTCAGCAATTAACTTAAGAACTGGAAAGACGATTCCACACACCGTGTGGGACAGTCCAGACAGCCAGGAAGGGACTGTGCGGGCTTCTCTCTGATCTGTCGTGGGTGTGACTGAAGCCTGGAGGAGGGGCTGACATCATGTTGAGGTGGGCAGAGCACCGTGCCTGCACTCAGCAACTCATTGGCTGGCACGGCACCTGTCCTGGGCACACAATGCCAGCGAGGCCGCAGTGATTGGCGGGCGGAGGCAACTCAACCAATCCGAAAGTGCACACAGACAGCGCTGCCCGGACGGACCGTGGGGCTTGCACACTGAGCACATTATGCATAGGCGCACGCACAGTGAGTGACACTCCAGGCCGTCAGAGTCACTCAGCACTATTCCAGCAGAGCTGCGCCGGCCGCCCAGCCTGGCAAACTGATCAATCCGGGCTGGCCTGTACCCTCCCAGCTAGACTAGGCAGCAATGCGCCCTAGGCGACAGGCTGTCACTGGAACCGGCCCATTGAGCCATCGGCCCGGTAGTCCTGATGGCCAGTACATGCCTCCAGCAAGATGTGACAAAGCATTTGCAGAGCTTTCAGCAAGCTGTATCGAATCTTTTAAAATACAATTCAACTGCAGTTTGTAAGTGCTGGACACAGATCCCAATGGGAGTGCTGATTGCCACTAAACAAGCTGCTAGCAAGCTTCAGCACTTTTTAAGGCTGGGTTCACACCATTGCGAATTGGATGCGGATTCCCTGCATTAAATTCGCAATAGCAGGAGATTTTGACCGCCTCTCTATGGAGCCGGTTCACATGTCTCTGCAGCAGATCCGGTGCATTTTGCACAAAAACACTGCGTCTTTTGGTACGTTTAAAAATTCGGGCTGAAATCGGACCTCAAACGGTGAACCAGCATGCACCGGACCCCTGCTGTGAGCTGTGTGCAGCTCATATGTGAACTGAATCTCAAGCTTGTCGAAAGCATGCTGAAGCCTGCTAGCAGCTTGCTTAAAGTGGCAATCAACACTCCCATTAGGATCTGTGTCCAGCATTTGCAAACTGGAGTTGAATGGTACTTTAAAAGTGCCAACAAAGCTTGCTGAAAGCTCTGCAAATGCTTTATCAAATCTTGCTGTTCACACTGTTTTTTTACAAGCCTGAGCCTGTGTGAAATAGACCTAATCTACTTTTTTACAATCATATTGTAGTAGTGTTCACTCTGACACATGTGTTTTCATCAAACACTATTAGGCTTGCTTTGACTGGTGGAAGTATCAGCCACAAGAGGCATAAATGGCTGACTGGGAGGCTAAGTAGACTTGGAGACACAGCACCACTCCCTCCCTCCTCCTAAGACTCTCTATTTCTTCTTTACTGTGATGGACAGTCTCACTAACCAATAGGAAGGCTCAGGGCTTGGAAGCGGTGGGGGCAAAACGTTTAGGACCCATTTACACCATAGGGCTGAAACATTACATATGTTAGTGCACTGCACTGTCATTCATTTTGAATGGCACTCCGACAACCTCCGCATAGCACACTGAAACATACAGCAATGTACTATCTTGTATTACGGTGAACTGCAGTACAAAAAAAATGCAGCAGATGTAATTTTTAGAATTGTTGTGGTGCATTAGGCAACCTGTGCATTCAATACACTTCAACAGACTTCAGTGTAAATGAACCCTTGGAGGAACACCCAAGAATGACTCGTAACTTCAGCTGCCTCTGTCGCTGGATCTGCTGATCATTTGGATGTTCCGATTTCACTAAAGATAACTTCACATTACTGATTTTGTGTCAGATCTGTCTCTACGTGTAGCTGCAAATTGCTGGAATCTGCTAATTCACCAAATGTTTGATTTCTCCATATCAGGTGCTATGTAATGAACATGGTGGTAGTATACTGGATTCTGCTTGTTTTGTAGAAATATGTTTTATTGTTCATTTCCAGAACTGAGACTTGCTCTAGTGACTTTTTTGGTGGATACCGGGTCCCACTTTCTTCTGTAAAACAAACACCTTTTAATGATATACAACAGAATAGATTTCTATATTTAATTGTACTAATTATTGTTCTCATTTGTATTTCCTTAGTTGCTTGCTAGACTGGAAGGCCGAGCATCACTTAGAGAACTTGAGCCATTACTTTTTGCCAGTGTAGACTGTCCAGTTCATGGTAAATATTTGTATACGTGTTATTATTGATCTTTTATCTTATGTATAGTACTTTTTTTTTTTTTAACAAGAGAAAATCTTTTAATCAGATCTTTACATTACTTATGTATAGTACTTAGTTGGTAAGTTGAATAAAGACGACAATCCAGTTCAACCGGAGTGAGTGTGTGTGTGTGTGTGTGTGTGTGTTGTGTGTGTTTATATGACTACCATTTTCTATATCCCTGTACATCAGGAATAGGCAAACTTTGAGATGGAGATCTACCTGAACAACAGGAAAGAAATCAAAGATCACCGTGGTTCGGCACCCTTTTTTAGCCTGCCTTAAGACCCCTTTCACACTGAGGCACCCATAGCATCAGCGGTAAAACAACGCTTTTTTTACCGCCGACGCTATGGGCGGATTTGCAACGCATTTCGTCCGCTAGCGGGGTGTTTTTAACCCCCGCTAGCGGCCGAGAAAGGGTTAAAACCGCCCCCAAAATGCGCTGCTGAAGCAGTGCATTGCGGGCGGTATAGCTGCGCTGTCCCATTGATTTCAATGTGCAGCAGCAGTGGAGGAGCGGTAAACACACCGCTCCAAAGATGCGGCTAGCACGACTTTTTTTAGGCCACTTTCACACTTAGGGCGCTTCTAAACTGCCAGTAAAAACACTGAGCGCTTTTGAAAAACTTTTCAGGTGCTTTTGAAGCGCTTTCCATTCATTTCAATGGAGAGGGGAGTTTTTCACAGCCCTGCCAGCACACTGCCCCAGTGTGAAAGCATTCATTGATTTTAATGGACATAGGTTTTCGTGAGCTTTTTAGGCGCTGTTTTTAGCGTTAAAGCGCCTTAAAAGCGCCTCAGTGTGAGAGTGGTCTTACCGTACTGCTAGCGCAACGCTCCAGCAACGCTATAGCGCCTGCAATACGCTCCAGTGTGAAAGGGGTCTAAAAGTGGACAGTCAGTAGCGCAATGGGCAGTGTGTGGATGTGTCAGTCAGTAGATCAGTGGACAGTTTTGGTAGTTTATTTAATTATTATTTATTTTTTTAGCAGCCCTGTTGGGGGGGGGGGGTTCTTTGGTGAAATATCAGGAGTCTGAGCAGACCCCTGATGTCTCACCTTTGGGACAGAGAAAGAAGATTGAGAACACAGCCCTCAGTCTCCATTTCTGCAGCCTCAGCTGCACAGAATGAATGAACAAGAAGCGCTCTGCACAGTCTTCCTGTTCATTCACAGACTGAAAGCATAGTAAACAGTTTGCTATGATTTGGTTATAAATGAACACCGCGAGTGATCGGTACCGATCACCCATAGTGTTCATTCATAAAAAGAAGGGGCTAGTAAATCACATACTTACTGGCCCCTTCCCCTGCTCTCGATCCTAAAGATCCCTGTTGGGGGAAAAAATAAGAGGGGAATCCAGCAGCACTGCAGGGGGGGGGGGGGGCAGGGGAGCACAGGTAGAAAAAGGAAGGGAAATCTGGACACGGAGAGGTGGCATTTACTGGAACTGATCCCCTGTATTTTCCTCCCCTGGCAGCTGAATGCCGGTGGGAGGAAGAAGAGGAGAAGTAGGCTTTCAGCTGCCAGAGGAAGAAAATACAGGGGATCAGTTCAAGTAAATGCTGCCTCTGCTCCTGGCCAGGTTCTGAGGCTTGTAAAAGAGACGTAATCTGCCCATCACCTGCCCACAATTGAAGGGTTGCTGACCCCTTCCACATCCTAAGATTGAACCACTTTTGTCCAACTTCATTGTGTCCATGTGTCTTCCTTAGAGACCTTAGGTGAAATAATTTCCTCCCAATACAAGAATTACCTTTTTAAAGATGTGTAGATCACTATCATATCTCCTGTTAAGCGTCTCTTCTTCAGGGAGAATAAATGTAATGTTTGTAGTTGTTACAAACATTAAAAATCGTTGGAAGTGAAAGGCAAGGCGGGAGCTGCCATGAGGGACTGGAGACTGATCCTGTGTGTCTTTTGTGCACTCTGATGTGAAAAAGCTGGAAAGCCCATAGTGCATGAAAAGGAATGAGGCCATAGCATAATGTCATATCAGAGTACCCGCAACTAGCAGGATGATTGATGCTGAAGAATGTTGTGTTCACTATTTTGATTGAAAAAAAAAATAACGGGCTTGACCTGAAAGTGTTCACATTGGCCATAGCAACCAGTCATCTTCTAGCTGTGATATTTTCCAATACTGAAGCTGCCAGCTTTCTTTTAGCCTCATTTAACAGCAAGCAATAGAACATTATTCTTCACAATATTAATTGCATGTCAAAAATGTAATTGCCTATGTATGGGCATTTTCTCATGCATCTTTGTGAATTATACTAGTAACTTCTCATAAAGCAACATTTAAAAAAATAAATAAAGTTCAACTAAATTTTCAGTTGAAATTGGCTAATTATATTCCACTTGTATTAAAACAAAAGGAATTCAAAGTCTTATAGGTCATTTTCTTGAGTTGAAAAGGCTGTACCCTGACAGCATACTGCAATAAAGAACCATTGCTACCTGAATGGAAGCAGTGGTCTCTCTGTAGAGGTCTGTCACACCCCTTTCTGAGCCAGGCCTATAGATCTCCAATCAGCAAAGCTCCCTGATGATTTGAGAGCTCTAGCCCTGACTCAGCAGGGGGTATGTCAGGTCAATTTCATAAAAAGCAGACTCAGTCAGAGCGGAAAAGTTTGTCCCCTGCCGGCGTGCTGCAAGAGGACACTTGCTCTCAGTTTGGAAGCAGTGGTCTTTCTGCAGAGGTTTGGCATGTTTCCTGCTGAGTCAGACATATAGATCTTCAATCAGCAAAGCTCATGCTACCTGCTGGTTGGAGAACTCTAGCTGTGGGTATGTCAGACCTCTGCAGAGAGACTGCTGCTTCTACACTGAAAGCAAAAGACCTTCTCTACAGCACGCTGGCAGGAAACAGACCTTTCAGCTCAAAGTGTGGCTGCTTTCTTAAAGTGTTTGTTATCCTAAAAAAAAAAAAAATTGGCCCCTTCTATCACCTAAAAAACCTGGCTGATTCTGCCTGGCTATGCCCTCCCCCCTGTAAACTGACCATGGTTTATCGTGGCTGCTGAGTCCTGACACTGTGGTCAGTTTACGTGCCTCCCTCATCCACAGCTCTCCTCTCTGCTCTCCCCCCTCCCCTAACATTAACATTTTGTGCTCCAGTGTCTGTTAAATTTAAAAAAGCTGCCGATCTGTACCTTTTTTTTTATATCAGAGCGTCTCTCGGCGCTCACGTGACTCCTCGGCTCTCTCCTCTCTCCTCCCCGGCTGACGTCAGCGGAAGTTGAGCGCCGGGAGACGCTCTGATATAAGGTACAGATCGGCATATTTTTTTAAAACAGACACAGGGGCAAATAATGTTATTTCACAGAGGGGATTGTATGTTTTTATTGTAGTGACTTATCAACCACTTAAAGGAAATGGCGTCTTACATGCCCCCTTCTGAGTCAGAACTAAAGTTCTCCAATTATCAGGAAGCATGAGCTTTGCTGATTGGGGATCTATAGGTCTGAGTCAGAAGGTGGTGTGACAGACCTCTGCAGAGAAACCACTGCTTTTACACAGAGAGCAATGATCCTTCTTTGCATAGTTGCCAACAGTCCCGAATTTCCCGGGACAATCCCGAATTTGAGACCCTCGTCCCGGAAGGAGCTTGTCCCGAATGAATTCCCGGTATTTTGTGTTTGTCCCGGGAAAATCGGGAATGTTTTGGCCAAAAACAGCCGGCGGGCTACAGAAACATGGCCTCCGTCACCGCCGCGAGGTGCCTTTCCTCGTGTGTTCAGTGGAGAGGGGAGAGGCAACCAATCGGCTTCCCTGTTCAGTGTACACTTAAACCAATTGGCTCCTCCTACTCTCCACTGAACACATCGCGCCACTTGTGGAGTTTGCTCTGCGGCTGCCGTGTCGGTGTTCTTCCCTCTGAAGTGCGGTCCCTGTAAGCTCTGCATCAGACACCAGTGTGCGGGGAGAGGACCCTTCGTTCTGGGATTATGTACACAGCCCAGATACTGAGAAGTGGAGAAGGATTCGGAGCGCCTGTGTGTATGGTGCCCAAAATGAGGGTACGTCATGTCTTCTTATAGGACTGAGCTCTGGGCTCATCCCAGCAATCCCAGTGTGTCCAGTCCTGTGTGCTGTCCCTGGAGGTAGGTGGATGATGTCCCCATCCAGAGATCTCTATGATCATCATCCCCATGTAATGTGGGTTATAGTGTGCTGTGTCCTCCTGGTGACATATGACCTGTCTGCTGTCCTAGGTATGCAGGGATGTCGGTGTTATTACAGCCCGGGCCAGCGATGTATGTACAAGGGGGGGGGCAACTATGCACAGGGGGTGTATTAACTATGTACAGTGGGGGTATGTACAGGGGGGGTATTAACTATGTACAGGGGGGGTATTAACTATGTACAGGGAGGGTATTAACTATGTACAGGGGGGGTATTAACTATGTACAGTGGGGGTATTAACTATGTACAGTGGGGGTATGTACAGGGGGGTATTAACTATGTACAGTGGGGGTATGTACAGGGGGCGGTAGTAACTATGTACAGTGGGGGTATGTACAGGGGGCAGTAGTAACTATGTACAGTGGGGGTATGTATAGGGGCGGTAGTAACTATGTACAGGTAGTATCTATGTACAGGGGGGTAACGGGGGTGTTACTATGTACAGGGGGGGGTAACTATGGCTCTGCTTGGGACACTGATGCAAGGACTGAGGCTGGGTACACTGGTGTAAGGACTGAGGCTCCGCTGGGGGCACCTGATGTAAGGAGGGACTCTGCTGGGGGCACCTGGTGGCAGGCGATGTGGCAGGTGACATGCTTAAGGGTCCCACTGATTCGGCATTATGGGGAGTTGAATGATTTCATTTTATATTACAATGTAATAATAGAAATAATGCGCTTCAATCACCCTGACACCATAACAAACATGGTGTCGGGATGATTGAAGCGCCAACAGGTGTTTTGGAGTATACTTATCTGCCAATTTTGTTACACATTTCTATTGTGGTGTAGGATCTGGCTTCTTTCTTTCTATTTCTTTCTCTCACCTCGGACTGTAGCCACACCCCTTTGAACCACGCCCATTTAAGCCACACCCACTATCGTGTGTAAACCACGCCCATTTTTCATTTCAGCATGACACGCCTACAAACGAATGCCCCGCCCCCTAATTATAGCAAGCCTCTGCCTCAATACAAAAAAAGTGTCCCAGATGTTTTTTTTGCAATGTTGGCAACTATGTTCTTTGCAGCATGCTGAAAGGGGGCAGGCTTTTCTACTCGCAAAAAGAAAATTCATCCCTGAACTCATAAGGCCCCAACGCGGGTACCACTCAGTACAGCATTCAGCTCCATCCTGCCACAGCCTTTGAGAGGCTTCAGGGACTGAACTAAAAGCGGGTGCATTAAAACACCAGGAGGGACCCACTGCAGCTAGACGGCCCCATGTGCAATGGGCCTAAGACTTTAAGCACATGTTGTTTTAATGTACTTGGAATGTATTTAGCTGATTTAAAGTTCAGTTGTGCTTTAAATCCTCATTTTAGCTACCAAGTGTGATACACTGTTGGAAGCATTGCATAAAAAGGTGTTTTTATCTTGGGCTTACAGGATGTTTTAAAACGGTCATCTGATATTTTCCAAAGAAACATTAAGCCGACACTCTCCTTTCATACACAGGTGATATAATCGAATTTCATGGTGCCGAGGGCACAGGGAAAACGGAAATGTTTTGCCATCTAATTGCACGGTGCATCTTGCCTAAATCCGAAGGTGGTTTACAGGTGGAAGTGATCTACATAGACACAGATTATCACTTCGATATGCTTCGGCTGGTGACTATTCTTGAACACAGGTTGGCACAGAGCAATGAGGAGACGGTGAAAGAGTGTTTGAGTCGACTCTTCCTAGTCTGTTGCAATAGTAGCATTCAGCTGCTTCTCACTCTTTATTCTCTAGAAAACATGTTTTGCAGTCATCCCACACTGTGCTTATTAATCATAGATAGTCTTTCTTCCTTCTACTGGATCGACAGGAATAATGGAGGAGATAGCATTGCCAAGCAAGAGTTGAACATGAGAAAATGCATTGAGCTTCTTGATAAACTGCTAAAAGAATACAAGTTGGTTCTTTTCGCTTCAACGCAAACGCTAATGCAGAAATTTTCTAATGATGTCAACAAAGGATCTTCTAATTCCACTGAACTCGCTGCTCCTATCTTGAACTTTAAGCCTTACCTCTGTAAGTTGTGGCAGCATGTCACTACGCATAGGATCCGCTTTTCCAAAGACGCAATGCAACCAGACAACGTCCAGACATTTTCTATAAACTCCAATCACCTGAAGACCAACAGTGTCATTAGACATACGTTTGTAATAGCTGATTTTGGAGTGAAATTTATTTCTTGATCCTTTATTTATTATGCATTCTTAATTTTTGTAATGTTTTATTTTAGACATCAACAATTTTCACAGTATCTGTGAGCTTTTTTTTTTCTTTTCAATTGTAGAACCTTTTGAAAGAAATTTAAATAAAAAATTGAATTCTTTGAACTAATTAGGACTCCCAAGTGTAATGGCACAGATAGAGCCACCTCCAATGTTACACCTCTAGGAGGATCGCAGTGCATATACATTAGTTCCTATAGGGAACCAACATATTTTAAAGCCATGCTGCAATATTAGATTTTACCAGCGGGTGGCTATAAAAGTTAAAGAGGAAGTAAACACTAATGGGTTTTACTTCCTCTTTTGCTCGCTGCAAAGCCTGCAAATGAAAAGCATAATGGGCTAGTATGCTCTGTGATTCGCCGTAGCCGCTCCTGCGAATGCGCACGGGAGCTGCGATTAACGGCACAGGCTAGGGAAGAAACAGCACTTAGTTTAGTTTCTTCCCCGCGCATGCGCCGTTGGAATTTTCGGCGGACTACAAGTGAAATATCTCCTAAACGGCGCACGTTTAGGAGATATTTCCACTACCTATAGGTAAGTCTTATTCTAGGCTTACCTATAGGTAGAAGTCTAAAAAGTGGGTTTACAAATTGCTTTTATTTAAGTTGTCCAGCATACAGGAAATTGAACAATTCACTGATCAATTGTTTCAAGCATATAAACACTGAACGGGTCCATTCACAGTCAAAAATACACCATTACTCCTAACTTAAATGCATCAACAACTAACTATATTGAAGTAATCTATGTTCTATCCTCCGTTCGTCCTACTCCTCCTGTATGCCCCGCTTACACTTTTTTTATTCTTTTTTTAAAATAACATCGAACTAAAGCAAAACACGGAGAGAGAGAAAAAAACAGGAAACCCCCCCCCCCAGCAAGAGGGGAGAATGGGAAAGGATATGTAGGGGGTCTGAAAAGGGAAAGAGAGAATGTATCCACATTCCCGAACAAGTCTAACCATCGACAGGGGAGGTGGAGACCCCAATTAGCCCTCCTTCCCCCTCCCCTTCCAATATCCTCAGGGTACGAACAGGAGCTTCCCTTCCTCCGAGAATTTAAATATGTTCCATTGGGCCCAAGTTTCTAAATAGATCTCATGTCGGTTATGGGCCGATAATAGCCAGTCCTCCATCCTATTCACTTCTTCAATTCGTGTAAACCACAAAAAGATTGTTGGAGGTTTCGTATCCCTCCACTGTCGTGCAATGCACGATCTAGCGGCATTAATAAGATAGCACAAAATTGATTTACTGTATATTTGAAACATGTAACAAAAATAGAGCTGGGTCTTCCGGAAGGTTGTACTCAGTGACTTTCTGTGCTATCCGCCGTACTTCCCTCCAGAAGTACTCCAGTCTCGGGCAAGACCAGGAAAGATGGAGTAACGTCCCTGTCTCTTCCTGGCACCTCCAACATTTATCTGAAATTAGGTATTAGTATTGAGGGTGTACGATACCATCTTATCATTATTTTAAAATTAGTTTCTTGGGCCTGTGTGAATATTGAAGATTTTAACGCAAGATTTATGATCTGCCTATCTAGTGTCGTTTCCCACTTTCTTATGTAGGGAGGGACATACTCATCGGGAGGCGAGACCAGTAATGCATACATTTGCGAGAGTGCGTGGGGGCAAGGACCCGTCTCTTCACACAATCGCTCCAAGGGTGTCGATGGTCTTTGGACGCTATCCGAGGGTGGTAAAGTGTTAAAGAAATGTCGCAACTGGGCCCCACTCCAAAAGTCAAGTCTAAAACGGTCAATTCAGTCAGTGAAGGCCACGTCCCAGTCGTTGTTTGTAAAAAATGCAAAGCCTGATAACACTGCGAGTCTAACAATTTTTTAAATGGTCCCTTCTGTAGTCCCGGGGGGAGGCGTGGATTCCCCACAATAGGGTACAGGTGGGAGTTAGCTGGTGATAATAATGAAGTGGAACATATTCGAGAACAAATACGCAAAGTAGGGCGCTTTTTGAAAACTGGACTAAGATCTCCAAAGCACCAAACCACGCGGTGCAATGGGACCTCACATTGTGATTGCTCAATATTTGGCCATATTTTGGAACTTGAATGTCTACACCAATCTATTAATCTTGCCATATGAGCCGCCTGGTAATATTTCTGAATATCTGGTGCCGCTATCCCCCCGTACTGTTTAGGCATAGTCATTAGACGGCGTTGTAGTCAAGGCCTTTTAATGCGCCCAAATAAAGGCAGTTATCAATGCATTAATCTGTTTAAAAAATTCTGGGGGTACGTGGATGGCTAAAGTTTGGAAAAGATACGAAAATGTAGGCAAGATTGGCCTTTTTATTATATTGCATCTACCGAACCAAGAGAAAAGGCTCTGGTGCCACTAAAGCCCCGTACACACGGTCGGACTTTTGCCCAACAAACTTCGTTTTGAGCAAGTTGGACCAACAAATCCGACCGTGTGTACGCTCCATCGGGCAAACTTTTTTCGTTTGGTTTTGGATTTCATCGGACAAAAGTTGGGTCTGCAAACGGGCAAACTTTTGCCCAACAAAAGTCCGATGGAGCAAAGTCCGACCGTGTGTACAGAAAACCATCGGACTTTAGTCCGATGGACAAAACAACTAATGTTAAAATCAACCAACAATAGCAGAAGTTGACCAAAGGGTGGCAGTAAAGAGCAGAAAAAACACGTGATGTTGTAAGAAGTTTTAAGAAAGTTTGCAGAAAAGTCCGAGCGTGTGTATGCTATGGGTGTTCCCAACCAACTCAGTTCGGACAAAAAACCACGGAAAAGTCCGATGGAAGTCCGACCGTGTGTACGGGGCTTTAGATAGTAACATTCTCACTCTACTCAGTAGAGGTGGGAAGTTCAACACGTAGGTTTGGTCCAGTTTAGGTGGAATAAGCGTGCCCAGGTATTTAAGGCCCGTATAAGTCCATCTAAATTTAAAATTAATTTTTAAGGAAAATAAGAGGTCATCCGCATATGCCGATACCTTTATAATAATGTTGATCTCCAGTTATTACTCCCATAATATCTAGATTTCGTCTGGCCTTACTATGGAGGTGCTCCAATGAGAGAGCGAAAAGTAGAGGTGATAATGGACACCCTTGACGGGTGCCATTAGAGATAGGAAAAGGTTCGAACAGAAGTCCATTTACTTTCATTTGTGCTACCGGTCTTGAACATAAACTCGAAATCCATCCAACCATCCTCTCCCCCATACCCACATACCGTAGGACTGCAAACATAAAAGACCAGTTAACTCGGTCGAATGCCTTTTCGGCATCCGTACCCAAGAACACAGTCGGTGTGTTGGAGAGGCCGGCCAGATGAATAAGATTCAGAGTTTTAATAGTATTATCCCGGGCCTCGCGAGTTGGGATGAAGCCTACCTGATTCGGATGAATTAATACTGTCAAATGTGGTTGGATACGTGTAGCCAGGATTTTTGTGAATAACTTAAGGTCAACTTTTAATAGTGAAATGGGGCGATAACTGCCGCATGCTGATGGGTCCTTATCCTCTTTAGGTATAACCGTGATGTGTGCTTTCAGGGTTTCTGCTGCAAATCCTATCCCCTGTCCTATCGCATTGAATGTTTGTACCATCTGCTTAGCCAACTGAGGAAAAAATGTCTGGTAATATTTATGTGTGAAGCCATCCGGGCCCGGAGCCTTGCCAGGTTTAGATGTTCTAATGGCCTCTTGCATTTCCTCTAAGGTAATGGCTGCTTCCAACTCTTCTCGGTTCTGTTCTGTAAGCTGAGGAGTCCCTGAAGAGGAAATATATTCCTCTATGGTGCTTTGGGGTTGCGTTCTGGTAGGTAAATTATATAAAGATTGATAGAACCTACGGAAGGTTGAGACAATCTGGGTTGGGAGATGTACCTTTTCTACCCTCAGAGTCCACAAGATACGGGATATAGGATTGGGCCCTCTAATCCTGTAAAGCTCTAACCAATATACGGCCGCATTTGTCTCCTGATTCATAATAATATTTCCGACATCTCTGCAATGCTGCCTTGGCCCTATATTGGAGTAAGGCTGTCACTTGTCTCCGCAAGTTGAGGAGTTCACTCTCTCCCGTTGTCCCCGGGTTCTGTTTATGTTGGGTTTCTAACACGTGTATATCCGTCAACAGTTTAGTCAATTGTGCCTCCCTTTCCTTTTTTATTCTGGAGCCATGCTTAATAAGGACACCTCTAATTACCGTTTTGTGTGCCTCCCAAATTGTCCCTACATCACTCTCCACTGTGGTGTTATATTGAAAGTAGTACTGCAGTTCTTTAATGACTTCCTCCACTACTACCTCATCCTCCAGAAAACTCTAATTTAGTCGCCACTGTCTCGTCCTGCCCATAGAGTGTTCATTCATAGTCAATGTCAGTGTAACAGGGGCATGGTCAGACCAGGAAATGTTCCCTATAGCTACTTCTTTAACCCCCATTAACATATTATGTGGAATGATAAATAAGTCGATTTGAGAGTACAACTTATCTGGCTGTGAATAAAAGGTATAGTCCCTTTCACCGGAATGATATGATCTCCATGCGTCGGTAAGTTGATAATTGTGAAGGGTTTGTAGCACCCATTTATGAAGACCTATGGCTACCGAGGTTCTTCCCGCTGATGTATCCACATTCGGGTCCAGGGGACGGTTGAAATCTCCCCCCACGAGAAGTTTGCCTTCGGTGAATTTCATAAGCTCATTAATAGTGGAACAGATAAATTGATCTTGGTTACTATTAGGGGCATAGATCGTGGCCAGGGTCACTTTACTACTACCAATCGTACCTTTAAAGCGGAGGTTCCGCGGTCCCTAACTTTTTTATTTCCCATTTTGCTTGTGGGCATCTTGAAGCTCACAAGCATATTCTTCCGGGTAGCGATGAATGCTTGTCTCCCGGCATTCATCGCTGGATCTCGCGCACGCTCAGTGTTGACGGCAAGCAGCGCCGTCAACACTTCCTGGTTGCCATCACAACGGGCATCAACAGTTAAAATACACCTGCGTGCCCTTATTAAAAATGGCAGAATTAGATCCGCCGTCGTCACGTGACTGGGTCGACGAGTCACGTGACGATTACATTATCGTGATGTCTCAAAGGAAGGCGGTACAATATTACTCCTGGGAAGCAGGACAATTTGCTCCCAGGAGGCATTGCGGAACAATAGCCCAGCGAAGGACACGCCTACTCCCGCGGGAGGAAATCCCGGAAGTAGAAGCAAAGAAATTAGAATAAAGAAAACTACAGAGAAAAAAAAAAAAGTTAGTGTTCTATTTTTATTCTTACTAAGACGGACAGCTGAAAGGAAAGTTAAAAATGTGGGTGAACCTCCGCTTTAAGAAACAAAAATCTACCCTCAGTGTCTGCTCTCTTGTCTATTAGGCTCCAAGGTACTCGTCTTGATAGCAATATCGAAACCCCTCTAGATTTAGCTGCCCTATTAAAGGCATGATATGCAAAGGGGTAAAGGTTATTCTTTAAAATTGGTGCCCTGCCCTCTCTAAAATGGGTTTCTTGTATATATGCCACATCCGCATGTGAACGTTTCAAATCTTGGAGTAACATCCTCCTTTTCTCCGGTATGTTAAGCCCTTTAGCATTTAAGGAAGTGACCTTTAGTGCCTCCATCTCCTCTGCCGGTGAAAATACAACAAAAACAAAAAAAAATAAAAGAAGAGAAAAGAGAACAAAGAGAAAGAAAGGAAAAAGCAAAAGGGTTATAATAACCCTAATGTGTTGCGGTGGGTTTACTCACCCCCGAACCTCCCTCTAAGAGTAGGGAGATAGAAAAGTACCTATATATGCACTCACATACAATCTACTACTTAAGTGAGTGTCGTCCTAAGTGGGGGCGTGGTCAAAGATGTCCAGGTGGAGGCCGCCCTACCCCCTCCGCTGATCATATACTAAATTTATTTTTACAACAACTTCATATACCTATATATCCACAGGCAGATTATAGCATTTCCCTTCTATTTAATACCAAAAAAAAAAAAAGGTAACAAATAGTGGGTATCCCACTCATTCATGGAGATTCCATGTCTTTTCTTCCTCTAATTGTACTGGGGTACACCGGGGGAGCTAGCCACATGGCCAGAGGGTACAACAACCAAAAAAAAAAAAGAAGAAACCAAACCCCCACACCCCCTTTTGGGCCTCTACTAAGAGACCAATGCTCTCACCCGTACTCACACCATATTGTATTATCTCTCCGTGTAGTGAATCGCCTCCCAAAAACAAGAAATTTATACACAAAACTCCAGCCCAAAAAAAAGGGGGAGGGTGTATATGGGTACAGTGTTATCCCACACTGTACATTTAAACCGCGTACACACGATCGGTTTTACCGATGAAAACAGTCCGATGGATTTTTTTCATCGGACAAACCGATCGTGTATGGGCCCCATCGGTCTTTTTTCCATCGGTGTCAAAAAATAGAAAATGTTTTAAATTTTTCCGATGGATAAAAAACCAATAGCAAATTCAGATCGTCTATGGGCAAGTCCATCGGTTAAAAAACCCACGCATGCTCAGAATCCAGTCGACGCATGCTCAGAAGCATTGAACTTCATTTTTCTCGGCTCATCAGAGTGTTTTACGTCACCGCGTTTGGAACGGTCGGTTTTTTGACTGATGGTGTGTAGGCAAGAACGATGGAAGTCAGCTTCATCGGTTTTCCGATGGAAAAATCCATCGGTTTAAAAACCATAGGAAATCCGATCGTGTGTACGAGGCTTAAGATGAAGTGCACCTATAAGTTTATATCTTGTGTCCATATATACATCTGTATATCTATACCTGTGCGTGAAAGCTATCCATAAAACCTAATTATATGTGCGGAACACAGGACCCATAAAAAAAGGGAATACTTCCATTATATATATATAAAAAATTTAAGAAAAAAAAGAAATTATTAAAATGATATCCTTCCCCCCCCCCTTGACCCCCCCCAAGAGAAAGGGGGGGTAAAATTGTGGACAGTTCAGCCCCCCCCCCCTGTCTGACCCCTATCTCCCATACCCCATTCCCCCTAATTCCCTCTATTACAAGGGAGTAAGGGGGAAGCATATACTATGTTCACTAAAGACTGTATTTTCTCAGTGGGTGAGAAAGACGGGCGATCAGAGGGCCATCGAATTCCGACAGAAATATGTACCCCACCTTGGGGCCTCTCCCCTTGGGCCGGGCCCACCCAGATTCTACCCTCTATATATTGCCAATCCGCTCCTGAGATATTAGTCCCATGAACATATATAGCCCATAGATCCCCCCTCAGTCACCCCCACTTCCAACAAGTAATCCGCATACTACTCCATTCCTAAATAAACTTTATGCCCTCAAACAGTGATTACCCTCCCATGCCTATTTAAAATCAGATTGTTATAAAGCAATACTTATTATATCCCCCAGACATTGAACCATCTCTGAAATCAATTGCGTAGGCATTGCATAAACATCCCTCCTATCTGTTCATACTTTATACAGGACCATGTCCAGCTTAAAATATAAAAAAAAAAAAAGGAGGGGGGGATAGGAAAGAAGGGGACACCAAAAGTAGGAATCTCACCTTCTGGTGAAAAAAAAAGGGGGAGATGGGGGAATAGTACCTGGGAATGACTGCGTATACTCTTCCGGGTAGTCTCTTTCCTATTAACAAGGCCATTTAATATTATGCCCATAGACAACAATAAAAAAAAAAAACGATAATCAGAAGGGTAGTAAGTATAAAAAAAAATTCTAATAGACCCCTCCAGAGTGACTCCTCCGCGACTCCCGCTGAGTGGTGGGTTCTTGCATCTGTGATCTACGCCTTAATCTGTTAATGCTAGTCTGCTGTACCGGGTGGTCCGGTCGTTGATCACGCTGGACCTGGGCCTGCAGTGGCCACAGCCGGTACTGGGAAGGGTGGGATATCCAGAAAAGAAAACAGGTCCAGGAGATCTGCTGGTCGGTGCAATGTAAAAGATGTTTCCGCCTTCCTGATGGTCAGAGTCTGGGAGAATCTTTATATTTGCTCCATTAAAATCCATGGATCCCAGTCTCCAGGCCTTACGTACAATGTCTTCTTTATAAGCATACCTTTGTAAACAGCACGTAATATCGCGTGGCTTACTCGTATCTATCGGGCCCAGAGCCCTATGTAATCGGTCTACCTCCAGCGACTCCGGCGGGTTAGGCTCCAAGACTCGTCTGAATATAGAAACCACTATATCTTTCAGCTCCTCCTGACCTATGGTTTCTGGGAGACCCCGAAGCTGTAGGTTTCCCCATCTGCTTCGGTCCTCAAGCTCCTTTGTTTGCAATTGTAGAGCCAAGGAATACTCTCTTTGTTTTACCAGCTCCTGTTCAATTGCTGCCGTCCTCTCTACTATCGTCTCTACTGCAGCTTCCCTATCTGTGACCCGCACCGCAAGCTGCTAAACCTCAGACCGGACCTCTTGTAGGTCCCGCTCATGTATCTCGGTCACCCGGAAGATCATAGCCTCTACGTCCGCCCAAGTAGGTAAGGTCTCTATGTCCGCCCTAGTAGATAATGCCCGCAGCAGTTCCTTTATCTCCCCGATCTCCGTGTCCACCCCCCCAGAAACCGGGCGCCGAACATCCGGTCCAAGGCCACGGACACCCGGAGGCAAGGAGCTTGATACATTTGAGTCAGATTGACCCATATGGTCCGTTATTTTGGGTTTACAACCACTTTAAATCTTTATTTGCAGATCTATGCCCTGAGAAAACCATAGAGGACCCCTCCATGTTTGGGGGGAGATGAACAGACATTTGGATTTGTACCTCCTCCCAGATATCTACATTAAACCATGTAATTTGATTTGTTTCATTAATCCTTGGTCCCTAGCCCTCAACTGCTTTTAGCTAGGCGAGGGTCAAAGCACTCAGTATTCTTAAGGGATCCTGGGAAAGCTGAGGATCTCAAATAATATGTACAGAAAAGTGTAACAACGCTGGTCAGATGATGCAATTTCTCTTGGTTTGTTTTAATGCTGCAATGTTGCATTTCCTATACTACCTGGAATAAAATAACTACACACTGTGTGATGATTGCTCAACTTATAAATCCACTTTTACTACTGGGGAATGTACCTGTTTGCTGTTTTATTTCCTCCACGACTGTTCCTTATAGGTGCATATATAATTATTCTTCATCTTTTGTGTAAACAAATTATGTTGTCACCATTAATTAAACTCTACATCAAAGAGGAATAGAATAAATACTTCACTTCTCCTACACAGAAAACAGTATTATATTAATAATATTTGCTGCACCTTGGTAATAATGTCTACATATGCATAGAAGGCTTCCACAGTATGAAAACTTGCAACTTGTTTTCGACCATTAGATGGCCACTGATGATGTAACTCCTGCGTATGGAAAAGTCTCTCAAAAAGCTCTAACCTAGCATTTTTTTATATTTTAATTAATTTTAATGACAAAATGCAAGGCGCCACTTTTAACCTTTTGACCTCTGGAAGGTTTTACCCCCTTCATGACCAGGGCATTATTTGCTATTCAGCATAGTACTAATTTAACCACTTAAGGACCGAGCCTCTTTTTTACACTTGTTGTTTACAAGTGTAGTGGCCTCACCCTCTCTCTCTTCTTTAGTGGATACTTTGGCTTCGGTCTAGGGGTACTTTGAAGGGGAGAGCGAAGTGCGCCACGGCCCATGTTCTCTAGATTACTGCGTGTAGAGGTGAAGGCCAGAATCAGATTACACCCGGGCTGTGTATACGCTCAGAGCCAAGTCTGTTCTGCTGATAACCCCCTTTGCTCCCAGTAATTGGAGTACCACACACACTGAAAAGGTCCAACACTTCTTTATTCCATAACGGCAAACAAATAGTCCTTTGCGAGCAGACAGTTTGAGACCCATAGAACAGTCCAGTATTGGTGGGGAGTAGGTCAAGGCACAATCTTCAAAGAAACTAAACCGTTGAGGTTTCACCAACGGTTGCTAAGCACAGTGGCTGTTAAATTGACTTTTTGGCTTCAGAGTCTCTTCCAGCGACTCTAGTGAACAGGAACTGGAGTTACCTTCGCTATGTTGCAGCCCCTGTCAGGGGGAAGACATCCCTCCAAGGGAGTTACCAGAGGCCCCGCCCTCACCGGGTAATGCTGTACCAGGCTATCCGGAAGGGTTACACTCCCCGGCCTCCTCGCCTCAGATACGGGTCCCAACACCTTAGGGCCCCTCGGACTCCTCCACCCTCGCGGAACCCAGTCGAAGTTACTGGGCCCCAGGCCTTGGTCATAGTACCTCACCCCAGGCTTAAGGTGCCTGGGATGGACTCCATCCCTCACTCCGGCCAGGTCAAGGGCACATGGGCCCGGATCTCCGGAACGCCAGCACCCAGGCCGAAGGTGCCTGGGTGCGGCCGCGTCCTCCAACTCTGAAAGCCCAAGGTCAGGGCGTCCGCCCCTTTTATCTCCTCTCCCTTTGCATCACAGCGGGTTCCCCGCCCCGCTGTACCGGCGCCAGGAAAGGACAAAGGGTACAGTCTTACGGTGCAGGTTCAACTCCGGCCCAGGGCGACAACGCCACCTGCAGGCCACAGGAAACCTTGCACCACCAGAGTCCTCCAAGAACAACAAAAGGGATTCTCAGATTCCCTAACAATTAGTACATCTGGGTTAATTAACCCAGATGCTCCCCCCAAATATAAATACCCGCTACACTCTCCCCCCTGTAATTTGACACTGGTCCCCAGTGTCTGGTCCAAACCCACACCCCACAAAGGTGGTGCATGAGCTCCGCCCAGAGACTAAACCATACAAATTAGCCCTGAATTGTGCCAAGACCTAGAATGGGAAAGGGAAAATATAAAACAGTAGAACTATAAAACTTTCAATAAAACACTTCTGACATTTACACATGCACCATCCTCCCTCTGACTATCTAAGGACCACCCACACTCAGCAGCCTTGACAGACGAATCTCCTGCAGAAGGGAAAAAACAACATCCTAACACAATGTGTGTTTTCTTGGAATGAACGGGCCTGTCCTTGAAAAGGCCCATTCGCTCCAATGAGTATGGTGATGCAAGTGTAAAAAAAAAACAGTCGTTGCGCAGCACTGCCACCTGGTGATAGTGCCACGGTAATGACACTTGGCCAAATCCTCCAGACAACTTTCCTTTCTTCTTTTCTCTGTGTCTACACTAACTACACCCCAAAGTCATTATCTTCTTTGCAGTGCAGGGAGAAAGAGGGAGAACAAACAGTAACAGCTCCCATTTCTCCAAAAGAGTAAAACGCCCAAATAAAAAAAAAACTAGGGCACAGTCCTTGTGTTCCGGCAAGTTCAGCAATGAACAATAATAGAGCACACAGGAGTCTTTTCCTCCTAAAGGTAGAACTTTGGTTTGCGGCAGGAACAGGGGCTTCAGGTGCTTATCGAAAGTCTCCACATTATACTCAATGTTCTCTCTGTCCTTGCGACAAATAAGCACCTTGTCCGCATGGATGTGCTGACCCAACATCCACTCCGCTTTACAGTCCCTGAACTTCTTGGACACGGGGGATGAGCATGAAAGATATCGGCGAGCATGGGGCACTTTAAGCTTTTCCCAGACAAACTCATCATACCATCGCTGCCGCAGAACCTCCACTTCAAAAAGCAAGTCCCGGGGTAGGTATGGGTACTCCCACCCATATTCACGGGCAACTCTCTGACAGAAGAGCCGCTGTAGCCGGGCCAGAGGTGGCATGGTGGCACGGTCTCCTTCTCCAGGCTGGACTATGGACTCCGGATGCCGAGGTACTTTAACTACCGGAGGTACTTTAACTACCTCCGTTGGCTTGGACTTGGGAGCCCGCAGCAATGAACGATGCGTTCCCGCCACCGGAACGGATGAAACAGTTGGCGATTCACAGGATGGAAGGGTAGGCAAGAGACCAGATTCCTCCCCGGCCTCCGGGACCTCCACTCGGGGTGTACTATCCCCTGTAGACATGGGCAGATCCCTTGGTGCGCGGAGCGTGGGTAACGGCATCTTGTCCCAACCCTTGCGGTGAAAGACCTCGTCAATCTCGCCATCATCGCCAGCATCTGACAGCGACTCTAGGTCGGAGGTGTCGTACATTTCCGCGGGCAGGTAATTCCCAGTAGATGGAGAATCACCCTCCCTCACAGGCTCCACCGACAATGGACTCCCGACACCTCCAACCACACACACAGTCCCAACCCCTGGCTCACCTGGGCCTTCAGAAGAACAGGGATGTCCAGGGCTCTTCCCGCCGGATCCATCCAGGCCAGGCAAGCGGCGGGGAGAAGCTCTTCCACAACCATAGGATGCCTGTACAAGGCCGACTTTCCTCTTCGGAGGTGGGAGCAGGGAGCTTGTGGTGACCGAAGCAGCATCCTCTGATTTTTCCATCTCAGTCTCTGTTTGGGCACTCTCTTTGCCATGGTCAGTGCGCACAGAAATCTCCGCAAAAGCCTGGATCTCCCCTTCCGGAGTGGCGGTACCCGTGAGGCAGTTGAGGTGGAAGGCCCGGGGCCTTTCTGTGAATGGTTCCACCTCAAAAAGAAACTCCTTGCAGGCCTCACATCGCCCGAATGGCTTCAAGCTGACCACCAGTCCTGAGCAGCCGGGACAGATTGTCATGGATATGCAGTAGTGTTTGTCTGTCAGCTTACCTTCCTTCCCATGTGTTCATCTTAGAGGCCTGAACCCTTTCACCTGGCTTCCTTTATAATCTCCTCCCAGCCTGACTCCACCCCAGGCCCTATCACAGAACACTATATTAACCTGTGCACTGCAAGCCTGCTTTGCTGATCAACGTGTTTGTTAGGCATTGTGTGTTTGGGTTCCTGCCTGCCGTGTGCTACGTCTGTCTCTCTGTTACGTTATTGGCTTGTCCCCGACTATCCCTGTCTGCTCGTGACCCTTGACCTTCAGCTCGTTCTTTCGTTATCCTTGTCTGCTTGTGGCCCCTGACCTTCAGCTTGTTATTCGGTTTTCTCATATCTTGTGCTGCTGCTTCCCCTCTTTTCCCCTTATCCTACGGGGCGTGAGCTAGGAAACTCCAGGGGCCGCGACCTGGTCCCAGCCTGCAGCATAACATCCTCACCACTAGAGGCCCTGGAGAAGACCTGCTGGGTCTTAGACTCCGCGCCCTGGGGAATCTTGGCTCTAGCTTCCGTTAGGATCCCGGTTGTGCTCCTCTGGTCCCGCTTTCCACAACCACCCAGTTTCCTATCCGCAGCAGTCAGCCATAGGGTTCACTACCTTGCGGTGCACTCCTGTCCCCCTACGGTGTGCATCTGTCACCTGGCCACAGGTGACCTTGACAGTTTGATCAGCCATGAACCCGGCTGACATCCCGCTCCCCGCGGATGATCCATTGCAGGGCATAGTTTGCAGACTTGAAACCCAGGAATCGAATCAGACTCAGGTGATGCGATTCCTCCAGGATCTGGCTTCTCGCTTCGAGCAGCTTCAGGCCTCCTTGGGAACCCTGAATCCGCAACCTCAAATACAACCAGTGGCTGCACCTATTGCACCAGTCGCAGCCACACACTCACTACAACTGCCTGCTCCGTCCCGTTTCTCTGGGGACTCCAAGGCTTGCAGGGCGTTCCTTAGCCAATGCACAATTCATTTTGAGCTCCAGCCCCAAAACTTCCTGTCTGATCGGGCTAAGGTATCCTATATCATTTCCCTCCTCTCTGGTGAAGCTTTAGCCTGGGCAGCCCCTCTGTGGGAACTGAATGATCCAGTGGTTTCTAGCCTGTCTGGCTTTGTCACGTACCTGACGGTGACAAGCCCGGTTAGCAGAGGGAGGCCTCCCTTACGGCTCCCACCGGCGGCCCCTGGTGGTATAACAGGAAGCACGGAGGTGGAAGGGGTACGAGTGCCTGGCAGGATCAAGAACTACCGCAGGTGATCAGGAACCAGCAGGTGAGGAGGCAGGAACCAGGAACTACAGCAGGTGAGTGGACAGGAACCAGGAACTACAGCAGGTGAGTAGACAGGAACCAGGAACTCAGAAGATGACCCGGACCGGGAGGCACAGCAGGTAGACTGGAACCACTGGGCAGCAGCAGACGAACAGGAACCAGCAGATGAGCAGACAGGAACCAGGAACTGCAGCAGGTGAGTAGACAGGAACCAGGAACTCAGCAGATGACCCGGACCGGGAGGCACAGCAGGTAGACTGGAACCACTGGGCAGCAGCAGGTGAACAGGAACCAGCAGATGAGCAGACAGGAACCAGCAGATGAGCAGACAGGAACCAGCAGATGAGCAGACAGGAACCAGGAACTCAGCAGATGACCCGGACCGGGAGGCACAGCAGGTAAACTGGAACCACTAGGCAGCAGCAGGTGAACAAGAGCCAAGGTCAGGCAGGATCGTCAGACAAGCCGGGGTCGGGTAAACTGGCAGGCAGCGAGGCACAAAAGGATCAGGCAATACCGAAGTCAGAAAACAGGCCGATGGTCAGGTACAGGCAGATAGCAGGAGGGTCACAGGAAGCCGGGTCAGATACAGGTAAACAAGGCAGATCAGGTCACTTGGGATAAACTGCTGTAGAGCAGACAGCAGGGACTGTCTGCAAGTGAGGAGTTTAAATAGCCCTTCGGGCATCACCTGCGGGGGCGGGAACCAGGAAGTCCAGGGCGTCTGTTCCTGACAGGGTTTCCATGACATTGCCCCCCCCAAGGGGCAGCCTCCTGATGCCCCTAGGAGCAAACTTCTCGGGGTGAGACCTCCTGAAGGCTTGTATCAGGTCTTTGGCGTGAATGTTCTCTTCGGGTTCCCAGGAGTTCTCTGGTCCGTAACCCTTCCATTTTATTAAAAATTGACTCTGGCTATTTCTTCTTCGTGCGTCTAAAATAGCTTCTACCTCGAATTCCTGTTCCCCGTCTATGATGACGGGATCAGGGCGAGTCGGGGTCCGACCTGGGAATGGGTTGGAGACTGACGGTTTCAATAGAGAAACATGAAAAACAGGGTGGACCCTCAGGGAGTCGGAGAGCTCCAGCTCGTAGGCCACCTCGTTGATTTTCCTTTTGATAGGAAAAGGCCCTAGAAACTTGGGGCCCAATTTCTTGGACGGGCAAGCCAATCTTAGATTGATGGTGGAAAGCCATACTTGGTCGCCCGGTGCCAGCGCTAATTCACCCCGTCTCCTCCTGTCGTAGACCGTCTTGTTATACTCCTGAGTTCTTGCCATGGCTTCGCATAGAAGCTGGTTGTTAGAGGAGAAGAAATTCACTTTTTCCAGAACTGCGGGCACTGAGCACTCAGGGAGAGAGTTGGGCAGAAATGTGGGGTGAAACCCGAAGTTCGCAAAAAATGGGGTCTGGTTAGTTGCGGAGTGGATGGAGTTATTGTAGGAGAACTCCGCTAGCGGAAGCAGGGAGAGCCAGTCATTCTGAGCAAAGGAGGAGAAACAACGCAAATATTGCTCGAGGGTCTGATTTGTTCTCTCAGTCTGTCCGTTGGTTTGAGGGTGGTAAGCCGAAGAGAATGATAGCTCTATTCCCAGAGTCTTGCAGAGGGACCTCCAGAACCGGGAGGTAAATTGTACCCCCCGATCGGAGACTATATTAGCAGGTACCCCGTGGAGCCTGACGACTTCTTTAATGAACATTTGTGCAGTTTCCGGGGCCAAGGGGGTCCCTCTCATAGGAACAAAATGTGCCATCTTGGACAGACGGTCCACAATCACAAAGATGGTGGTGTGATTCTCAGCCGGGGGGAGTTCAACTATGAAGTCGATAGAAAGCATTTTCCACGGTCTCTCTGGAACGGGTAAGGGCTTCAGTAGTCCCCAGGCTTTGGATCTGGACCCTTTATTCCGGGTACATGTAGTACAGGACTCCACGAACCTCCTGCAATCCTCGCGTAGTCGAGGCCACCAGAAGGTACGTTGTACCAACTCAGTGGTCTTAGCCACGCCAAAGTGCCCAGCAAGGGCATGATCGTGGCAGAGCTCTAGCACGGTTATCTTTAGTTCTTCTGGTATGAATATCCTGTCTTGGTGCCAGAGTAATCCATCCTTGGTTTGCAGATCCAGTTCAGGAGAGGGTTCCTGTCTAGTGGTGGCTTGTCTGATCCGGGAGAGTAGGTCCTCCTGAAGTAGGAGAAAATTCCCAGGAGCGAGGATTGTATCGGGTGAGGAGAGTTCTTTGGATCCATGAAACATTCGGGACAAGGCGTCAGGTTTAGTGTTCTTGGCACCGGGGCGGTATGTCACATGGAAGGAGAACCGGGAAAAAAACAGGGCCCATCTGGCTTGTCGTGGTTTTAGTCTTTTTGCAGTTTTCAGGTACTCTAAGTTCTTATGGTCGGTGAATACTAAGATCGGGTGAGCAGCACCTTCAAGTAAGTACCTCCATTCTTCCAGGGCGGACTTAATCGCCAAGAGTTCCCGGTCTCCCACGTCATAGTTCTTTTCTGCCGCAGATAATTTGCGAGAAAAGAAAGCCACCGGATGAAGCAAAGCCTTGGTTCCTTGCCTCTGTGACAATATTGCCCCTACTGCAACCTCAGAAGCATCTACCTCAAGTACAAATGGTAGGGAGGAATCTGGGTGTTTTAAGATGGATGCAGAGGTGAAGAGCCCTTTGAGATCCTCAAAGGCCTTTTGGGCCTCAGGGGACCAGTGGAAGCGGGTACCTTGCTTGGTTAGCTGAGTAATGGGTGCAATGATGGCGGAGAACCCCCGGATGAATTTACGATAAAAGTTGGCGAATCCAACGAACCGTTGGATTCCCTTCTTATCCACTGGCGCTGGCCAGTCCAAGATTGCGGTGATCTTCTGTGGGTCCATCCTGATGCCTTCGCCAGAGATGATTAATCCCAGAAATGCTATGCTCTCCCGCTGTACTCGCATTTCTCAGCCTTCGCATATAGTTTATGCTGCCGAAGCCGGTCTAACACACTTCTGACATGCCTGCGATGAGAGTCAAGGGAGGAAGAGAAGATTAGTATGTCATCTAAATAAGCAATCACAAAGAGATCTAAAAAGTCCCGAAGAACATCATTAATTAAATACTGGAAGGTGGCAGGGGCATTGCACAGCCTGAAGGGCATCACTAAATATTCGAAATGTCCGAACCGGGAGCGGAAGGCGGTTTTCCACTCATCGCCCTCCTTGATTCGGACCAGGTTATAGGCTCCCCGGAGGTCAAGCTTAGTAAAAATAACGGCAGCTCCCAATCTTTGGAACAACTCTGGTACCAGAGGAAGAGGATAACGATTTTTAATGGTGACCTTATTTAGTTCACGGTAGTCCACACATGGCCTGAGGGTATGGTCCTTCTTTTCTACAAAGAAAATGCCTGCGCCTGCTGGCGACGTAGAGGGGCGAATGAACCCCTTTAAAAGGTTCTCATCGATGTAGTCCTTCAGGGCCCCCTGTTCCACCTCCGTTAAAGGAAAAATCCTACCGAAAGGAATAGCTGCTCCGGGAAGTAGATCAATGGGGCAGTCGTAGGCTCGTGGGGTGGTAGTGTCTCTGCCCCCTGTTTACTAAACACATCGAGAAAGTCCAGGTAAGCGTCAGGGATGGCCTGACGTATTCCGGCCTCAGTGTCGGTACACATTAAGGTGGCAGGCCTAGGGGGTTTGTGTGAGCCACAGGACCGTTGGCAGTAGGAGGAAGGAAACGTGATCACCCCCGTGACCCAGTTAATGGTAGGATTATGGGCTTGTAGCCAGGGCATACCGAGAATTATGGGGAACAGTGGAGAGGAGATAATATCCAGCCGTAGATATTCTCGGTGCACCCCGGTAGAGGAGAAGACAGTGACAGGTAGGGGAGCCGTCTCTTCGACCACGGGCCCCGACTTGATAAGGGACCCATCAGCCAGGTGAACCCGTAGTCCATGGGTCTTGGGAAGCAGAGGAATAAGTTGAGTACGGGCAAAAGTTGAGTCCATGAAGCAACTACAAGCCCCAGAGTCAATAATTGCGACGACTTGCAGGGTCCTTCCTGGGAGCTGCAGGGAGATAGAAAGAGCGAAGTGAGAGGAGGATTTAGTCTGAGGGTTGATCACAGCAGGGAATACTGACAAGCACTTACGGAACTTCAGGGGACAGTTCCTAACGAAGTGACCGGGCTCCCCGCAGTACAGGCACAGGTTGTGCGCGCGTCGGCGTTGGCGTTCCTCCGGAGTAAGGGAAGGGCGGAGGACCCCAAGCTGCATGGGTTCAGGAGCATCGTACGAGGGGGTCAAGGGTGCTGCAGAAGCTGGGTGCGGATGACTGGGGACCCGGGGAAGCATCCAGGTCAGCCGGGTGAAGCCCGTGGCCCTCTCAACCCTCCGTTCCCTCAGGCGTCGGTCGATCTGAATTGTCAGATTGATCAGTAGGTTCAAATTTTCTGGTATTCCTACCCTAGCCAGTTCGTCCTTCAATGGGTCAGAAAGGCCTATGCGAAACTGGTGACGGAGGGCAGCGTCATTCCAGCTGGTGTCTGCGCTCCAGCGCCTGAATTCAGCTACATAATCTTCCGCTGCTCTGCGTCCCTGCTGAAGGGTCCGCAGGGCGTTCTCTGCAGTGACCGAGAGCTGAGGGTCCTCGTACAATTGGGCAATGGCGTCAAAAAAAAGTGTAAGGCTGTCCAAGGACGCATCTTTGCGTTCTAGCAGGCGGTGGGCCCAGTTCTGTGGGTCTCCGGAAAGCAGCGAAATTACAAAGCCCACCTTGGTAGCTTCTAAGGAAAAGGTGCGGGGCTGTAAGGCAAAGTACAACTCACAAGAGTTCCGGAAAGCCCTGAACTTGCTCCGGTCCCCGGAGAATCTTTCGGGTGTAGGGACCCTGGGTTGAGGGGGAAGCATGACCACCGTGGGCGCAGCTCCTGCCCCGGCGGAAGAAGTGGAGGCACGTGGACCCCCTTGAGCTCCATCGGGGTTGGTGAGGGCCCGCACTTGTCCTTCCAGGTGAGTGTAGCCTTGCTGGAGGCTCTTAACGGCCTCGGTCAGTCCCGCCAGGTGTCGGCATAGTTCCTCCATAGGTGAGGCTCCCTGCTCGGGCTCAGACATGGCTGTCTGCTACTGTCACATACCTGACGGTGACGAGCCCGGTTAGCAGAGGGAGGCCTCCCTTACGGCTCCCACCGGCGGCCCCTGGTGGTATAACAGGAAGCACGGAGGTGGAAGGGGTACGAGTGCCTGGCAGGATCAAGAACTACCGCAGGTGATCAGGAACCAGCAGGTGAGGAGGCAGGAACCAGGAACTACAGCAGGTGAGTGGACAGGAACCAGGAACTACAGCAGGTGAGTAGACAGGAACCAGGAACTCAGAAGATGACCCGGACCGGGAGGCACAGCAGGTAGACTGGAACCACTGGGCAGCAGCAGATGAACAGGAACCAGCAGATGAGCAGACAGGAACCAGCAGATGAGCAGACAGGAACCAGGAACTGCAGCAGGTGAGTAGACAGGAACCAGGAACTCAGCAGATGACCCAGACCGGGAGGCACAGCAGGTAGACTGGAACCACTGGGCAGCAGCAGGTGAACAGGAACCAGCAGATGAGCAGACAGGAACCAGCAGATGAGCAGACAGGAACCAGCAGATGAGCAGACAGGAACCAGGAACTCAGCAGATGACCCGGACCGGGAGGCACAGCAGGTAAACTGGAACCACTAGGCAGCAGCAGGTGAACAAGAGCCAAGGTCAGGCAGGATCGTCAGACAAGCCGGGGTCGGGTAAACTGGCAGGCAGCGAGGCACAAAAGGATCAGGCAATACCGAAGTCAGAAAACAGGCCGATGGTCAGGTACAGGCAGATAGCAGGAGGGTCACAGGAAGCCGGGTCAGATACAGGTAAACAAGGCAGATCACGTCACTTGGGATAAACGCTGTAGAGCAGACAGCAGGAACTGTCTGCAAGTGAGGAGTTTAAATAGCCCTTCGGGCGTCACCTGCGGGGGCGGGAACCAGGAAGTCCAGGGCGTCTGTTCCTGACAGGGTTTCCATGACAGGCTTCTTGAAACTTTTTCGGAATATCTTCGAAGAACTGGCTCGTGTCTCTTCAGCGGCCAGCGCCCTTTTACGTCTCCGCCAAGAGTCTGCTTCTGTGGGACAGTATGCCCTTCATTTCCGCATACTGTCGGCTGAGTTGAGCTGGAACAATGAAGCCTTAGTCGCAACCTTTTTGCATGGCCTGTCTGATAGAGTGAAGGATGAATTAGCAGGAAGAACCATCCCCACTGATCTGGCCGGCGTTATCTCCTTGTGTAACCAGATCGATATTCGCTTTCAGGAGAGGACCTTAGAAAAGCAACGCCAGCACTCCTTGGTTCTTAGTCAGCCTGAGCTCCCCTCTCTTCGACCCGTAGAGCATCTCCTACCAGCTGAGGAACCCAAGCAGCTGGGTCGGACCAGGCTATCCCCCGAGGAACGTGCTAGGCGCAGAACTCTTGGTCTGTCTTTACTGTGGGGGCAAAGGTCATTTTCGTGACACTTGCTCTCTTTGTCCAGAAAAACGTTCGGGTCCACTTCATCTGGAAAGTGGAGTATTGGACCCAGAAATATCACCTTCCCCTTCTCGTCTTCTGCTTTCTGTGTTCCTTCATGTTGGTGCTTCTTCTCATTCGGTCTCAGCATATCTGGATTCCGGAGCCGCTGGTAATTTCATGGACTGGGAAATCGCATCGTCCATGAGACTTACTCTTTTGCCCCTCACCACGCCATTGGTGGTCTTGGCGATTGATGGTACTGTTCTCCCAGGGGGACCTATCCGCTTCCAGACCCTCCCTGTTAAGATGTCGGTAGGGACACTCCACCAGGAGTGGATATCCTTCCTTATCTTACCCAAGGCCTCAACGCCTATAATTTTGGGTCTCCCATGGTTACAGCTCCATTCTCCTCATGTGGACTGGACTACTGGACAGATCCTGGCTTGGGGTCCCTCCTGTTCCTCGTCCTGCCTACCCAAGGTTGCCCCCTGTGAACCTGAGCCGGTCATTCATTCCAGGTTGCATAACCATTTACATTTCTCTGTCCCTAACCACCCTTGGACGCACAGCCAGGCTAGCTTGTCTACAAGTCCTGCAGTCGCTACGTCTTGCGATGCGATTCAGGTAGTCGCTACACCTGACTCAGCTATTCACTCTGCCTCTGTACTAGTTATGCCAGTCCAGCCCATGCCCAGTGAGCCTCCTACTGTTTCTTGTTCAGGACATTCTGCTTGTCCTTCAGCTATTCAGCTTGACTCCGGCGACATGTCACCTTCTAACCAACCTGACTTCAGGGTTCCACTGACATCTGCCCAGTCTGATGGTCCTGTGCAAGATGACCAGTTCCCCTTTAAGGGTCTAGGGGACCCTCCTCAGATTCCTGTTGATCCTCTCATGCCCTTGCTTATTCCTAGAGAGCCTTTGGTCCTCAATAGATCTTCTTGTCATCTCCCTACCTCGTTTTCGGTCTCTGAGGATAATCCTAAGTACGAGGTTAGACAAGTTCTGGATTCTCGGCTCTGCAAAGGCATTCTTCAGTACCTTGTGCATTGGAGAGGTTTTGGTCCTGAGGAGGCGTCTTGGATCGCTGCATCTGATGTCGCTGCACCTCATCTGTTGAGGAGGTTTCATCAGAGATTTCCCTTTAAGCCTGGGCCCAGGCGGGGGAGGGCCCATAAGAAGGAGGGTACTGTCATGGATATGCAGTAGTGTTTGTCTGTCAGCTTACCTTCCTTCCCATGTGTTCATCTTAGAGGCCTGAACCCTTTCACCTGGCTTCCTTTATAATCTCCTCCCAGCCTGACTCCACCCCAGGCCCTATCACAGAACACTATATTAACCTGTGCACTGCAAGCCTGCTTTGCTGATCAACGTGTTTGTTAGGCATTGTGTGTTTGGGTTCCTGCCTGCCGTGTGCTACGTCTGTCTCTCTGTTACGTTATTGGCTTGTCCCCGACTATCCCTGTTTGCTCGTGACCCTTGACCTTCAGCTCGTTCTTTCGTTATCCTTGTCTGCTTGTGGCCCCTGACCTTCAGCTTGTTATTCGGTTCTCTCATATCTTGTGCTGCTGCTTCCCCTCTTTTCCCCTTATCCTACGGGGCGTGAGCTAGGAAACTCCAGGGGCCGCGACCTGGTCCCAGCCTGCAGCATAACATCCTCACCACTAGAGGCCCTGGAGAAGACCTGCTGGGTCTTAGACTCCGCGCCCTGGGGAATCTTGGCTCTAGCTTCCGTTAGGATCCCGGTTGTGCTCCTCTGGTCCCGCTTTCCACAACCACCCAGTTTCCTATCCGCAGCAGTCAGCCATAGGGTTCACTACCTTGCGGTGCACTCCTGTCCCCCTACGGTGTGCATCTGTCACCTGGCCACAGGTGACCTTGACACAGATCACACCGAGGGCCTCTATGTCTCTGCATACATACAGAGCCAAACGTCCTCAGGGCCTGAGTCTTATTCCTGTATCTGTTATGGAAGCAGCAAAGGAAGTCATCTTCATGGGGTAAGGAACCGAAATCCACGGGGTACTTGAGGTCATCCCGACTGTCTGCTGCTCCATTGCGCACTGACCAACACACGCCAGAATCCCCACGTGACTACTCCCACAGTCTGCACTTCTTTGCGGGCTTTCCCTTCTCCCCGCCCACGAACTGCGCAGCTATGGTGTGCCTAGTGGCGCGCCTGCCAACATGGCCGACCTACTCGGAACTCTACCGGGCAACAAAGTCCAAACACAGACGTTCCCAGCTCCATACACGAAACACACATCCCGGACTTACGAGCCCCCACGTTTAGCGGCCTCACCCTCTCTCTCTTCTTTCGTGGATACTTTGGCTTCGGTCTAGGGGTACTTTGAAGGGGAGAGTGAGGTGTGCCATGGCCCATGTCCTCTAGATTACTGCGTGTAGAGCTGAAGGCCAGAATCAGATTACACCCGGGCTGTGTATACGTTCAGAGCCAAGTCTGTTCTGCTGATAACCCCCTTTGCTCCCAGTAATTGGAGTACCACACACTGAAAAGGTCCAACACTTATTTTTTCCATAACGGCAAACAAACAGTCCTTTGCGAGCAGACAGTTTGAGACCCATAGAACAGTTCAGTATTGGTGGGGAGTAGGTCAAGGCACAATCCTCAAAGAAACTAAACCGTTGAGGTTTCACCAACGGTTGCTAAGCACAGTGGCTGTTAAATTGACTTTTTGGCTTCAGAGTCTCTTCCAGCGACTTTAGTGAACAGGAACTGGAGTTACCTTCGCTACGTTGCAGCCCCTGTCAAGGGGAAGACATCCCTCCAAGGGAGTTACCAGAGGCCCCGCCGTCACCGGGTAATGCTGTACCAGGCTATCCGGAAGGGTTACACTCCCCGGCCTCCTCGCCTCAGATACGGTTCCCAGCACTTTAGGGCCCCTCGGACTCCTCCACCCTCGTGGAACCCAGTCGAAGTTACTGGGCCCCAGGGTTTGGTCATAGTACCTCACCCCAGGCTTAAGGTGCCTGGGATGGACTCCATCCCTCGCTCCAGCCAGGTCAAGGGCACCTGGGCCCGGATCTCCGGAACGCCAGCACCCAGGCCGAAGGTGCCTGGGTGCGGCCGCGTCCTCCAACTCTGAAAGCCCAAGGTCAGGGCGTCCGCCCCTTTTATCTCCTCTCCCTTTGCATCACAGCGGGTTCCCCGCCCCGCTGTACCGGCGCCAGGAAAGGACAAAGGGTACAGTCTTACGGTGCAGGTTCAACTCTGGCCCAGGGCGACAACGCCACCTGCAGGCCACAGGGAACCTTGCACCACCAGAGTCCTCCAAGAACAACAAAAGGGATTCTCAGATTCCCTAACAATTACTACATCTGGGTTAATTAACCCAGATGCTCCCCCCCAAATATAAATACCCGCTACACTCTCCCTCTGTAATTTGACACTGGTCCCCAGTGTCTGGGCCCGGATCTCCGGAACGCCAGCACCCAGGCCGAAGGTGCCTGGGTGCGGCCGCGCCCTCCAACTCTGAAACCCCAAGGCCATGGCGTCCGCCCCTTTTATCTCCTCTCCCTTTGTGTCACAGCGGGTTCCCCGCCCCACTGTACCGGCGCCAGGAAAGGACAAAAAGGTACAGGCTTGCGGTGCAGGTTCAACTCCGGCCCAGGGCGACAACGCCACCTGCAGGCCACAGGAAACCTTGCACCACCAAAGTCCTCCAAGAACCACAAAAGGGATTCTCAGATTCCCTAACAATTAGTACATCTGGGTTAACTAACCCAGATGCCCCCCCCCCCAAATTTAAATACCCGCTACACAAGTTTTATATATATATATATATATATATATATAATGATTTTAACACCCCAGAGAATAAAATGGCGGTCGTTGCAATACTTTCTGTCACACCGTATTTGCGCAGTGGTCTTACAAGCGCACTTTTTTGGTAGAAAAAAAAACACTTTTTTTTAAATAAAAAAATAAGACAACAGTAAAGTTAGCCCAATTTTTTTTATATTGTGAAAGATAATGTTACGCAGATTATATTGGTACCCAACATGTCATGCTTCAAAATTGCGCCCGCTCGTCAAATGGCCACAAACTTTTACCCTTAAAAATCTTGATAGGCGATGTTTAAACGTTTTTTGAGTTACAGAGGAGGTCTAACGATCACGGCGATACCTAACGTGTGGTTTATACACCGTTTTCATATGCGGGTGCTACTCACTTATGCGTTCGCTTCTGCGCGCGGACTCGTCGGGACGGGGCGCTTTAAAAAATGTTTTTGTTCTTATTTATGTTACTTTTTGAATTTTTTGATTTTGACACTGTCTTTTTGGAAAAAAAAATTGGGTCACTTTTATTCCTATTACAAGGAATGTAAACATCCCTTGTAATAGAAAAAAAAGCATGACAGGACCTCTTAAATATGAGATCTGGGGACAAAAATACAAAGATATTTAGAATAAACTGCAATAAAAATAAAAAATAAAAATGTCACTTGGAAAAAAAAAAATTCTCCTTTAAGATCTATGAGTGAATGTGATGTTTGAAGTCACTTCCGCCCTCCCATGCTATGGAGCCGAGCGGGGGCCATCTTCCCCTCAGTCGGCAGCCGGGCATCCACGGGAGAGGACGCGATCGTTTCTGCCGCTACCGGCGGGTCCGGTAAGCGGCGGAGATGGCCGGAGCGCGGTTGGGCACCTCTCCCGCTGCCGATAAAAGTGATCTCGTGGCGAATCCACCGCGGAGAGACCACTTTTATCGCAAAGAGAAGCGCACGCCGTTCCCGAAAATACCAGGGTTATGGCAGCTAGCTGCTGCCATAACCCTGGTATTTAGCATCAAAGTACAGAAGTACGGGTACGGCGATTTGCGTGAAGTGGTTAATTGAAAATTGCTCAGTCATGTAACACTGCACCTAAATGAAATTTTCATATAATTTTTTTCAGACAAACAAAGCTTTATTTTGGTGGTATTTGGACACCACTCGTGCTTTTTTTCTTTTTAACCACTTCCATACTGGGCACTTATACACCTTCCTGCCCAGACCAATTTTCAGCTTTCTGCGCTGTTGCACTTTGAATGACAATTGCGCGGTCATGCTACACTGTACCCAAACTATATTTTTATCATTTTGTTCCCACAAATAGAGCTTTCTTTTGGTGGTATTTGATCACCTCTGCGATTTTTATTTTCTGCTAAAAAAATCAAAAAAAGACCGAAAATTTTGAAAGAAATAAAGTTTTTTTGTTTCAGTTACAAAACTTTGTAAATAAGTATGTTTTCTCCTTCACTGATGGGCACTGATGGGGCTGCACTGACGGGCACAGATAAGGCGGCACTGATGGGCACTGATGAGGTGGCACGGATGGGCAACGATAGGCGGCACGGATGGGCAATGATAGGCAGCACGGATGGGCATAGATAGGCGGCACGGATGGGCACAGATAGGTGGCACGGATGGGCACAGATAGGTGGCACAGATGGGCACAGATAGGCGGCACGGATAGGCACAGATAGGCGGCACAGATAGGCAGCACGGATGGGCATGGATAGGCGGCATGGATGGGCACAGATGGGCACTGATAGGTGGCATGGATGGGCACTGATAGGTGGCATGGATGGGCACTGATAGGTGGCACTGTACTGTACTAATGGATGGCAATCAGTGCCAAACAATAATGCCTGCCAATCAGTGGAGCCCATTGTGGGCACTGATTGGCATCCATTGTGGGCACTGATTGGCATCCATTACTTGTATATAATTAGCATCCCTGGTGGTCTAGTGTGCAATACCTATAGGTGGGCTTCCCTGGTGGTCTAGTGGCATCCCTGGTGGTCCAGTGTGGGCATCCTTGGGGGGGGCTGCGCTGGTAATGGATCAGCACAAACCCCCCCTGTCAGAGGAGCAGCCGATCGGCTCTCCTCTACTCGCGTCTGACAGACACGAGTGAGGAAAAGCCGATGACCGGCTTTTCCTGTTTACATCGTGATCAGCCGTGATTGGACGCGGCTGATCACGTGGTAAAGAGTCTCCGTCGGAGACTCTTTACCTAGATCGGTGTTGCGGGGTGTCAGACTGACATCCCGCAGCAACGATCGCCGCGATGCGCGCCCCCGGGGGCGCGCAGCGGCTCAAAATCCTGAGGACGTCGTATGACGTCCAGTCAGGATTTTGAAACCACTTTGCTGCCGTCAATCTGTTATAGGGCGGGCGGCAAGTGGTTAATATATGATTAGAAATCAAAAAAGACCAACAATTTTGAAAAAATATATATTTTCTACTTTTTGTTATAAAACAGATCCAATAAAATCAAATTTCTTCATAAATTTAGGCCAACATGTATTTTGCTACATGTCTTTGGTACAAAATTCTCAATGAGTGTACATTAATTGGTTATCGTGAAAGTTATAGCGTCTACAAACTATGGTACAATGAGTCTGCAAAATACTCATCATGTCTCTTATCAAATACCTTGGGCATACACCTTTTCAGAACAATATCCTTTCCAGCCTTTGATTGTACTGTCTCTTTTAAAAATGTGACCATTTCCCGACTACCTAAGCTGGCTATAGATGTGTAGACAAAACGAGTAGATAGCACATCACTTTCTTATTCAAGATAGCCATGCGCTCCACCGCGCCGAAAGTGACGTCACCGCATGTGACATAAAATAACATGGCTCCACCTAAAAGCATTTAATCCGTGTGACGTCTTCAGAGGAAAGAAGTGATGTGCCACTGAACTATATGAAAGCTGTTATTTAATACATTGCTTATAAGTGCAATTATTTAGTATTTATTATTTGAATAAACAGTGTTACACTATTGTGGCTTTTTCTCTGGTCTGCTATCTGAGTGTGAAGATGAAAAGGAGTGGTGGGGTGGTTTGCAGTGTACCAAGCAGAGAAATCTGGGACAAAGGAGAGATCTTAAAATTATTTAAAGAAATGCATCGCATACTAGCACATTATGAAAGACATACTTTGAAACAAAGCGCTCAAGCAGTGTGCTGTCATCGCTGTAGATGCTTCAATCTTCCCCCGGACTTCCTTCAGTGTTTGCCGTTGAATGGCTGAGCCGAGATTATGTCACTCCTGTGCATGGCGCAGGAGTCACCGCCACAACACAGAGCTCTGAAGGAACAGCATGGGTATGCTGTTCCTTCAGAGCACATGCGCCAGTGATGTCACCCACAGCCAACCGAGCTAATATCTCCTAAATGGTCCACGTTTAGGAGATATTCATTTAACCTCCAGGTAAGCTTTATTATAAATTTACCTGTAGGTTAAAATTAAAATGCAGAGTTTACTACTACTTTAACCCCATAGGTCTGTATGGTCAAAGCTAAGGAGCGGTGATCCGACAATCCTAGTAAATAGTCAATGTCAAGAAGGTCTGCTAGATGGGAAGGTTTGAGAACACAAAGTCAATGTCAGAAGAAGTTTTGTAAGTAGAGGAAAAGCATGAATATACCATGCGGGGGGGGGGGGGGGGGGGGCCTGGATGCAACAGATGTGTCAAGTTAAAGGGGTTGTAAAGATTCGTTTTTTATTTTCTAAATAGGTTCCTTTAAGCTAGTGCATTGTTGGGTCACTTACCTTTTCCTTCGATTTACCTTCTAAATGTTTTTTTTCTTTGTCTGAATTTCTCACTTCCTGTTTCTACTCAGTAAACTTCACACCATCATCCGAGTGGTGTTTAGTCAGCCAGAACAGCTTACTGAACAGCTTACTGAGGAGGAACAGGAAGTGAGAAATTCAGGCAAAGAAAACAAAGAAAAACACATTTAGAAGGTAAATCGAAGGAAAAGGTAAGTGAACCAACAATGCACTAGCTTAAAGGAACCTATTTAGAAAATAAAAAACGAACCTTTACAACCCCTTAAAGGGGATACATTGAAATGAAAGTAAATAAAGTCTGTTCAGAACAATAAGGGTGACATTTTGTCATATAATGTGTACAGCATTTCTGAGGAAACTGGTGGTGGTAGATATAGGTTAACAAGAATGTACCTTTTTAGACCATAAGGTAATAATTAGGATAACATATTTACCTTTGGATCTGTATGTATATTGTCTATGGTGTGGGGAAATGATTTGTTAATGAGAACTGAAACCTCACCAAGAGAACAAAGAATATATGAAATGAAATGAAATGCCCTCAGGGGCACTAAGACTGCATTCACACCTGAGCGTAGCGCTTCGAGCGCTTTTACCGGCGTTTTGTCGCGCGAATTTGCTCCCGTCAAAGCGCTAATTGTTGCGCTAAACGCTTGAATCGAGCGTTTCCATTACATTCTGTGACTCCTAAAACGCCCAAATCTGCCCGATTCGCACGACAGAAAAGGGTCCGGAACTTGTTTGAGCTTCAGGCGTTCGGCTTCAGGCGTTTTGGAGTGGAGATGTGAACCATCTCCATAGAGAATAATGTTTTTTCCCCCTCTAGCGTTTTCTAGCTTCAAGTTTCAGGCTACAAAACGCTCAGGTGTGAATGCAGCCTTAAATGACAGGATCTTTCCACCCATTAAATGTGTCTCCTGCAAAATGAGTGTATCAGGGATGTGTGATTAAACAAATAGGAACACCAGGGCAATCTTTTAATTTGGAGTTCAACCCTCTAACATTCCAGGACACCACATTGATACTTTCCAGATTATACCTCCCCAGGGTAAGGATAGGAGATAATCAAAAGATATACACATTGCCTCAGTGAGGCAACCAGAAAGGTACAGTACCCATCAAGACTATCTAACACATAAACCCCTGTCTGCACAGTATCCACCTAAATTAAACATTGGTTGTACTCATCAAAACAAATGACAAGAAGTTAGTCAACAGAAAAATGTCAACTGTGGGGTAGATGTCCCAAAGAGAGCACTACTGCCCCCTTCAGATGTGTATGTTCTTTACTGGATCCCCAGCTGTAGTGCAAAAGACTATGGAGAAGATTATGTATATACCAATATATAGTACAATGGCTGTAACATTAGATAACAGATTAATAGCAGAAATCAAAAACAATGTAAACAACAAGGGGCCAAAACCCTCATGTACACTTTCTGTTAGCAGCATTCATGCCATGGAGCTAGTAGCAAAGCCCGGGAAGCAAGCCAGGCTGATGCCACGGCCTCAGCATCAAAGAAACGGGTCTTCTCTCCATCCAGGATGTGGTGCCTTCTAAGGTAGATAAGGCCCTTTGATGCCCTTGTTCCTGAAAAGTCAGAGGACTGCAGTGTAGAAGAATCTGTGTTGGTATTTCCTGAAAATAATCAGCGAGAAGGGAGATTTGTGAGTTTTCAAAGGTTAGTTTCTAAATATTTCTAAGAAAAATGTTTAAAAAAAAAGTTATATTGTTAATACTGAGTATAATAAATAAATAAAATAAACTATAGAACCCCTTTAAAGAGGTATCCTTCCAAATGATTTATCCAATCCAGTCTTGAACCTCTTCACAATTAGATAATACAGGTACCGACACTTTTTGGAGGATTTTAATGCTTTTACTCATTCTGGGCTTTCCAGTTTGTGCTTTTATTAGTATGTTGGTGGATTGACAGCGCCGGCAAAGCAGCAGAAACATTCAATGGATCGTGATTATTCTCATACCTTACAGAACTGTCATTTTGGCAGTTTGGAGTTGTTTGCAAAAGAAGTGATAACAATGCCCTTAGAAGAGAACTGCAATGTGAATAACCACCGTTTATCCTGTTACTCTGTTTTGTGTTCTGTTTGGAAAACAGCCTCATGCTACACACAATGTTTTAGGCCTGTAGCAACAGATGAAGCCTTACTGTAACAACAACCTGCTTGTGTGTTTGTGAACACAAATAAGACACTGCGGGCAATGCAGTTCCAAGTAACCGACAAGCCGTAGCTGGAAACGTGAATTCGTTTGTTGGAAACTGATTTGTAGCCTTCGGAACAGGTACTTTTGATGCACATTTAAAAACTATTTCACATAACCTGATGAAGTAGCTATACTGGCAGTTATTAGTGTAATATAGTAGCACATGAGCCTAATGTGTGCTTTTATCCGAGAGTATTATACCAGGAGTGTATAGGGAGTTCTTGATAAAAGCAGATGTTTTATTGCTTATCTATCCAGCATTCAACTGCAGTGCACTGTGAACAGCCAGAGTAAATCTGAAATGTTATAAAAATCTTGGCGTATCTCCGTGCGGTACTATTATACCAATATTTTTCTTTAACCTCTTGCCACCCACATAATGTACAGTGGATATAAAAAGTCTACACACCCCAGTTAAAATGTCAGGTTTCTGTGATGTAAAAAAAAAATGAGACAAAGATAAATCATTTCAGAACGTTTTCTTTCCAACTTTAATGTGCCCTATAAACTGTACAACGCAATTTAACAACAAACTGAAATCTTTTAGGTGGGGAGAAGTAAATAAAAAACTAAAATACTATGCTTGCATAAGTGTGCACACCCTTACACTAATACTTTTGTTGAAGCACCTTTTGATTTTATTACAGCACTCAGTCTTTTTGGGTATGAGTCTATCAGCGTGGTGCATCTTGGCTTGGCAATGTTTGCCCACTCTTCTTTGCAAAAACACTCCAAATCTGTCAGATTGCGAGGCCATCTCCTGTGCACAGCCCTCTTCAGATCACCCCACAGATTTTCAATCGGATTCAGGTCTGGGCTCTGGCTGGGCCATTCCAAAACTTTAATCTTCTTCTGGTGAAGCCATTCCTTTGTTGATTTGGATGTATGCTTTGGGTCGTTATACTTAAAGATTAAGTTCATTTTCATGTTCAGCTTTCTAGCAGAAGCCTGAAGGTTTTGTGTCAATATTGACTGGTATTTGGAACTGTTGATAATTCTCTCTACCTTGACTAAGGCCCCTGTTCCAGCTGAAGAAAAACAGCCCCAAAGCATGATGCTGCCCACACCATGCTTCACGGTGGGTATGGTGTTCTTTTGGTGATGTGCAGTGTTGTTTTTACACCAAACATATCTTTAGGAATTATTGCCAAAGAGTTCATCCTTGGTTTCATCAGACTATAACACATTTACCCACATGCTTTTGGGAGACTTCAGATGTGTTTTTGCAAAATTTAGCCGGGCTTGGATGTTTCTCTTGGACCCCTTTCACAGTGTGCCGCGCATAGCGTCGGCAGTAAAACGGTGCTATTTTTAGCGGCGCTTTATCATCAGATTTGCGGCGCAGTTCGGCCGCTAGCGGGGTGCTTTTAACCCCCGCTTGTGGCAGAGAAAGGGTTAAAACCGCCCGCAATGCACCACTACAGCGGCGTATTGCTGGCGGTACGGCGGCGCTGCCCATTGATTTCAATGAGCCGGAGCGCATTAGGAGCGGTGTGTTCCCCACTCCTAATGCGCTCCAAAGAAGCTGTTGGCAGGACTTTTTCTGACGCCCTGCCAGCGCACCGCTCCAGTGTGAAAGCCCTCGGGCTTTCACACTGGAGTGAATAGAGCAGCTGTTTTAGGGCGGATTGCAGGCGCTATTTTTAACGCTATAGCACCTGCAAAACGCCCTCAGTGTGAAAGGGGTCTTAGAAAAGGCTTCCGTCTTGCCACCCTACCCCATAGCCCAGATATATGAAGAATACGGAAGATTGTTGTCACATGTACCACACAGCCAGTACTTGCCAGATATTCCTGTAGCTTCTGTAATGTTGCTGTAGGCCTCTTGGCAGCCTCCTTGAGCAGTTTTCTCCCTTGTCTCTTCATCAATTTTGGAGGGACGTCCAGTTCTTAGTAATGTCACTGTTGTGCCATATTTTCTCCACTTGATGATGACTGTCTTTGCTGTGTTCCAAGGTATATTTAATGCCGTGGAAACTCTTTTGTACAATTCTCCTGACTGATATCTTTTAACAATGAGATCCCTCTGATAATTTGGAAGCTCTCTGCGAACATGGATTTTTCTGTAGGATGCGGCTAAGAAAATGTCAGGAAAGACCTACTAGAACAGCTGAACTTTATTTGGGATTAATCAGAGGCACTTTAAATGATGGCAGGTGTGTACTGACTCCTATTTAACATGAGTTTGAATGTGATTGCTTAATTCTGAACACAGCTACATCCCCAGTTATAAGAGGGTGTGCACATGTATGCACCAGGCTATTTTAGTTTTTTATTTTTATTTCCCCCCTCCCTTTAAAATTATTTTTTTTTTTTTTTCAATTGAGTTGTACACTTTAAAGGTCACATTAAAGGTGGAAAAAGTTCTGAAATTATAAATCTATGTCTCATTTTTTTACATCACAGAAACCTGACATTTTAACAGGGGTGTGTAGACTTTTTATATCCACTGTATATGTGCAGTGGTATAGAGGGTGGACTTTAAAGCTCACACACCACACATATGCATTAATGGCCAGCCAAGGTTTCTGTAGTGAGAGTGCGCTCACTGCCCTACCAGCACAGTGATTTAGTAGTCACAGACAGTTCTTGATCTCTAGTCACAAGCAGGAGCTGGCAGGATGGGCTTCCAATCATATGTCCACTGTGACAGCTAATCACAGTGGTCTGGGAATTAAGAAGTCCAAAGACCCAATTAAAGGGATGCCAGGGCCTGGCAGTAATTGGTTAAGGGGAATCCTCCACAAAGTTTATTTTTTGTCTTTCTTCAAGCACCAGTTGTTCAAACTTTAAGGAACTTGATCCTCTGAGAGATGAAACCAATGCAGCAGATAATGCATAGGGTTGCTCACTGGCGTGTCCCTAAAGTGTACAGTGCGTGCAATGCACACAGGCCCCAAGGGAGAGGAAGCCCACTGTGCACTCACTGCACACATTGAAGTTTTGATTCAGGAAGCTCTCCTTACTGTGATACCATCCTTTGAGTAGCAGCTGTGCCTATCATTTGCATCTGCAGCTCAAAGGAGATCCAACTCTACACCCATCCTTTGAAGGTGGGTGTGCAGTGTGTCAACTAGTCTACTACATGGCATTGGTGAGTTCTATGATGAGGTGGCAGGGTGGAGGTGTGCAATGATATTGGAACTAGCGGAATGGGTAGCTGACACTGGCTATACAGGTTAGGGAGTGCTCTTGGACAAGGGTCACATTTACTGCCACATTGATGAGTGCTGGGGCAAAGTGTTTGGGGCCTGGGGGATCCGTGCTATATAGAGTTCTGCTGGAGCTACCGGCACAACAGTTTGGGGATGCTCTACAGCAGTAGTTGTGATCGATGTGTGAGATGCTCTGCAGAATTAGTTATACTGAGTGCAGGGAAACTCAGCCATGCTCGGCTGAACTTACAAAGATTAAAGTAAAACTAAAGGCACATTTTTTTAATTTTAGATAGGAAAGTGGAGAGGGATTAGAACACCTGTCAAGTTTTTATTGCTGTCTGTGCCCCTGTTAGCGAGATTCATCCTCTCCTTTTGTCCGTGTATTCCAATATTATTAGGAGTGAAAGTGAAAAAATCCAACATTTTGGGTTGTCACCAGACAGGCATAGAGGGGGGATCTTCCAATGGGGACATTAGTTCTGGTGACAATCAGAGATTCATTCACTTTGGAGGGATTTCCTCCCAATTCCTGTTTTGTCTAAGGTACAGAAAGTAAAGGGAAAGTCCCCCAATGGTGGCAAAAAAAAAATTGAGAGAGGTTATAAATCTCCCTGTCTGTATTCAAAATGAAAAAAAAAACTTTGGTTCTAGTCTAAGCTGAGGATGTGACGTCCTACATGGCATGGTGTGAATATAAGTGGTGACAGTCAATCCTCTTCAATGTGGGGGCCCAGAGATGACATATATCGTGCTTTGCAAAGTTGGGTTGCTGTGGTGATGTTGAGGAGAGATGATCTGCAGTGAGAGGACATAATGGCAAAAGTGATGCTCTGCAGTAAGGGGATACAATAATTGATAGTGATGCTTTGCAGTAATTGGACACAAAAATTATAGTGATACTCTGCAGTAATTGGACACAAAAATGAAATTTGGTGAAGCTCTGCAGATAGGGGTAGCAGATGCTGACCTGTGCCAGTGGATGTGTGTGCTAGGTATGTCTTCACCATTCCCACAAATTATTTGTTCAATTTCTTTTTCTTAAAGAAGCGAACCCAACCTATGATCTTGCACACAGAACATGCCCCTGGGCATCCTGGTATATAAATAATCTTAAACTTTGTTATACCTTAATTTGAAGAGTATACAGTAAGATAAGTTAGATTCCCCTTTAAAGTGTATCAAAAGTCAGAAATGTTTAACTGAACCCAGTAGTGGTCCTCATCTGGATCTGACAGGCTACTTGTTCAAATACTTCAGGTCCAAAGCTGGCCATACACTGTTCATGTCCCTGATTAGGGATGAGCTTCGTGCTCGAATCGAACATACGTTCGACTCGAACATCGGCTGTTCGATCGTTCGACGAAGATCGAACGATTTGGGCCGTTCGCGCCAAATTCGAGTGACGCGAACGGCCCACAATGCACTACGCCATCGCAGTGTCATCCAGGCGCTGTGATTGGCCAAGCATGCACTGTGACCCCGCATGCTTGGCCAATCACAGCGCCGGCAGCGAGGAGAGCAATGATTGGCCACAGGCAGGATGCCTGTGGCCAATTATTGCTGAGGGTGTTTAGTACACGCCCCACACTATAAAAGGCCGCCAGCACGGCGGCCTAGTGTAGTGTGTTCCGGAGCAGGGAAAGACAAGCATAGGCAGGGACAGTGACATTTCTTTCTTTCCTGCTTAACCTGGATTCCTTTAGTTTAGGGAAAGAGAAGGATAGGTAGGGAGAGTGTCAGTGTGTTTTACTGTGCGAGTCCTTGTTTCTAGGGACAAAGAAGGAAAGTGAGGGGATTTCTCCTTGTGCTATAGTGTGCTTTAAAAAAACATTTTTTCTAGGGACAGAAAACTCTAGGTAGGGAGAGTGTCAGTTTCTTTCACTGTGCGAGTCCTTGTTTCTAGGGACAAAGAAGGAAAGTGAGGGGAATTCTCCTTGTGCTATAGTGTGCTTTAAAAAAACATTTTTTCTAGGGACAGAAAACTCTAGGTAGGGAGAGTGTCAGTTTCTTTCACTGTGCCAGTCCTTGTTTCTAGGGACAAAGAAGGAAAGTGAGGGGAATTCTCCTTGTGCTATAGTGTGCTTTAAAAAAACATTTTTTCTAGGGACAGAAAACTCTAGGTAGGGAGAGTGTCAGTTTCTTTCACTGTGCCAGTCCTTGTTTCTAGGGACAAAGAAGGAAAGTGAGGGGAATTCTCCTTGTGCTATAGTGTGCTTTAAAAAAACATTTTTTCTAGGGACAGAAAACTCTAGGTAGGGAGAGTGTCAGTTTCTTTCACTGTGCCAGTCCTTGTTTCTAGGGACAAAGAAGGAAAGTGAGGGCAATTCTCCTTGTGCTATAGTGTGCTTTAAAAAAACATTTTTTCAAGGGACAGAAAACTCTAAGTAGGGAGAGTGTCAGTTTCTTTCACTGTGCCAGTCCTTGTTTCTAGGGACAAAGAAGGAAAGTGAGGGGAATTCTCCTTGTGCTATAGTGTGCTTTAAAAAAACATTTTTTCTAGGGACAGAAAACTCTAGGTAGGGAGAGTGTCAGTTTCTTTCACTGTGCCAGTCCTTGTTTCTAGGGACAAAGAAGGAAAGTGAGGGGAATTCTCCTTGTGCTATAGTGTGCTTTAAAAAAACATTTTTTCTAGGGACAGAAAACTCTAGGTAGGGAGAGTGTCAGTTTCTTTCACTGTGCCAGTCCTTGTTTCTAGGGACAAAGAAGGAAAGTGAGGGGAATTCTCCTTGTGCTATAGTGTGCTTTAAAAAAACATTTTTTCTAGGGACAGAAAACTCTAGGTAGGGAGAGTGTCAGTTTCTTTCACTGTGCCAGTCCTTGTTTCTAGGGACAAAGAAGGAAAGTGAGGGCAATTCTCCTTGTGCTATAGTGTGCTTTAAAAAAACATTTTTTCTAGGGACAGAAAACTCTAGGTAGGGAGAGTGTCAGTTTCTTTCACTGTGCCAGTCCTTGTTTCTAGGGACAAAGAAGGAAAGTGAGGGCAATTCTCCTTGTGCTATAGTGTGCTTTAAAAAAACATTTTTTCAAGGGACAGAAAACTCTAAGTAGGGAGAGTGTCAGTTTCTTTCACTGTGCCAGTCCTTGTTTCTAGGGACAAAGAAGGAAAGTGAGGGGAATTCTCCTTGTGCTATAGTGTGCTTTAAAAAAACATTTTTTCTAGGGACAGAAAACTCTAGGTAGGGAGAGTGTCAGTTTCTTTCACTGTGCCAGTCCTTGTTTCTAGGGACAAAGAAGGAAAGTGAGGGGAATTCTCCTTGTGCTATAGTGTGCTTTAAAAAAACATTTTTTCTAGGGACAGAAAACTCTAGGTAGGGAGAGTGTCAGTTTCTTTCACTGTGCCAGTCCTTGTTTCTAGGGACAAAGAAGGAAAGTGAGGGGAATTCTCCTTGTGCTATAGTGTGCTTTAAAAAAACATTTTTTCTAGGGACAGAAAACTCTAGGTAGGGAGAGTGTCAGTTTCTTTCACTGTGCCAGTCCTTGTTTCTAGGGACAAAGAAGGAAAGTGAGGGCAATTCTCCTTGTGCTATAGTGTGCTTTAAAAAAACATTTTTTCTAGGGACAGAAAACTCTAGGTAGGGAGAGTGTCAGTTTCTTTCACTGTGCCAGTCCTTGTTTCTAGGGACAAAGAAGGAAAGTGAGGGCAATTCTCCTTGTGCTATAGTGTGCTTTAAAAAAACATTTTTTCAAGGGACAGAAAACTCTAAGTAGGGAGAGTGTCAGTTTCTTTCACTGTGCCAGTCCTTGTTTCTAGGGACAAAGAAGGAAAGTGAGGGGAATTCTCCTTGTGCTATAGTGTGCTTTAAAAAAACATTTTTTCTAGGGACAGAAAACTCTAGGTAGGGAGAGTGTCAGTTTCTTTCACTGTGCCAGTCCTTGTTTCTAGGGACAAAGAAGGAAAGTGAGGGGAATTCTCCTTGTGCTATAGTGTGCTTTAAAAAAACATTTTTTCTAGGGACAGAAAACTCTAGGTAGGGAGAGTGTCAGTTTCTTTCACTGTGCCAGTCCTTGTTTCTAGGGACAAAGAAGGAAAGTGAGGGCAATTCTCCTTGTGCTATAGTGTGCTTTAAAAAAACATTTTTTCTAGGGACAGAAAACTCTAGGTAGGGAGAGTGTCAGTTTCTTTCACTGTGCCAGTCCTTGTTTCTAGGGACAAAGAAGGAAAGTGAGGGGAATTCTCCTTGTGCTATAGTGTGCTTTAAAAAAACATTTTTTTCTAGGGACAGAAAACTCTAGGTAGGGAGAGTGTCAGTTTCTTTCACTGTGCCAGTCCTTGTTTCTAGGGACAAAGAAGGAAAGTGAGGGGAATTCTCCTTGTGCTATAGTGTGCTTTAAAAAAACATTTTTTTCTAGGGACAGAAAACTCTAGGTAGGGAGAGTGTCAGTTTCTTTCACTGTGCCAGTCCTTGTTTCTAGGGACAAAGAAGGAAAGTGAGGGGAATTCTCCTTGTGCTATAGTGTGCTTTAAAAAAACATTTTTTCTAGGGATAGAAAACTCTAGGTAGGGAGAGTGTCAGTTTCTTTCACTGTGCCAGTCCTTGTTTCTAGGGACAAAGAAGGAAAGTGAGGGCAATTCTCCTTGTGCTATAGTGTGCTTTAAAAAAACATTCTTTCTAGGGACAGAAAACTCTAGGTAGGGAGAGTGTCAGTTTCTTTCACTGTGCCAGTCCTTGTTTCTAGGGACAAAGAAGGAAAGTGAGGGGAATTCTCCTTGTGCTATAGTGTGCTTTAAAAAAACATTTTTTCTAGGGACAGAAAATTCTAGGTAGGGAGAGTGTCAGTTTCTTTCACTGTGCCAGTCTTTGTTTCTAGGGACAAAGAAGGAAAGTGAGGGGAATTCTCCTTGTGCTATAGTGTGCTTTAAAAAAACATTTTTTCTAGGGACAGAAAACTCTAGGTAGGGAGAGTGTCAGTTTCTTTCACTGTGCCAGTCCTTGTTTCTAGGGACAAAGAAGGAAAGTGAGGGGAATTCTCCTTGTGCTATAGTGTGCTTTAAAAAAACATTTTTTCTAGGGACAGAAAACTCTAGGTAGGGAGAGTGTCAGTTTCTTTCACTGCGCCAGTCCTTGTTTCTAGGGACAAAGAAGGAAAGTGAGGGGAATTCTCCTTGTGCTATAGTGTGCTTTAAAAAAACATTTTTTCTAGGGACAGAAAACTCTAGGTAGGGAGAGTGTCAGTTTCTTTCACTGCGCCAGTCCTTGTTTCTAGGGACAAAGAAGGAAAGTGAGGGGAATTCTCCTTGTGCTATAGTGTGCTTTAAAAAAACATTTTTTCTAGGGACAGAAAACTCTAGGTAGGGAGAGTGTCAGTTTCTTTCACTGTGCCAGTCCTTGTTTCTAGGGACAAAGAAGGAAAGTGAGGGGAATTCTCCTTGTGCTATAGTGTGCTTTAAAAAAACATTTTTTCTAGGGACAGAAAACTCTAGGTAGGGAGAGTGTCAGTTTCTTTCACTGTGCCAGTCCTTGTTTCTAGGGACAAAGAAGGAAAGTGAGGGGAATTCTCCTTGTGCTATAGTGTGCTTTAAAAAAACATTTTTTTCTAGGGACAGAAAACTCTAGGTAGGGAGAGTGTCAGTTTCTTTCACTGTGCCAGTCCTTGTTTCTAGGGACAAAGAAGGAAAGTGAGGGGAATTCTCCTTGTGCTATAGTGTGCTTTAAAAAAACATTTTTTCTAGGGACAGAAAACTCTAGGTAGGGAGAGTGTCAGTTTCTTTCACTGTGCCAGTCCTTGTTTCTAGGGACAAAGAAGGAAAGTGAGGGCAATTCTCCTTGTGCTATAGTGTGCTTTAAAAAAACATTTTTTCTAGGGACAGAAAACTCTAGGTAGGGAGAGTGTCAGTTTCTTTCACTGTGCCAGTCCTTGTTTCTAGGGACAAAGAAGGAAAGTGAGGGGAATTCTCCTTGTGCTATAGTGTGCTTTAAAAAAACATTTTTTCTAGGGACAGAAAATTCTAGGTAGGGAGAGTGTCAGTTTCTTTCACTGTGCCAGTCTTTGTTTCTAGGGACAAAGAAGGAAAGTGAGGGGAATTCTCCTTGTGCTATAGTGTGCTTTAAAAAAACATTTTTTCTAGGGACAGAAAACTCTAGGTAGGGAGAGTGTCAGTTTCTTTCACTGTGCCAGTCCTTGTTTCTAGGGACAAAGAAGGAAAGTGAGGGGAATTCTCCTTGTGCTATAGTGTGCTTTAAAAAAACATTTTTTCTAGGGACAGAAAACTCTAGGTAGGGAGAGTGTCAGTTTCTTTCACTGCGCCAGTCCTTGTTTCTAGGGACAAAGAAGGAAAGTGAGGGGAATTCTCCTTGTGCTATAGTGTGCTTTAAAAAAACATTTTTTCTAGGGACAGAAAACTCTAGGTAGGGAGAGTGTCAGTTTCTTTCACTGCGCCAGTCCTTGTTTCTAGGGACAAAGAAGGAAAGTGAGGGGAATTCTCCTTGTGCTATAGTGTGCTTTAAAAAAACATTTTTTCTAGGGACAGAAAACTCTAGGTAGGGAGAGTGTCAGTTTCTTTCACTGTGCCAGTCCTTGTTTCTAGGGACAAAGAAGGAAAGTGAGGGGAATTCTCCTTGTGCTATAGTGTGCTTTAAAAAAACATTTTTTCTAGGGACAGAAAACTCTAGGTAGGGAGAGTGTCAGTTTCTTTCACTGTGCCAGTCCTTGTTTCTAGGGACAAAGAAGGAAAGTGAGGGGAATTCTCCTTGTGCTATAGTGTGCTTTAAAAAAACATTTTTTTCTAGGGACAGAAAACTCTAGGTAGGGAGAGTGTCAGTTTCTTTCACTGTGCCAGTCCTTGTTTCTAGGGACAAAGAAGGAAAGTGAGGGGAATTCTCCTTGTGCTATAGTGTGCTTTAAAAAAACATTTTTTCTAGGGACAGAAAACTCTAGGTAGGGAGAGTGTCAGTTTCTTTCACTGTGCCAGTCCTTGTTTCTAGGGACAAAGAAGGAAAGTGAGGGGAATTCTCCTTGTGCTATAGTGTGCTTTAAAAAAACATTTTTTTCTAGGGACAGAAAACTCTAGGTAGGGAGAGTGTCAGTTTCTTTCACTGTGCCAGTCCTTGTTTCTAGGGACAAAGAAGGAAAGTGAGGGGAATTCTCCTTGTGCTATAGTGTGCTTTAAAAAAACATTTTTTCTAGGGACAGAAAACTCTAGGTAGGGAGAGTGTCAGTTTCTTTCACTGTGCCAGTCCTTGTTTCTAGGGACAAAGAAGGAAAGTGAGGGGAATTCTCCTTGTGCTATAGTGTGCTTTAAAAAAACATTTTTTCTAGGGACAGAAAACTCTAGGTAGGGAGAGTGTCAGTTTCTTTCACTGTGCCAGTCCTTGTTTCTAGGGACAAAGAAGGAAAGTGAGGGGAATTCTCCTTGTGCTATAGTGTGCTAAAGCATTCCTCATCAACCATCTTTGAAATCCTTGTTTTTTGGACAGTCAGGGAAATTGTCGTTGTGCTATTCTGTGCAAAAGCAATAATCCTCAACCATATTTAGAAATCCTTAAGTAAAGGGACAGAGAAGGACACCTGAAGGTAGCCCTTATTGCTTTTTTCCCATCTCCCTGCAGGCCATCTATTAGAATGTCTGGAAGGCAAACAAGGAGAGGCAGACAGTCAGGAGGCAATAAAAGAGGGCAAGCAGGCTCTGTGTCTGGGGGCAACAGTGCTGGTCGTGGACGCGGTGCATTGTCATCAGCACATGGCCATGGGACACGCTTGTCCTTCTTTTCGGCAGCTGGACATGTTGAGCCACATCATGCCGAAGACTTGGTAGAGTGGATGACCAAGCCCTCCTCCTCCTCCTCATCCTCTCTCACCCAGGCTCAGGGTACTGGCAAAGCAGCTGCCAAAGCGTCCTCTTCCCTGGTATCAATGTCAGACTCATCATCAGTCACTCCTTCCCTAGACCCACCATGTCCTCCTCCTGAGGAGTCCCCCGAACTGTTTGAGCACAGTGTTGGGTACATGCTCCAGGAGGATGCCCAGCGTTTCGAAGGGTCTGATGATGAAACCCAGCTACAGGAAGGCAGTAGCGTGAGAGCAGACAGAGGGGATGCTCAAGAAGGACATCAATCTGGCAGTCATGTTCCAGCAGCTGCAGCATACTGCCAGATTGGCTCCAGTGATGAGGAGGGAGGGGATGATGAGGTCACTGACTCCACGTGGGTGCCTAATAGGAGAGAGGAGGAGGAGGAGGATGAGGAGGAGGCACATCTCCAATGAGGCAGGATGCCCTTTGGTGGCCAGCGTAAGGGCAGTACACCGACGGAATCACACCACAGAGCTCCGCCTGTGCAGGGCGCAGCCTCTGCCCGTCATTCAAAAAGTTCCTTGGTGTGGGCCTTTTTTGAGGCTAGTGCATCAGATCGCACAGCTGCTGTTTGCAACATATGTCTCAAGCGTATATCGCGTGGCCAAAACATCAGCCGCTTGGGTACCACATGCCTGACCAGACATATGTTGACCTGCCATGCAGCTCGTTGGCAAGCCTACCTCAAAGACCCACACCAAAGAACAAAGCGGACCTCTCCTTGCACCGCATCAGCTGGGATCTCCAACCCCACTATAACTTCAGTCCTCTCTGAAACATGCACTGAGAGGAATGAAGGTGTAGAATTAGGTGTGTCACAGCCAAGTACTTGCGGCCACTCTGCTAGCAGTACACCGACGTCCGATTCTAGCAGGCAAATTTCCCTGCCCCAGCTGCTGGACCGTCGAAAGAAGTTCACTCCCAGCCATCCACATGCCCAGCGGTTGAATGCTAGCTTGGCTAAATTGCTAGCGCTTCAACTGCTGCCTTTTCAGTTGGTAGACTCGGCCCCCTTCCGTGAGTTTGTGCAATGTGCGGTTCCTCAGTGGCAGGTTCCCAAACGCCACTTTTTCTCACGGAAGGCTATTCCGGCTCTCTACCGGCATGTGGAAGGCAATGTCTTGGCCTCGCTGGACAGGGCGGTCAGCGGTAAGGTGCATATTACCGCTGACTCATGGTCCAGCAGGCATGGACAGGGACGTTACCTTTCTTTCACGGCCCATTGGGTCACTCTTTTGGCAGCTGGGAAGGATGCAGGACAAGGTGCAGTAGTGTTGGAGGTTGTTCCACCGCCACGCCTCCAAAATGCTACTACTGGTTGTGACACACCTCTCTCCTCCACCCCCTCCTCTTCTTCTTCCTCCATGGCCTCTTCCTGTGGTTTGTCCTATGAACCAGCGGTGCTCCGTAGCCGTTCACGGGGCTACGCAAGTACGCAGGCAAAAAGATGCCATGCCCTGCTTGCGCTGGTGTGTTTGGGGGACAGAAGCCACACTGGGGCAGAGGTCCTGTCTGCTCTGCAGGGCCAGGCCGAGAGGTGGTTGACGCCACGCCAGCTTAAGCCAGGAATGGTGGTTTGCGACAATGGCACCAACCTCCTCTCCGCCCTCCGACAGGGACAACTGACTCATGTGCCCTGTGTGGCTCACGTCCTTAACCTGGTGGTGCAGCGGTTCTTGGGCAGGTACCCGGGCTTACAGGATGTCCTGAGGCAGGCCAGGAAAGTCTGTGTGCATTTCCGCAGATCTTATAATGCCAGTGCTCGCCTGGCTGAGCTGCAAAAGGAGTTGAACCTGCCCAAGAACCGCCTTATATGTGACATGCCCACCAGGTGGAACTCAACGTTGGCCATGCTGCAGCGGCTGCACACGCAGCAGAGGGCCATCAATGAGTACCTGTGCGACTACGGCACCAGGACAGGGTCAGGGGAGCTTGGTTTTTTTTCTCCACGCCAGTGGGGCATGATCAGGGATGCATGCACTGTCCTGGCACCATTTGAGGAGGCCACGAGGATGGTGAGCAGTGACAGTGCATGCATCAGTGACACTGTACCTCTTGTCCACCTGTTGGAGCACACGCTGCGTGGAATAATGGACAGGGCACTTGAGGCAGAACAGAGGCAGGAAGAGGAGGACTTCCTTGCCTCTCAAGGCCCCCTTTACCCAGACAGTGTTCCTTCTGTCCCACCCATCGCACAGGAAGAGGAAGAGGAGGAGGAGGAGGAGGAGGAGGAGGAGGATTGTGTCAGCATGGAGGTGGAGGCTGGCACTCAGCATCATCAGCAGCAGTCTTTTAGGGATGATTTACAGTCCCAAGAAACCAGTGGACTTGTACGTGGCTGGGAGGAGGTGGCTGCGGATCATGTCGTCCTTAGTGACCCAGAGGACTCCGGAGCGAATGCCTCAGCAAACCTACGCTGCATGGCCTCCCTGATCCTGCAAAGTCTGCGGAAGGATCCTCGTATTCTTCGGATCAAGGAGAGGGACCATTACTGGCTGGCCACTCTCCTTGATCCACGGTACAAGGGTAAGGTTGCGGACCTTATGTTACCTTCGCAGAGGGAGCAGAGGATGAGACAACTCCGGGAGGCCTTGCAGAAAGGTCTGTGCAACGCGTTCCCAGAGACTGGGAGGTTACAAACTCCTGGTCCTGGACAACGAGTTGCTGAGGCTTCGGCCAGTCAAAGAAGGAGCGGTGGGGAAGGTGGCCGTCTGACCGATGCGTTCAGACAATTCTTTAGTCCGCAGCCCCAAAGTATGATCGGTTCCAGCAACCATCGCCAGCGTCTGATAAACATGGTGCAGGAATATCTAGGGGCAAGGTCAGACTTGGACACCTTCCCCACCGAAAATCCTCTGGCTTACTGGGTCTTGAGGATGGATCACTGGCCAGAGCTTGCACAGTATGCAATTGAGCTACTGGCCTGTCCTGCATCCAGCGTTCTTTCGGAACGCACATTCAGTGCTGCTGGAGGATTTGTCACGGATCACAGGGTGCGCCTGTCCACCGACTCGGTTGATCGACTGACTTTCATCAAGATGAACCAGTCTTGGATCACCACCAGCTACCACACACCTGATGCTGATATAACAGACTAATTGATTTTAACATGTCACATCCCTTCAAGACTGATGCTGATGCTGAGTGCCTGTGCTGTTATGTTGACTGGCTATCCTCCTCCTCCGAGTCCTCAATGATACGATTGATGATGATAGCTTGGAAGATCATTTTTGCTTATGGGTGCCGCCACCAGTGGCTAAGGCCCAATTTTTCAGCCCCTGTTTTACAGGGGCGTGTAATTACAATTTTTTTAGCAATAATTTGCCATAGGGCTCATTGCTGTGCTCCAAGTACAGTATCTGTGAGGGGTTGGAGTGTTGTGGCACCAGTGCCTAAGGCCCAATTTTTCAGCCCCTGTTTAACAGGGGCGTGTCATTACAATTTTTGAAGCAATACTTTGCAACAGGGCTCATTGCTGTGCTCCAAGTACAGTATCTGTGAGGGGTTGTAGTGTTGTGCCACCAGTGCCTAAGGCCCAATTTTTCAGCCCCTGTTCAACAGGGGCATGCAATTACAATTCTTGATCTAATAATTCACAGCAGGGCCCATTGCTGCACCCACCAAGAGTAACTCTGAGGGCTTACAGTGTTGTGGCAACGCCACCACCACCACCACCACCACGAAAGGCCCAATTTTTCAGCCCCTGTTCAAAAGGGGCATGTAATTACAATTCTTGATCTAATAATTCACAGCAGGGCCCATTCCTGCACCCACCAAGAGTAACTCTGAGGGCTTACAGTGTTGTGGCAACACCACCACCACCACCACCACCACGAAAGGCCCAATTTTTCAGCCCCTGTTCAACAGGGGCATGCAATTACAATTCTTGATCTAATAATTCACAGCAGGGCCCATTGCTGCACCCACCAAGAGTAACTGTCAGGGCTTACAGTGTTGTGGCACCAGCACCACCATCAAAGGCCCAATTTTTACTACCACTGTTCAACAATTATATGTAATTAAAATTCCTGATATAATAGTTGACAGCAGGGCGTTCCAGCACCAACCAAGAGTAACTGAGTGCTTACAGTGTTGTGCCAACACCAACAACTAAGGGGCCTATTTCTGCAGAGTATATACGGCAGGTCCCTACTTTCAAACATCCAACTTACAAACGACTCCTACTTGCAAACGCAAGAAGACAACAGGAAGTGAGAGGAAATCTACCACTAGGAAGGAAAATTCTCTCCTGTAAGAATAAATATGGGAGAAAGGTGTCTCCTCTGTACTGATGCTTTATCAGCAATCCTTGTTTCAAGAAAAACACCACATTTCAAAAACAGTTGTCATTGGGACGGAAAGTGAGGTGAAATGTTCTGAACAGGGGCACAGACAGCAAAACAAATGTTACAGGGGTGATAACCCTTACCTATGTTTTCCAAAAAGTTTAAAAATAGATTTTTGGGCTGGAGCTACACTTCAACAATGTACCTGTTCAAAATTACAAACAGATTCTACATAAGAACAAACCTACAGTCCCTGTCTTGTATGCACCGCCTGTATACGGCTGTTCAGAGTATATAGGGCCTTTTTTATTTTATGTGCGGGGTTCCCCTTAATATCCATACAAGACCCAAAGGGGCTGGTAATGGGCTGGGGTAGGGGGGGGGGGGGGTCATGGGGTAGCTATGCCATTTTTCTTAAAGATTTTCATCCATATTACCGGGACCAGACATTACATTAAAGCCGCAAGCAGTTTTAAATGGCTTTTTTTTCCTTTAGAAGTGTCATTTTGTGCAGGGACAGTTCTAAACACGGGAAACACGTGGCACTTCACAGGCATACTTTAGACACCCCCCAGGTACGATATTTAAAGGAATATTTGACTTTTTTTTTTTCACTTTATGCATCATTAAAATGACTGCTCCCGAAAAACGACCGTTTTTAAAACTTCTTTTTGCATTGATACATGTCCCCTGGTGCAGAACCCGGGTTCCCAAACCCTTTTTAGGACAATAACATGCATAATAGTTGTTATAATTAGCACTTTAGAATTCGAACGTTCGCATCCATTGTATTTAATAGGGTTCTAATGTTCGTACGAACTTTCGGTCCGTTCGCGGGTTCTGGTGCGAACCGAACCCGGGGGTGTTCGGCTCATCACTAGCTCCCATAGGGAAACATTGATTTTCACACGTCATGCGACATGAGCTCCCAATGTCGGAGCGTTTGTTGCCCCAGTGTGAACCCGGCCTCATTCGGATTTTTGGACAAATGCATTTTTTAAAGAACTTTCGGTCCGTTCGCGGGTTCTGGTGCGAACCGAACCCGGGGGTGTTCGGCTCATCACTATCCCTGATGAACCATCTGAAATTGTAGGTGTAGGGAGCCCTATTGCCCCCTCCACCTTGATATCCTTCCTTTAAAAAAATCAAAGAAGCCAGGCAGAAAATTATTGACCTAACAGCACATGCATCCAATCATATACAACAGCTACTGGTGCCTGTCAGAATATGTTAACCCCCATTAGGCCCCTTTCATACGAGAGGTCCGCCTGTCCGTTTTTCAGGCGGACCCAATTGGACCCTCCATTTTCCTCTGTGGGCAGTTTGATGTAAACGGACTTGTATCCGTTTACACCCGGCTACCTCCAATCTGATTCGGGAAAAACAAATGGAAGGGAATTCGTTACCCTCCAACTGGCTGGATCCGAACGCTGGCCTGTTTGCATCCGACTGCCCATAGAGCAGAGCGGGCTGTGTCCATGTCCGCTCCACATAAGCAGAGCAGACATGAACCAGTCATCCTGCCACTCCACTCAGCTCAGCAAGGGATCAGCGGACCTGCTAAGCAAACCAGAGTTCAGTGGAGTTCAGCCCATGTGAAAGGGGCCTAACGGAATTCGTCTATCTCCACTGTGTAGCATAGGTGGAAGAATCTCTTAGATTTTGTGTATAGCCAGCTTAATGCTATGGCCACGAAACCAGAAATGTAAGATAATTGTTCACTGGCTGCTCAGATAGAAGTAACTAAAGAATTAACTAAACTAAACTTCAGTGCCCTTCACTATGGCCTTAGACCAGAATTAGTAGGGAGTCAAAGAGCATGTCAATCCTAGAGGGAGACTACTCTTCTTCACGGGTCATTATTTGGGTGTTGTTTTAGCTTTTATTAAACATATGCATATAATGTAGGTGGACCTAAAGTCAATTTTCTACTCTAGGACCACTGTGAGACCTCCCACCCTGTGGTTGGAGTTTAAATTATGTGGAAAGATTGCCCTTTTTAACATCGCAATGAAGAACGGAAAAGACAGAGACTATGGCCAATTCTTGAAGTCAGGATAAACAGCCAACTGGAGACCAGCAAATATTGGCACTCTACATCACTTTATTAATTTCAGCAGAATTATTACTTCTTAATAACAACACAGACTTTTTTTGTTGAACTTCATTTTAGAAAAACACGCTAAACCTGTTTAATCCTGCTTCAAATCATTTCCTTGTCACTGAAGAGCCCTTGACTCTCAGCGGTGGATGTAGAATTTTCATAATAATTACTGTTGACTTTTCAAACTTCCAGGCTGTGTTTTAGAGAATGGAAAATGTTTTCCCCTTAAGTTAATTGCTATTTCATGAAAGTTTCTACAGTCCTGCTGTATAAGCAACATAAAAACCAAAATTTAGTGTTTATGTATGCACTAAACAATAGTTAAACCTGTTTTTAAAGGGACACTATCGTGGTTTTGGGTAATTTTTTTAATGTATAATTTTTTTAACTTGCTTCTACCTGTGATTGTACTATACATACTGTGTATATACTGTATAGCCATTATTTTGCAAATAAACATTTAACACGTGACAAAGGATTTTCAGAGCCCTATAGGTTAACTAAAAAGCACAGCAGTGGCTGCCTACTTTGAGGTTCTGTTTGTCTGACTGAAACTTCAGAATAAGTTGTACAATATGGGATGCATCACTGCTAATGAGTCTTCTACTTCTATGTATGAATGCAATGCAATGTGAGCTACAGGACCTGTAATTTTTTTTTTTTTTTTTTTCACAGGTTGATAATAACTATTCAAGTGTGGAATGTGTACAAAACTATGCACATTCTCTCAAAAATTCGTTATGCATAATTAATCTAGAAACAGATTAATAAATAATTCACTAACTCAAGAGAGATTTTTAGGCAACCCAATAAAAAAAGGTATTTTGTTTGTGAAATCTTCTACCCGTCCATTGATTCATAGGAGGCTCTGCCATGTTGAGGCCATCAGGCAGATGGAGGATCGAACCAGTTTTCTGAAATGAGTCTATTCCAAATTGCAGAAGACCTAGTTTCATTGGATACAGTTCTCTTCCACAAACAACTTTTTTCTGTCTGAATCTGGTTGCTTCATTACACACCTGTCTGCCAACTCCCTTCCCCTCACTACTGCCCTGTCCTGACCTTACTTTCCTCTGTCCTATACCCTCTTGTCGTCTGTCTCTCCAATATCATTAGGCAGTGGTGGCTTGCCCCCCCCCCCCATCCGGCCCTTCCTCTTCCCCTACATGATACTCCCCCCTAGCCTCTGCTCCTTTCTCCTTTAACCACTTAAGCCCCGGACCATTAGGCTGGCCAAAGACCAGAGCACTTTTTGCGATTCGGCACTGCGTTGTTTTAACTGACAATTGCACAGTCATGCGACGTGGCTCCCAAACAAAATTGACGTCCTTTTTTTCACACAAATAGAGCTTTCTTTCGGTGGTATTTGATCACCTCTGCGGTTTTTATTTTTTGCGCTATAAACAAAAATAGAGCGACAATTTTGAAAAAAAAGCAATATTTTTTACTTTTTGCTATAATAAATATCCCCAAGAAATATATAAAAAAAGTTTTTTTTCCCCAGTTTAGCCCGATACATATTCTTCTACATATTTTTGTTAAAAAAATTGCAATAAGCGCTTATTGATTGGTTTGCGCAACAGTTTTAGCGTCTACAAAATAGGGGATAGTTTTATGCCATTTTTATAAAAAAATTTTTTTTTTACTAGTAATGGCGGCGATCAGCGATTTTTATCGTGACTGCGACATTATGGCGGACACATTGGACACTTTTGACGCCATTTTAGGACTATTGTCATTTTTACAGCGATCAGTGCTATAAAAATGCACTGATTACTGTAAAAATGACACTGGCAGTGAAGGGGTTAAGTGTGTCCTAGGGAGTGCTTCTAACTGTAGGGGGGGGTGGGCTGTGTGTGACATGACACTGATCACCGCTCCCGATTACAGGGAGCTGTGATCAGTGTCCTGTCACTAGGAAGAATGGGGAAATGCTTGTTTACATCAGCATTTCTCCGTTCTTCCTCTCCGTGAGACGATCGGGGGTATCCCCGCGGACATCGAGTTCGCCGGACCCGCGGTCGGACTCACGGAGCTCGCGGCGGGCACGCGCGCACGCCCACAATGCCGCTTCTTAAAGGGGACGTACCTGTACACCCATATGCCCACAGGAGGCATTGTGTCGACTTATAAGGTCGTGCACTGGTCCTTATGTGGTTAATTACCTTTCAGTAGGCACCCTCCCGTACATCTAACTCTGGAGATAAGTTTCCTCTCCCTACTCCTGTTCCATCCCTCATTTAGTGTTTCCCTTCTAGTTCAACTAACTGAGCACAATTTTGTGTTTCTGACGTCAATGACCTACCTCATCCACATTTAACAGAGGCGTCTTCAAGCTTCAGACATAGCTCAAAGGATGCATACATTTGAAATTCTTTCTAGAACAGTGGTCTCCAAACTGTGGCCATCCAAGGATGCAGCCTTTTGCTTGCTTTTATATGGCCCTTGTGGTATTATTTCATTCTCTGACACCAACATTAGAGCATAATTCCCCCCACAGACACCAACGAAGGGGCACAATTCCTCCCAATGACACCAACAATGGGGCATAGTTCCACCCAATGACAATGGGGCACAGTTCCTCTCAGTGACACCAACAATGGGGCATGATTCTTCCCACCCAATGATACCAACGATGGGGCACAATTCCTTTCACTGACATAAAAAAGAGCATTATTTACTCCCGTTGATGTCAGGACATTTTCTACTTCCAATGACCACATTCCAGCCCCCCTGAAGGACAGTAAACTGGCCCATTATTTAGAAAGTTTGGAGACCCCTGTTATATATTGAAAAAGTAAAAAAGATAATTGTGGTCTGTAGCACCGTATGTGATGAGCCTCCATCCCTAAATATAAATATAAAAAAAGGATACATTGGTCCTGGGACCTTAAATTAGGCAAATCACGTCAAATGTTCTTGTCTTTTCCTGCTGGTTTACACAGTGAACCCTTTTCCCTATTATGGGTCTCTAAATATCACTGCTGGCTAATAGTACCATCACCTATGTACATAAGATATGGATTCATTCTGCTATGGAAACTTGGTCCGCCCTCCATTTGCCCTCAAGGTTTGGGTCACATCGCCACAGCCCCCGGGGCAGACATTCCCTGGTACCCCCCACTCAAAGGGCTTCAAGGTCCCCCTCCCTCTTTTTGAGTTGACCTATAATTTTCTTGCATCTACTCCTGAGGAAGTGGACAGTGATCCATGAAACGCGTAGAGTTATAGAATGCCAAGAAACGTGTGGATTGCTATGTATTTTGCAATCATGCATTTCCATTTGTTAATAATCATGTTTCCATTTCCATCTGAAAAAAATATCATGTATATGAATATTAATATTTTTCATGAATTTAAAGTGTGTATTATGGTAACCCTATTATGGATCAGCTCAGTACATTTTCTTTTTAATTGGTATTTTATTGTGACTATAAATTGTCAATATGACATTTGCTACCATGCAATAAATTTGTAATCATATGTACTATTACGGTTTGAAGTGATTTGCCTCATTTAAAGTCCCGTGACCGGGGGGCGTGGCCAAGATGGCGGACTGAGCGGACGTGTCTGAGTGGAGCTCTGCTGGGGAAAAATCCTACATGACCATCCGGGCTAGGTTTAAAGCCTGCATTCTGCCGGTTTCTGTGCCCTGAATGCCTTCTAAACGCTCCGGGGGCCCATATCGGGGGAAGAAGCCGAAGTTTCCCCAGGGAGTGGAGGTAGCTACGAGCCCGGTCTCTGCTCTGCTGTTACCGCCAGCGCGCCTTCACAATATGGCGTCGCAGACGGACCACGAGGAGGAACCGGGAATCTTCTCGCCTGGTATACCTGAGGTGATGGCAGCTATTTCGACCTGCCAGGCGGCCGTTTCCTCCTGTCAGACTGCCCTCACCTCCAAGATCGAGGCTGTTCAGCTGGACGTGGGGCTGCTGCGGCAGGACATTGACAAGATCCGCTCCCGTGTGGCGACGGCGGAGCAGCGTGTGGGGTATGTGGAGGACTCTGTTGCAGACCACACCACATCTATCCGGGCCCTTCAAACTAAGGTGCGGGCCCTGGAATATCGGGCGGAGGACGCCGAGAACCGGAGCAGACAAAACAACCTCCGTATTGTCGGCCTCCCGGAAGGGGTGGAGGGCCGCAATCCCACGGCATTCACCGAGGAGTTGCTGAAGTCCCTGCTGCCTGCGGCCCAGCTCTCTTCTTATTTTACAGTGGAGAGGGCGCACCGAGTGCCGCCGCGGCCCGGTCCGGAAGGTGCCCCCCCTCGTACGCTGATCCTCCGGCTTCTGCACTACCGAGACCGGGATGAGATCCTGAGAGCGGCACGTGTGGCTGGGGAGGTCCAGTATCACAACACCCGGCTGATGATGTTCCCGGATTACACCATCGAGACCCAGAAGCAACGCCGATCATTCGACATGGTCAAGGCAGCTCTCCGGCGCAAGGGGATCCGGTACAGTATCCTGTTCCCGGCTAAGTTGCGGGTGGTGGATGGGGAGACAGTGAGGATCTTCACCAGTCCCAGGGATGCTCATGCTTGGCTGGAGGCGCTGCCGCCATAGCTCTCTGCGGCCTGTGTGTTGCTACGCCTTTACCGGTCGCTGCAGTTGGGGATAGTGGAGTGTCACCCGTAGCTGTTGGTTATCTACCTGGGATCTGCCTGTTTGATTTCCCCTGGTCTGTAACTTTGACTTTGTGGCTGGGTCCCCCTTGCACTGTCCTGATCACTGTCCCCCGTCAGTGTGCCTTATTTTTGCACACTGTACTGCAGACATGTCACCTGGATGACCCAGGAGCTCATTTCTCCCGGCTGTACCCTGACTGATATGGTTTTTTGCCTGCCCTCTTCTTTAAACTCTACTATCCAGCATCTCCAAGAACACCATACCAATTTAAAAGGAAAAAGGGTTTGTTTTTTTTTTGTTTGTTTTTTTTTTTGATGTCGACCTCTTGGGTGGTTTTTTTCTGGCCGCCTTGATGTGGAAGTCATAGTCGGGCACTACGCCTCCTGACTGAGGGTCCTGTTCTAGAACTTGTTATGGGAACCATGTGCCGCCTGCGGTTTGGGTGGGCACGGGGTGGGGGGAGGGGGAAGTTGGATGGCCATTGCTGTCTGTTTTATGTTTTGTTTCTTTACTTTAAATCTGTTCAAGGTCTTGGTTGGTCACTACACTCCTTTTTGCTCGCCTGTATTGGTTTTGTCTCCCTGGGTCTGGATGCCCCGCCTCTCCTGTACCAGTTTTTCTTGCGTGAGGTGGGATGCGGGACTCCATACGGGGGGTGTGGGGTGGTGGAATGGGTGGTGGAAGACAATCCTTATGGTGTTTATGCTCTTTGAATATGGCTAATTTTACTGTTCTGTCCTGGAATGTGAGAGGGCTTAACTCGGCTATTAAGAGGTCGCTTGTATTCAAGTGTTTGAAGTCTTATAATCCACAGATATGTATCCTGCAGGAGACACACTCGGTGGGGGCACGAGTACTGGGGCTCAAGAGGGCCTGGGTGGGAGCCCACTATCATGCCTCCTACTCCTCCTATGCGAGGGGAGTGGGGGTCCTGGTTCATAGGTCTCTCCCCTTCCAGCTTTTGGCGGTGAGGACAGACCCTGGGGGACGTTATGTCCTGTTACATGCAACGATCTCCGACATTCCATACGTCATTGTAGGGCTGTACCTGCCCCCCCCGGCAGATGTCTCATGCTTACACACCCTAATGACTGAGGTGGCACAGTATGGGGTGGATCGGGTGCTGCTGGTCGGGGATTTTAACATGGTGATGTCTGCGGAGCGGGATAGGCTGCGGGGGCAGAACCCTGCTTCCCCGGGCCTGTCTCGCTGGGCGGAGTCATTCCACTTGACGGATCTCTGGAGGCAATTTCATCCCTCAGAGGCACAATTTACTTGTCTCTCGACCACCTATCGGACGCTATCTCGTATAGACTTGGCTTTTGCCTCACCCGCTCTTTTACGGGGGGTGGTGTCTACCGAGATCCTTTCCCGAGGAATCTCAGATCATGCCCCACTGTTAGTGGTGCTACGGGTGGCTCCGTCGGGTGGTCCAGGGTTCTGGAGGCTGTCCAGATATTGGTTGATGGACCCTGAAATCCAGGAGCACCTCCCTGAAGCGATATTTACCTACTGGCTGACTAATGAGGGCTCCACTGGCCCGCTTCTGCAGTGGGATGCATTTAAAGCCTGGCTGCGGGGCGAATACATTTCCAGAATAGCAGCGAGGAGGAGGGACTCTGGGCGAGTGCTTGAGCAGTTGGAGGGGCGGGCGGAGGAGAGTGAACGAGAATTTATCCGAGATCAGTCCTCCTCTAAGTATGAGGCCTGGCAACATACATTGAGAGACTTGTCTCTACTCAGAATCGAACTTACCAAGAAGTCACTGTTAGATAGGGCGCAGAGGGTATTTGAATACGGGGACAAGAATGGCAAGTTGTTAGCCTGGCTGGCCAGGGGACAGTTCGCAACGACGCACGTGGGTAGGGTACGTGACTCGGATGGACGACCCTTGACCGCACCCGAAGAAATCAGTGACCGATTTCTGCAGTTCTATCGGGCGCTGTATGCCTCTAGAGTGGACTATGGTGCAGCGGAGTTGGCTCACTACTTGGACCAGGTCCAGCTTCCGGTATTAGACCCCGATAAAAGTGCGGAATTAGAAAAAGATATCTCCCTGGAAGAGGTTCAGAGGGCGATGCAGGGCATGCAAGCGGGTAAGGTCCCTGGGCCTGACGGATTACCTATCGAACTGTACTCTGTACATCAGGAGGTATTGGCCCCCAAGCTGACCTCTCTCTTAGCCCAGTCCTCTGCTTTGGGCTCTCTGACGGACTCTATGTCGGAAGCGGTAGTGGTACTGGTGCCCAAGCCTGGCAAGGACCCTGAGGAGTGTGCCTCATATAGGCCGATCTCCCTAATTAACGCAGACGCCAAGCTACTGGCGAAAATCCTGGCCATCCGGTTGAATTCGGTTATCAGCGACCTGGTCCACCAGGATCAGACGGGGTTTATGCCGGGGAAGGGCACGGACATCAACATCCGTGGATTATTTCTGAACCTAGATACGCCGCACGATAATGGGGGCAATAGAGTCATTGCTTCGCTTGACGCGGAGAAAGCATTTGACTCCGTAGAGTGGGAGTATTTGTGGGCAGTCCTTAAGCGTTTCGGCATAGGCCCTAAATTCATGCACTGGCTGGGCATGCTCTACAGGGCACCCAGGGCTAGGCTCCGTATAAATAGTACCCTCTCTGGGTCCTTTCCCCTCCAGAGGGGCACCCGCCAAGGGTGTCCATTGTCACCTAGTCTGTTCACCCTGGCTCTTGAGCCATTGGCGACACGGATCCGCGAGTCCTCCGCTGTTCATGGTCTCAGTGTTGGCCCTTTGGAGGAGAAGATTTCATTATATGCGGATGATGTATTGCTATATTTACAGGACGCTGGACCGTCCTTGCAGGCTGCCCTAGAGGAGTTCGACGAGTTCGGACGCTTTTCGGGAGTCAAAATTAATTGGAAGAAGTCCGTACTGTTTCCACTAGATCCTCGGTCTGGGGGAGAAGGGTCACAGACTCCGCTGCTCTGGGTTGAGGAATTCAAATACCTGGGCATTGTTGTGTCGAGGGACCTCCGGGCCTTTCGGCGCCTCAACTTGCAGCCGCTAGTGGGGAGACTCAAAGACCAGTGCTCTAGATGGCGGGATTTACCCCTGAACCTTCTCGGCCGCATTAACATATTAAAAATGATCTACCTGCCTAGGTTCAATTATGTGTTCCGTAACTGCCCGGTGTGGCTCCCGGCTGCTTTTTTTAAGGAGCTGGACAGCTGCATATCCTCGTTTCTATGGAGGGGGTCTTGTCCCAGACTGGCTAAGTCAACCCTGCAGCTCCCGGTGGGTTGTGGGGGTCTCGCGTCGCCCAACCTGAAAGTGTACTTCTGGGCGGCTATGTTGGTGACGGTACGCTGGTGGTTCGAGCAATCCAGATCCAATGCGGCCACGTGTTTAGAAGCGGCCATTTTGGGTTCCCTCCGGGAACTCTGCAATTTGGTATATCGGGGCGTCACGGCGTACCCCTCGCTCCCAGCCCCGACTAGAGTGACCCTGAGGGTGTGGGGGGTGGCTAGGAGGCGATTCCTTAGAGCGCATCACTACTCTCCCTTCTGTCCTTTGTGGGGTAACCCCACGCTCCCGCACTTTAGGAGGCTCCCTGACCCGCAGCTCTGGGCCCGTTTTGGGATTAGGACACTTCAGGATATTATGCCCCGGGGGACGCTCCTGGAGTTTGCAGATCTTTCGGTTAAGTTTGAAATGCCGGGTGGGATGTTATTTAGATATTACCAGCTGAGACATGCGGCGAGAGCGCAATTCCCACTCCCTATAACACTTGAAGCAGACTCTATTGAAGCACTTTTGGCACAGGAGACTCTTCAAAAGACCCTTTCTACACTATACTTAGCTCTCCTCGGGGGGACCTCGCAGAGAATGGAGACCTTATGGGAGAAGTGGCGGGCTGACATCCCTGACTTAAATAGGGAGACCTGGGAGGAGTGCTTTGAAGTGGGTTCTAGACTGATGGTTTCCTCTAGGGATAAGCTTATACACACCAAATTTTTACATCGGGTATATTACACACCGCAAAGGTTACATAAAATCTATCCTCAGAGGTCCGGGGAGTGTCCTAGGTGTCGCTCCTCGGACAGCACGTTCTTGCACATGTTCTGGACCTGCCCTTCCCTGGCTGGTTATTGGGATGCAGTGTTTGAGTGTATAAATGTGCGCTTGCAGCTGTCCCTTCCCATGTCCCCTGAACTGGCACTGCTAGGCATTCAGGACGATGAACAGAGGCCTAGGTCTACTAAGCAGCTTATCTCCTACGTCCTTTTTTATGCCAAAAAGGAAATATTGCTCAGGTGGTTGTCCCCCTCGCCCCCTACGGTCGAATCCTGGGATTCCTCTATAAATTCAGTAATGCCATTGTACAAGTTGACATATATTAATAGGGGCTGTCCACAAAAATTTGATCGCATTTGGTTGCCCTGGACAGAGTAGGTGGGAGTTCTGGGGTGCTGGGCCTCAGGACTGGTGTCTGAAACGTCCTCTTAGGGGGGGTGGCCGGATGGCCCTCCCCTCCCGCTGATATGTGCAGGATTTCCTGGATGTGGGCATTCCACCTATGTTGAGGGGGGGAAGGGATATGTATATGTATGTGTATGTGTATGTATGTATATATGTATGTATATGTGTGTATGTATATATATGTATATGTATGTATGTGTATATATATATTTTTTTTTTTTTTTTTTTTTTTCTTTTTCTTCTCTTGCTCTTTTTTGTTTTTTCTTTATGTACAGACATTGAAATGTATGTTTACCTGCTATTGTCCTTCACTGAGTTTATGAGCCTCTAATTTGTAGGATTTCACCTGATTTGTATTTTGATAACTTAATGACTGCCTTTTGTGACTGCCTCAACTTTCAATAAAGACCAACCTTGTTGTTAAAAAAAGTCCCGTGACCAATGTATTCTTTTTTTCTATCCCTGTTTTAAATTGTTGTTGTACAGTGCCTTAAAAAGGTATTCATACCTGTTGAAATTTTCCACATTTTGTCATGTTGTGAATGTATTTTATTGGGATTTTATGTGATAGACCAACACAAAGTATCACAAATGATAAATGGTTTTCAATTTTTTTTTACAAATAAATACCTGAAAAGTGTGATGTGCATTTGTATTCAGTTCCCTTTACCCTGATACCCCCAACTAAAATCTAGTGGAACCAATTGCCTTCATAAGTCACTTAATTAGTAAATAGAGTCAACATACAGTATGTGTCATTTAATCTCAGTATAAATACATTTGTTCTGTGAAGCCCTAAGAGGTTTGTTAGAGAACCTTAGTGAACAAACAGCATCATGAAGGCCAAAGAACACACCCGACAGGTCAGGGATAAAGTTGTGGAGAAGTTTGAAGCAGGGTTAGGTTACAAAAAAATATCCCAAGCTTTGAACATCTCACAGAGCACTGTTCAATCCATCATCATAAAATGGAAAGGGTATGGCACAACTGCAAACCTACCAAGACATGGCCGTCCACCTAAACTGACAGGCCGGGCAAGGAGAGCATTAATCAGAGAAGCAGCCAAGAGGCACATGGTAACTCTGGAGGAGCTGTAGAGATCCACAGCTCAGGTGAGAGAATCTATCCACATGGCACCTATTAGTCGTGCACTTCACAAATCTGGCCTTTATGGAAGAGTGGCAAGAAGAAAGCCATTGTTGAAAAAAAGCCATAAGAAGTCCTGTTAGCAGTTTGCGAGAAGCCATGTGGAGAACACAACAAACATGTGGAAGAAAGCACTCTGGTCAGATAAGACCAAAATGTTGCTTTTTGGCCTACAAAGCGGATAACTAACACTGCACATCACCCTGAACACACCATCCCCACCGTGAAACATGGCGGTGGCAGCATCATGTTGTGGGGATGCTTTTCTTCAGCAGGGACAGGGAAGCTGGTCAGAGTTTATGGGAAGATGGATGGAGCCAGATACAGGGCAATCTTAGAAGAAAACCTGTTAGAGTCTGTAAAAGACTTGAGACTGGGGTGGAGGTTCACCTTCCAGCAGGACAATGACCCTAAACATACAGCCAGAGCTACAATGGAATGGTTTAGAGCAAAGCATATTCATGTGTTAGAATGGCCCAGTCAAAGTCCAGCCCTAAATCCAGTTGAGAATCTGTGGCAAGACTTGAAGATTGCTGTTCACAGATGCTCTCCATCCAATCTGACAGAGCTTGAGGCTAGGTTCACACCTATGCGTTGAGTTTTTGAGCTTGGAGTCTTTGCCAAGTTTGCAATCAGTTGTTCAGCGGTTCCATTGCGTTTTTAGCTGCGGACTTGCCGACCTGGGAAGTCTCGCCGCTGTTATCATGAGGGGGAACTCCACGCCCTTAGGTCTGGTATGGACTTTAACAGGAACCCCTACGCCGAAAAAACGTCCCCCCCAAAGTCCATAGCAGACCCTTATCCAAGCATGCAACCTGGCAGATCGGGCCCCCGCTAGCAAAAGAGCTGGAAGAAGATAGCGGAGGCCTGGCAGAAGGAAGAAAGAACTGGAGAGCGAGAGAAGAACCGGAGAGCGCGGAGACGACACCGGAGACCCCCGAAGTCGGAAGAGACCCCCCGAAGTCGGAAGAAGACCCCCGAAGTTGGAAGAAGACCCCCCAAAGTTGGAAGAAGACCCCCCGAAGGGGGGTGTGGCTTGGCGTGTGTCGTTCCCTATGACAGGGAATAGACGATCAGTGACACTGCCACTAGGAAGAACAGGGAAAGGTTTGTTTACACTTACCTCTCCCCGTTCTTCAGCTCTGTGACCCAATTGCGGGACACCGGCAGCGATCGGGTCCGCGGGTCCCGCGGGCACAGTCATGGAGCTTTGGACCGGGTCTCGCGCGCGTGTGACCCACGGACAGGTTCTTAAAGGGGATATACCTGTACGCCCTTGCGCATGTCCGTGCCATTCTGTCGACGTACATCGTCGTGCGGCGGTCCATAAAGCGGAAGTAAACCCATCGATTTAACAGTTTCAAAAAGCAGTTACATTCCCGGCATGCCGGGAATGCCAACTGTCACATTGGCTGTGCTCTCAACCAAACTGTCAAACCATCCAGTGGCCGGTGTCATAACTGGTCACATGTGCAGCATCATGGCAGTTGAAGATTAAACAGAGGCCAAGATGGCAGCTTCCTTGGCTGAAAATGATAGGAGGGTTTACTTCCACTTTAAGTGGTTAAAATACATTTACGTGCAGTATTTAAAAAAAAAAAAAAAAAAGGATTTTGACAAAAAATGCACATCAACACATTTGAAAAAAAAAAAGCATAAACAGTGTGACTATTACTGGGGGTAAATATCGATTTTTGCTTTCTGTTGATGTTTATCCAATGTTACACAGACTGTTAATACTGAATCACTGTATGACTTCAATGACGGGAAGAGTTAACTTGCCAAAGGAAATGACAATCTTTTAATAATGTTTCATATATAAATTGGCACACCATTACACAAACAAAATGTAATTTTCCCCAGAGTCGTTATTGGCATCCATGCGCTGGAGTCAGTGTTTTACTGCAACCGTTTTCAGTCCCATTTTACAGCCAAGTCATTTAGGAGCGGAAAGTGTGACACAGTCACTCTAAGAACTTTTGCATGTGTACACTAGTACTTTATTAATGATGTAGCTGCTTCCCTCATTTAACAGGCTCCTATATAAAAGGCCCACAGTGCACACAACAGAACCATTCTCAGCTACAGCAATTATTTCCAGGCTTCTTCGCTAAACTTCTAAGCAGGTTTGGCCTTTGTTTTTTCAATACATATAACCAGAAGATTTATAGATTTGGTATATTCCAGAATCTTTTTTTTATTTGAAATTTTTCCAAATTTTGCTTCCAAATGCATTTGAAATATTTCAGAGGTAGTATGGTGTGCCGTGCTCAAAGGAAATTTATCACCTGCGCCTCTGAATATGAATATATGAAGAAAATCATACATTTGATTTACTGTGAAATATACTTCCAAAGGTATTGTTATTAGTTTGGACAGAGTGGGGGTGTTAGAACCTCTGTCGGGTTTTTATTCCTGCCAGTGATCATATTGGAGAGATTTCCCTTAACCACTTAAGCCCCGGACCATTTGGTAGCTAGAGGACCAGAGGTGAATTCAGAATTTTGCACTGCGCTGCTTTAACTGTAAATTGTGCGGACATGCAATGTTGTACCCAAACGAAATTTGCGTCCTTTTCTTCCCACAAATAGAGCTTTCTTTTAATGGTATTTGATTGCCTCTGCGATTTTTATTTTTTGCGATATAAACGGAAAAAGACCGAAAATTTTGAAAAAAAATGATATTTTCTACTTTTTGTTATAAGAAAAATCGAATAAACTCAATTGTAGTCATACATTTAGGCCAAAATGTATTCAGCCACATGTTTTTAGTAAAAAAAAATGTCAATAAGCGTATATTTATTGGTTTGCGCAAAAGTTATAGAGTTTACAAACTAGGGTACATTTTCTGAAATTTACACAGCTTTCAATTTATGACTGCCTATCTAATTTCTTGAGGTGCTAAAATGGCAGGGCAGTACAAAACCCCCCCAAATGACCCCATTTTGGAAAGTAGACACCCCAAGGAAATTGCTGAGAGGCATGTTGAGCCCATTGAATTTTTTATTTTTTTGTCCCAAGTGATTGAATAATGACTAAAAAAAAAAAAAATTACAAAAAGTTGTCACTAAATGATATATTGCTCACACATGCCATGGTTATATGTGGAATTTCACCCCAAAATACATTTTGCTGCTTCTCCTGAGTACGGGGATACCACATGTGTGGGACTTTTTGGGAGCCTAGCCGCGTACGGGACCCCAGAAACCAAGCACCGCCTTCAGGATTTCTAAGGGCGCAAATTTTGGATTTCACTCCTCACTACCTATCACAGTTTCGAAGGCCATAAAATGCCAAAATAGCACAAAACCCCCCCAAATGACCCCATTTTAGAAAGTAGACACCCCAAGGAAATTGCTGAGAGGCCTGTTGAGCCCATTGAATATATTTTTTTTTGTCCCAAGTGATTGAATAATGACAAAAAAAAAAACAAAAAAAAAAATTACAAAAAGTTGTCACTAAATGATATATTGCTCACACATGCCATGGTTATATGTGAAATTACACCCCAAAATACATTTTTCTGCTTCTCCTGAGTACGGGGATACCACATGTGTGGGACTTTTTAGGAGCCTAGCCGCGTACGGGACCCCGAAAACCAAGCACCGCCTTCAGGATTTCTAGGCACAAATTTTTGATTTCACTCCTCACTACCTATCACAGTTTCGAAGGCCATAAAATGCCAAAATCGCACAAAACCCCCCCAAATGACCCCATTTTGGAATATAGACACCCCAAGCTATTTGCTGAGAGGAATGGCGAGTATTTTACAGCTCTCATTTGTTTTTGAAAATGAAGAAAGAAAATATATATATATATATATATATTTTTTACAATTTTCAAAACTTTGTGACAAAAAGCGAGATCTGCAAAATACTCACAATACCTCTCAGAAAATAGCTTGGGGTGTCTACTTTCCAAAATGGGGTCATTTGGGGGGGTTTTGTGCTATCTGGGCATTCCATGGCCTCCGAAACTGTGATAGGCAGTGAGAAGTGAAATCAAAAATTTACACCCTTAGAAAGCCTGAAGGCGGTGCTTGGTTTTTGGGGTCCCGTACGTGGCTAGGCTCCCAAAAAGTCTCACACATGTGGTATCCCCGTACTCAGGAGAAGCAACAGAATGTATTTTGGGGTGTAATTCCACATATGCCCATGGCATGTTTGAGCAATATATCATTTAGTGACAACTTTGTGCAAAAAAAAATAAAAAATTGTCGTTTTTCCGCAACTTGTGTCAACATATAAAATATTCCATGGACTCGACATGCCTCTCAGTATATAGCTTGGGGTGTCTACTTTCCAAAATGGGGTCATTTGGGGGGGTTTTGAACTGTTCTGGCATTTTATACACAACATTAGGAAGCTTACATCCACTCTTCTAACCACTTGAAGACAAAGCCCTTTTTGACACTTTTTGTTTACATGAAAACATTTTTTTCTTTTTGCAAGAAAATTATGTTGAACCCCCAAACATTATATATATTTTTAAAGCAAAGGCCCTACAGAATAAAATGGTGGGTGTTGCATTTTTTTTTCTACACAGTATTTGCGCAGCGATTTTTCAAACGCATTTTTTGGGTTAAAAAATACACTTTTTTTAATTTTAATGCACTAAAACACACTATATTGCCCAAATGTTTGATGAAATAAAAAAGATGATCTTAGGCCGAGTACATAGATACCAAACACGACATGCTTTAAAATTTCGCACAAACGCGCATTGGCGACAAACTACATACATTTTTAAAAGCCTTTAAAAGCCTTTACAGGTTACCCCAGTAGATTTACAGAGGAGGTCTACTGCTAAAATGATTGCCCTCGATCTGACCTTCGCAGTGATACCTCACATGCATGGTGCAATTGCTGTTTACATATGACGCCAGACCGACGCTTGCGTTCGCCATTGGGCAAGAGCAGGGCAGGACAGGGGTGCTTTTTTTTTTTTTCTTTTTTTTTTTATTATTAATTTTGCTTTTTTATTTTATTTTTAAATTGTTCCTTCCAAGTATTTTTTTTTTTATCATTTTTATTGTTATCTCAGGGAATGTAAATATCCCCTATGATAGCAATAGGTAGTGACAGGTACTCTTTTTTTGAAAAAACTGGGGTCTTCAAGACCCTAGATTTTTCCTCTGCCCTCAAAGCATCTGACCACACCAAGATCGGTGTGATAAAATGCTTTCCCAATTTCCCAATGGCGCTTTTTATATCCGGGGGGGGCATTCCCTCCCACTGCTTGTAAAAGCAGTCCAGAGGCTAATTAGCCGCTAGGATTGCTTTTACATGAAAGCCGGCCGCAGGCTGAAAAGAATGATACCAAGATGATACCTAAACCCGCAGGCATCATTCTGGTATAAACATTCAAAGTCCAGCAACATACCAGTACGTTGCTGGTCCTTGTTGGACATGTATTGTAATCTTTTTATTTCATGCAGCCAGTTGGCTGAACGAAAAAAGAGATTGATCGGTGGGTATGCCCACCATTAGAATACCGCCCTTCATCCACCCACTTCCAATGATGGGCATACACGCACCATTTATATATGCCGAAGCATGGGGGCATCCTCCCGCAAAAAAGTTATGCCGCACACACATGGTCGGACTTTTCCACGGGCAAGCCTCCGTCGGAATTTCGACCGTATGTACGCGGCATTAGGAGCAAAATCGCTCCTCCGCTCCTGCTGCCCCAATGCTTCGGCATATTTGCTTTTTTTTTTTAACTGTGGTGGTGAAATCACCTCCTACAGCACTGGAGTCGCAGGGATCAGGCCTGTCTCTGCGAATGCTGCAGTTATGTGTGTTTTTGTTTTGTAAGTGACAGTGATCGATCGATACTGCACTTGGGTGGCCTGGGCTGGACGGAGGGGCAAAACGCAGGTGCCAGCAGGTATCTGGGCTGATCCCGCTAACACTGCGTTTTTGGGAACCCTAAACTGCTGGGGACGCTAGTATAGATCTGATCAGATCAGATATTGATCTGTTCAGATACTATACCACTAAGGGGGGTGTATGCTTCACGCGTGGGTGTTAGCTTTACTGGCACTAACCTGACGCTGCCTGGGGTGTGACTCAGACCCTCTCTGACGCTAAAACCTAATTGATATCACCCGCCGGGCGATCAGGGGGTTAAACCTTTATTGGGTTATATACACGGCGGGTGCCCTGACACTATAAAAAGCAAACTAACTAACCAGCGTCACCCGTAACACTTATATGGTGATCACTGGTGAAAGGGTTAACTAGGGGCAATCAGGGGGTTAAAACCTTTATTAGATAATATATGGGGGTACCTGACGCTATAAAAACCTGCGGCGAACCTAAAAAAAATTACCAGCTACCGATCTGCATCACCGACACTAAGACAGCGTTTAGAAAAACGATTGCTTAGCGACAGTGGTGATGGGGGTGAAAGGGTTACCTGGGGGGGCGATCAAGGGGGTTAAACCTTTATTAGATAATATATTGGGGTACCTGACGCTATAAAAACATGCGGCGAACCTAAAAAAAATTACTGGCTACGATCTGCATCACCGACACTAAGACAGCGTTTAGAAAAACAATTGCTTAGCGACAGTGGTGATAGGGGGTGAAAGGGTTACCTGGGGGGCGATCAAGGGGGTTAAACCTTTATTAGATAATATATTGGGGTACCTGACGCTATAAAAACCTGCGGCGAACCTAAAAAAAATTACCGGCTACCGATCTGCATCACAGACACTAAGACAGCGTTTAGAAAAACGATCGCTTAGTGACAGTGGTAATAGGGGGTGAAAGGGTTACCTGGGGGGCGATCAAGGGGGTTAAACCTTTATTAGATAATATATTGGGGTACCTGACGCTATAAAAACCTGCGGCGAACCTAAAAAAAATTACTGGCTACGATCTGCATCACCGACACTAAGACAGCGTTTAGAAAAACAATTGCTTAGCGACAGTGGTGATAGGGGGTGAAAGGGTTACCTGGGGGGCGATCAAGGGGGTTAAACCTTTATTAGATAATATATTGGGGTACCTGACGCTATAAAAACCTGCGGCGAACCTAAAAAAAATTACCGGCTACCGATCTGCATCACAGACACTAAGACAGCGTTTAGAAAAACGATCGCTTAGTGACAGTGGTGATAGGGGGTGAAAGGGTTACCTGGGGGGCGATCAAGGGGGTTAAACCTTTATTAGATAATATATTGGGGTACCTGACGCTATAAAAACCTGCGGCGAACCTAAAAAAAATGACTGCCTGCCGATCGGCATCACTGACGCTAAGACAGCGATCAGAAAAATGATCGCTAAGCGACAGTGGTGATAGGCGGTGAAAGGGTTATCTGGGGGGTGATCAGGGGGTTAAACCTTTATTAGGGGGGGTTAGGGGGCTACACTGGACCTAAGACTAAACTTTGGTGACACTTTTACAGTCACAAATGTCACTGATTGCAGTGATCACTAAATAAATGGTCACTGCAATCAGTGACACTGTGACTGGGGGCTGGGGGGTGATCTGGGGGGTGATCTGGGGTGATCTGGGGGGCCTGGGGGGGCGATTTATGTCCCTATGTGTCCTGGTGTCAGTGTAGTGTTGTGTGCACTGACCTGATATCTTCTCTTGTACGGCGCTCGGTATATGTGAGCGCCGCACCAGAGATGACATCACTTCCTCCTGCTCCCTCTGTCTGACACAGACAGAGGGGGCATTTCCATTCGCCGGGAGCGATCGCGAGGGGGTGGCCAGAAACGAATGGCTGCCCCCTCATCCCGGAACGCTCCCGGACACTTAGCCACCGCTCACTGTATAGGAGGGGGGTCCGATCGGACCCCCCAACTGTACAAATGCAATCACGTATGCTCTACGTGATTGTGCCTGTCGGTGCCATTCTGCCGACGTATATATACTGTGAGCGGTCGTTAAGTGGTTAAAGGGTAACTCCACTTTGGTGGGGGAAAAAAAATTGCAAATTAAAAAAAGTAATAATATAGCGTATACAATTACAACTCAAGTCATATTGTAATTGAATGCTATTAAAAATGACCTTTCCTTTTCAATCTGCAGCTCTGTAATTTTCTGTAAAATGCAATATGACTACCTGGAGGTGTTCTTTACATAGAATGTGGACAGAACTCCCCCCAGAAACATGATTTTCTGCTTGTGTGATTTGCTCTCTGATTTTCCCAGAAGTCTTTACTAAGATACAAATCAGAGTTTTGACTTTCTCTACAACAAAAATCAAATTTTTGGTGAGATACTCCCAAAAGGAAATCACGTCTAAAGGGATGCAGACCTTGCAGACCTTGCCACTTTTCTCATTAGAGCCCTGCAGGTGCAGCAGCTAACTGATAATTATAAAACCACTCACATACAGATCCACTGGGCACATTGACACAGACAAACAAATAACTATTTCATCAGAATAACATGTAGAAATCTGCAACAAAGTTTGTTAAAATCCTTGAAATGTACATAGATCACCCAGAGGGGAATGTTTTTTTTCTCAACAAAAGTTTAGTTACTCTTTAAAGCTCAATTCCAGCCTTCCCTTTGGGGCTCATTGAGATATGTGGTGAGGCTCATCCTCCATGCAGACCCAGCATTTTGCTGCATCTGCATCCACCGTGAAGCTGCATGCAGGCAGCCCATACAAGTGGAAGCAGACGCAGCGGCTGCATGAACACAGTTACATGTCAAAATTTTACATGTGGGCAGGTGTGGGTGACCAGATCTGAATGCACACACTGTGATCTGTTCTGATCTGTGCACCCTCTTCTGCTATCATGTCCAATTTTGACATGTGACTGTGTCTGTGCCGCCACTGCATCTGCATCCACTTCTATGGGCCGCCTGCATGCAGCTCCAAAGTAGGGAGATGCAGCAAATGCGGCTCTGCACAGAGGATGGGGCTCATCGCCCATCAGACTGAGCCCTTATTGTCCTTAGCCCATACCTTTCATTCATTGAATTTCATTTTTTTCCATCGTAGAGGCTCAGAATCCTATGTGGATGTTAGCTAGGATGCTTTGCATGCAGATGCAGTCTACCTTGGAATGTCCACTCTTTCAACAGACATCCATCCATCCATTATTGCATTTTGATATTTGCATTACGCCTCCCAATAGCTATCCCTCTGCTTGTATTAGGGCTGAGAGCATTTAAAAAGATTAGTGAGGCCCCAGGGTGCTGTGATGTTTTCTGTAAGCTATGTATAGCACCCTGCCCCTCCTACTAGTCATCATCTGCCTGCATTGCATTGAGAAGCAGAGATTTAGTAATGACATCTCTAGATCTAAAACAAGCTATGCACAACAAAAGATAACTAATATTAGCACACATAAACTATCACTTCTCATGACTGTAACATCCAAAAGAGTCTGTAGCGGCCTCACCCTCTCTCTTCTTCTCTAGCGGTTACTCTGGCTCCGGTCTAGGGGTACCTTGAAGGGGAGAGCGAGGTGCGCCACGGCCCATGTCCTCTAGATTACAGCATGTAGAGGTGAAGGCCAGCACCAGATTACCTTCGGGCTGTGTATACGCTCAGAGCCAAGTCTGTTCTGCTGATAACTCCCTTTGCTCCCAGTAATTGGAGTACCACACACTGAAAAGGTCCAACACTTATTTATTCCATAACGGCAAGCAAATAGTCCTTTGCGAGCAGACAGTTTGAGACCCATAGAACAGTTCAGTATTGGTGGGGAGTAGGTCAAGGGACAATCCTCAAAGAAACTAAACCGTTGAGGTTTCCCCAACGGTTGCTAAGCACAGTGGCTGTAAAACGTACTTTTTGGCTTCAGAGTCTCTTCCAGCGAATCTAATGAACAGGAACTGGAGTTACCTTCGCTACGCTGCAGCCCCTGGAGGGGGGAAGACATCCCTCCAAGAGATTTACCAGAGGCCCTGCCGTCACCGGATTAATGCTGTACCGGGCTATTCGGAAGGGTTACACTCCCCGGCCTCCTCACCTCAGATACAGGTCCCAACACCTACGGCCCCTCGGACTCCTCCACCCTCGCGGAACCCAGTCGAAGTTACTGGGCCCCAGGCCTTGGCCATAGTACCTCACCCCAGGCTTAAGGTGCCTGGGATGGACTCCATCTCTCGCTCCGGCCAGGTCAAGGGCACCTGAGCCCGGAACTCCGGAATGCCAGCACCCAGGCTGAAGGTGCCTGGGTGCGGCCGCGTCCTCCAACTCTGAACTCTGAACCCTCGGACCCCCGTGGTAAGGGCGTCCGCCCTTTTTATCCCCTCTCCCTTTGCGTCACAGCGGGTTCCCCGCCCTGCTGTACGAGCACCAGGAAAGGACAAAAAGGGAGCAGTCTTGCGGTGCAGGTTCAACTCCGGCCCAGGGTGACAACGCCACCTGCAGGCCGCAGGGAACCTTGCACCATCAGAGTCCTCCAAGAACCACAAAAGGGGTTCTCAGACTCCCTAACAATTAGTGCATCCGGGTTGAATAACCCAGATGCTACCCCCCAAATTTAAATGCCCGCTACAAGTCTATCAGCTTATTTAAAGTAGAAGTATTGCCAAAGCTATTTTCACCATACTTCTCTTATGAATCACAGGAGTGCACTTCATTCTGCACTCCTATGCCTGTTTTCAGGCAACAGCTGGCTAAAGTTTGCTGTAAGCTGACATCACTCAGCTGGTCCAGGCTCAGGAAAGATCGCCACTTTACAGTCGTGATCCACCCAGATGCCTGGACCGGCAGCTGGCTCCGCCTTGCATCTGATTTGCTGGGAGACTAAGCCAGCTGCTCCCACCCACTCCACAGCCCAGTGCTCCAGTGAGTGCTGGAGGAAGGGCAAAGCAGAGAGTCAGTGACTTAGAGTCACCAATCTTTGCTCAGAGCGGAGGGTAGAACTGAGCGGTCATAGGTCTTTGATCTCTCAGTTATCACTGCAGATAGGGCATCAGGTAAATGCTGCATGCACCTACACTATGTGAGTATAATTGTTTGTTTTTTTCCTTGTTTCTATTTAGACCACATTGTGCTGATCCCAGCTCTAAAATAAGGTATGGAATGAACATGGAAAGGTTGTATTTAAAAATTTAACTAGCATGTTGATGGGAGGGAGGAAACACAGAAGGCAAAATATAAAGCAGACTAAACTTTAGTTTTAGCTTCTTGTTTGGGCTTCCAGGGCAACAGGTGAGGTTCCCTGAATGGGAAAGTAGACTTGGAAGAGATTGTAACCTTTCCCCTACTATATAAAAAAATACCTTTCCTCTTTCTTAATGTAACATTGACACCCAATATGCAAGAGTGTGTCATAGGGTCACAGGGTCAGAAAATTAAGGAAATAAAAATGAAATCCACCAATAGAGAATCAGTGATAAATTCTTGGCAGATGTTCTAACCCTTTCCCACTATACAACATTTTGCCCCAAATAATTCACATTCTCCATTTATCGGGCTCTGTATTTTTTGCCCTAAAGTGGATGTAAACCTCACATATACCCAGTGAAGTGAACAGCCTCAGATGATACACAGGGATGAAATAAATCCTCCTACATAAGTTTTACTTGTACATGTGCAGTCTTTAACGTTCTACACTGTTTAGAATGTGCACATCGTGTCATGCCCTGTACACACGATCGGTTTTCCCGTCGGAAAAAAAAGTTGGATGGTTTTTCCGACAGAATTCCTCTCAAGCCTGCCTTGCATACACACGGTCAACTAGGTGAACTTTTGACTGCCAAGAATGCGGTGACGTAAAGGACTACGACGAGCAGAGAAAATTAAGTTCTATGCTTCCGATCATGCGTCGATTTGTTTCCGAGCATGCGTCTCTATCTTTTTCCAGCAGTTTTTCTGTTGGGAAAAAGTCTGATGGAGCATACACACGGTCGGGATTCCTGACCAAAAGCTCTCATCAGACTTTTTCCAACAGGAAAACCGATCGTGTGTACGGGGCATTCAAATTTTATCTTCCTGTTCCACCACTGGGTGTGGATTCTTGGCATACACTGTGTGACCGCTGATTGGAGGAAACACACTCCCCCTTCACATAGGCAGAGGAAAAAAGAAGTGTGCAGATCTGTGTTGTGAATAGACCATCCCCAACACAAATTTCAGGTTGGTTTTATCTCGGTTGTCGGAAAACTTGTCAGAAGTTATCAGGCCTCGCATTTTATACAAATAGCGACCGGGTCATGGCCCTCATTACCTGAACTAACCTCATCCAACGACCGTTTCTGTCTTGATTTCTGGAGTGGAGCTCAGTTGCGACATTTCCTTAACACTCTCCCACCTCTGGATAGATTTCAACGAACATTGACACCCTTAGAACAGCTATGTGGGGGGACGGGGCCTTGCTCTCACTTAATCTTGCAAATGTATGCACTACTGGTTGCCCCCCAAGAGGATTATGTCCCTCCATATATATAAGGAAATGGGAAATTACATTAGACAGGACGCTCACCCAGGCACAACATAGGCAGATAGTAAATCTTGCATTGAAATCTTCAATATCTACAAGAATCCAAGAAACAAATTTTAAAATAATGACAAGATGGTACCGTACACCCTCATTACTTAATAAATTCTCTCCGGAGATCCCGGACAAATGTTAGAGGTGTCAGGAGGAAAGAGGGACACTACTTCACGTTCTCTGGTCCTGCCCAAAACTGGAGTACTTCTGGAGGGAGATACGGCGGATAGCACAGAAATTTACTGAGTATAACCTCCCAGAAGATCCAGCCTTATTTTTCTTACATGTCTCAAATATACTGGGGAAAACATATAGTAAATTAATTTTGCGCCACCTTATTAACGCTGCTAGATCATGTATCGTACGGCAGTGGAGAGATACGAGCCCTACCACAATTCTTACATGGGTCACACGAATTGAAGAGGTTAATAGGATGGAGGATTTGTTATTATCGGCTCAAAATCGAAAGTAGACATATTTAGAAACTTGGGGCCAATGGAACACATTTAAATTCTTGGAGGAAGGGAGTTGGGGGCCTTGGGGGTGCCCTAACTTCCCTGGATGATGGTACATTTTCCCCTCCCACTCCAGCTCCCCTTCCCCTATCAGTGTTTTCTTCCTCCTTTTTTTTTTTTTTCTCTTCTCTCTTTCTATCTTTTTTTTTTTTTTTTTTTTAGGAATTCTTTCCCTCATGGGGCTTCTTACTTTCTCCTTATGCCTCTTCAGATAGGTAGAGGTCTTTCTTCTTAGTAAAGTATGTTGTCAGGGCATACAAGAGAAGCAGGTCTAACGGAAGATAGAATGGGGACTATCTCAAATAACTAGTTATTGTTTTCTTTTTTTTTTTGTGGATGTATTTAAGATAGGAGTAATGCTGTTAACTGGATTTTGAATGGACTCGTTGAAGCTTATATGATTGATGGATTAATGAAATTGTTTATTTCTCTGTATGTATGTAGCACACGGACCCTTTTCCCTACCTTTGGCTCACTTGCAGGAAAAAGGCACACCGTACTATATGCCCGTACCCTCCTGGTTGAGGAGGTTGAGCGGTGTTATGTATTTGGGTCCCACAGCTAGGTTCTTCCATCAGTTGGCTCTTATCTCCTAGGTTATAGGGACAAGTCTCTGTCCCCCCCCCCCCCCCGAGTAATTCCAATGTCCACACCACTTTAAACTCAAACGCTGAGCTCATTCTCTCAATGTTCAGCAGATAGGAAAGGGTGGATAAGAGACAGGACAGCAAGGTTTTGGGAGGTTAGTCCAGGCACAAATGTATATCACAATCGCTACTCTATCCCAAAGTAGGTTTAGCTCACCCAGATAGTCTCCTACAAAGTGGATCCTAGCAGCCGAAGTGATGCTCGGACGTTTGATCAGGTTCTTTTCCTAGATGCGATCAGGAGACTCTCTGCCACAGAATCTATCAGACCCCGAACCTCTTAGCTTTGGTACATAAGGACAGGTGCCAGCAGTAGCATATTACTAGGCCCTTGATGGATAGAGGAATCCCACCAGAAAGTTACCGGGCCCCTTCCTTCACGTGAACTCTCACCGTTCCATCAGAAAGGTCCTCCCCCGGCCTCCTGTTCTTAGAAGCGGGCTCCCTCACGAGGGACACCCTGGGATTCCTCTTTTAGAAGTGGGCTCCAGCTAAAGGTGCTGGGCCCAGTGTTGAAGATGCAGCCCCAGGACTAAAGGTGCCTGGGACTGATGCACACGTGGCCCCATGGCCTGGAGGGCCATGCGCCATGCACTTGGACTCCGACTACTCTCCTCCTCCGAAGACCCCTCCCAGGCAGTGTCTGCCCCTTATGTATCCTCTCCCAGCATGCACCGCAGGCCAAACACGCCCACTGTACCACTGCCGAGAGAGGACACCCCAAGGCACAGCACTAATACCAGTGGTTCAACCCTGACCCATTATGGCAGTGCCACCTACAGGTCACAGGGAACTGCGCACCAGTATACCACCTGGAAATAAAATAGCACAACCTATAAATTGAGAACGGTCTGAGCCCAACTACTATCTCAGACCAGCCCCTAAATTTGGGTATATAGCACCCCTAAATGGGGTGGGCGCTACATGTATGACAACTAAAATAAAGAAATTTAAACAAAAGAAGTTATCATGCTGATAACAGAAGAACCAAGCAGCACAAAGACACAAGACTCAAGCCTCGTACACACGACCGAGAATCTCGTCGTAAAAAAAACCGTTGTTTTTGTCGACGAGATTCTTGTCAAGCTTAACGAGCTTCTTGTCAAGCTTTCCTTGCATACACACTGTCAATTCCAAATCTCGTTGTTGTAAAGTGTGGTCACGTACAGCACGTACGACGGCAGTATAAAGGGGAAGTTCGATTTCAATGGCGCCACCCCTTGGGCTGCGTTTGCTGATCTCGTGTTACCGCGTGTTAGTAAAATTTTGGGGAGAGATGATTCGCGCTTTTCAGTCTTTGTGCTTTCAGTTCGTTTTAGCATGACGAATGTGCTATCTCCATTACGAACGCTAGTTTTACCAGAAGGAGCGCTCCAGTCTCTTACTTGATTCTGAGCATGCGCGATTTTTTAAGACTTGGAAAAGCATACACTCGACTGGTTTTCTTGTTGGGAAACAGGCCGACGAGAATCTCGACGAGAAAAACGAGAATCCTGAGGAGAAAATAGAGAGCAGGTTCTCTATTTTTCTTGTCGAGATTCCCGGCAGTTTTCTCGACGAGAAACCATACACACAAACGGTTTTCTCGGCAAGAAAGCTCTCTCTGCAGTTTTCTAGTCGTTTTTTGACGAGAAAATCGGTCGTGTGTACAAGGCTTCAGAGTGTGGTATCCACAATTGCTTGTATATTACCAATCAAGTTATACGTGATATTAACAACAAAAATCCTGCTGGGATTTTAAACATAAGATATATAAAGTGCAAATGTCCAAAAAAGGTATATATATTGTGAGGGGGTTAGCTCGGCAGCGGGTGTGTGTGACCCCCGGGATGGGCTCCCCACACAAAACAGGCCCAGCAAACGGAGGTTGTGGTTTTCAAAATCAAAAAGGTGCGGTTTATTTTCTATTTACAGTGACAAAACACAGCAAAGCAAAAGAAACATAACCAAAATAAATCCTGGTCAAGTTGACCTCTGACTAAACATACAGGTTTCCTAACTAACAACTGGGATCAGCCTAGTGCTGTCCTAGTCCCTAAGTCCCTGGTTTAGTAAAAGTCCAAACAAATAGCCACACAGGCTTTGCCTCACCGCACAGGGGTTCACTCTCCCTAGACAGTCCACACAGGTCTGGTTCCAGGCATGAGCTAACATCTAATGAAGCTGGGAGTTCTTATAGAGGCCTAAATGAGCTGACAAGGTTCAGCTGGTCTCCTCATCTCTGTCTGCACGACGCCCCACACTCTCCCTAGAGGTATGAGTCATCCATGAGCCCACTAGCCTTAGCTGGGCCTATACAACTCTCCACCTAGTTGTATAAGTCAGCGTAAAGCCTGAATCTGGGCGAAATATATCTACCCCCCTGGATGCAACCAGGTGACTTTACCTTCCTGCTGTCACAATATATAAGTGCCACAAAATTCATATTATAATTCATTTAGTCCATCAGATATGTTATATAAATAAAGAAAAATGTGCAGTGAAAAATATAACTCCAATGACGGTCGTGTGTACGAGGCTTTAGGACTTGCACATTTTCCTCTCCTTATATCAAAAATACAGAGGGAAAGTGTTCTGTAGTCCACAGAGAGAACTATGAACAATTCTAACTGTTAACTGCAGCAGACAGTTCACTGGATTTATGTCAGGATGAACAGCTATTGTTTGCACTTATCAAACAGATATAACAAGACGCTTCCAATGACATATTTACCAGACTGAAAGGAAGTAATAGGAGACGTTTATCTTTTACATATGTTTTTAAAATCTTGCCAAATTACATGTTCATCAAAATGACTAGCAGTCATATTTATTTAAACCTGTTTACCAGCAAGCTTTAATCTGTTGTATTTAAATTACTTTAGGCACGAGAATGGTGATTAGAAAATTAATACAGTTGTGGCCAACTCCTGTACACCATTCCACCGTGTTTGTGATCTTACCAATAGAAAATATTATATGAATCCAGCATAGTTAATACATTAATAAGTTAAAATTATATTAAAGGCAGTTGCGTCTTGCAATTAAAAAGAGGTTATATTTATCCGCTCTGTGCAACAATATTGCACAGAGCAATTGCTTACCTCCTGTAGCGGGTGTTTGAATTTATGTGAGGACTCTGGTGGTGTGAGGTTCCTTGGGGCCTACAGGTGGCGTTGTTGCCTTGGGCCGGAGCTGAACTCACACCGCAAACCGTGCCTTTTTGTCCTCCCCTGGAGCTGGTACAGCGGGGCGGGGAACCCGCTGTGACGCAAAGGGAGAGGTCATAAAAGGGGCGGACGCCCTGACTTTAGGGGCAGAGAGTTGGAGGACGCGGCCGCACCCAGGCACCTTCAGCTTGGGTGCTGGCGTTCCGGTGTTCCGGGCCTAGGCGCCCTTGGCCTAGCCGGAGCGGAGATGGAGGCCATCTCAGGCACCTTTAGCCTGGAGTGAGGTACTATGGCGGATGCCTGGGGCTCAGTACCTTCGACTGAGTTCCGCGAGGGTGGAGGAATCCGAGGGGACCCTAACTCCTTGGGTGCCCGTGTCTGAGTTTGTGAGGACTGGTGCGCAGTAACTTCTCCGAAGAGCCCGGCGCAGCATCGCTGGTGACGGAGAGGCCTCCATTTCTCCCTTGGACGGATTTCTTCCTCTGACAGGGGCAGAGCGAGCGAAGGTAAATTCACATTCTATATCATCTAGTCAGTGGCAGTAACCATTCACCACTGGTGACAGCACAGTGGGCAGCAGCAAGAAGGGAAAGGATTGTGCCTCGATCTGTCCCCATTTTCCAAAGGAGAAAGATTGTTTTATTGCTTGGCAAGAAGAATAAAACTGAGTTGTACCTATTCGCTGTGTGGAACTTGGGTTACTAAAGCAAAGGAGTCACGGACGAAGGACTGGACTTGACTCTAGGACAGCTACACAAAAGCCCAATCTTCTGGCCTTCACCTCTTAGTTACGGAGGACATGGGCCGTGGTGTGTATCATCTCTCTCTCCCAGGTACCCCTAGACAACAGCCATATGACCGATAAAGAAAGGGAGAGGGGTGAGGCTGCTACACTCCATTTTGGCGGTCATCACTGGGGTCGTTCGCTCCTCCTTCCTACTACAGCCCCCTCAGGAAACCAGGTGCTAAGTAGGCACCTGTGCACACGAGCTCCCGAGCCAGGCGGTGGGCATCCATAGACACGCACAGTGCTAGCAAGCCCAACCTCCGCTCCCTTTTCACAGGAGTTTGACTGACAGCAGGAGAAGCCTATACCTCTTGCAGAATTAGTGAGAGGAGTCAGGGATATGGGGGGGGGGACAGTTAGTGGGGTGTTTTTTATTTTAATATAGAGAGTTCATTAAAGTAAAAAAAATAACTGTTTGAGTTTGGAATGGCTGTAAGCATCTCCCAGAAGTCTTGGTAAAGGCATCATGTTCTATTCTGAGCTGCTTTTTACTCCTATAAAATCAATGTGAATGCAAACTTAAGCCCCGTACACACGATCCGAATATCGTACGAAAAATGTTGTCCGAGTAAGAATCGTACGATAATCGGATCGTTAGTACAGAGCTTCGAGAGCCGATTATGACAGTTCATCCGATATTATTTTATCGGACATGCACGAAAATTTTACTCGCACGATAACAAATCGTACGATTTTGGTTTAGTCAGTACAGTTGTCGTCTGAAAATACAATACAAATACATTACAACACATGACATCACTTCCGAATTTTTTTTTCTGTCATACGAGAATTTTCGTGAATTTAATAGCCTATTTAATTTTACTTGCGACTATTAAGCGAAAAAAGTCGTACGATCTGTCGAACGATATTCGGATCGTGTGTACGGGGCATTAACCACTTAACGACCGCCCACCGCCGATTTACGTCGGCAGAATGGCACGGACAGGCAGAATCACGTAGATCTACGTGATCGCCTTTGTGCAGTTGGGGGGTCCATCCGGACCCCCCTTCACTGCAGTGAGCGGCCGTTAAGTGTTCGGGAGCGATCAGGCATGAGGGGGCGGCCGCTCGATTCCGCCCCCCCCCCTCGCGATCGCTCCCGGCCAATGAAATTGCTTCCTCCGCCATGTGATGTAAACACAGGCTGGAGGAAGTGATGTCATCTCCCTCGCCGCGGTCTTTTCGTTCCCGGCGCCGAGGAGTGAAGACAGAGGTTAGTGCTCCAACAGTCCACTGACACGTAGGTACACATAGGCACACAAATCACCCCCCAGTCACCCCCAGATCACCCCCCAGGTCACCCCAAAGCCCCCAATCACAGTGTCACTGATTGCAGTGATCATTTATTTTACTGATCACTGCATTTAGTGTCATCTGTGATTGTAAAAAGTTGCAAGGCAGTTAGGATTAGGCCCCTTTAGGTCCAGGGTAGCCCCCTAACCCCCCCTAATAAAGGTTTAACCCCTTGATCACCCCCCAGGTAACCCTTTCACCCCCTAACTTCAGCGTCACTAAGCGATTGTTTTTCCGATCGCTGTATTCGTGTCGCTGGTGTTTTAGATAGGCAGTTATTTTTTTTTTAGGTTCGCCGCAGGTTTTTATTGGTGTCAGGTACCCCCATATTTAACCTAATAAAGGTTTTAACCCCCTGATTGCCCCTAGTTAACCCTTTCACCAGTGATCACCATATAAAGGTTACGGGTGACGCTGGTTGATTAGTTTGCTTTTTATAGCATCAGGGCACCCGCCGTATATAACCCAATAAAGGTTTAACCCCCCTGATCGCCCGGCGGGTGAGATCAATTAGGTTTTAGCGCCAGAGAGGGTCTGCGTCGCCCCAGGCAGTGTTAGGTTAGTGCCAGTAACGCTAACACCCACGCGCAAAGCATACACCCCCCTTAGTGGTATAGTATCTGATCAGATCTATACTAGCATCCCCAGCGGTTTAGGGTTCCCAAAAACGCAGTGTTAGCGGGATCAGCCCAGATACCTGCTAGTACCTGCGTTTAGCCCCTCCGCCCAGCCCAGCCCAGCCCACCCAAGTGCAGTATCGATCGATCACTGTCACTTACCAAACACAACACACATAACTGCAGCGTTCGCAGAGACAGGCCTGATCCCTGCGATCGCTAACAGTTTTTTTGTAGCGTTTGATATATTTGCTGACGACAGTCAGGTGCTTTTTTTCCTGTGAATCTTACTAGTGTACCCCTAAATTTAGAGCCCAAAATGGCAAGTCGAAGGTACACTAGTAAAGAGGCCTACGAGATTCTGAGCATGACAGATAGTGAAGAGGAGGTCACGTATCTGTCAGATTCAGGCTCAGAATATCTTCCCGTAGAAGACAGTGACGTCAGCGGCCCCACGTCAGATAGCTCTGACGACGAAGTTGAGGTCCCTGCTAAGGTCAGGCGTACCCGATCCCGATCTTCTGAGGTTGTTGAGGAGCAAGAACCGCAGGTCTCTCGTATCATGGAGCAGAGTAGTACTAGCGCCGCTATTCCTTCTGGTGAACTGGCAAGCACCAGCGGCCTAGTACAGCCTGGACGTACATCCAGCACTGCAGTAACACTTGGTGACGTGGCGAGTCCCATAAGTGCAGTTCAAGCTGGCGAGGTGGCAAGCACAAGTAGTGTCCCGCTGCCACCAAGAAGACAAAGGCAGGCCCGTCGTGCCCATACTGCCCTTCCTGCAGAATTCGCCTATCCTGATTGGGTCCCCACCACTTCTGCAGAACCCGTACTTCCCCCATTCACTGCCCAACCCGGTATTCAGGTGGAAACAGCTGATTTTATGCCAATCGATTTTTATTCGCTGTTTTTCACGGAAGATCTCTATAGATCTATTGTGGACCAGAGTAATTTATATGCTGGTCAATTTATCGCCGCTAACCCCCAGTTGCCTAAAATTGCCAGAAATTGGAAACCAATTACGGTTTCCGAATTTAAGACCTTTCTGGGCCTTTCCCTCAACATGGGCACACATAAATTTCCGTCATTGCGTGCTTATTGGTCCACGCACCCAATTGACCACATGCCCGTGTTCTCTGCCTCCATGTCCAGGGCACGATACGAGCAGATTTTGCGGTTCATGCACTTCAACGACAATGAACTTTGTCGTCCACGTGGGGACCCTGAATACGACCGGCTCTATAAAATTCGGCCCCTCATAAACCACTTCAACGAACGTTTTGCAGCCTTGTTTACTCCCGATCAAGTTGTCTGCGTTGATGAGTCCCTGATTAAATTTTCTGGCCGCTTGTCTTTCAAGCAGTACCTTCCCAGCAAGCGTGCCAGATACGGGGTCAAGCTCTACAAGTTCTGTGACAGGGCAACAGGCTATGTAGTGAACTTTACGGTTTATGAGGGAAAAGACAGTCAGATTGAGTCGGTCAACTGCCCGGATTACATAGGGAGCGCTGGCAAGATAGTGTGGAACTTGGTGTCACCCTTATTCGGAAAGGGGTACCACTTGTATGTGGACAATTATTACACGAGCGTGCCACTGTTTAGTCACTTGTTTGATCATAAGATTGGAGCATGTGGCACCGTGCGACCTAATCGCCGGGGCTTTCCCCAGCGGCTTGTAGATGCCCGTCTTAGGCTGGGGGAGAGAGCCTGCTTGAAGTGTAATAACTTGCTCGCTATGAAGTGGAGGGACAATAAGAATGTTTTCCTTCTTACCTCCCTTCATGCAGACACGACAGTCCAAATTCGTACGGCGACTGGTGTTGTGGAGAAACCCCTCTGTGTCCACGAATATAACCAAAATATGGGAGGGGTGGACCTCAACGACCAGTTGATGGCGCCGTATCTAATTGACCGTAAGGCGAGACGCTGGTACAAAAAAGTGTCTCTATCATTATTCCAATTGGCTTTGCTGAACGCTCATGTGCTATACAGAGCTTCAGGCGGGACGTTATCTCTTCTAAAATTCCAGAATGAGATAGTCACAGAACTCCTGTATCCAGGCGGTTCTGCACCTCACCATCCCCAACCAAATGCAGTAAGCCGGCTGCATGAGAGGCATTATTCGTATGTCCTCCCGAGTACCCCTACCCAAAGCCACCCCCAAAAAAGATGTCGTGTCTGTAGCAAGCGCGGATTTAGGCGTGACACCCGTAGTTTTTGTCCACTCTGTCCTGACAAGCCTGGTCTTTGCCAAGGTGAATGTTTTGAACGCTACCACTCAAAAGTGAAGTTTTAGCGTAGGGTACAGCATTTCACAGACTAGGACACACTTACACAGGGTCTCCCAAGATGCCATTACATTTTGAGAGACCCGAACCATTACAGTTGTAAAGTTACAAAAAAAAGTGTAAAAAAGAAAAAAAAAACGTAAAAAACAAAACACAAAAAAATATAAAATAAAAAAACCAAAAATAGTTGTCGTTTTATTGTTCTCTCTCTCTCTATTTTCTCTCTATTGTTCTGCTCTTTTTTTACTGTATTCTATTCTGCAATGTTTTATCATGCTTGCTTTTCAGGTATGTAATTTTTTGTTTTCAGGTGCGCCATTCAACTGCAGCGCGGAATTATTTATCTTGACAGCAACAGCGTTTGCTCCCACGATACATAAAGCCGTGACTCCAGTGCTGTAGGAGGTGATTTCACCACCACAGTTAAAAAAAAGAGCATATATGCCGAAGCATGGGGGCAGCAGGGGCGGAGGAGCGATTTTGCTCCTAATGCCGCGTACATACGGTCGAAATTCCGACCGTGTGTACGCGGCATAACTTTTTTGCGGGAGGATGCCCCCATGCTTCGGCATATATATATTTTAGGCACAGGTTGCGTTAAAACATTTTTTTATTTTTTACTAGGTTTTGTTTTGGTATTTGCTTTGCAGGTATGGCATGGTAAGGTCTTACTGTTGTACTGTAATGTTACTTTGTTTTAATGTTAACCACCATTTGCTTAGCAGGTACGTCATTCAGTTGCAGCGCGGATCTATTTATCTTGACAGCAACAGCGTTTGCTCCCACGATACATAAAGCCGTGACTCCAACGCTGTAGGAGGTGATTTCACCACCACAGTTAAAAAAAAGAGCATATATGCCGAAGCATGGGGGCAGCAGGGGCGGAGGAGCGATTTTGCTCCTAATGCCGCGTACATACGGTCGAAATTCCGACCGTGTGTACGCGGCATAACTTTTTTGCGGGAGGATGCCCCCATGCTTCGGCATATATATATTTTAGGCACAGGTTGCGTTAAAACATTTTTTTATTTTTTACTAGGTTTTGTTTTGGTATTTGCTTTGCAGGTATGGCATGGTAAGGTCTTACTGTTGTACTGTAATGTTACTTTGTTTTAATGTTAACCACCATTTGCTTAGCAGGTACGCCATTCAGTTGCAGCGCGGATCTATTTATCTTGACAGCAACAGCGTTTGCTCCCACGATACATAAAGCCGTGACTCCAACGCTGTAGGAGGTGATTTCACCACCACAGTTAAAAAAAAGAGCATATATGCCGAAGCATGGGGGCAGCAGGGGCGGAGGAGCGATTTTGCTCCTAATGCCGCGTATATACGGTCGAAATTCCAACGGAGGCTTATCCGTGGAAAAGTCCGACCGTGTGTACGCGGCATAACCTTTTATGCCGCGTACATACGGTCGAAATTCCGACGAAGGCTTGACCGTGTGTACGCGGCATAACTTTTTTGCGGGAGGATGCCCCCATGCTTCGGCATATATGCCCATCATTAGAAGTGGGTGGATGAAGGGAGGTATTCTAATGGTGGGCATACCCACCAATCAATCTCTTTTTTTCGTTCAGCCAATAGGCTGTATGAAAAAAAAGATTACAATACATGTCCAACAAGGACCAGCAACGTACTGGTATGTTGCTGGACTTTGAATGTTTATACCAGAATGATGCCTGCGGGTTTAGGTATCATCTTGGTATCATTCTTTTCAGCCAGCAGCCGGCTTTCATGTAAAAGCAATTCTAGCAGATAATTAGCCTCTAGACTGCTTTTACAAGCAGTGGGAGGGAATGTCCCCCCCCCCGGATATAAAAAGCGCCATTGGGAAATTGGGAAAGCATTTTATCACACTGATCTTGGTGTGGTCAGATGCTTTGAGGGCAGAGGAAAGATCTAGGGTCTAACCCCCCAATTTTTTTCAAAAAAAGAGTACCTGTCACTACCTATTGCTATCATAGGGGATATTTACATTCCCTGAGATAACGATAAAAATTGTAAAAAAATAAAATATGGAAGGCACAGTTTAAAAATAAAATAAAAAAGCCAAATAAATAATAAAAAAAAAAAAAAAAAAAAAAAAGCACCGCTGTCCCCCCCTGCTATTGCGCAAAGGCGAACGCACGCGTCGGTCTAGCGTCATATGTAAACAGCAATTGCATCATGCATGTGAGGTATCACCGCGAAGGTCAGATCGAGGGCAGTCATTTTAGCAGTAGACCTCCTCTGTAAATCTAACGTGGTAACCTGTAAAGGCTTTTAAATGCTTTTAAAAATGAATGTAGTTTTGTCGCCGCTGCGCGTTTGTGCGCAATTTTAAAGCATGTCGTGTTTGGTATCCATGTACTCGGCCTATGATCATCTTTTTTATTTCATCAAACATTTGGGCAATATAGTGTTTTTTAGTGCATTAAAAAAAAAAAAAGTGTGTTTTTCCCCCAAAAAATGCGTTTGAAAAATCGCTGCGCAAATACTGTGTGGAAAAAAAAAATGCAACACCCACTATTTTAATCTGTAGGGCCTTTGCTTTAAAAAAATATATAATGTTTGGGGGTTCAACATAATTTTCTTGCAAAAAAAAATTTTCTTTCATGTAAACAAAAAGTGTCAGAAAGGGCTTTGTCTTCAAGTGGTTAGAAGAGTGGATGATGTGTGACATAAGCTTCCTAATGTTGTGCATAAAATGCCAGGACAGTTCAAAACCCCCCCAAATGACCCCATTTTGTAAAGTAGACACCTCAAGCTATTTGCTGAGAGGCATGTTGAGCCCATTGAATATTTTTTTTTTTTGTCCCAAGTGATTGAATAATGACCAAAAAAAAAAAATGTACAAAAAGTTGTCACTAAATTATATATTGCTCAAACATGCCATGGGCATATGTGGAATTACACCCCAAAATACATTCTGTTGCTTCTCCTGAGTACGGGGATACCACATGTGTGGGACTTTTTGGGAGCCTAGTCGCGTACGGGACCCCAAAAACCAAGCACCGCCTTCAGGATTTCTATGGGTGTAAATTTTTGATTTCACTCCTCACTGCCTATCACAGTTTCGGAGGCCATGGAATGCCCAGATGGCACAAAACCCCCCCAAATGACCCCATTTTGGAAAGTAGACACCCCAAGCTATTTGCTGAGAGGTATGTTGAGTATTTTGCAGATCTCGCTTTTTGTCACAAAGTTTTGAAAATGTAAAAAAAGAAAAAAAAAAAGAAAAAAAAATGTCTTTCTTAATTTTCAAAAACAAATGAGAGCTGTAAAATACTCACCATGCCTCTCAGCAAATAGCTTGGGGTGTCTACTTTCCAAAATGGGGTCATTTGTGGGGGTTTTGGGCTATTTTGACATTTTATGGCCTTCAAAACTGTGATAGGTAGTGAGGAGTGAAATCAAAAATTTATGACCTTAGAAACCTTGAAGGCGGTGCTTGGTTTTTGGGGTCCCGTACGCGGCTAGGCTCCCAAAAAGTCCCACACATGTGGTATCCCCGTACTCAGGAGAAGCAGCAGAATGTATTTTGGGGTGTAATTTCACATATAACCATGGCATGTGTGAGCAATATATCATTTAGTGACAACTTTTTGTACATTTTTTTTTTCTTTTTGTCATTATTCAATCATTTGGGACAAAAAAAAAAATATTCAATGGGGTCAACATGCCTCTCAGCAAATAGCTTGGGGTGTCTACTTTCCAAAATGGGGTCATTTGGGGGGGTTTTGTGCCATCTTGGCATTTTATGGCCTTCAAAACTGTGATAGGTAGTGAGGAGTGAAATCAAAAATTTATGCCCTTAGAAACCTTGAAGGCGGTGCTTGGTTTTTGGGGTCCCGTACGCGGCTAGGCTCCCAAAAAGTCCCACACATGTGGTATCCCCGTACTCAGGAGAAGCAGCAGAATGTATTTTGGGGTGTAATTTCACATATGCCCATGGCATGTGTGAGCAATATATCATTTAGTGACAACTTTGTGAAAAAAAAAAAAAGTTTGTCTTATTCCCGCAACTTGTGGCAAAATATAAAATATTCCATGGACTGAACATGCCTCTCAGTAAATAGCTTGGGGTGTCTACTTTCCAAAATGGGGTCATTTGGGGGGGGTTTGTGCTATTTTGGCATTTTATGGCCTTCGAAACTGTGATAGGTAGTGAGGAGTGAAATCAAAAATTTGCGCCCTTAGAAATCCTGAAGGCGGTGCTTGGTTTCCGGGGTCCCGTACGTGGCTAGGCTCCTAAAAAGTCCCACACATGTGGTATCCCCGTACTCAGGAGAAGCAGCAGAATGTATTTTGGGGTGCAATTCCACATATAACCATGGCATGTGTGAGCAATATATCATTTAGTGACAACTTTTTGTAATTTTTTTTTTTTTTTTGTCATTATTCAATCACTTGGGACGAAAAAAAAAAATATTCAATGGGCTCAACATGCCTCTCAGCAATTTCCTTGGGGTGTCTACTTTCCAAAATGGGGTCATTTGGGGGGGTTTTGTACTGCCCTGCCATTTTAGCACCTCAAGAAATGAGATAGGCAGTCATAAATTTAAAGCTGTGTAAATTTCAGAAAATGTACCCTAGTTTGTAAACGCTATAACTTTTGTGCAAACCAATAAATATACGCTTATTGACATTTTTTTTACTAAAGACATGTGGCTGAATACATTTTGGCCTAAATGTATGACTAAAATTGAGTTTATTCGATTTTTCTTATAACAAAAAGTAGAAAATATCATTTTTTTTTCAAAATTTTCGGTCTTTTTCTGTTTATATCGCAAAAAATAAAAATCGCAGAGGCAATCAAATACCATTAAAAGAAAGCTCTATTTGTGGGAAGAAAAGGACGCAAATTTCATTTGGGTACAACATTGCATGTCCGCACAATTTACAGTTAAAGCAGCGCAGTGCCGAATCCCAAAAACAGGCTTGGTCCTAATGGCCCGAAATGGTCCGGGGCTTAAGTGGTTAAGCAACTCAACTAGTTTCAAAGCTGAAGTCTCTATTTGCATAAAAATACGCCATGTTGCTGGACTCTTGAGGATTTCTCAAAGTTAGCCAAATGCACCTGCATTAGAGCGAAACTTTTCTTTCTTAATCAACATTAGCTATTTTTAATCCCTATGTTTCTAGCCTTGGTAAATAGATAGGAAGGTTTAACCCTCTCACGCCTAAGCCTATTTCTTACATTTGTTACCTACAAGTTAAAATCCATATTTTTTGCTAGAAAATTACTTAGAACCCCCAAAGATTATATATAGGGAATAAAATGGCGATCGTTGCAATATTTTATGTGACCCGGTATTTGCACAGCAGTCTTTCAAACTCATTTGTTCCGGAAAAAAGACACTGTCACAAATTAAAAATATACAAAACAGTGAAGTAAGCCCATTTTTTTTTGTATAATGTGAAAGATGATGTAACGCCAAGTAAATAGATGCCTAACATGTCATACTTTGAAATTGCACACACTCGTGGAATGGCAACAAACTACGGTACCTAAAAATCTCCATAGGCGATGCTTAAAAAAATGTTAACGGTTACCAGGTTACAGTTACATAGGAGGTCTGGTGCTAGGATTATTGCTCTCACTCTGACAATCGCAGCGATACCTCACATGTGTGATTTGAACACCTTTTATATTTGAGCATGTGGGGACGGGGGCGCTTTAAAAAATAATATATATAATATACATATATAATTCTGATCACTGTAAACATCCCTTGTGATAGTAATAGGCAGTTACAGGTACTCTTTGTGGAGGGATCGGGGGTCTAAAAGACCCCAAATCCCTCCTTTGCACTTAAAAGTATTCAGATCGCCAAAAACAGCAATTCTGAATACCGTCATTTTTAAATGGGCGCCATTGGCAGCCGAGTAAACCGGAAGTAACGTTGTGATATCGCTTCCGGTAATTTACATCGGAGACCCGATCAGAGCCAAATCCGGCTTCGTATGGGTCTCAGCCTAGCCAGCGGAAGCACCAGGCTGGTGGCCCGGGTCTCCAGGTGGCGCGGGAGGCCCGGGAAGGGTGGCGGAAGGTGGCAGGAGGGGGGAGTCCCCTTCCACTCCTTAGGATAACAGCCAAGCGGCTTTTAGACGCTTCGGTTGTTATCACTAAAGAGCCAACCGCCCACTCGAAAAAACGGTACCAGGCAGGCATCACCCCTGTATAACCCCTTCAAGCCTGAATGCAAATATGCATACGGTCGGCATGAAGGGGATATTATATTTACTTGTTTTAACCACTTGTCGACCGTGACATAGCTGAAAGACGGCTGCAGCATGGTTGGCTTATTCTGGGAGGGCATCCATGGAGCGTCCTTTCGGCTTCATGGCGGGGTCCTTACTGCTCATGTGCGAAGCGCGCTGCACTCTCTCACTGGCCTGGCAGAAGAGGAGGGGGGCTGAGCTGCTGACGTACTTCGCCACGGCCCGGTCTCCCAGAAGTGGGGACAGAATACCTGTAAAAAACAGGTACCCGCTCCCCCCTTCCCCCCGAAAGGTGCCAAATGTGGCCCCGGAGGGGGGGAGGAATCAGATAAGCGGAAGTTCCACTTTTGGGTGGAACTCCACTTTAAACTTATTCTGCTGTCAGTAAACTTCCTTTAATTTCAGTACATATACAATTTAAAGTTTATAAAACTTTCAAGGACAAAGTGGTGTGGTCATTTAGGGACTCTATTATAGACTACATGTTGTCTGTGCATTCTAGAAAAGAGGAGCTAGTATCATTAAAAATAAATCATATTATGAGGTTTTAAACACTGAAAAGACACAATGGGAAAAAGGAATCTAATGAAAAGACACATCACTGGAGAGAACATTCAAAGTCAGGAGGCATAATATTAAACATCTGAAAGCTTGTAATGGTGGAAGTTTAAGGTTCACATTTCAAATCCATGTTATGAACTTCAAATACGGCTCAGATCCTTTTCTCCTTTTCTTTGAAACTGTGTCCGCATTGTTATATGCGTGACAATGGAGTGAAACAGGAATTCTGTTCTTTAAGAGAGACAGGAAAATTAATATCCATACAACCTTGAATTGGCTTTTGGTCATTTCAGTATAGAGTAGGCTACCTCCTGGTATTTGACTCCCTCCCATACCATTAAATGTGGATATTCTCAACAATGAGTGTTGATATACAGAGCATAAAATGTGCATATTCAATTCTATCCAAAGATTGATCAGCATCCCCCTGTTTTAAAAACTCTTCTTGTTCATTGTGTCCTCTGCTCAAAGCTTGGAAATAGTCTTAGATCTATATTATCGATCATGATCTCTCAGGTCATTAGTTGCATGCTGAACCCTGGTTAGTAAGATGAACTTGTCTCTGTCAAAGTCTCATCTTTTGAACAATCTTAAAGACGAATTCTACCTTAAAACAGAACTTCAGTAAATTTTTCATCTTTCTATTAAATCTTCTGCCCTTGTTGTTTTAACTTTGGATAGTAAAACATTGTTTTTCTGCCAGTAAATACCTTATACTAAGGTGACCAGATTTTTAAAATGAAATCTGGGGACATTATTTTTTTTTTACTAGTAATGGCGGCAATCAGCGACTCTCTGCCCGTCGCCGCCCGCCTCACAGCCTGTCAAGTCTTACTCTCCGTGCTTCTACTGGGTGGGGTGCAGAGGAAGATCACTCCGCCAGGGAAGGCAAGGAGATAAGCAGGCTGGCGGCTGGCCGGGACTTGAGCCAAGGCAGAAGAACATGGGAGCGGAGCTGAATGGGCATGCACCCGAAACTGAAGAAATATTCCCTCCGCTCCGACCAGCACATGATCATCAGAAAGGGGCACAGATAATGGAAAATAATACACCCCCCTAAGCTAGTAGGAGCGGCGGAGCGGGGGTGTGTAATTTAGAATTTTATTTTTTTAATTCTGCACTGACTGTCTTTGAAATTGCCCCAGCCCCTGTTCAAATCCAATCCGGGGACAAAACCGGGGACAGACTTGGTCCGGGGACAGTGTCCTCAATCTGGGGACTGTCCCCTGAAACAGGGGATGTCTGGTCACCCTACCTTTTACAGCCCACTTCCTGTTTCTTGTCTGGTAAAAAGCCTAGGCTTATGACATCATGCACAGCTCTCTCTCTCAGGAAGGGAGGTCGGTGAGTCGTAAGAAGGCCAATGAGAGTTGCAGAGCTGGAGGTGTGCCTCTGTGTGTCTGAGTAAATCCAGGAAGTGAGCAGGCAGCAGCTTCAGCTGCCCACGGTTAAAATGGTTACAGTCAGACTCAGTGGAGGGAGATTTCTGCAGCATATTTGGCAAATACAGAATCACAGTATATATAAAATAATATGCAAAGTGGTTGGAGGGAAGCTTCAGAGAGGCAAATATGTTTTTATTACAAATTATGTGAGCAGACTGCACCCCACTTTGCAAAATAATAAACGTGTCTCTTGAGAAATATTCAGCCTATCTCTGTCACTGTCCCCCACAGGCTCATGGCTTAAGGTCCACCACCAATCTTCTTTTTGGATGATGACACCAAGTTTCATTTAATCAACTTCCTGTGAGACCAAGGCATTAAGGATATGCACCCTAATGCCTGGCACACGTGATGAGATTATTGGATGAATGATCGTCTGTTTTTTGGGGGGGGGTTTTGCCTGCTAGTCTCTATATCGAAAATAAAAGAGGTTACTAAACTTACGAAAATTCTGGTACGACAGAATAAAAATTCAGAAGTGATTGACCAAAGCATGCGGGTCATAGTGCATGCTTGGCCAATCATCAGCCAGCAATGCACTGCGATGCCGCAGTGAATTATGGGCCATGACGCGCCACTCGAATTTGGCGCGAACGGCCCATAAAGTTCGTAATTCGACGAACGATCGAACGGCCAATGTTCGAGTCGAACTTACGTTCGACTCGAACTCGAAGCTCCTCCCTAGTAGAGATGCAAAGTCGTGTCTTTAGTTTCATGTGGAAAGTGCAGTTATTATCCTTAGTGAATAACTACTGCAGGTTTTGCCCCACCCCTCAGCCCACTCGTCATAGGATTTGATTGACAGCAGCAGGAGCCAAAGGCTCCCGATGCTATCAATCTGCCCAGAGACTGGGAAGAGCTACTGCTCTCGAGCACAATGCTGGATTGAAATCTGGCTCAGGTAAATATAAGGTGGGGCTGGGGCATCCTGGACGCAGAGGGTTTTTTAACAAGAAAAACAAAAAAACTTAAAGAATACCCCAAGATTTCATATTTGTGATATGTGCCTGCTGTACCATGTATTTGTATGAAAAAGTATCCTGTTCTCTTTGTATCGCTTCCTTTGTGCTCCATTCCTGGCAGTGCATCTGCTTTCCTATTAAAACCTGACCTCACTAGGTGACCACAATGTGAGATCACAATGTGGTCAGTTTTCTGGCTGTGCTGGGAATTCGGCCTGCTCTCCTCCAATGATCAGGCTTCTGCTGACACTTTCCTCTGCACAACCATTCACTGTGAAGAACAGTGTACTGCTGTTTCACCTCACCCAGCTCTCTGAGCTCCTTTTGCAGCTGAGAAAGGAGGGTATGTCATCACTTCTAAAAAAAAAAAAAAGGGGGGGGGGAGGTATTTATAATATATATATTGTGACAGCAGGAAGGTAAAGTCACCTGGTTGCATCCAGGGGGGTAGATATATTTCGCCCAGATTCAGGCTTTACGCCGACTTATACAACTAGGTGGAGAGTTGTATAAGGCTAGTGGGCTCATGGATGACTCATACCTCTAGGGAGAGGGCTGGGCGTCGTGCAGACAGGGAGTTGATGAGACCAGCTGAAGCTTGTCAGCTCATTTAGGCCTCTATAAGAACTCCCAGCTTCATTAGATGTTAGCTCATGCCTGGAACCAGACCTGTGTGGACTGTCTAGGGAGAGTGAACCCCTGTGCGGTGAGACAAAGCCTGTGTGGCTATTTGCTTGGACATTTAAAACCAGGGACTTAGGGACTAGGACAGCACTAGGCTGATCCCAGTTGTTAGTTAGGAAACCTGTATGTTTAGTCAGAGGTCAACTTGACCAGGATTTATTTTGGTTATGTTTCTTTTGCTTTGCTGTGTTTTGTCACTGTAAATAGAAAATAAACCGCACCTTTTTTGATTTTGAAAACCACAACCTCCGTTTGCTGGGCCTGTTTTGTGTGGGGAGCCCATCCCGGGGGGTCACACACACCCGCTGCCGAGCTTACCCCCTCACAGTTGGTGGAGAACCAGTGGCAGTTTTTTTTTTAAGCCAGCATGGAGGAGATACTGAAGCAGCTGGCTCTAGCAAATGCCAATCAACAGCAGACAAATGCAGGTTTGCAAAGGAGCCTTGCAGCCCAGCAGCAGACAAACGCAACTTTGCAACAGAGTCTGGAGGCTCAGCAACGAGCCCAGCAGCAATCTGAGGCCCGCTTCATAGACCTGTTGCAGAAGCAAGAGCAGAGACTACAACAACAGATGGAAGCAGTAATGCAGCAACGTCCGCAGACCAGTGAGGAAAGCCGTCCCACTAATACCGCGTCCTTTGGGGTGAGTCGTTTATTGACAAAAATGACTGGAGAGGATGATCCAGAGGTATTTTTGACCACATTTGAAAGGACCGCTGAAAGAGAAAAGTGGCCTGAGGAGCAGTGGGCTGGACTGGTGGCTCCTCTGTTAACTGGTGAATCGCAGAAAGCTTACTATGACCTAGAGCCTAACCAAGCAAAAGACTATGTGATGCTAAAAGCTGAAATATTGGCAAGGCTGGGTGTCACCCAGGCTGTCCGGGCTCAGCGTGTGCATAACTGGACTTTCCAGCTTGGAAAACCCCCCAGGTCTCAAATGTATGATCTCATTCACCTGAGCAGAAAGTGGCTACAGCCAGAGACTTTGTCCGCACCAAAGATTGTGGAACGTGTTGTAATGGATCGGTTTTTGAGAGCTCTTCCTACTGCCATCCAAAAGTGGGTAAGCCATGGAGACCCAGAGACGGCCGATGGTCTTGTGGATCGTGTGGAGAAATACTTGGCTACAGAGAACCTGACGGCCTCTTCCAGAGACACTCGGACTTTCCACCCTAAGACCAGACCATCCCCAGGGGCGGATAAGAGGATTCCAAGGGGTGAGGGTGGAGAGAGTGAGAGGGTGGGAGCTCTACCCCAAGTTTGGCGAGAACAGCCTGGGAAATCAGCGGCTCAAGAGGCGGCAAGAAGGATCGTTTGCTACCGCTGCCGGCAAGCGGGACATATTGCAGCCAATTGCCCGGTTGTGGAGGAACCCATGCAGTGTGACTTTCTGACGGGCAGACGTCAGTCGCTGTGTGCGACAGTCGCATGCACTGCCATTCGAGGAACTGAGAAACATTTATGCAAAATGTGTGTTAATGGTAGAAGTGTTGTGGTATTGCTGGATTCAGGTAGCCTTGTGACCCTGATAAAGGCTGAGTTAGTTAAAACAGAGGTCTCTGGGAATAGCAAGGTAGCTGTTATTTGTGTGCATGGGGACACCCGAGAGTATCCAGTGACTACAGTGTGTTTCGAGACCCCCAAAGGTACCCTCTCTCATCCAGTGGGCTTAGTATCTCAGTTACCGTATGACGCCATTGTGGGAAGGGATTTTCCGAAGTTCTGGGAACTGTGGGATGATCCTGAGCCCCTCACTGGTGCCCCTATGTACCAGGAATGTGATAGCCAGAACTCCCCTGAGAGTGGTGAGGACTCTCCGGAATTTCCCTTATCAGTATTGGCAGGGGAGACTCAAGAAACTGGAGAGGAGCCCACCTCCTCAGACGAAAACCTACCGTCTGTGGAGTTTTCTGATCTTGAGGTTCACAGGGAAAACTTTGCCACAGAACAGATGAAAGACCCCGCCCTAATAAAGGCACGGGAAAACGTAGTGAAAATAGATGGCGAGTTAGTGAACCCAGATAATACCTGCACTTACCCATACTTCAGCGTAGAGAAGGACCTACTGTATCGGGTGGCAAAAAGGGCAGAAGAAACCGTTGAGCAGCTTGTGGTGCCCAAACCTTACAGGAAGTTGGTGTTGGAGTTGGCCCATGGGCACATTCTTGGAGGTCATCTGGGGACAGAGAAAACCCGAGAGAGGGTATTACAGAGATTCTATTGGCCGGGGGTGATGAAGGACGTAGAAAATTATTGTTCCTCCTGCCCTGTGTGTCAGAGGTTGGCCCCGATGCCACATTTCCGTAGCCCGCTGGTCCCTCTACCCATCATTGAGGTCCCGTTTGAGAGGATCGCCATGGATTTGGTAGGTCCTATAATCAAGTCCGCTAGGGGGCACCAGTACATATTAGTTATAATGGACTATGCCACCCGTTATCCAGAAGCGATCCCTCTCCGAAATACCTCGGCCAAAACCATAGCCAAAGAGCTATCTCTTGTTTTTAGCCGGGTGGGTATTTGTAAAGAACTGCTTACGGACCAAGGTACACCCTTTATGTCCCGGGTTATGAAAGAGCTGTGTAAATTGTTCAAAGTGACGCAATTGCGTACGTCTGTGTATCACCCCCAAACCGATGGGCTGGTTGAAAGATTCAACAAAACCCTAAAACAAATGTTGAAGAAAGTGGTGGATAGAGATGGAAAGGATTGGGACTGTTTACTTCCTTATTTGATGTTTGCTATTAGGGAGGTGCCCCAATCCTCTACGGGATTCTCCCCCTTTGAGTTACTGTATGGGAGACACCCAAGAGGGCTGTTGGATATTGCCAAGGAAACTTGGGAAAGTGAGAGTTCTCCCCACAGGAGTGTGATTGAGCATGTCGCCCTGATGCAAGATCGAATTGCACAGGTAATGCCCATCGTGAAGGAACATTTGGTCCAAGCGCAGTTGGCACAGCAGAGAGTGTACAACCGTGGAGCCAAGACCCGTACCTTTTCCCCGGGGGATAGGATATTGGTACTTGTCCCTACGGTTGAAAGTAAATTCCTTGCCAAATGGCAAGGCCCCTACGAGATAATGGAAAAAGTGAGCGAAGTGAATTACAAGGTCAGACAACCAGGAAGGCGAAAGCCCGAACAGATCTATCACGTTAATCTGTTGAAAGCCTGGAGGGATAGAGAGTCCCTAGTCGCAGACACTTGGTCACCAGCTCAAACTGGTTGCGTGATTCCTGAGGTTGGAATAGCAGCCACCTTGTCACAACCCCAACAACAGGAGGTTAAGGAGTTTGTGCTTCGCAACAAGGAGGTATTCTCTGAGCTGCCGGGACAAACATCTGGGGTAGAGCATGACATCATTACCCCGCCCGGTGAAAGGGTGAAGTTAAAACCCTATCGGATCCCAGAGGCTCGACGGGAGGCAATACGGGAGGAAGTACAGAAAATGCTGAACTTAGGGGTGATAGAGGAGTCCCAAAGTGATTGGTCTAGTCCCATCGTGTTGGTGCCTAAACCGGATGGGAGCTGGCGATTTTGTAACGATTTTCGTCAGTTGAACAAAGTTACAAAATTTGACACCTACCCCATGCCACGTATAGATGAGTTGATCGACCGGCTGGGAACAGCCCGATACATGACGACTCTTGACCTCACAAAAGGGTATTGGCAAATCCCCCTGGCCAAGTCGGCCAAAGAGAAAACCGCATTTGTAACCCCAGACGGGGCGTTCCAATATAAAAGAATGCCGTTCGGGTTACAGAATGCGCCGGCCACATTCCAGCGGAAAATGGACCAGATGCTGAGGCCCCATCGGAAGTATGCTGCGGCTTACCTGGATGACGTAATTGTCCATAGCACAGATTGGGCCTCACATCTGCCAAAAGTGCAAGCAGTCCTGGACTCTGTTCGGGAAGCGGGGTTTACGGCTAACCCCAAGAAGTGTACCATTGGGCAGGAGGAGGCCAAATATCTTGGGTACACCATTGGGAGGGGAGTAATAAAACCCCAACTCAACAAAGTCGAGGCCATCCAGAGTTGGCCACGTCCCAACAGCAAGAAGCAGGTACGAGCCTTTCTGGGAATCGCTGGGTATTATCGGCGATTCATTCCCCACTTTGCTTCTAAGGCTGTGCCCCTAACCAACCTGACGAAGGGGAAAGGGTCGGTCATGATTAAATGGACCCCCGAGGCTGAGGCAGCATTCCAATTCTTGAAACAAGCCTTATGTAGCCAGCCAGTGTTGTACTCACCCGACTTCTCTAAAGACTTTGTCGTACAAAGTGATGCGTCAGATGTGGGGTTAGGAGCAGTATTGTCCCAGGTCTGGAACGGGGAAGAGCACCCAGTCATTTACCTCAGCAGGAAGTTGAAGTCCCATGAGGTAAATTACGCCACCGTTGAAAAGGAGTGTTTAGCGGTGAAGTGGGCTCTAGATTCCCTTCGGTACTACCTGCTAGGTAGGCACTTTGACATGGTTACGGATCACGCTCCGTTAAAGTGGATGGCTCAAAACAAGGAAACAAATAGAAGAGTGAATAGGTGGTTCCTGGCCCTCCAGGAATTCAACTTCACAGTAAAGCATCGCCCTGGCGTTCAAATGGGGAATGTGGATGCTTTGTCTCGAGTACATGAATGCCTGATTGCTGGTGTTCCAACCCCGAGGTTAAAACAAGAGGGGGGGGTATGTGACAGCAGGAAGGTAAAGTCACCTGGTTGCATCCAGGGGGGTAGATATATTTCGCCCAGATTCAGGCTTTACGCCGACTTATACAACTAGGTGGAGAGTTGTATAAGGCTAGTGGGCTCATGGATGACTCATACCTCTAGGGAGAGGGCTGGGCGTCGTGCAGACAGGGAGTTGATGAGACCAGCTGAAGCTTGTCAGCTCATTTAGGCCTCTATAAGAACTCCCAGCTTCATTAGATGTTAGCTCATGCCTGGAACCAGACCTGTGTGGACTGTCTAGGGAGAGTGAACCCCTGTGCGGTGAGACAAAGCCTGTGTGGCTATTTGCTTGGACATTTAAAACCAGGGACTTAGGGACTAGGACAGCACTAGGCTGATCCCAGTTGTTAGTTAGGAAACCTGTATGTTTAGTCAGAGGTCAACTTGACCAGGATTTATTTTGGTTATGTTTCTTTTGCTTTGCTGTGTTTTGTCACTGTAAATAGAAAATAAACCGCACCTTTTTTGATTTTGAAAACCACAACCTCCGTTTGCTGGGCCTGTTTTGTGTGGGGAGCCCATCCCGGGGGGTCACACACACCCGCTGCCGAGCTTACCCCCTCACAATATATATATATATATATATATACTATTATTATTATTATTATTTAGGGTTTGTATAGCGCCAACAGTTTGCGCAGCGCTTTACAACATTGGCGCAAACAGTGCAGTTACAATACAATCCAATACAGAAGGAATCAGAGGGCCCTGCTCGTTAAAGCTTACAATACAAAGGGAGGGTCAAGTGATACAAAAGGTAATAACTGTGGGGGATAAGCTGATGGAGAAAACTAAAGTACAGTTGTTAGGTGGAGGCAGGATTGGCTTTGCTGAAGAGAAAAGTTTTCAGGGATCACCTAAAAGTGGACAGAGTAGGAGATAGTTGGGCAGATTGGGGTAGGGAACTTCAAGGAATGGGAGAGGCTTGGGAGAAGTCCCAGAGGCCAGTATGGGAGAAGGTGACAAGGGAACTAGAGAGCAGGCGGTCTTGGGAGGAACAAAGAGAACAATTTGGTTGGTATTTTGAGACTAGGTTAGTGATGTAGCTGGGGGCCAAGTTGTGGATGGCTTTGTAAGTTATTGTTAGCATTTTGAATTTAATTTGTTGGGTCAGTGGCAGCCAATGGAGGGATTGGCAGAGAGGGGTGGCAGACACAGAGTGGTTTGTAAGGTGGATGAGTCTGGCAGCAGCATTCATGATGGACTGAAGGGGGGATAAGCTAATTAAAGGTAAGCCAATGAGTAGAGAGTTTTAGTAGTCGAGGCGAGAGATAACCAGGGAGTGAATTAGAAGCTTTGTGGTGTCATTGGTTAGGAAGGGATGTATTTTGTAGATGTGGTGGAGGTTGAGGTGGCAAGCCTTGGAAAGTGATTGAATGTGGGGCCGAAAGGAGAGTTCAGAGTTCAGGATAACACCTAGAACCTTGGGATGCAGCTCACATATACGTTAATGCTTTAGAACCACTTTAACGGAGGCTGCAATTGCTGAACTCTACTTTTGACAATGCTAAATAATGCTAAATCCCCCGCTGTCATTTCAGTGGTTTGACTTTAATGCTGTCTGAGTCGCTGACCTGAAACAAATTTGGAGGATAGTTTGGACACTTGCCTGACATTTATTTTCAGCATGCTTGTTCTGAGACTGTGACTAAAGCATATGTCAAAGCACAGTCAAGCATAGTCAAAGTAGCCAGGCATTTAGCATTAAAAATCCTAACACCCTCCCCCCCCCCTCCTTATTACTTTCATGATATAGTCACTTGAAGAATTGGGAGATTCCCTTTCCCTTCCTGTCCTAGTGACCAAACAGGAAGTAAGCTAATCTTCACAATGGCACAATGGAATATACAACGTAATTGCCAGTAAAAATAGTAAAGTCTATTAAGTTTATCCAAAACTTTAAAAATATTTTGTCTGGAATTCCACATTAAAAATACCTGTGATTCTCTATTGATTCATGCTTACAAATGACCCCAATATCCTCTCGCCAATATAGTGGAGAAGGGGGGATATTCTATTCCAGAACTTTTGCTACTCCAGAGACATAAAATCTGGATTTCTAGTCTAGCAATAATTCACAAGTAATTGGGCAAACCGTGATCTGTTTTTGTAATATAGTGTAATTTTAAAGACATGAATATATTATTTTCTTTGCCGTTTTATTCTTTTCTTCCTACAGATTGATGTTTCCCTTAAGGAAGATTATGGATCAATTACTCTTTAATTCTATCCAAAACAGCCGGTTCTAGATACTATATTGATACATGTAACAGCTGTGGGCTATTGCTCCTCTGGGGTAGAACAAGCCTGCTTCATACTGGCCTTACTAGTGTTCTGTATCGATTTTCATCATCTCATTTTTATTTTATGGACATTATTGTACTTAATACAGTTAATCTCAAATAAATTGCTATTTTGTTCTTCCATTTCTATTGAGTTATTGTAGATCTAAGGTATAACAAAAGACTCTCTCCAAGTTTGTGTCTCAGGCAGTTCCGAACTGGTGATTTTTAATTGTTGTAAATTATTTATTAGTTCTTGCTTTATTTTATTATTTGTGCCCCCTTGTATATTGATTTATATAATTTGCTTATGCTAGCATGATTGGCTTTTGCTGCCTACTGACTTACCTTTATTATGGTTGATTGCTTTTTTTTGGACCTTTACTTCAACAGATGGATCACCTGCATTTAAGCATTCGTCACATCATTTAAATTTTCATTGCTAACATTTGGAGTTTATCGTTGGTGTGTGTCCTTTTATGTGCTGCATAGGCCTCTAGTCCCGGCACCCCCTGGCAGATTTTGTATCGTCCCATTGGGATAAGATCAGCATTTGTTAGCATTCACTCTTCTTCCCTCTTTTCCTCTCCCTTTTCCACTCCACCCCCCACCCCCTTCCCCTCTCCCCCCCCCCCCTTTTCTTTCCTCTTCCTTCCTTTGCTTTCCCTACCTTCCTTTTCCTCCCCACTCTTCCCCTTGTCTTGCCCTCCTTCCTTACTCTATTTAGTTTTTTGTGTTTTTTTTTTGTTTTTTGGCTGGCGTGCTGACTCCTGCGCTCGCATTTGTGTCCCCCGTGGCGGCCCAGGGGGGGAGTTGTGGCGGTGTTCTGCCCTGGATTTTGCAGATATAAGTATATATGGTAAGCATATATGTGGTCTCCCCCCTTCACATCTCAAATGCTATTGTTAGTTTTGTTTGTGTATCTTACTTTATTTAGCTGATTGATATGTTTTTTCATAGACGCAATCCCAAAGTACTCCTCCTGAAGAAGTGGAATTGTCCACGAAACATGTAGAGGATATTGGTCACAACATGAGGATCTATATATATTACATCCTGCTTTGTTGTACCATCTAGGGCAGGGGTCAGGAACCTTTTTGGCTTAGAGAGCCATGAACGCCACATATTTTAAAATGTAATTCCGTGAGAGCCATACAATATGTTTAAAACTAAATACAAGTAAATGTGTGCATTTTATGTAAGACTGTAATATCCACATCTCCCCCACTGTAATATCCACATCTCCCCCACTGTAATATCCACATCTCCCCACTGTAATGTTCACATCTCCCCCACTGTAATATCCACATCTCCCCCCACTGTAATATCCACATCTCCCCCACTGTAATATCCACATCTCCCCCCACTGTAATATCCACATCTCCCCCACTGTAATATCCACATCTCCCCCCACTGTAATATCCACATCTCCCCCCACTGTAATATCCACATCTCCCCCACTGTAATATCCACATCTCCCCCTCTGTAAAATCCACATCTCCCCCACTGTAATATCCACATCTCCCCCCACTGTAATGTCCACATCTCCCCACATCTCCCCCACTGTAATATCCACATCTCCCCCACTGTAATATCCACATCTCCCCTACAACTGTCTGCTTGCTTACCACTACAAGCAGGCAGATCTAGTTGAGGCGGGTGATGATGACGTCAGCGCGCCGCTCACCTAGGGCGCACCAAGATGGCCGCCGCTCCGGAGCTAGGCCGAAGTCGCGGCCTTTCTTATGGGCTCAATCCGCAGATTGAGAGGTGAGAGCCAGATGTAGCCATCAAAAGAGCCACATCTGGCTCGCGAGCCATAGGTTCCTGACCCCTGATCTAGGGTGTTACAATATGCAGCATCACTCATGGCTTTAATGTTTGATTTGATTCTTTATGTATATGTGATGTATGTAATTAAAATTATTGTATCTGGATACTACTAACTTTAAATAATGTATTAATAAAAATAATATATTTCAAATTCTTCATACGGTTTTTGAATACCAAGAATTTTTCCTCTGTCCACTGGCGACCATTGGGGGTGGTCTCCGGGTTCCTTTCATTTATTGCTGTAAAAAAATGGAGCTGTGCTCTATTAAATTCACAAGTACGTTTAAAATAAATATTAGAAATGAGCCTAAGGCCCCATGCACACAGGGCGTTTTTACAGCCGCGTTTTTTCAGCTTAAAAACGCCTGTCCATGTTTTGTAAACATTTTTTGACCTTTTAAAAAAAACAAAAATGCTGGAGCTCAAAAACGCAATCGCTGCGTTTTTGCGTGTTTTTGCTGCGTTTTTGCGCGTTTATGCGCGTTTAATAGCGTCGGGCGTTTTTGCAGCTCGAACCTGGAGCTCCAGAACGCACTGGTATTGGGGTTTTTTTGCAGCTGGAAAACGCCTATGCCACTTGGAGCTCATAAAAGCTCTATGTGTGCATGACACAATAGAATAACATGGATGGGTGTTTTGCAGCTGTAAAAAAAAACGTCTAACGCTGCTGACAGCAGCTGCAAAAACGCCCTGTGTGCATGGGGCCTTAGGAGCACACCCTAACAGAAGTTGTATGAATTAGTTGGGGTGAAAAACCTATGAAACAGAAAATATTTACCAATCTCCCTCTGTTGGGACTATAGAACTCTAAGAAAAAAAAATCAGATACCTACACTAATTGCATTTATAAAGGGGAGACAATCTTCAGCCCCATGTAAGCCCCAACTACTAGCAACAGAACAGAGAAATGCAAGTGCACAAGAAAGGTATGAATGGCTTCCTAGGTGCAGGAGCGTCAAATGGATCATTTTGCTTCATCCTTCTTGGGCAAAGTGCAGGTTTCTTTTAAAATTCACAGAGCATAGCTCTACCATTTCTTAGTCAAAAACTTTATGGACCTCAGAGAGGGTCAGTGTAGTAACCAGATCATGGGATACTGAGAAAATTTTGCCTTGAGTTAAACTTGAAGAAAAGCAAGAGTAGAAGAGTTGAAAGATGTGGGGAAAGGTTCAGGCACGCAACACTTAAGTCCAATATCTACACTCGTCACCACTCAAGCCTGAGTGGGTATTGCTCACCCAGATAGTCCCTATGAGAGCAGTCATAACAGCCGGGATGGAGCACGGATGTCAGAGATGATGAATTCCCCTTTAGGTAGGCCTCCAGACCTCTCCCCGAGACAGCAGTACAGTCGCTATCTCTGCCGGGACTGTTCTTCCCCTGGAACTCCTTTCCTAAATATGGGCCCCCTACAAACGGGCAGCCTGGGAATCTTCTCTGAAGTGTAGGCCCTAGTCAGCGGAGCTGGGCCTACAATGCAGCAACAGGGCCTCAGGCTGAAGGTGCCCAAGGCCTAAGCACTCCAGCGCACCTTGTGCGATGCGGGCCACGAGGCACACTCACTGGACCAGAGGTCCCCCCTGTAAGCCCTGGGGTCCCCCTGGAATCGCCTCACGCCAAAAGGCGCCTTTTGTACCCTCTCCCAGCATGCACAGCGGGTAGACCACGCCCACTGCACGGCTGCCGAGAGAGGACACCCAAGGTGCTGTGATACCCCCGTAATCCAGCCAGTGCCGGCGGTGACAGCGCCACCCGCAGGCAAAGGAGAACAACACTGCCGGGCAGTATCACACCCCAAGCAGAACAACAACTTGAACACAATTGGTCTGAGCCCAACCACTAGCCCCGACCGCCCCTAAATCTCACACAGCACCCCCAAAATTGGGGGGGGGGCGCTACACACACCCCCTCCTAGAAAAGACACTGTCCCCAGTGGCTAAGTGAAGCAAAATCCTTCAAACCTGAAGGCTGTTGATTCAATCTACAAACTACAAAATTTGAACAGTTGCCTGAACCAATATTATAGGGAAGGGAGAAAAAAAGAAAAGAAGCACACAGATAACAGTACATCCAGATACTGACATTTCTTCAAAACAGAAAAATAATACACATTCCACCCATCACTAGCTGTCTATCCCACCCCTCCCCATAGCCGTTCTCATACCTAAAAAAACATGCAAACAGGAAAAATATAACCCTACCCCTAACCCTAGCATAAAATAGCATAACATTAAAAAAAAAAAACATCTAAGCCTAAATGTCTCTTTTTTTCTTCTGCGAACCACTGCCACCTAGTGCTGGCATAACCTCAACACTCCATAATAGCTGCGCATGGGACAGTAACGCAGCCACTGGCGTAGCGTGCGGGGGCAGGGGGGCCGTCGCACCGGGCGCAACATTTAGGGGGGCGCCCGCCAGTATGTATCACAGTGGCTGCCTCCTAAATGAACTGTGTCCCCGTCCCTGTGTCACCGTGCCCGCCGCCATGTTCAGTCTCAGGCGCCCTGTGATTGGGCGTATGAGGTCATGTGCGGCGGCGGGGCTGGCCTGTCCACGATCGCGGTAGATCCTGGAGTCCCGCCTTCGCCCAATCACAGGGTGCAGGAGACTGAACATGGGTGGAGGCGGGACTCCAGGATCTACCGCGATCGTGGATAGGCCAGCCCCGCCGCCACACATGACCTCATACGCCCAATCACAGGGCGCCTGAGATTGAACATGATGGCGGGGAATATCGCCGAACAGAGGCTGCAGAGCAAAGCAGGTGCCGAACATGGCGAGTCGGATTACTCCAGCAAGGTACCGGGGATCGGGAGGAGGGCAGCCGCTGACACTCTTCCAGGCAGGCTGAGCCAATGCTGGGGAGGAAGGAGAGCACGGAGCCGGGAATAGAGCACAGGCAGCAGGGGGTGGAGGGGAGAGGGAAAGTCACAGCATGGAGGAGAAGAGAGGAATGGAGAGGAGAGGGGGATCAGCCTGGAGGAGAGATGGAGAAGAAGAGAGGAATAGAGAGGAGAGTGGGATCAGCCTGGAGGAGGGATGGAGGAGAAGAGAGAAATAGAGAGGAGAGGGGGATCAGCCTGGAGGAGGGATGGAGGAGAAGAGAGGAATAGAGAGGAGAGGGGGATCAGCCTGGAGGAGGGATGGAGGAGAAGAGAGGAATAGAGAGGAGAGTGGGATCAGCCTGGAGGAGGGATGGAGGAGAAGAGAGGAATAGAGAGGAGAGGGGGATCAGCCTGGAGGAGGGATGGAGGAGAAGAGAGGAATAGAGAGGAGAGGGGGACCAGCCTGGAGGAGGGATGGAGGAGAAGAGAGGAATAGAGAGGAGAGGGGGATCAGCCTGGAGGAGGGATGGAGGAGAAGAGAGGAATAGAGAGGAGAGTGGGATCAGCCTGGAGGAGAGATGGAGGAGAAGAGAGGAATAGAGAGGAGAGTGGGATCAGCCTGGAGGAGGGATGGAGGAGAAGAGAGAAATAGAGAGGAGAGGGGGATCAGCCTGGAGGAGGGATGGAGGAGAAGAGAGGAATAGAGAGGAGAGGGGGATCAGCCTGGAGGAGAGATGGAGGAGAAGAGAGGAATAGAGAGGAGAGGGGAATCAGCCTGGAGGAGGGATGGAGGAGAAGAGAGGAATAGAGAGGAGAGGGGGATCAGCCTGGAGGAGAGATGGAGGAGAGGAGAAGAGAGGAATAGAGAGGAGAGGGGGATCAGCCTGGAGGAGGGATGGAGGAGAAGAGAGGAATAGAGAGGAGAGGGGGATCAGCCTGGAGGAGGGATGGAGGAGAAAAGAGGAATAGAGAGGAGAGGGGGACCAGCCTGGAGGAGGGATGGAGGAGAAGAGAGGAATAGAGAGGAGAGGGGGATCAGCCTGGAGGAGGGATGGAGGAGAAGAGAGGAATAGAGAGGAGAGGGGGATCAGCCTGGAGGAGGGATGGAGGAGAAGAGAGGAATAGAGAGGAGAGGGGGACTAGCCTGGAGGAGGGATGGAGGAGAAGAGAGGAATAGAGAGGAGAGTGGGATCAGCCTGGAGGAGGGATGGAGGAGAAGAGAGGAATAGAGAGGAGAGGGGGATCAGCCTGGAGGAGGGATGGAGGAGAAGAGAGGAATAGAGAGGAGAGGGGGACCAGCCTGGAGGAGGGATGGAGGAGAAGAGAGGAATAGAGAGGAGAGGGGGATCAGCCTGGAGGAGGGATGGAGGAGAAGAGAGGAATAGAGAGGAGAGGGGGATCAGCCTGGAGGAGGGATGGAGGAGAAGAGAGGAATAGAGAGGAGAGGGGGATCAGCCTGGAGGAGGGATGGAGGAGAAGAGAGGAATAGAGAGGAGAGGGGGATCAGCCTGGAGGAGGGATGGAGGAGAAGAGAGGAATAGAGAGGAGAGGGGGATCAGCCTGGAGGAGGGATGGAGGAGAAGAGAGGAATAGAGAGGAGAGGGGGATCAGCCTGGAGGAGGGATGGAGGAGAAGAGAGGAATAGAGAGGAGAGGGGGATCAGCCTGGAGGAGGGATGGAGGAGAAGAGAGGAATAGAGAGGAGAGGGGGACCAGCCTGGAGGAGGGATGGAGGAGAAGAGAGGAATAGAGAGGAGAGGGGGATCAGCCTGGAGGAGGGATGGAGGAGAAGAGAGGAATAGAGAGGAGAGGGGGATCAGCCTGGAGGAGGGATGGAGGAGAAGAGAGGAATAGAGAGGAGAGGGGGACCAGCCTGGAGGAGGGATGGAGGAGAAGAGAGGAATAGAGAGGAGAGGGGGATCAGCCTGGAGGAGGGATGGAGGAGAAGAGAGGAATAGAGAGGAGAGGGGGATCAGCCTGGAGGAGGGATGGAGGAGAAGAGAGGAATAGAGAGGAGAGGGGGATCAGCCTGAGGAGAGATGGAGGAGAAGAGAGGAATGGAGAGGAGAGGGGGATCAGCCTGGAGGAGAGATGGAGGGAAGAGAGGAAAGACACACTTCTATATACACATGAATGGGACAGGAGGAAATCAGTGGAGCTGGGATTGTCACATCCATATGGGGGGGGGGGGGGGGGGACATGGAATCAGTAGGAGATGACATTAACAGGAGCTGGGACTGTCACATGAGATGAGGGGTCCATGGATGGGAGCTGAGAGGGGTCCATAAATAGGGGTACAACACACACAGGGACAGGAGAGAAACGTGGGTGGAGGCATGGACACTTTTGTGTGTTCTATGAACAATGAGATCCGCAGGACTTCCACACACCAGCCCACTCCCCCCACCTGTCATACAGCTATGCTATCCTGGACATCACAATCCCAGTACACCGCACAGCACACCTCCACTACACCGCACAGCACACCTCCACTATAAGGCGGGGGGGGGGTCATTGGAAGGCGCCACAAAAATCTCCACCTACACCGTATAGTCAGGGGCGGAGCCAATGGGGGTGTCAAAATTAGGTTTCACGCAGGGTGGCAAAAATCCTTGCACCGGCCCTGGTCAGTATAGTGGTCAGTGTAGGAATCAGGTAGGTCAGTGTAGTGGTCAGTATAGTGTGTAGTGGACAGTGTGGGAATCAGGTAGGTCAGTGTAGTATAGTGGTCAGTGTAGTGTAGTGGTCAGTGTAGGAATCAGGCTGGTCAATACTATTGTAGGAATGGAAGGGATAGGACTCGGGGAGAGCTAAAAGTCCGCAGGTCAGGGGGGCGCAAATTACTTGCCTTGCCCCGGGCGCTGACAACCCACGCTACGCCACTGAACGCAGCACACATGAACATTTCACATCTTGATCACGGCGTCCCTTCACTATGACCTACTGACTAATCTACCCCAGAGTTCAATTCAGAGGAACTGTCCCTTTGTTCGGAGCAGGAGAAAGAAAAAAAAAACACAACAGCTCTCCACTTTTCTTCCTCTTTGGGAGTAGATATTCCCCTTTTCAGTGGGACAAAGTCACTTAGATCTAGGGCACGGTTTGTCCGTGCAAAGACAGGATAAATGAGAAAAAAAACACAACACAAGTTCCTGTCTAGAATTTTCAAAGCTAGAAGCTAGGATTTGGCAAGGTAATGGGCTTCCATTGTTTGTCCAAGGTCTCTATAAAATAAACATTATCCTCTTTTCCTGGACAACAGATCACCACACGATCAGCGTGAATATGCCGACCATAGCTCCACTCCTTATGACAACCCTTGAAACGGTCGGTCATGGCGGCCGAGCAAGCAAAGTACCTGTATGGCTTAGGCACTTCGAGACAGTCCCATATGGCCTCCGCATACCACCTTTCTCGATAGGCCTCTATCTCAAACAGCAGTTCTTTGGGTACATAGGGGTACTTCCAGCCATACTCACTAGCCAGTCTTGTTGAGAATCCGCTGCAAGCGAGCAAGATGGGGCAGAGTTTTGCGATCCCCATTTCCATTGTGCACAATAGCATCCGGCGATCTCCGGACTGTAGCCGTATCAGGCCCTGGAAGGGGTTTTCCACTTGGGGCAGATACAGTCTTCTCCTCTATGGCTGGGACCTCCACGGGGTGTAGTGTCCCCCACTCTAAGGCTGCGGGCCGGGGCAACAGTCTTTACATTGTCCCATCCCTTTTTAATAAAGATGTCGTCTATTTCGGCATCATCCCCCACATCGGACGAAGAGTCCAGGTCTGAGGTGTCATACTCCTCAGCAGGCAAGTAATTTCAGGGGAATGTGGCCACATTTCTCCCAGCCTCCTTACCGTCACCTGTTGGGGACTTCTCGGGCTTCCTTCCGCTCTCGAGGTCCGGTTCTGACAGGCGCTGGGGCAGGCTTCGACCGCGGCCGCGGGAGGCCTTAACATATCCCACTTTTCGCTTTGCTGGCAGGACATGAATTTCCGTTGTGGCAGAGGCAGCATCCGCTGTGGTGTCTGCCAAAAGTTCCGTAGGCTCAGGGGCATCCTTCCTCAAAGCACTGGCAGTAGGGGAGGCAATGCACGTGGGCTCGGCTGTGGGAGCATAGGCGTCTTCCTCCAAAGTTACGATGCCTGTGATGCAATTCTACCGGTAGGCTCGGGGTAATTCAGTGGGCTGTTCCACCTCAAAAAGGAACTCTCCACAAGCCAAGCATCTCCCGAAAGGGCGCAGTTGCACGGCCAGTCCGGGGCATTTGGGACAGAGCATGCCCAGGGCCTCCGCATCTCTGCAGGTGTACAGGGCGAAGCGGCCCCGGGGCTTGAGCCGGATCCCCGTATCCATAAGTGGGGCGGTGAGTGGAGCAATGTCCATTGAGGAAGACATCGGGAACATCCGGGGTCCCGACAGGGTTGAAGTACCTGGAAAAGCAGACATGTTGCTCACTCTCACTCGATCCAACTCTCTCTGTCTCTTGGCGCCAATTCACCGATGTGTAGCTCGCGGGTGGCGGGAACTCCTCCCCTTTTTCCTTTTCTGCACGTAGCTCGCGGGCTTTTCTTTTTTCCTTAGACACGCCCACGAACTACACAGTTAGAAACAGTTCTGTGCCCCTTAACCCCCTTTTTCTTCACTCAAAGTTTGCAACACAGTCCAATGGCCGACTTTCCAATCACATAAGTTTCACTACACTCGTACAAGAGGCAACCACAAATCCCGGACTCGAGCCCCCACGTGTAGCTCCCTGGTACTCCCTCGGTATGCCACACACCCGCAGACCCCGATTTGTTAACCACTTAAGCCCCGGACCATTTCGGGCCATTAGGACCAGGCCTGTTTTTGGGATTCGGCACTGCGCTGCTTTAACTGTAAATTGTGCGGACATGCAATGTTGTACCCAAATGAAATTTGCGTCCTTTTCTTCCCACAAATAGAGCTTTCTTTTAATGGTATTTGATTGCCTCTGCGATTTTTATTTTTTGCGATATAAACAGAAAAAGACCGAAAATTTTGAAAAAAAATGATATTTTCTACTTGTTGTTATAAGAAAAATCGAATAAACTCAATTTTAGTCATACATTTAGGCCAAAATGTATTCAGCCACATGTCTTTAGTAAAAAAAATGTCAATAAGCGTATATTTATTGGTTTGCGCAAAAGTTATAGCGTTTACAAACTAGGGTACATTTTCTGAAATTTACACAGCTTTAAATTTATGACTGCCTATCTCATTTCTTGAGGTGCTAAAATGGCAGGGCAGTACAAACCCCCCCCCAAATGACCCCATTTTGGAAAGTAGACACCCCAAGGAAATTGCTGAGAGGCATGTTGAGCCCATTGAATATTTTTTTTTTTTGTCCCAAGTGATTGAATAATGACAAAAAAAAAAAATTACAAAAAGTTGTCACTAAATGATATATTGCTCACACATGCCATGGTTATATGTGGAATTGCACCCCAAAATACATTCTGCTGCTTCTCCTGAGTACGGGGATACCACATGTGTGGGACTTTTTAGGAGCCTAGCCACGTACGGGACCCCGGAAACCAAGCACCGCCTTCAGGATTTCTAAGGGCGCAAATTTTTGATTTCACTCCTCACTACCTATCACAGTTTCGAAGGCCATAAAATGCCAAAATAGCACAAAACCCCCCCAAATGACCCCATTTTGGAAAGTAGACACCCCAAGCTATTTACTGAGAGGCATGTTCAGTCCATGGAATATTTTATATTTTGCCACAAGTTGCGGGAATATGACAAACTTTTTTTTTTTTGCACAAAGTTGTCACTAAATGATATATTGCTCACACATGCCATGGGCATATGTGAAATTACACCCCAAAATACATTCTGCTGCTTCTCCTGAGTACGGGGATACCACATGTGTGGGACTTTTTGGGAGCCTAGCCGCGTATGGGACCCCAAAAACCAAGCACCGCCTTCAAGGTTTCTAAGGGCATAAATTTTTGATTTCACTCCTCACTACCTATCACAGTTTTGAAGGCCATAAAATGCCAAGATGGCACAAAACCCCCCCAAATGACCCCATTTTGGAAAGTAGACACCCCAAGCTATTTGCTGAGAGGCATGTTGACCCCATTGAATATTTTTTTTTTTTGTCCCAAATGATTGAATAATGACAAAAAGAAAAAAAAAATGTACAAAAAGTTGTCACTAAATGATATATTGCTCACACATGCCATGGTTATATGTGGAATTGCACCCCAAAATACATTCTGCTGCTTTTCCTGAGTACGGGGATACCACATGTGTGGGACTTTTTGGGAGCCTAGCCGCGTACAGGGCCCCAAAAACCAAGCACTGCGAACGCTGCAGTTATGTGTGTTGTGTTTGGTAAGTGACAGTGATCGATCGATACTGCACTTGGGTGGGCTGGGCTGGGCTGGGCTGGGCGGAGGGGCTAAACGCAGGCGCTAGCAGGTATCTGGGCTGATCCCGCTAACACTGCGTTTTTGGGAACCCTAAACCGCTGGGGATGCTAGTATAGATCTGATCAGATCTGATCAGATACTATACCACTAAGGGGGGTGTATGCTTTGCGCGTGGGTGTTAGCGTTACTGTCACTAACCTAACACTGCCTGGGGCGACGCAGACCCTCTCTGGCGCTAAAACCTAATTGATCTCACCCGCCGGGCGATCAGGGGGGTTAAACCTTTATTGGGTTATATACGGCGGGTGCCCTGATGCTATAAAAAGCAAACTAATCAACCAGCGTCACCCGTAACCTTTATATGGTGATCACTGGTGAAAGGGTTAACTAGGGGCAATCAGGGGGTTAAAACCTTTATTAGGTTAAATATGGGGGTACCTGACACTATATAAAAACCTGACGGGTAACCTAAATAACTAAATAACTTACTGGCTAACCAGTGACACCAGTGACGCTTATACGGCGATCACTGGTGAAAGGGTTAACTCTAGGGGCAATCAGGGGGTTAAAATAATATATGGGGGTACCTGACACTAATAAAAACCTGCGGCGAACCTAAAAAAAAATAACTGCCTATCTAAAACACCAGCGACACGAATACAGCGATCGGAAAAACAATCGCTTAGTGACGCTGAAGTTAGGGGGTGAAAGGGTTACCTGGGGGGTGATCAAGGGGTTAAACCTTTATTAGGGGGGGTTAGGGGGCTACCCTGGACCTAAAGGGGCCTAATCCTAACTGCCCTGCAACTTTTTACAATCACAGATGACACTAAATGCAGTGATCAGTAAAATAAATGATCACTGCAATCAGTGACACTGTGATTGGGGGCTTTGGGGTGACCTGGGGGGTGATCTGGGGGTGACTGGGGGGTGATTTGTGTGCCTATGTGTACCTACGTGTCAGTGGACTGTTGGTGCACTAACCTGCTTCTTCTCTGCTCGGCGCCGGGAACGAAAAGACCGCGGCGAGGGAGATGACATCACTTCCTCCAGCCTTGTTTACATCACATGGCGGAGGAAGTATTTTCATTGGCCGGGAGCGATCGCGAGGGGGGGGCGGAATCGAGCGCCCCCCCCCCTCATGCCTGATCGCTCCCGAACACTTAACGGCCGCTCACTGCAGTGAAGGGGGGTCCGGATGGACCCCCCAACTGCACAAAGGCGATCACGTAGATCTACGTGATTCTGCCTGTCCGTGCCATTCTGCCGACGTAAATCGGCGGTGGGCGGTCGTTAAGTGGTTAATGGGATCTACTGGTTTTGTTACTTTGGGTCTGCAGCAAAATACCTCCCACGAGTGGTTCCTTTAGCTCCGTTGTCTAGGCACACCGACGACTCCTTGAAATAAGGCCAACGTCCATCCTTGAGTAAAACCTAATCAGCAAGGCTTTATTCTTTTTCTTTGCACTTTGCGTTAAACTTGAAGAAAAGCAAGAGTAGAAGAGTTGAAAGATGTGGGGAAAGGTTCAGGCATGCAACACTTAAGTCCAATATCTACACTCGTCGCCACTCAAGCCTGAGTGGGTATTGCTCATCCGGATAATCCCTATGAGAGCAGTCCTAGCAGCTGGGATGGAGCACGGACGTCAGAGATGATGAATTCCCCTTTAGGTAGGCCTCCAGACCTCTCCCCGAGACAGCAGTACCGTCGCTATCTCCGCCGGGACTGTTCTTCCCGTGGAACTCCTTTCCTAAAGATGGGCCCCCTACAAACGAGCAGCCTGGGAATCTTCTCTGAAGCATAGGCCCTAGTCAGCAGAGCTGGGCCTACAATGCAGAAACAGGGCCTCGGGCTGAAGGTGCCCAAGGCCTAAGCACTCAAGCGCACCTCGTGCCATGCGGGCCACAAGGCACACTCACTGGACCAGAGGTCCCCCCTGTAAGCCCTGGGGACCCCCTGGAATCGCCTCAAGCCAAAAGGCATCTGCCCCTTTTGTACCCTCTCCCAGCATGCACAGCGGGTAGACCACGCCCACTGCACGGCTGCCGAGAGAGAACACCCAAGGTGCTGTGATACCCCCGTAATCCAGCCCGTGCTGGCGGTGACAGCGCCACCCGCAGGCAAAGGAGAACAACACTTCCGGGCAGTATCACACCCCGAACAGAACAACAACTTGAACACAATTGGACTGAGCCCAACCACTAGCCCAGACCGCCCCTAAATCTCACACAGTGCCCCAAAAATTGGGGGGGGGGCGCTACATGTGCTTTAAGGTTATGCTAAGTGTATTAGTGGCTGCTTTCAGTGCTTCTGCCAGTTGTAATAGTCAGTCCCCCAACACCCAGAGAGTTGCACATCTGTGCCAAAAAAAATTGGATTGTTTCTCTACTTGTTTATGGTGAGCATTGCTCCTTCTTTTTGTTATTGCAGCAATATAATATGCCATTGTGGTATTTATTTTATAAGCTGTAAAATATAACTTATTTGAATACTTTGCATTTTGTAATGTAGTGTTTGCATTATTGTATGCAAAATGAACTACACAATAGTGGAGTTGTTGGGCTGGCTAGAATTAATTAATTATTTAATTAATTATATACTCCCTCTACGTATATAGCAATCCAAGTTCTATTTATTGCTTGAAAACTTATAGTTCAGAAAGGGCTCTCTACAACACCCCGCTCCCATCTGGAGTGGGTTACCGCTGTTATTGCCGTAAATAGAGTCCACCTGTGTGTAATTTAATCTCAGTATAAATACAGCTGTTCTGCAGAGGCAGAGGGGGACAGCGGCACTTGCGACTGGGCCCTTGATTTCCGCCACTGTAGGGGTGCCCGCCGCCGTGAGATAGTACACTGATCATTCAAGGGAGACGGGGCACACAGTCTCCACCTGCACTCACAGCACACTGCACAGTCCCGGCTCCGCCTATCCTCTCCGCCCGCTCCGCTCATCCTCCCCGCCCTCACTCACAGGCATACTGAAAAGTCTCCACCCATCTTCTCCGCCCACTCCACTCATCCTCCCCGCCCTCACTCTCGGGCATACTGAAAAGTCTCCACCCATCTTCTCCGCCGCCTCCGCTCATCCTCCCCGCCCTCATTCACGGGCATACTGCAAAGTCTCCGCCCATCTTCTCCGCCCACTCCGCCCATCCTCACTCACGGGCACACTGGACAGTCCCCGCCTGCTCCGCCCATCCTCTCCGCCCGCTCTGCACATCCTCTGCACTCACACTCATGGGTACTCACAGGCCCTACCCATCCTCTCTGCCCGGCCAAGCAAAACCTAGCATGGAGTGGGAACCAACTAATCTGCAAGCGATCTACAAGTGAGTGGCACTGATATCAATATCAACACTGCTACTGATTCCCCCCCACACCACCACTGCTGCCACTGATCCACCCCCCCACACAACCACGACCACTGATCCCATCCAGCAACCACCATCCCAGCCACTGATCCCACCCCCCACCACTGCAACTCATCCCATCCTAACCACTGTACTTTGCCCTCCTCCCCACCCATACTGTGCCCTCCTGCCCCCCCCCAGTACTGTACCTTGCTGTCCCCCTTCTTCTGTGGCCCCCTGTACTGCACCCTCCTAACTGCTGTACCTTGCCATTCTGCCCCCCTGTACTGTGCCCTCCTGCCCCCCCTGTACTGTACCATCCTGCCCCGCTGTACTGTACCCTCCTGTTCCCCCCATAAGTATGTAAGTTATTTTGTGTTTGTGTCCACTAATGATGATTATTGTGTATTTTTTGTGAAAATATTTTCTTTCAATTTTTTTAGGGGGGCCCTGTCAGGTAAGTTGTACGGGGCCCCGTGATTTCTAACAGCAGCCCTGCCTGTGTGACAAGTACATGCAGTCCTTGTCTCTTCTATATCAATCCGCCAGGCAGACCGGGACTGTCATGTGCTGTACTTGTTGCATAGGAGACCACTGCGGAGCGGCACCCGAAAGTGAAGAAAGAGTCCGCTTGACTGGAGAAAGTTTTTCTTTTAATTGCTACAGCCTGCAGATCACGGCGCCCAGTCTTCCACCCCACCCCCCTCCTGCTGGGGAATTCTCTGACTGGGATGGCTCCCCAGGACCAGCAGCCAGACCCTTGGCCCCAGCAATCAGACCCCAGGACCAACAGCCCAGCTCCAGCAGCCAGACCCCAGGACCAACAGCCCAGCTCCAGCAGCCAGACCCCAGGACCAGCAGCCCAGCTCCAGCAGCCAGACCCCAGGACCAGAAGCCCAGCTCCAGCAGCCAGACCCCAGGACCAACAGCCCAGCTCCAGCAGCCAGCAGCCAGACCCCAGGACCAGCAGCCCAGCTCCAGCAGCCAGACCCCAGGACCAACAGCCCAGCTCCAGCAGCCAGACCCCAGGACCAACAGCCCAGCTCCAGCAGCCAGACCCCAGGACCAACAGCCCAGCTCCAGCAGCCAGCAGCCAGACCCCAGGACCAGCAACCCAGCTCCAGCAGCCAGACCCCAGGACCAACAGCCCAGCTCCAGCAGCCAGACCACAGGACCAGCAGCCCAGCTCCAGCAGCCAGACCCTTGGCCCTAGCAGCCAGACCCCAGGCTCCAGCAGCCAGACCCCAGAATCAGCAGCTGTGTGATCAGGCTGCAATGAATTGGCACATGCAAGGCTGCATTTTATTGGGGGAGGGGGGGCGTGGCGGCGCGGTGCAAAGCGTCACCTCCCTCAAATGAGTTTGAAACCTCCCTGAAATTAGTTTTTGCAGGTTGGGATGTCTGGATATACAAAGCTGGTAGAGACATCCCCAAAAAGACTTGCAGATGTAACTGCAGCAAAAGGTGGTTCTAAAAAGTATTGACTGGGGGGGGGGGGTTGAATACAAATGCACCCCACACTTTTCACATATTTATTTGGAAAAGATTTAGAAAACCATTTATCATTTTCTTTACACTTCACAAATATGTGCCACTTTGTGTTTGTCTGTCACATAAAATCCCAATAAAATACATTTAAGTTTTTGGTTGTAACATGACAAAATGTGGAAAACTTTAAGGTGTATGAATACTTTTTCAAGGCACTGTATATCAACATAGAGGACAACCAACAAAATTTACAAATATTTGGGATGCATGACTGGGTACTCCTGGTTTAGCACCATTTTAGCTAGTCTGAGATAGAATACTTGGAGGAGCACCTTCTGGTCTGGTGTAAGAGCTCACTCTATATACCCCTATAGAGTTTGTTAGCAATAGCACGATTATATTAAAGATTTGACTAGCAGACAGTTTAGTAGCTGTCCCAGATCAGCTTCAGACACATGAGAGACGGTAGAATGCAGATCACGATAGTGCCCCTCAATGGACTCCCCAATATAATAATATCATACACCTCTATGCCTACTGTACCTTGACTTGCAGAGGCCAGTTGTTTGTTTTTCGCACTGTAATTTTAAACAGTGTATGTGCCATTTTTATATTTTCAATGGTTTGATTTTTACCCCTTTTTTATTTTTGGCGAACATAAAGTGTTGTGTTCTATGTATTATGCTTAACTTGCCAGTATATACATTTCATATAGCTTTTGTGAGCAACAAACGGAAAATTTAATTCAAATACTTACCGTAATTTTCCTTTCCTGACGAGTTCCATGGCAGCACATCTGGGTTTAGGCTCCGCCCACCCTACGCCCACAGGACTTAACTCATATAAATTTGAACCCACCTACAGCCTCGGCGTTCTGTAACTAGTCCTACCAAGCTGGGTGGGCTCTGTGCTGCCATGGAGCTCCTCAGGAAAGGAAAATTACGGTAAGTATTTGAATACAGCTGGGAATTAACTAGCCAAAACAGGGGAGGGATAATGCTACACACTCCACAATTCTGACTAAAACAGTAACAGAAGCCATTATGCCTCTTCCAAACTCAATTGTCATTAGGCCATGAATATGAATATTTTGGTGTCCACATAGCTGCATTGCAGATAGTTTGAGACACCTGGCCCGCTGTCACTCTCAAGGTCTGGACCCTTCTAGTGAGAGTGCCGTGATTCTCCTGGCACAGCCAGCCCTACAACCTGCAGGCCAAGGAGATGAGGTTACCAACCAAGAGACAATATTCTTACTGGAAGCCATAAAATCATTATCTGTTCCACCTGAAAATGACAAACAGATGCACAGACTTCCTGATGGCAGGAGTCGCCTTGATTAAATATTTTACAGCTTAGCCCACATCCGATGGGCTAATTTCTTGAGTACTCCCCAAAGGGAACGTAGGAGGAAAACCTTTTGTGTGATATGAACTCTGAAGGTCAGTTCAGGCACAAATTCGAGCATTGGCATAAGCCCCATCCTGTCTGGGAAGTACGCGAGTATGGGTTCTTTAAACCCCAAGGACACCAATGCTGATTCTGGGGGTGACCTCAGTGGCGCGATCTCAAGACGACTTGAGACGCCCGCCGATGCGATTTGCATAAAGACTTCTGTATAGAAGTCAATGCAGGTCGCCTTGGGTCGCCCCCAAAAGTAGTACAGGAACCTTTTTCTAAGTCGGAGTGACCTGCGTCGCCCCTATTAGAATGGTTCCATTGAACAGCGTGGGACACGACTCGTCAGGCGACCGAGTCGCCTGACGAGTCGCCCCTGTGTGAACCGGGCCTTAGAGGTACCACAGGGTGATTGAAGGCATCTGCTGAAGTAACATCCATAAGCATTGGGATATCTCATTCCGGAAACAATTTGAGGTTTCAACCAAATTGCATCTTGAAAAACTGTATAATTAAGCGTTGGATGCCCGCTGTATGCCGGTGAAGGCAGAGATAGCCAAAATGCATGCCTATAGCATACTTGCGCATAGAACTAAGTCAAGCCACGCCTGTAGGCATTCGGAACTGGCTTCTGAAGAGTTCAGCGTAAAATCTTGATCAGCAAATATACTATATATGTTCTACTATAGGCACGCTTAGCGCTGTCCTTTCTTGTTTCGTAAGATTATTCAAATCTTCACAGAGCATTCGACATCCATTAGCCTCTGCCTCTCCAGACCCAGGTCATCCGCCTGAGCCTGTCAGATGCTGGATGAATGAGACTGGAGGAGATTTGATCTACCAGGCAGAGGGAGTCACTCCTTGACACTCATAAGGATGAGTAGTGGGTACCAGAACTGTCACCTTCCCTCGCCACAGCCTTAGCTGGAAGCTGAATATCAGAGGGAGCAGCAGAAAAGGCATAAGCCGTCTTGGTGATCCATTCTGCGGTCAGCACCTCCACCCCGATAGCTTGTGGATCCTGGGCCCTGGAATGGAACCTCAGCAACTTAGTGCCGACTGGGAATGTAAGCGGTCTGCCTCTGGCAGAAAAAACACCAAGCTCTGTTAGTTCTCAGAAGACTCGCAGTAGCCTGGATTATCCATTGTCGTCCATACTTGTCCCGGACAAGTAGTTTGCCTGAAGATTCTTCCGACCAGGCACATAGGGCGCAGATCACTGGGAGAATTGACTTAGGTGAATTCTAGAATTAGAGAAAACTTCAGAAGTGAGAGACTGAGCCTTGTTTCCAAATGTAGGCCACAGTCGTTGTGCTGTCCAACTTTCTAAAGACAGGCTTACCCTGGATGAGGTGACTGAAGGCTAAGAGCCTGAAAAGCTGCTCTCAACTCCAGGATGGAGTCTTGGATCCTTGAAAAAGACCATTGGCCCTAAGCCCATTGATCTTGAAGTAGGGTTCCCCTACACTGGCTGGTGTCTGACTGCACCACCAGGTCGTCTGTAGGGAATGATATTGCAGACGATTAGTTTCTTCAACCACAAGTTTAGGCCACTGGTCCAGAAACCCGACTTGAACGGGAGCGAGAGTTAAACTGGGCCTATCTGAGCTGCTGGAGCGAGGCAATTTCTATGGCTCAATCTGAGGCGTGAAGGATGAAAGATCTCCAAATATGGCCCAAAATGCTTGCCTTAAGGGACCACGTGTCAATCACCAAAGCCGTACCTATGTCCACAGAGGAACCACATAGTGCCCCTAGGGCATGTATGGGTGGCACAATCCCAAAATAACAGAAAGCATCCTGACATGGAAGTTTTACTGACTTCTTTGTTTATGCATTGGCTTCCCTGTTTTCCCTGGACACCCAGCCAGAAAAAAACGCAGAAGCTAAGCTCTCTGGCGTGAGAGTGAGCGTGGAAACTGACTCTTGAGTTTTCGGTCTTCCTTAACTCAGTAGACCTTCATCTTGAGGCAGGAAGCCAAACTGGCCACTATTAAATTTAGGCTTGACCGTCTACGACTAAGAAAAAAATGCAGTGATAGCGTTTGTCCTTGAAGGTCACATCTTCTGATGGTAAGGTCATGTATATGGCCAATCCCATAAGGGACACATACTGACCAGAGGGGTGATCCCAACCCCATGACCCCTATTTGTTCAAAAGGGCATAACTTTGACATCCTGCTGTGACGATATACTCCAATCTTGACTAACAAGCACTTGATCCATTCCACATCTCACTGTCTTCTGGAAGTACTTAAAATACTTCACTTCTATATAAAGGTATTTCACCAACCTTACCAATCTGGACACAGGTCATCCTCATCTTTCTGTTTAGGAGAGAATTGATTGGCCTGAGAAGGCCCTGAAAGAAGGCTGGACATTGCCAAACAGACAGTCCTCGCATGAGACAAATCTAGTCATTCCTTTAGAGTGTCTTGACCATCTGCTTAATTGTGACAACTGGTTAGGTGTCATCGTCATCTTTATCCTAGGTTGCTTAAACTAGGCAACATCCCTGCAGTCATATTCGTCCGTTTCTCTTTGGAAGGATCTGAAGCAGATTGTTTGCTTGGGAAGGCTTTGAGACTTCACAGGGTATGTTGAAACACTCTTTTAGAGTGTATTGACCACATGTTTAATGAATGCGACACCTGTTAGGTGTCGTCATCCTTATCCTTGGTTGCTTGAACAAAGCAGAATGTCTGCAGTCATGTCTATCCGGAAGTTTGGAAAATGGGCTGCCTCACCTGGTATGGTTAGGTAGCTTCTGCCAGTGTAGATAACCCTTTCAAAGGGTAAGCAGAAACCATTCCTTAGAGTGTATTGGCAATGTGTTTATTGGATGTGACAATATTTTAGGTGTCACCCTTATCCCTGGCTGCTTGAGACATTAGGATACATACTGTCATGCCCATCCAGAAATTCGGAAAATGGGCAGCTTCCCCTGGTGTGTATAGGCAGCTTCTCATTGTCAGAGCAGATAACCCTTTCAAAGGGTGAGCAGAAACCACTCCTTCAGAGTGTATTGATAATAGGCTTGTGCAATTCGTTTCGTAACGAATTGAAATTCGTCCGAATTTAGCAACTTTCGGACATTCGGAAGCATTCGAATTTCCGAACAAAGCAATTACGAATAAGACCGAATCCGAAATAAATTATACCGCAAATAGCGAATGCCCGAATGTCTTCGGCATAATTCGTTATGAAAAAGTTACGAATGTACGAATCCATACGAAGCACAATAACACTCACTCTGCTCTGCTCTCTGCTTCTCCCACACCGTGCTGAACTCCCTCTCAAAATGGTGTACAGGGGCGGAGGTTATAGCCGCATGTAAAAAACGAAAGTAAAATACGAGATTTCGAATCCATTCGAAGCACAATAACACTCTGCTCTGCTCTCTGCTTCTCCCTCACCGTGCTGAACCCTCTCAAAATGGTGTACAGGGGCGGAGCCTATAGCCGCATGTAAAAAACGAAAGTAAAATACGAGATTTCGAATCGTTACAAATAACCGCTATGTATTTAGAAAAGTACAAATCCATTCGAAGCACATTAGGCATAATAGGCAGCGTCGTTGTGAGAGAGACACGGAAAATTACGAATCAACGAACCCAAAAAAAGTTACGAAAGTAGGAGTTGTGTCCAGAATCAACGAAAAACAACGTACTCTACCGAAAGTACGAATTATAAAGCAACAAAAAATTCAACGAAAAATGTCGCTTGCAAAAATACGAATGAGTCCGAACACGAAAAATCCCGTCTAGCAAAATTACGAATGATTACGAATCAACAGGACCGGAAAGAAACGAACCGAAACGGAACGAATTTTTCCGTTGTGCACAAGTCTAATTGATAACGTGTTTATAGAATGTGACAACCTTTTAGGTGTCTCAACCTTATCCCTGGCTGCTTGAGCCAGTGGGATACATACTGTCATGCCCATCCAGAAATTCGGAAAATGGGCAGCTTCACCTGGTATGGATAGGCAGCTTCTCATTGTCAGAGCAGATAACCCTTTCACAGGATGAGCAGAAACTACTCCTTTAGAGTGTATTGGCAATGTGTTTATTGGATGTGACAACGATAATTACAGAACGCAGAGGCTGTAGGTGGGTTAAAATTTACAGTAGGTCAAAAAAGTATTTAGTCAGCCACCAATTGTGCAAGTTATCCCACTTAAAAAGATGAGAGAGGCCTGTAATTGTCATCATAGGTATACCTCAACTATGAGAGACAAAATGTGGAAACAAATCGAGACAATCACATTGTCTGATTTGAAAATAATTTATTTGCAAATTATGGTGGAAAATAAGTATTTGGTCACCTACAAACAAGCAAGATTTCTGGCTCTCACAGACCTGTATCTTCTTCTTTAAGAGGCTCCTCTGTCCTCCACTCATTACCTGTATTAATGGCACCTGTTTGAACTTTTTATCAGTATAAAAGACACCTGTCCACAACCTCAAACAGTCACACTCCAAACTCCACTATGGTGAAGACCAAAGAGCTGTCGAAGGACACCAGAAACAAAATTGTAGACCTGCACCAGGCTGGGAGGACTGAATCTGCAATAGGCAAGCAGCTTGGTGTGAAGAAATCAACTGTGGGAGCAATAATTAAAAAATGGAAGACATACAAGACCACTGATAATCTCCCTCGATCTGGGGCTCCACGCAAGATCTCACCCCGTGGGGTCAAAATGATTGCAAGAACGGTGAGCAAAAATCCCAGAACCACACGGGGGGACCTAGTGAATGACCTGCAGAGAGCTGGGACCAACGTAACAAAGGCTACCATCAGTAACACACTACGCTGCCAGGGACTCAGATCCTGCAGTGCCAGACGTGTCCCCCTGCTTAAGCCAGTTCATGTCCGGGCCCGTCTGAGGTTTTCTAGAGAGCATTTGGATGATCCAGAAGAGGATTGGGAGAATGTCATATGGTCAGATAAAACCAAAGTAGAACTGTTTGGTAGAAACACAACTCGTCGTGTTTGGAGAAGAGAGAATGCTGAGTTGCAACCAAAGAACACCATACCTACTGTGAAGCATGGGGGTGGCAACATCATGCTTTGGGGCTGTTTCTCTGCAAAGGGAACAGGACGACTGATCCGTGTACATGAAAGAATGAATGGGGCCATGTATTGTGAGATTTTGAGTGCAAAGCTCCTCCCATCAGCAAGGGCATTGAAGATGAAACGTGGCTGGGTCTTTCAGCATGACAATGATCCCAAACATGCCACCCGGGCAACGAAGGAGTGGCTTCGTAAGAAGCATTTCAAGGTCCTGGAGTGGCCTAGCCAGTCTCCAGATCTCAACCCCATAGAAAATCTTTGGAGGGAGTTTAAAGTCCGTGTTGCCCAGCGACAGTCCCAAAACATCACTGCTCTAGAGGAGATCTGCATGGAGGAATGGGCCAACATACCAGCAACAGTGTGTGACAACCTTGTGAAGACTTACAGAAAACGTTTGACCTCTGTCATTGCCAACAAAGGATATATAACAAAGTATTGAGATGAACTTTTGATATTGACCAAATACTTATTTTCCACCATAATTTGCAAATAAATTCTTTCCAAATCAGACAATGTGATTGTCTGGATTTGTTTCCACATTTTGTCTCTCATAGTTGAGGTATACCTATGATGACAATTACAGGCCTCTCTCATCTTTTTAAGTGGGAGAACTTGCACAATTGGTGGCTGACTAAATACTTTTATGACCCACTGTATATGAGTTAAGTCCTGTGGGCGTGTGGTGGGCGGAGCCTATACCCAACTGTGCTGCCATGGAGCCGTCAGGAAAATGCTTTGCTAGCAAGTTGTGTACCGCTTGTCAAGATCCTTGGACTTTTTAAAATGCTGTATTTCAGTGTCACCAATATCTCACATTGTTATGTTCATAGTATCATAATATCATAGTAGGTAAGGTCGAATAAAGACAATAGTCCATCCAGTTCAACCTGTGTAGGTGTCAGTGTCTTTAATTATTTCCCATATCCCTGCATGTCGTGTTCCTTAAAGGGACACTTAAGGTTTCCGTTTAAAATAAATAAATAACAAACATGTTATACTTACCTCCACTGTGCAGCTCCTTTTGCACACAGTGGCCCCGATCCTGGTCTTCTGGGGTCCCTCGGTGGCTGTCTTGGCTCCTCCCCGCAAGAACTAACCCCCTTCATGGGAGCTCTTTCCCAGGGGGGTTAGTTTGCGGGCGCGCTCCCGTGATACAGCCGGCGGCTATAACCGCCGACTGTATCACTCGGTCCCGCCCCCGGCGCGCCGCGTCATTGGATGTGATTGACAGCAGCACGAGCCAATGGCTGTGCTGCTATCAATCCATCCAATCTAGCCAATCAATGGCCAGTCTGAGAGGAGAAGAGGCCGTCGGGGGCGAGCAGAGCAGGTGAACGGGCTCAGGTAAGTAAAACGGGGGGCTGGGGGGCCGTCGTTGCCAGTTTTTTTTTTTTACCCTAATGCTTAGGATGCATTAAGGTGAAAAACAAAAAAACCTTTACAACCCCTTTAAGATGCACATCTAATGCCCCATACACACGATCGTTTTTCATGTCGTTAAAAATGCCATTTTTAAAAATGGGCATTAAAACCGATCGTGTGTATGCTCCAGAGCATTTTTAACGGCGTGAAAAACGGCCATTAAAAATTTCGAACATGCTCTATTTTTTCACGTCGTTTTTCACGTCGTTTTTTTAACGACGTGAAAAACGATAGTGTGTATGCTTTTACGAGGTGAAAAAAACGCGCATGCTCAGAATCAAGTATGAGACGGGAGCGCTCGTTCTGGTAAAACTAGCGTTCGTAATGGAGATAGCACATTCGTCACGCTGTAACGGACTGAAAAGCATGAGGCTGAAAAGCGGGAATCGTCGCTCAACAAACTTTACTAACATGAAGGGTGGCGCCATCCGAACGGAACTTCCCCTTTATAGTGCCATCGTACGTGTTGTACGTCACTGCGCTTTGCTTGAACGTTTTTTTTAATGATCGTGTGTATGCAAGACAGGCTTGAGAGGAAACATGAAAAAAAACGACGAGAAAAACGTTGGTTTAAAAAATGGCATGAAACACGATCGTGTGTACGCCGCATAAGAGTCTCTTAAAACTATCAATACTTCCCGCAGTCACCACCAATTGTGGAAGAGAGTTTCACAACCTACTTGCCCTGACAGTGACAGCACAGTGACAGTACAGTTTAAAGCGGAGGTTCACCCTCATTTGAAAGTTTGCTGTCAACAGTCCCTGTTACCATGAAGATAAATAAAAGACTAACCTTTTTTTTTTGTTATGTGCAGTTTTCATTTATTCTTATTTCTTCGTTCCTACTTCCGGGATTTCCTCCCGCGGGAGTAGGCGTGTCCTTTGCTGCAATGTCTCCTGGGAGCAAACTGGCCTGCTTCCCAGGAGTAATATAGTAACGCCTTCCTTGCAAATTTAATCGTCACGTGACTCGTCTACCCGGTCACGTGACGAGGGCGGATCTAATTCCGCCATTTTAAATAAGGGCATGCAGTTGTATTTTGCCCGTTGTGATGGCAACCAGGAAGTGTTGACGGTGCTGCTCGCCGTCAACACTGCGCATGCGCGAGATACAGCGATGAATGCCGGGAGACAAGCATTCATCGCTACCCGGAAGAATATGCTTGTGGGCTTCAAGATGCCCACAAGCAAAATGGGAATAACAGGAAGAGTTTTATAAACTCCTTTTTTTATCACAAAACGGACGGGGGATGTTTTAAAGCGCCGGAGACGTGAGTTATTAAAATGCATACGTTTTTGCATAGAATGCCTATATAAAAAAAAAATGTATGGACCACAGAACCTCCGCTTTAAGATTAAACCGCTTCTTCCAATCTCATTGTGTGGCTTCGTGTCCTCTTACACTCCTTGAGACTAAATCATTTTTTTCCTATGCTGGAATCGCCATTGAGGTATTTCACTATCACATCTCCTCTCAAGCGTCTTTTCTCCAGTGAGAATAAATTTAGTGTTTGTAGTCTTTCCTCGTAATTTAGGTCCTCCAGTCCCCTTATTAGTTTTGTTGCCCTTCTTTGGACTCTCTCCAGTTCTAGCACATCCCTTCTGAGGACTGGTTACCAGAACTGGACAGAATACTCCAGATGTGGTCTAACCAATGTTGCAACTACAATGATTATGTAACTGCATGAACGTGTGTAGACCCTTTTTGTTTTTAGTTTGTGAAAAAATGTATAAAAAATGATCTGATGAAAAAAAAAAAGACATAGTGGTGCTGTATCTCTGCATCTGTGTGTATATGTCCTCTTCCTTTGAACAATGTATATCTTAGTAAGGTTACAGGTCTTTGATCAGAATCAGCACAGAGTGCTTTGTGTATAAACAGCCTGGCAGAGGGAACTCTGATCTGGATGGCCACGCCTTCTCTATCTAATGAACAGCCAATGAGATATGGGCATCTGTCCAAGGTACTGCAGAATCAAGAATAATTTGGCAACAGATATACTGTTTGATTTAACTTGTGCTCAAGAGAATTGTGAAAATCATTTTGATGAAGGCTTATGCTGCTCATGTTTCAACATTTGATACACACTATCAGTTTTCTTGCAGGTTTTTCTCTTCAGGTTTACCAAAACCATGTAGTGCAAGGGCCTGCCTGATTGCATACGAATTGAAACTCTTATGCCGCGTACACACTATCATTTTTCCCGTCGGGAAAAATGAAATTTTTTCCTTTGGACGAGAAAAACGATCGTCTGTGGGCTTTTTGCCTTTTTTCCCAACGGGAAAAACGGCATTAATCACGATGAGAAAAATTAGAACATGTTCTAATTTTTCTCATCGTTTTTTCCAGCGTTTTTTTCCGCGGCAGTTTTCCCATAGGGAATCACTGCCACGGAGCCCACACACGGTCGTTTTTCTCGACAAAGAAAAAAATGACGGGAAAAACTGTCGTTTGTGGGGGAACATGCCGTTCCCTCGTTTTTCATTTTTTTTCATGCCGTGATTCACGGCGGTGTTTTCACCGCCGTGAATCACGATCGTGTGTACGCGGCATTAAGGTTTGACCTCATATTAGATGGTTTTGGTAAACCTGAAGAGAAAAACCTGCAAGAAAACTGATAGTGTGTATGGGGCTTGGACAAAAAAAATGACAAAGATTGTGTTTATTTAAAATAAAGTAAATTCACAGTATATACATTAGATCATGTACATGCATCTCTGCTCAAGTTATGGATCCATAGCACATACTGTAATGATACGACTTTGCTTGTCAGCACATGATTAATTCACCAGTCTGGTCCATGGATTTTTTAACCATTTTTTTCACCCAGTGAAAGTGAAGGAGGAAATCTTTCTGTATTTAGAGATCATTGGTTCATTTTAAACACTATCCAGCTCTTCTTCTAGGCCCAAGTTGACATATAAATGATTGACATATATGTGTTGCTTATTAGACATGTGCATTCGTTTTTGTCTGAATGCATTTTCGTCCGGATTTCGGGGATTTTCTTTTTTCGTTTTAACAAACGATAACGAGCGCGCAGAATCCAAATGCTTCATTTTCGTTTCGTTGCGACAACAGTTCAAAATAGATAGAAATTTCGACATGACGGTGACAATAGCGCTCTGTGTCTATCGACCCTGTGGTTGAATGTACCTAACCTAACTCTATTAGTCCGAGATTATTCGACATAGAGAGAAAAGATTTGACATTATAGAGACATGAAGATTCGACGAAGCAGCTAAAAACATACGATCGCCGCGATCGGACATTTATGGTCAAATGCTCCGCCCATAGGCTATAGAAGAATTCTAATGTTGGTTGACTAGTAATGATAATTAATTAATATAATTATTACTAGTCAAACAACATTAGAATTCTACTAGAGCTTGTGGGCGGAGCATTCGACCGGAAATGAAATGTCGTCTTACAGTTTAGCTGGTTCGTCTAATCTTCTTAGAACAAGCCTTCAATTGACAAATTCATCCTTAAGGCTGGGTTCACACTTGTGCGACACGACAGCCATCCTACTTTGGATCGGACTTTGCCCTGCGACATGAAGCCGACATATGTCCGACTTTCAATGAACGGGGATCTGACTTGGATCCCCGCCAATACCAGGCACTGTGTTTGGTATGAATCTTGAGGGGGAACTCCACGCCAAATTTTAAATAAAAAACCGGCATGGGTTCCCCCTCCAGGAGCATACCAGGCCCTTGGGTCTGGTATGGATTTTAAGGGGAACCCCCTAAGCCAAAAAAACAGCGTGGGGGTCCCCCCAAAATCCAAACCAGACCCTTATCGGAGCACGCAATCTGGCAGGCCGCAGGAAAAGAGGGGGGGACGAGAGAGCGGCCCCCTCCCTCCTGAACCGTACCAGGCCGCATGCCCTCAACATGGGGGGTTTGGGGCAGGGGGGCGACCTGCGGCCCCCCCACCCCAAAGCACCCTGCCCCCATGTTGATGAGGACAGGGCCTCTTCCCGACAACCCTGGCCGTTGGTTGTCGGGGTCTGCGGGCGGGGGGCTTATCGGAATCCAGGAGCCCCCCTTTAATAAAGGGGCCCCCAGATCCCAGCCCCCCACCCTATGTGAATGAGTATGTGGTACACTCTCCCCCTACCCATTCACCTGGTGGAAAAAAATTTCATTAAAAAAACACACACAGGTTTTTAAAGTAATTTATTGCACAGCTCCGGGGGTCTTCTTCCGACTCCGGGGGTCTCTTCCGACTCCAGGGGTCTCTTCCGACTTCGGGGGTCTCCGGTGTCGTCTCCGTGCTCTCCGGTTCTTTCTTCCTTCTGCCGGGCCTCCGCTATCTTCTTCCAGCTCTTTTGCTAGCGGGGCCCAGTCTTCTCCGTCGCCTTCTTCCCTCTTCTCCTCTCCGGTTCTTTCTTCCTTCTGGCAGGCCTCCGCTATCTTCTTCCAGCTCTTTTGCTAGCGGGGCCCGGTCTTCTCCGTCTCCTTCTTCCCTTTTCTCTTCTTCGATGTTGACATGTCACTTCCTCCCGCATGTGACTGTGACGTCATAAGAGGCCTATATAAATCGGAGCCCACCGCACAGCCAGCATTACAGTGGGAGGAAGCGACGTGTCAACATCGAAGAGGAGAAGAGGGAAGAAGGCGACGAAGAAGACCGGGCCCCGCTAGCAAAAGAGCTGGAAGAAGATAGCGGAGGCCCGGCAGAAGGAAGAAAGAACCGGAGAGGAGAAGAGGGAAGAAGGCGACGGAGAAGACCGGGCCCCGCTAGCAAAAGAGCTGGAAGAAGATAGCGGAGGCCCGGCAGAAGGAAGAATGAACCGGAGAGCGCGGAGACGACACCGGAGACCCCCGAAGTCGGAAGAGACCCCCGGAGTCGGAAGAAGACCCCCGGAGCTGTGCAATAAATTACTTTAAAAACCTGTGTGTGTTTTTTTATTGACATTTTTTTCCACCAGGTGAATGGGTAGGGGTACGATGTACCCCATACTCATTCACATAGGGTGGGGGGCCGGGATCTGGGGGCCCCCTTATTAAAGGGAGGCTCCCGGATTCCGATAAGCCCCCGCCCGCAGACCCCAACAACCAACAGCCAGGGTTGTCGGGAAGAGGCCTTGTCCTCATCAACATGGGGGCAGGGTGCTTTGGGGTGGGGGATCCCGCAGGTCGCCCCCCTGCCCCAAAGCACCAAACCCCCCATGTTGAGGGCATGCGGCCTGGTACGGTTCAGGAGGGAGGGGGGCACTCTCTCGTCCCCCCCTCTTTTCCTGCGGCCTGCCAGGCTGCGTGCTCGGATAAGGGTCTGGTTTGGATTTTGGGGGGACCCCCACGCCGTTTTTTTGGCTTAGGGGGTTCCCCTTAAAATCCATACCAGACCCAAGGGCCTGGTATGCTCTTGGAGGGGAACCCATGCCGTTTTTTTATTTAAGATTTGGCGTGGAGTTCCCCCTCAAGATCAGCAGAGTACAAGTCGCATGCCAAAGTCGGATCATGCAAGACTGCGGTCCGACTTTGATCCGACTTCAATGATAGTCAATGGGCTGAAGTCGGATCAAAGTCGGACCAATGTAGTACAGGGAGCATTTTCAAAGTCGGACCGACATGTGTCGGACCAGTTAAGAAGGCTCCCATTAGGGATGAGCTTCGTGTTCGAGTCGAACATACGTTCGACTCGAACATCGGCTGTTCGATCGTTCGACGAAGATCGAACGATTTGGGCCGTTCGCGCCAAATTCGAGTGACGCGAACGGCCCACAATGCACTACGCCATCGCAGTGTCATCCAGGCGCTGTGATTGGCCAAGCATGCACTGTGACCCCGCATGCTTGGCCAATCACAGCGCCGGCAGCGAGGAGAGCAATGATTGGCCACAGGCAGGATGCCTGTGGCCAATTATTGCTGAGGGTGTTTAGTACACGCCCCACACTATAAAAGGCCGCCAGCACGGCGGCCTAGTGTAGTGTGTTCCGGAGCAGGGATAGAGCAGCATAGGCAGGGACAGTGACTTTTATTTCTTTCTTGCTTAACCTGGATTCCTTTAGTTTAGGGAAAGAGAAGGATAGGTAGGGAGAGTGTCAGTGTGTTTTGTGCTTGTGCTATAGTGTGCTTAAAAAAAACATTTTTTCTAGGGACAGAAAACTGTAGGTAGGGAGAGTGTCAGTTTCTTTCACTGTGCAAGTCCTTGTTTCTAGGGACCTGGAAGGACAGTGAGTGAATTCTCCTTGTGCTATATTGTGCTTAAAAAAAACATTTTTTCTAGGGACAGAAAACTGTAGGTAGGGAGAGTGTCAGTTTCTTTCACTGTGCAAGTCCTTGTTTCCAGGGACCTGGAAGGACAGTGAGTGAATTCTCCTTGTGCTATATTGTGCTTAAAAAAAACATTTTTTCTAGGGACAGAAAACTGTAGGTAGGGAGAGTGTCAGTTTCTTTCACTGTGCAAGTCCTTGTTTCTAGGGACCTGGAAGGACAGTGAGTGAATTCTCCTTGTGCTATATTGTGCTTAAAAAAAACATTTTTTCTAGGGACAGAAAACTGTAGGTAGGGAGAGTGTCAGTTTCTTTCACTGTGCAAGTCCTTGTTTCCAGGGACCTGGAAGGACAGTGAGTGAATTCTCCTTGTGCTATATTGTGCTTAAAAAAAACATTTTTTCTAGGGACAGAAAACTGTAGGTAGGGAGAGTGTCAGTTTCTTTCACTGTGCAAGTCCTTGTTTCTAGGGACCTGGAAGGACAGTGAGTGAATTCTCCTTGTGCTATATTGTGCTTAGAAAAATCATTTTTTCTAGGGACAGAAAACTGTAGGTAGGGAGAGTGTCAGTTTCTTTCACTGTGCAAGTCCTTGTTTCCAGGGACCTGGAAGGACAGTGAGTGAATTCTCCTTGTGCTATATTGTGCTTAAAAAAAACATTTTTTCTAGGGACAGAAAACTGTAGGTAGGGAGAGTGTCAGTTTCTTTCACTGTGCAAGTCCTTGTTTCTAGGGACCTGGAAGGACAGTGAGTGAATTCTCCTTGTGCTATATTGTGCTTAAAAAAAACATTTTTTCTAGGGACAGAAAACTGTAGGTAGGGAGAGTGTCAGTTTCTTTCACTGTGCAAGTCCTTGTTTCCAGGGACCTGGAAGGACAGTGAGTGAATTCTCCTTGTGCTATATTGTGCTTAAAAAAAACATTTTTTCTAGGGACAGAAAACTGTAGGTAGGGAGAGTGTCAGTTTCTTTCACTGTGCAAGTCCTTGTTTCCAGGGACCTGGAAGGACAGTGAGTGAATTCTCCTTGTGCTATATTGTGCTTAAAAAAAACATTTTTTCTAGGGACAGAAAACTGTAGGTAGGGAGAGTGTCAGTTTCTTTCACTGTGCAAGTCCTTGTTTCTAGGGACTGGGAAGGACAGTGAGTGAATTCTCCTTGTGCTATAGTGTGCTTAAAAAAAACATTTTTTCTAGGGACAGAAAACTGTAGGTAGGGAGAGTGTCAGTTTCTTTCACTGTGCAAGTCCTTGTTTCTAGGGACTGGGAAGGACAGTGAGTGAATTCTCCTTGTGCTATATTGTGCTTAAAAAAAACATTTTTTCTAGGGACAGAAAACTGTAGGTAGGGAGAGTGTCAGTTTCTTTCACTGTTCAAGTCCTTGTTTCTAGGGACTGGGAAGGACAGTGAGTGAATTCTCCTTGTGCTATATTGTGCTTAAAAAAAACATTTTTTCTAGGGACAGAAAACTGTAGGTAGGGAGAGTGTCAGTTTCTTTCACTGTGCAAGTCCTTGTTTCCAGGGACCTGGAAGGACAGTGAGTGAATTCTCCTTGTGCTATATTGTGCTTAAAAAAAACATTTTTTCTAGGGACAGAAAACTGTAGGTAGGGAGAGTGTCAGTTTCTTTCACTGTGCAAGTCCTTGTTTCCAGGGACCTGGAAGGACAGTGAGTGAATTCTCCTTGTGCTATATTGTGCTTAAAAAAAACATTTTTTCTAGGGACAGAAAACTGTAGGTAGGGAGAGTGTCAGTTTCTTTCACTGTGCAAGTCCTTGTTTCTAGGGACCTGGAAGGACAGTGAGTGAATTCTCCTTGTGCTATATTGTGCTTATAAAAAACATTTTTTCTAGGGACAGAAAACTGTAGGTAGGGAGAGTGTCAGTTTCTTTCACTGTGCAAGTCCTTGTTTCCAGGGACCTGGAAGGACAGTGAGTGAATTCTCCTTGTGCTATATTGTGCTTAAAAAAAACATTTTTTCTAGGGACAGAAAACTGTAGGTAGGGAGAGTGTCAGTTTCTTTCACTGTGCAAGTCCTTGTTTCCAGGGACCTGGAAGGACAGTGAGTGAATTCTCCTTGTGCTATATTGTGCTTAAAAAAAACATTTTTTCTAGGGACAGAAAACTGTAGGTAGGGAGAGTGTCAGTTTCTTTCACTGTGCAAGTCCTTGTTTCTAGGGACTGGGAAGGACAGTGAGTGAATTCTCCTTGTGCTATAGTGTGCTTAAAAAAAACATTTTTTCTAGGGACAGAAAACTGTAGGTAGGGAGAGTGTCAGTTTCTTTCACTGTGCAAGTCCTTGTTTCTAGGGACTGGGAAGGACAGTGAGTGAATTCTCCTTGTGCTATATTGTGCTTAAAAAAAACATTTTTTCTAGGGACAGAAAACTGTAGGTAGGGAGAGTGTCAGTTTCTTTCACTGTGCAAGTCCTTGTTTCTAGGGACTGGGAAGGACAGTGAGTGAATTCTCCTTGTGCTATAGTGTGCTTAAAAAAAACATTTTTTCTAGGGACAGAAAACTGTAGGTAGGGAGAGTGTCAGTTTCTTTCACTGTGCAAGTCCTTGTTTCTAGGGACCTGGAAGGACAGTGAGTGAATTCTCCTTGTGCTATATTGTGCTTAAAAAAACATTTTTTCTAGGGACAGAAAACTGTAGGTAGGGAGAGTGTCAGTTTCTTTCACTGTGCAAGTCCTTGTTTCTAGGGACTGGGAAGGACAGTGAGTGAATTCTCCTTGTGCTATAGTGTGCTTAAAAAAAACATTTTTTCTAGGGACAGAAAACTGTAGGTAGGGAGAGTGTCAGTTTCTTTCACTGTGCAAGTCCTTGTTTCCAGGGACCTGGAAGGACAGTGAGTGAATTCTCCTTGTGCTATATTGTGCTTAAAAAAAACATTTTTTCTAGGGACAGAAAACTGTAGGTAGGGAGAGTGTCAGTTTCTTTCACTGTGCAAGTCCTTGTTTCCAGGGACCTGGAAGGACAGTGAGTGAATTCTCCTTGTGCTATATTGTGCTTAAAAAAAACATTTTTTCTAGGGACAGAAAACTGTAGGTAGGGAGAGTGTCAGTTTCTTTCACTGTGCAAGTCCTTGTTTCCAGGGACCTGGAAGGACAGTGAGTGAATTCTCCTTGTGCTATATTGTGCTTAAAAAAAACATTATTTCTAGGGACAGAAAACTGTAGGTAGGGAGAGTGTCAGTTTCTTTCACTGTGCAAGTCCTTGTTTCCAGGGACCTGGAAGGACAGTGAGTGAATTCTCCTTGTGCTATATTGTGCTTAAAAAAACATTTTTTCTAGGGACAGAAAACTGTAGGTAGGGAGAGTGTCAGTTTCTTTCACTGTGCAAGTCCTTGTTTCCAGGGACCTGGAAGGACAGTGAGTGAATTCTCCTTGTGCTATATTGTGCTTAAAAAAAACATTTTTTCTAGGGACAGAAAACTGTAGGTAGGGAGAGTGTCAGTTTCTTTCACTGTGCAAGTCCTTGTTTCCAGGGACCTGGAAGGACAGTGAGTGAATTCTCCTTGTGCTATATTGTGCTTAAAAAAAACATTTTTTCTAGGGACAGAAAACTGTAGGTAGGGAGAGTGTCAGTTTCTTTCACTGTGCAAGTCCTTGTTTCCAGGGACCTGGAAGGACAGTGAGTGAATTCTCCTTGTGCTATATTGTGCTTAAAAAAAACATTTTTTCTAGGGACAGAAAACTGTAGGTAGGGAGAGTGTCAGTTTCTTTCACTGTGCAAGTCCTTGTTTCCAGGGACCTGGAAGGACAGTGAGTGAATTCTCCTTGTGCTATATTGTGCTTAAAAAAAACATTTTTTCTAGGGACAGAAAACTGTAGGTAGGGAGAGTGTCAGTTTCTTTCACTGTGCAAGTCCTTGTTTCCAGGGACCTGGAAGGACAGTGAGTGAATTCTCCTTGTGCTATATTGTGCTTAAAAAAAACATTTTTTCTAGGGACAGAAAACTGTAGGTAGGGAGAGTGTCAGTTTCTTTCACTGTGCAAGTCCTTGTTTCTAGGGACCTGGAAGGACAGTGAGTGAATTCTCCTTGTGCTATATTGTGCTTAAAAAAAACATTTTTTCTAGGGACAGAAAACTGTAGGTAGGGAGAGTGTCAGTTTCTTTCACTGTGCAAGTCCTTGTTTCCAGGGACCTGGAAGGACAGTGAGTGAATTCTCCTTGTGCTATATTGTGCTTAAAAAAAACATTTTTTCTAGGGACAGAAAACTGTAGGTAGGGAGAGTGTCAGTTTCTTTCACTGTGCAAGTCCTTGTTTCCAGGGACCTGGAAGGACAGTGAGTGAATTCTCCTTGTGCTATATTGTGCTTAAAAAAAACATTTTTTCTAGGGACAGAAAACTGTAGGTAGGGAGAGTGTCAGTTTCTTTCACTGTGCAAGTCCTTGTTTCTAGGGACCTGGAAGGACAGTGAGTGAATTCTCCTTGTGCTATATTGTGCTTAAAAAAAACATTTTTTCTAGGGACAGAAAACTGTAGGTAGGGAGAGTGTCAGTTTCTTTCACTGTGCAAGTCCTTGTTTCAAGGGACAGAGAAGGACACCTGAAGGTAGCCCTTATTGCTTTTTTCCCATCTCCCTGCAGGCCATCTATTAGAATGTCTGGAAGGCAAACAAGGAGAGGCAGACAGTCAGGAGGCAATAAAAGAGGGCAAGCAGGCTCTGTGTCTGGGGGCAACAGTGCTGGTCGTGGACGCGGTGCATTGTCATCAGCACATGGCCATGGGACACGCTTGTCCTTCTTTTCCGCAGCTGGACATGTTGAGCCACATCATGCCGAAGACTTGGTAGAGTGGATGACCAAGCCCTCCTCCTCCTCCTCATCCTCTCTCACCCAGGCTCAGGGTACTGGCAAAGCAGCTGCCAAAGCGTCCTCTTCCCTGGTATCAATGTCAGACTCATCATCAGTCACTCCTTCCCTAGACCCACCATGTCCTCCTCCTGAGGAGTCCCCCGAACTGTTTGAGCACAGTGTTGGGTACATGCTCCAGGAGGATGCCCAGCGTTTCGAAGGGTCTGATGATGAAACCCAGCTACAGGAAGGCAGTAGGGTGAGAGCAGACAGAGGGGATGCTCAAGAAGGACACCAATCTGGCAGTCATGTTCCAGCAGCTGCAGCATACTGCCAGATTGGCTCCAGTGATGAGGAGGGAGGGGATGATGAGGTCACTGACTCCACGTGGGTGCCTAATAGGAGAGAGGAGGAGGAGGATGAGGAGGAGGCACATCTCCAACGAGACAGGATGCCCTTTGGTGGCCAGCGTAAGGGCAGTACACCGACGGAATCACACCGCAGAGCTCCGCCTGTGCAGGGCGCTGCCTCTGCCCGTCATTCAAAAAGTTCCTTGGTGTGGGCCTTTTTTGAGGCTAGTGCATCAGATCGCACAGCTGCTGTTTGCAACATATGTCTCAAGCGTATATCGCGTGGCCAAAACATCAGCCGCTTGGGTACCACATGCCTGACCAGACATATGTTGACCTGCCATGCAGCTCGTTGGCAAGCCTACCTCAAAGACCCACACCAAAGAACAAAGCGGACCTCTCCTTGCACCGCATCAGCTGGGATCTCCAACCCCACTATAACTTCAGTCCTCTCTGAAACATGCACTGAGAGGAATGAAGGTGTAGAATTAGGTGTGTCACAGCCAAGTACTTGCGGCCACTCTGCTAGCAGTACACCGACGTCCGATTCTAGCAGGCAAATTTCCCTGCCCCAGCTGCTGGACCGTCGAAAGAAGTTCACTCCCAGCCATCCACATGCCCAGCGGTTGAATGCTAGCTTGGCTAAATTGCTAGCGCTTCAACTGCTGCCTTTTCAGTTGGTAGACTCGGCCCCCTTCCGTGAGTTTGTGCAATGTGCGGTTCCTCAGTGGCAGGTTCCCAAACGCCACTTTTTCTCACGGAAGGCTATTCCGGCTCTCTACCGGCATGTGGAAGGCAATGTCTTGGCCTCGCTGGACAGGGCGGTCAGCGGTAAGGTGCATATTACCGCTGACTCATGGTCCAGCAGGCATGGACAGGGACGTTACCTTTCTTTCACGGCCCATTGGGTCACTCTTTTGGCAGCTGGGAAGGATGCAGGACAAGGTGCAGTAGTGTTGGAGGTTGTCCCACCGCCACGCCTCCAAAATGCTACTACTGGTTGTGACACACCTCTCTCCTCCACCCCCTCCTCTTCTTCTTCCTCCATGGCCTCTTCCTGTGGTTTGTCCTATGAACCAGCGGTGCTCCGTAGCCGTTCACGGGGCTACGCAAGTACGCAGGCAAAAAGATGCCATGCCGTGCTTGCGCTGGTGTGTTTGGGGGACAGAAGCCACACTGGGGCAGAGGTCCTGTCTGCTCTGCAGGGCCAGGCCGAGAGGTGGTTGACGCCACGCCAGCTTAAGCCAGGAATGGTGGTTTGCGACAATGGCACCAACCTCCTCTCCGCCCTCCGACAGGGACAACTGACCCATGTGCCCTGTGTGGCTCACGTCCTTAACCTGGTGGTGCAGCGGTTCTTGGGCAGGTACCCGGGCTTACAGGATGTCCTGAGGCAGGCCAGGAAAGTCTGTGTGCATTTCCGCAGATCTTATAATGCCAGTGCTCGCCTGGCTGAGCTGCAAAAGGAGTTGAACCTGCCCAAGAACCGCCTTATATGTGACATGCCCACCAGGTGGAACTCAACGTTGGCCATGCTGCAGCGGCTGCACACGCAGCAGAGGGCCATCAATGAGTACCTGTGCGACTACGGCACCAGGACAGGGTCAGGGGAGCTTGGTTTTTTTTCTCCACGCCAGTGGGGCATGATCAGGGATGCATGCACTGTCCTGGCACCATTTGAGGAGGCCACGAGGATGGTGAGCAGTGACAGTGCATGCATCAGTGACACTGTACCTCTTGTCCACCTGTTGGAGCACACGCTGCGTGGAATAATGGACAGGGCACTTGAGGCAGAACAGAGGCAGGAAGAGGAGGACTTCCTTGCCTCTCAAGGCCCCCTTTACCCAGACAGTGTTCCTTCTGTCCCACCCATCGCACAGGAAGAGGAAGAGGAGGAGGAGGAGGAGGAGGATTGTGTCAGCATGGAGGTGGAGGCTGGCACTCAGCATCATCAGCAGCAGTCTTTTAGGGATGATTTACAGTCCCAAGAAACCAGTGGACTTGTACGTGGCTGGGAGGAGGTGACTGCAGATCATGTCGTCCTTAGTGACCCAGAGGACTCCGGAGCGAATGCCTCAGCAAACCTACGCTGCATGGCCTCCCTGATCCTGCAAAGTCTGCGGAAGGATCCTCGTATTCTTCGGATCAAGGAGAGGGACCATTACTGGCTGGCCACTCTCCTTGATCCACGGTACAAGGGTAAGGTTGCGGACCTTATGTTACCGTCGCAGAGGGAGCAGAGGATGAGACAACTCCGGGAGGCCTTGCAGAAAGGTCTGTGCAACGCGTTCCCAGAGACTGGGAGGTTACAAACTCCTGGTCCAGGACAACGAGTTGCTGAGGCTTCGGCCAGTCAAAGAAGGAGCGGTGGGGAAGGTGGCCGTCTGACCGATGCGTTCAGACAATTCTTTAGTCCGCAGCCCCAAAGTATGATTGGTTCCAGCAACCATCGCCAGCGTCTGATAAACATGGTGCAGGAATATCTAGGGGCAAGGTCAGACTTGGACACCTTCCCCACCGAAAATCCTCTGGCTTACTGGGTCTTGAGGATGGATCACTGGCCAGAGCTTGCACAGTATGCAATTGAGCTACTGGCCTGTCCTGCATCCAGCGTTCTTTCGGAACGCACATTCAGTGCTGCTGGAGGATTTGTCACGGATCACAGGGTGCGCCTGTCCACCGACTCGGTTGATCGACTGACTTTCATCAAGATGAACCAGTCTTGGATCACCACCAGCTACCACACACCTGATGCTGATATAACAGACTAATTGATTTTAACATGTCACGTCCCTTCAAGACTGATGCTGATGCTGAGTGCCTGTGCTGTTATGTTGACTGGCTATCCTCCTCCTCCGAGTCCTCAATGATACGATTGATGATGATAGCTTGGAAGATCATTTTTGTTTATGGGTGCCGCCACCAGTGGCTAAGGCCCAATTTTTCAGCCCCTGTTTTACAGGGGCGTGTACTTACAATTTTTTTAGCAATAATTTGCCATAGGGCTCATTGCTGTGCTCCAAGTACAGTATCTGTGAGGGGTTGTAGTGTTGTGCCACCAGTGCCTAAGGCCCAATTTTTCAGCCCCTGTTTAACAGGGGCGTGTCATTACAATTTTTGAAGCAATACTTTGCAACAGGGCTCATTGCTGTGCTCCAAGTACAGTATCTGTGAGGGGTTGTAGTGTTGTGCCACCAGTGCCTAAGGCCCAATTTTTCAGCCCCTGTTCAACAGGGGCATGCAATTACAATTCTTGATGTAATAATTCACAGCAGGGCCCATTCCTGCACCCACCAAGAGTAAGTCTGAGGGCTTACAGTGTTGTGGTAACGCCACCACCACCACCACCACGAAAGGCCCAATTTTTCAGCCACTGTTCAAAAGGGGCATGTAATTACAATTCTTGATCTAATAATTCACAGCAGGGCCCATTCCTGCACCCACCAAGAGTAACTCTGAGGGCTTACAGTGTTGTGGCAACACCACCACCACCACCACCACCACGAAAAGCCCAATTTTTCAGCCCCTGTTCAACAGGGGCATGCAATTACAATTCTTGATCTAATAATTCACAGCAGGGCCCATTGCTGCACCCACCAAGAGTAACTGTCAGGGCTTACAGTGTTGTGGCACCAGCACCACCATCAAAGCCCCAATTTTTACTACCACTGTTCAACAATTATATGTAATTAAAATTCCTGATATAATAGTTGACAGCAGGGCGTTCCAGCACCAACCAAGAGTAACTGTGAGTGCTTACAGTGTTGTGCCAACACCAACAACTAAGGGGCCTATTTCTGCAGAGTATATACGGCAGGTCCCTACTTTCAAACATCCAATTTACAAACGACTCCTACTTGCAAACGAAAGAAGACAACAGGAAGTGAGAGGAAATCTACCCCTAGGAAGGAAAATTCTCTCCTGTAAGAATAAATATGGGAGAAAGGTGTCTCCTCTGTACTGATGCTTTATCAGCAATCCTTGTTTCAAGAAAAACACCACATTTCAAAAACAGTTGTCATTGGGACGGAAAGTGAGGTGAAATGTTCTGAACAGGGGCACAGACAGCAAAACAAATGTTACAGGGGTGATAACCCTTACCTATGTTTCCCAAAAAGTTTAAAAATAGATTTTTGGGCTGGAGCTACAGTTCAACAATGTACCTGTTCAAAATTACAAACACATTCTACATAAGAACAAACCTACAGTCCCTGTCTTGTATGCACCGCCTGTATACGGCTGTTCAGAGTATATAGGGCCTTTTTTATTTTATGTGCGGGGTTCCCCTTAATATCCATACAAGACCCAAAGGGGCTGGTAATGGGCTGGGGTAGGGGGGGGGGGGTCATGGGGTAGCTATGCCATTTTTCTTAAAGATTTTCATCCATATTACCGGGACCAGACATTACATTAAAGCCGCAAGAAGTTTTAAATGGCTTTTTTTTCCTTTAGAAGTGTCATTTTGTGCAGGGACAGTTCTAAACACGGGAAACACGTGGCACTTCACAGGCATACTTTAGACACCCCCCAGGTACGATATTTAAAGGAATATTTGACTTTTTTTTTTCACTTTATGCATCATTAAAATGACTGCTCCCGAAAAACGACCGTTTTTAAAACTTCTTTTTGCATTGATACATGTCCCCTGGTGCAGAACCCGGGTTCCCAAACCCTTTTTAGGACAATAACATGCATAATAGTTGTTATAATTAGCACTTTAGAATTCGAACGTTCGCATCCATTGTATTTAATAGGGTTCTAATGTTCGTACGAACTTTCGGTCCGTTCGCGGGTTCTGGTGCGAACCGAACCCGGGGGTGTTCGGCTCATCACTAGCTCCCATAGGGAAACATTGATTTTCACACGTCATGCGACATGAGCTCCCAATGTCGGAGCGTTTGTCGCCCCAGTGTGAACCCGGCCTCATTCGGATTTTTGGACAAATGCATTTTTTAAAGAAACAAAATAAATAAAAACAAATTTTGGGAGTAACTAAATAAATACATTTTTCGAAACGAAACCGGAATTCCAAAACAAAATATTTCAGTGTGCACATGTCTATTGCTTATGATGCATAGACACAGCACAGCAGTCATTTGCATTCATATAAAACAATAAGTTATGCAGACACTGAAACACCTGTGTGTCTGACTGCAGACTACCTGGTAGATCTGTGCACCTGCCTGGCTGAGCCCCTTGATGAACCTGAATGACATCTGGCTGGTCGAGCACCTGTCCAGTCATGTGTTATATTATCTATGCACCTTCTTGTTATACTGCCATTTCAGTTTCTTTTGTATTTGTCCGCTATGCATTGGGCACAACCAGTGACATATATAGCCCAACTCCCTTCTATCAGCTAAATACATAGATATACTGTATATATATATATAGAAACTGTGTTACCAGCTAAAGGATTTATATTTTTGCCAAAACAAGCATAATTGCAGCTTAACAGTCTTAAATGTAGTGGCTGCATTTGTTTTGTTATTTTTTGTTATTTTTTTTTGGCTTTTTAATTTTTATTTTAACCTTTTGTAATCCTACAAATAGCACACCTTCATTAACCACTTAAATACAGGGCATTTTCACCCCCTTCCTGCCCAGGCCAATTTTCCAGCTTTCAGCGGTGTAACATTTTGAATGACAAATGCGCGGTCATGCTAAGCTGTACCCATATGACATTTTTATATTTTTTTATCCCCCCAAATAGAGCTTTCTTTTGGTGCTATTTGATCACCTCTGCGGTTTTTATTTTTTGCGCAACAAAAAAAAGAGTGACAACTAAAAAAAAACACAATATTTTTTACTTTTTGCTATAATAAATATCCCAATTTTTTTTTTTTTTTAAAAACAATTGTTTTCCTCAGTTTAGGCTGATACGTAATCTTCTACATATTTTTGGTAAAAAAAAAAAAAAATCGCAATAAGCGTATATTGATTGGTTTGCACAAAACGTATAGCGCCTACAAAATAGCGGGAAGATTTATGGCATTTTTATTATTATTATTTTCTTTTTTACTAGTAATGCGATCTTTTATCGTGACTGTGACATTGCGGCAGACAGATCGGACACTTTTGACACTATTTTGGGACCAGTGACATTATTACAGTGATCAGTGCTATAAAAATGCACTGATTACTGTATAAATGTCAATGGCAGCGAAGGAGTTAACACTAGGGGGGCGATCAAGGGGCTAAATGTGTTACCTAGGGAGTGATTCTAACTGTGGGGGGAGGGGACTGACTTGGGGAGGAGACCGATCGGGGTTACTATATACTAGGAAGTGGAACACACGATCTGTTTTCCTCTCCCCTGACAGGACGTGGATCTGTGTGTTAACACACACAGATCCACGTCCCTGCTCTGTGACGAGCAATTGCGGGTGCCTGGCGGACATCGCAGCCGGCGGGCACGTGCATCGGCTCCCGAGTGACGCGGTGGGCACGCGAGCGCACCCTCTATACTGCCGGGAAGCTGTGGACGTCATATGACGCCGGCCCAGGATGGGAGATCCCACCTGCGGATGTCATATGACTATGAGCGGGTAGGCAAGTGGTTAAAGTGTTATTTAACTTCAAAACAAAAATGTAATACATTGCAGCTTACCAGCTCTTAGATGAGGTGGTTTCATTTGTTTTCTTTTTTCATTTCTATTTTTTCCTTTACTTGCCCCTGGTGATCCGGCCAGTAAGTCTGTTAGTTTTCGTCCTTTACCAGACCAATTTGTCTACAAAAGTGTCAATTAGAGGGACCATTTATAACTGACAGGGGTGCTTACAATGGTCAGCTTTTATTCATTTATATAAAACCTTTATCCCCCCAAAAAAATCTGTTGCTGTAACTGCTTAAAAAGTGTTAGCTGGAGTTTGGCTTTAATTTGTTGGTCAAGGCGATCTAGATCTGCTAGGGTCAGGGGTCAGGGTTGGAGACCAGTAGCTATAGCTGTAGAGAGTCTCCCATCGACCAGCTGGATAAATGAACAACCAGGTCACCCTGGTGGATGACACGGGCTCACATGAGGTGCAGGATCGAAGTACTAACCGGTGTTCACCAGAGCTCCTGATGGTGGAGTTGGATTTTGCTGCATGTTAGTACCAGATTGCTGTCCTCTGGATTGCCCCACGAGGAATTGAGCAACCCGGGGTCAAGTAGTGGATATAGTACGTAAGGATCAAGCAGAAGCATAGTCAGTAAACAAGTGGTTGCAAGTTAGGACCAAGCAGAAGCATAGTCAAGGAATGAGCCAAGGGTTGGTAAGGAGTGGTAGCGAAGATACAGAGAAAAGCAGGAGAGACAAGTATGAGGTTTTGGCTAAAGAGAGCACAATAATTTGGCAACCAGGAAGTGCAGAGACATGGCTTAAATATGACGTTCATGGGAGGAGCAAAGGGTTCATGGTTCAAGAGAAACAAGACATAACCATCAGGTAGGGAGCTGTCCAGCATCTCAGGTGGCTCAGCGAGAAGAGCTTTTGCCAGGCACAGCAAAGGTCCCAGGTTCAGATCCAGGTCCTAACAGCTAGTCTAACACTACTCTCCCTCCAGACTTTCAAAGCTGCTGTCCAAAGGTATCTCAGTTGCTGCTCCAGTGGACTGGAGACACCTTAAGACATAAAGGGGGTTATTTACGAAAGGCAAATCCACTTTGCACTACAAGTGCGAAGTGCAGTCGCTGTAGATCCGAGGTGGAAATGCAAGGAAAATAAAAAACAGCATTTTAGCTTGCACATGATTGGATGATAAAATCAGCAGAGCTTCCCCTCATTTCAGATCTACCCCTCAGTTTTACAGCGACTGCACTTCCAAATACACTTTCAGTGCAATTTCAAGTGCACTTTGCACTGGTAGTTTGAACTTGTAGTGCAAAGTGGATTTGCCTTTCGTAAATAACCGCCAAAGTGTGTTACTGGCCAGATCCCCGAGGGAAAAAAGCCTATAAAAAGAATGCAGACACCGCGTTTGAGGATTTGTAAGCAGCAGTATATGTTAATTTTTTGCTTTGGTCACTTTAATAATGTAAAGTTTAGATACACACCTACAAATCTAGCATGCCTGTGTAGCACTACCCCCGTAGGAGCTGCTGGTTATATTTTTGGGTCATGCCATTACCTGTCTGTTCCACTGTATCCGTCATAGAGGTTCCATTGAAGAGTTTTCACAGATGTCAGCACCAACACATAGTCTCTTTTCCAATGGTTTTATTAAAGAAATGTCAATTAGAGGGATGGAGGGTTAGGGGAGATTCAGGTACCTTGCTTTTGCGGATCATGGGTACTTCCTAATCCAGAGGACAAACAGCTTCCACACTGGCTATAGCAACCACCGGATAGGCCTCTCTCACGGACCTAGCAGCAGGTGTGGTGCTCGGCCAAAAGTCTCTCCCACAGACTTGAAGAACATGCATAGTCTCTGCCACAGACTTGAAGAATACACATAGTCTAAGTACAGTCACACAGTACCAGTTTCTTTCAGCCGATCCGGCGACACTGTTAGGTAGATATGTCAGGATGCATCCTCCAATTGAGTCTCCAGACACTTCCCAAGGCACCAGACTTTTGCTCGGTCCTCTCCTGGGAAAACTCCTCCCCTGGTTTCTTCAATTGCTCGGCTTCTTCCCACAGGCAAGACAGCAAAGGACCACCCCTGATCAGTAGGCCCCAGAAACTCCTGGGCCTACTTCCAGTAATGAGGCCTCGGGCCAGCCGGCCCCGAGGCAGGAAACTGCTAAGGCACACCTTAGGCCAGGGGGGCCATCAGGTCAGAGAGACCCGGAAGACGGTGTCTGTCCCTTAAGTACCCTCTCCCAGAATGCACAGCGGGGGGACCAATCCCACTGAGCTGCTTCTGGGCAAGAGGTACCCAATACATCCAGCCTGCTGCATCTCCGACCCTGACCCGTGTTGACAGCGACACCCACAGTCAAGTGGAAAAATGCGCAACACAGCTGGACTGGAACAGAAACCAGTAATTACCAAAATTATTCTGAGCTAAACTACAACTCAGACAACTAAATTTACAACTAGCGCATACCCAATAAGAGCAGGGCGCTACACCTGTATATGGATTCAATATTTTGGAATGTAGGGAGAAGTAAGTTTTATAGATCAGTGTGTCACAACCTTTTTTAATGTTAGGCCCCTTTCACACGGGATGGATCCGTGAGGATCCGCCCCGTAAACCTCCGCTTGCTCAGCAGGGATTGCTCCGTTGATCCCCGCTGAGCCGGCGGATGACAGGAACTGCCCTGTCAGATCTCTGCTCTCCCCTATGGGGGGATCGGATGAACACGGACCGTCTGTCCGTGTTCCTCCGATCCGCTCTGCAGATGGATTGAAAAATAGGATTTTCCTCCGTCTGCAGAATTGGGGGATTGCGGACACGGAGGAGATCGGGTGTCAGCGGATGTTCATCCGCCGACACCCGCGATCCCATAGGGACCAATGTATGTCCCTTTTTCATCCGTAAACGGATGGATGAAAAAGCGGACATACGGTCCGCTAGTGTGAAAGGGGCCTAAAGGATTGTTGAGAACAAACATTGACTTTTTTTTTTATCCATCAAAATTCAGTTGCATTTTTCAGGTACACACAGATTCAGATACCGTATATACTCGAGTATAAGCCGAGTTTTTCAGCCCTTTTTTTTTGGGCTGAAAATTACCCCCTTCGACTTATACTTGAGTCAGCGTACCTGAGTCCTTTGCCGCCTGACCTCACCGTGCCCATTGCGGAATCTGATCTGTGTACCCGAGTCCGTAACATATTCGGACGGCGGCCGTGCAGTGTTAAAAACTCCCGCTCCTCCTTGTGCTGTTCCGTGATAGGCGGAACACTCGGTTTCCCAGCAAACACTGTTCAGTATTCCGCCTATCACGATCGCCCTCTCGTTCGTGATAGACGAGAGGACGAGAGGGCGATCGTGTTAGGCGGAACACTAAACACAGTGTTTTCTGGGAAACCGAGTGTTTCGCCTATCACGGAACGGCACAAGTTGGAGCGCGAGTTTTTAACACTGCGCGGCCGCTGTCCGAATATGTCACGGACTCGGGTACACAGATCGGATTCTGCAATGGGCACGGTGAGGTCAGGCTGCAAATTACCATGGTGAGAGGATGGTTGAGTTGAAGAGCTGCAATGGACACAGTGAGATCAGGCTGCAAATGGACACAGTGAGGTCAGGCTGCAAATGGGCACAGTGAAGTCAGACTGCAAATGGGCACAGTGAGGTCAGGCTGCAAATGGGCACAGTGAGGCTGCAAATGGGCATTGTTGACCCTCTTTTCCGCTTACAGTAGCTTCTGCATTCTCACCCTAGGCTTATACTTGAGTCAATACGTTTTCCCAGTTTTTTGTGGTAAAATTAGGTGCCTCGGCTTATACACGGGTCGGCTTATACTCCAGTATATACAGTAATTGGGTTGTGGCAACTACATTTTGGGAAAATAAAATCCCCCCCAAACATTTTCACATGTGCCCGGGTAGGAAATCATCCCATAACTGATCTGAATGTATTAATCTTGAAGCTGATTGGTTGCTGCGGGATACTGTAATTTGCACATCCTCAGTGCTCTTTGTCCTGCTTTACTGAAAAAGGTTGTTGCTATTTGTTTTTACATGTTTTTCTTTCTGTTTTGCCTCCTATAGGTAGAAAATCTAACTTTACAGCTAAAGGGATGGCGGGTGGTATGGGGGCTAAAGGAGGGAGACACAAGAACCCCTGCAGCTTAAATAACTGACAATTATGTTCTCTTTTTTGCAGGTTTATGATGAGTAAACTGTACATTATTACCTCTATATATAAAGTACACACGTCTAATATTACGTCTAATATCTGTGATAACACTTACAGTATGTATTACTTTTCATTACAAAAGTGGAGGTTTGGGACTATACCATAAGCAGTCTCACTTTGTGAGCACTAAACATACTGATCTCCAAATACAGCCCAATGTGCGTTACCTGCTAGGTATTTCAAAATAAAATTAAAACAATAATATTTCTGTTGTTTTAAAGCATCCTGTTTATATTGCTGCCTTGGCTTTTTTTATTTGTACTTGAATTATAAGCACTTACTGAGTCCATTTATTTTGTACCTGTCCTTATCCATAAATGTCACTGTTGCTTTTTAAGTGTCAGGAAAAAAATGTCCTTAATGGACCCCATGGTGAGCCAATAAAGTGACTCTCTCTTCCTGACTCAATAATGCCTTGTGCTGCATTTATAAATGTCTCTGGCAATGGCAGTGTGCTGGCATGGGACCCAGAGAGCAGAAGACAATAACAGTTTTTGTTACATAGGAGGGAATTTAGACTGTGGCCAGAGCCTCTTCTGTTGCTATGAATGTGACCAATTATTTCACATGATGTAACTGCTTGCTATAGCCATGGCTCCCATTTTCTTGTTACAATTTCAGTATATTTATTGGTCAGATGTATACAGAAAACAATAGTCAAAACATATAATGATGCTTAGCACTAAAACAATAGCAGTGCAATATTTGTCTTTATTACACTAATGCCCTGTACACACGATCGGAATTTCCGATGGCCTAAAATCCGATGGAATTTTCCGTCGGAATTCCGTTCAAGCTGTCTTGCATACACACTGTCAGACCAAATTCCGACGTCCAAAACGCAGTGACATACAACACGTACGACGACACTATAAAGGGAAAGTTCAAATCCAACGGCGCCACCCTTTGGGCTGCTTTTGCTGATTTTGTGTTACCGCGTGTTAGTAAAAGTTTGGTGTTCGCCAATTCATGCTTTTCAGCCTCCGTGCTTTTCAGATCGTTTTCTGCTGTTCAGTTTGTGTTTGTGGGCTCGTATCTGTCTTTCAGTGCATGTAGTCAGGTCGTATCTATTTTTCAGTGCGTTCTTGTCCGCTCGTTTCTGTTTTTCAGGTCGTTCTTCATAGTACTTTCTGTTCCTCAGTGCGTTCTGTTTAGTTCGTTCAGACCAGCCGACCGGTTTCATCATAGAGTTCGTGCTGCGTAAGGGCTTGGTGTTGGGGTTAATGCTTTGACCCGAGCTCAGTCCATGAACAGGGTGAGGAGGAGTTCATGGACCAAGAATTGGTTGCTCCAGCCGGACCGATTCTCTCATATGCCTATGCTTCGGAAAATCCAGGAAAATAATCCTGATGACTTCAGGAATTATGTTCGGATGACAGACCCCGTTTTTCACCATCTGTTGGATTTGCTGTCCCCCTATATCACGAGGCAGGACACTGTGATGCGCCAAGCTATCACTGCCGAGCAGAGGCTAGTTGCCACGTTGCGATACCTGGCGACTGGGAGAAGCCTGCAGGACCTCAAGTTCATGACAGGCCTCTCCCCCCAGGCTCTGGGGATCATTATCCCAGCAACCTGTTCTGCCATAATTCAGGTTCTGCAGAAGGACTATATGAAGGTAAGTTTTCTCTCTTAACATCACAGTATATGTATTTAATGCTTGTTAATGTATTTTTTTTCTTTCATCCTTCCCTAATTATCATGATTGTAATATGCTGTGAATGTCCCCTTTGTCCTCATGCATGCTGTAAGCTTTTAATGCTCATTTTTAGGATTACATGCATTTTTGCCTTCACCAACCTCTCCAGCATGCTATCCTGGGCCCAAACACACCTAGCCTAGTCACTTCCCAATGTATTTTGTCAGCTCCATTGTAGTGCTTTACCCTCCCCCCTCTAAAATGTGTACAAATGTTATTGTTCTCATTAAATTCAGGTAGAGTGGCAGAGGCTTTTTTTGGAGGGCCCCAAACTTACCTAGAAACCCCCCCCCCCCTAAAATGTGTACAAATGTTTTTGTTCTCATTGAATTCAGGCAGAGAGGCAGAGTCTTTTTTTGGAGGGCCACAAACTCACCTAGAACCCCCCCCCCCCCTAAAATGTGTACAAATGTTTTTGTTCTCATTAAATTCAGGCAGAGTGGCAGAGTCTTTTTTTGTAGGGCCCCAAACTCAGCTTGAACCCCTCCTACAATTTTTATAATGGGCCATCAGAGGGGGTGAGGAATCTGATAATTGGGCCTTCTATTTTATTTTTTAAATACTCCTTTAAATAAATGTTATACTGATGTTGGCCAAGAATGTTTTTGTGTAATCTGCTTGCAATGTTATGTGCAAAAGTACTAATTAATTTTTCTGGTTTGACTCCACAGTTTCCTTCAATGCCACAGGAATGGCAGAATGTGGCATCCCGGTTTGCCCAGCGGTGGGATCTCCCCAACTGCGGAGGGGCAATAGATGGAAAGCACATCTACATAGTGCCACCACCCCATTCGGGGTCATATTATTATAACTATAAAGGTTTTAATAGTATTGTGTTAATGGCATTGGTTTCGGCACAGTATGAATTTATGTATGTGGACGTCGGGAAGAATGGCCGGATGTCAGGTGGTGTGTTCGCACAGCTGGAATTTGCCCAACGTCTCCAGACTGGTGGCCTGGCACTGCCACCTGATGAAGACGACGTTGAGAGCCTTCTGTTTGTTTTTATCGCTGATGAGGCTTTCGGACTGGGACCACACCTGATGAGGCCATTCCCCCTGAGGACCCTCACCCCGGAGAGGAGGGTTTTTAATTACCGGCTGGCCAGAGCCCGAAGGGTTGTTGAGAATGCCTTCGGGATAATGGCCAGCCGGTTCCGCCTTTTCCTTACATCCATACATATGGCGGACTACAAACTGAATCACATAATATTCAGCTGCTGCATACTGCACAATTATTTGAGGAGAAATTCTGCAAATTATATGACAACAGTTGGGCCTGAGGCCGGACTTTCTGACAATCCCATGACAGGCCTAGATACTGGCCGTACTGGCTTGGCCCCCCAAAGTGCCCGTGAAGTGCGGGAGAAATACATTGAGCATTTTACGGGTAAGAGGGCCATTGCTATGCCAGACAATCTCTGATTTTTTAAATAAAAAATAAAAATAAATAATTTCTGTGAAAAGCTTGATTTGTCATTATTGCTTGTGTTTCTTTTATCTGTCTCCCAGGTTCTCCTAGTGCACCTAGTGTACTGCCAAGTGGATTTGTCTTTAGTAAATAACTAAATTTGTAAATTTGTAAATAAATAAATTTGTCACAGTAAACAAGAACTTAATTTTCAAACTGGTTTTGAGCATAGAAAAAAGAAGCCACACATTGTTGATTAGAAAACAATTTTTACTCTGTGCACATTCACATGTGCGTTATAACATTTCTGTGAAAATTCAAACCAGTTTTTAAAAAAATAAGTAAAAATAAATTTGTTTTGATTTTGCATAAACAGGCATGTTTCAAACAATAAAACATATAAAACTATGGAACTTACAAAGTTCAACCTTTGAAAAACTGAAGGCAATATCAGACATTATATAGTGTTTAAAAAATGTGTTGCTGTTGCCTTCATGAGATGGGGTGATGTCACCCCTGAACAAGCCAAACTTTGAAGATGCACACAAATTGTGCGGCAAAAGGGGTATTTTACTCCTAATCCCATGCCAAATGTCAACATGTGCTATCTGCCATCATGGGGGATCAATGGACGTGTTTTGGGGGTGCAAACCCTTCCTCTCACCTACTTGAGTTGCGAGGAAGGGGTTGCACCCACAAAATACGTACATTGAGATCCCCTGATGGGAGATAGCACATGTTGACACACTGTGTGCATCTTCAAAATTTGCCTTGTTAAATTACACAAAAATTTGGGAAAGTAGGCCACAAAAACGTTAAATGGTGGCATTACAAAAATCTTTAGACTCTCCCCAAAACATCAATCATGTTCTTAATTTGTTGGTCAAAACAATTGAGTTTGTGCCTTATAATGTCGATTTCACGACTCATAACCATGAGGTCCTGGATTAGGATTTGTGCGCTACCACTTGAGAAAGGAGGAGATTGTTCTTCAACAAGCAGCACATCACCTAAAAACAAAAAGTAAAAGACCATGTCTTATAAATATGCATGCATGCATCTATTCCCTGAATCTGTGGTGACAGACACTGACCTGTTGTGGTGACAATTTCGCACACTTGCTCCACCTCTCCTTCCTCCGCTTCTCCTTCCTCCACCTCTTCTTCCTCCACCTCTTCTACCTCCACCTCCTGAGGTTGGGGTTCTCTCTGAGGTTGGGGTTCCCTCTGTTCTTTCTGAGGGCAGAAAAAGGAATATGAAACATTGCTTGGAAGTGGGGTACAATTGTGTGTTTTGGCAGAGTTCCAAGATGAAGACATGATTTATTCGTTTTTCTAAGCTGGAATACTTACCTTTTTTGGCCAAGTTTCACACATGGAGACACCCCAAGAATCCACTGGAGCACCTGTGTGGGACACCCTAAAAAGGTTGTTCTGGTGTCCCTTACTATAGTGCTCCAGAGTCCAGATGAGTAAACAGCTGCTGCGTGTCCTCTCCTTTACACTGAATCAAGTTTGCATTTCACATTCTAGTTACAAACACATCATCTAGACAACAATGTTTCTAAACGTTGTTTTAATACAAATAGGCATGACCAAATGTGGTTTATCTGTATCTGCGCAAAACATTGCATTTTGTTGACGAAGGACGTTTACTACGATCGATTATACTTTGGCCACTAACCTGAAAGTTGCCATTTTCAAATGCCCAACCAGTCAATCAGAGCACATGGAGCAACATGCAAGTATAATAATCAAATTATTAATAACACAGGAGAAATACTTACTTTTTGCAATCATTTTTTTGATCTTCCTGTACTGCGCTGGCTCCCTCAGCTTCAGGTCAGACCACCTTTTTCTCAGCTGCTCTTTGGATCTCTGGACCCCAAATTTCTGGTACAGACTCCTCACCACTTTGCTCATTATTTTGGCCTTTCTGAGATTAGGGGTCTTGTACGGACCATGTTTCCCATCATAATCTCTAATCCGCAAGATGTCCACCATCTCCGCCATCTATGCAAAGGACATATTACTGGCCTTGTATCTTCTCCTGGATCGGGACGTTTCCGGCTCCGGGCTTTCCTCGTCGGTACTTAAAACAACACGCACCTGCTGTGTCTCCGCCATGTCATCTCCCACTGCGCGACGAAAGTGAAGGGGCGGGGAATATCCTAGAAAGAACGTCAGGGGCAGGCGACGCGGGCGGAGTTTCACGCATGCGCAGTGTATATAATGCTAACACGCATGTGTCGTAACTACGTTCTGTGTGCGGAGTAAGGAGAACCGGAAGTGCCGAACATCATAAACAAAGGTACAATTGAAACTTTGGGTATCAGTGGCCTATACTGCTTCATGATTGAGGCCTATATTGGGATAAGATTAGGACAGTTTAGGCTGACCTAGTGTTTTTGTCTTATGTTTTATTTTGCAGAAAATATGCAGAAATTTAAAGATCCAGAAATAATGACAGCATTCATAGACAAATACAGGGAGCTGCGAAATTTGTGGGAGCTAAAACACAATTTGTACCATAACTGCGAGGCAAGGAGGGCAACAATGGACAAATTGGTCCAATTTATGCAGACATGGATCCCCGAAGCAGACTATAACATGGTGAATAGTAAAGTCAATAACGTGAGGAATACGTACAAGAAGCAGCACACTAAAATCCTCAATTCCCGGAGATCAGGAGCAGCAGCAGACAAAGTGCATGTCCCCAAGCTGTGGTACTACAAACACTTGCGTTTTCTGGATGACCAGCTTGAAGTCAGGGAATCACTTTCGAGCCTTCCCTCCACCCCAGCAGAGGATGACGAGGACCAACCTGACCTGGAAGACCCGGATCTGAATATCTATAGCCAGGTATAGTGTGTTTATACATATTTATTGTCCTATAATTATTGTTGGGAACTAGATGTTATTATTCCCAAATTAAGGATTAAACAAAAAATTATTTACATATCAATAGACAGTAGTGGCCAGAAATTATTGGGACAGGAAGGAAAACTGATGGGGTCAGAATGATAGTCTTTTCTATTTATTAACATTCAATTTGCAATAGTCATGAGCTGAAAATTGTATGTGATTGACGAACCAAAAAGTAAAACTATGTCCTTTTTTTATACACAGGATGACCTCAGACAGGAGGATGAGGCTCTGGAGTGTGGCAGCCAGGAGGAGGCAGGGGTGAGTGGCAGCCAGGAGGAGGCAGGAGTGAGTGGCAGGCAGGTGGTGGCCGGGCCCAGTGGCAGCCAGAAGGTGCCCAGGCCAAGTGGCAGCACCCAGTCACAGGTGCTTCCCCTCCACATTAGATCAAAAAGGCCCAGGAAGGTGAGTCAGATGGAGGAGGAATCCCTGAGGCTCATAAGGGAGGCAGCTGAGATCATGAGAGCCCCCACCAACCCTGAAGAGGCCTATGGCTGCTATCTGGCCGGTAGGCTACAGACAGTGGAGGAGGGCTAATGCCTCCTCTGTGATGGGCTTTTTTCTATGGTCCTTCAGAAGGCGGTGAGGGGCCAGATGACAGAGACCACCCATCTGTGTGATCTCGGCCATCCTTCTCCTCCTCCTCCTCCTGCCACATTTCCACTACCAGAGCCACAGCCTGCAGGGAGGCGTGGAGGGAGCGTGGAAGGAACGCTGCAGGGAGGCATGGAAGGAACTCTGCAGGGAGGACCAGAAAGTGATTCCCTGGCTTCAGTCTGTTCTGACAGAAGACACAGTCTGTTGTAGTACCACAGCCTGGGGACATATATGTCTTCTGCTGCTGCCCCCGATTTCTGTGATTTGGGGACCAGATTGTGCTCCCAACTGTATGTGCTTCTCAAGTTATTTATTTTATTTTTAACACACTTTGATGTCTGCCTTGGGGTCCAAAGGCTGCATAAATTCGACCAATTTCTCCATTGTTGCCCTTCCTCTTTATTTTGTTACCAGAATAAATGGATATTTGATTTACTTTAAATACTTGCCTATGTGTTTTTCTTAAAAAAAGGAAATTTTGTCTGTGAGTAGGCAGGTACATTTCATAAATACATTGTGTAATTAAAAAGGGACACTAACACTAACCAACCTCCTTGAGGTAACAAAATACAAGATAATGTTATTGTGGTAACTTGACCATAAAATAAAAATGGAGATCACAAGAAAATATTCAAACCCCACCAAAAAAATTAAATAGGAGATCTTGATTCAAATCACCAAAAAAATTATAATTTTGAGTTCTGGCTTTTAAATGAAATACGAATATTCATGAGATCACAAGAAACAATAAAGAAACAAGTTTGTCAGAACTCTGTGTGAATATCAGCAGCAAATAAATAACATTATTCTAGCATTAGAAAGAAGAATGCGCTACATTAAACAATGCAATAATTTGCAGCATGACGAATGTGCTATCTCCATTATGAACGCTTCCACACAGACGGAATTTCCGATAGGAATTTTTTCCATCGGAAAAAAATAAAACATGTTCTATTTCTAAACTCCGACGGAAAAAGGTCAGATGGGGCCCACACACGGTCGGAATATCCGATGAAAACATTCCGTCTGACTTTTTTCATCGGAAATTCCGATTGTGTGTACAAGGCATTAACTTCCTTCACGTGGGCGATTACACTGTTCGCAGACAGATGCACCCAGGCTCGAACATCCATACCTAACCGCAGGTAACTGCTGAGTGTGAGGATACATGCAACGGCTCCCCTCAGCCTGTCATTGCTTCGTACAGACTGAGCAGCAGCCTCTGTTTGCATGCACCTGTCAACCCAGGCAAAGAGTCAGCTGATTCTTGCCACAGGAATCTCATGTATGCACATAATCACCCATGTGAATGAAGAGTAAAGCACACATTTCAGTGATTAAAAAAAAAATCATGTTGTGTCACGATCAGGGGTCAGACTAGAAGACCAACTGCTATAGCAGATGCGGAAATACCACCAACCAGCAGGATAGGTACACAGGCAGTCACCCTGGCGATTGATGTGGGCTCACCAGAGGTGCAAAGTCTAAGTACTAACTGGTGTTCACCAGAGCTTCTGATGGTGGAGATGGATTTTGCTGCATGTTAGTACCAGGTCACGGTCCTCAGGATGGCTCCACCAGGAGGTGAGCAAGCCTGGGTCCAGTACTGAATAAGCAGGTAATAATGAGGCAGAAATGTAGTCGAAGAACAAGCCAAGGGTCAATAACGAGTGGTAGTAAAATATGGATGGCAGCAGGGAAGATGAGAGCGAGATACTGGCTGACGAGAGCACAATAATCTAGCAAACAAGTGCAGAGACATGGCTTAAATCAGAAAGTTCATGGGAGGAGCAAAGAGTTCAAGGTTAAGCAGAAGTTAAGGTCCAATGGATCAGGCAGGGTGCTGTCCAGCATCTCAGGTACCTCAACAAGAAGAGTCATTGCCGGACATAGTAGAGGTCCCAGGTTAAAGCCAGGCCCTGACAACCTGGTTTAAAGAGCTTGAAATGATGAGGAAGGACTCTCTTGCACCTCTAAGTCGGGGCCCCTGGTAGAGTGAACTAAAGGCTCAGGAGTGTAGAGTGGCACGAGTGCCTGTAGGTCTTGCTAGCAGCAGGGTAAATATCCATGCCAGGCAGGGGAAGTTCTCAGTGGCCCTTGATGAAGTGGGTGAGCTGGATAGCAGCAGATACATAGGCGAGGGCAAAGTCAGGATGCAGGTCGGGTCGGTTATAGGAGCAGGCAGTAGCGGAGGTCAGCAGACAAGCCAGAGTCAGTGCAGGCAGAGTTTAAGAAGTCCAGACAAAACAGGTTTGTAACAGGAATCGGGTAAAGAAAGAGGCGCCTTCTAAGTATGTTAATAACAATATTGGTGCGCTGTGAATCAACCCTTAGTGAATACAGTATAACTGGATGACTATCCAAAAGATACACAAATAAAACAAATGTGACTAATAAAACATAAGTGATATCCACAGTGCAAAAACCAGTGCAAAAAAGCAATACTCAAACTTGAAATACTGTGTCCATAAGACTCCCAATACCAGTGCTGAGCAGCCTCTAAACCTGGATGGCTATCTAAAAACAGCCAGGAGAATCCCACACTAGGGATGAGCTTTGTGTTCGAGTCGAACATACGTTCGACTCGAACATCGGCTGTTCGATCGTTCGACGAAGATCGAACGATTTGGGCCGTTCGCGCCAAATTCGAGTGACGCGAACGGCCCACAATGCACTACGCCATCGCAGTGTCATCCAGGCGCTGTGATTGGCCAAGCATGCACTGTGACCCCGCATGCTTGGCCAATCACAGCGCCGGCAGCGAGGAGAGCAATGATTGGCCACAGGCAGGATGCCTGTGGCCAATTATTGCTGAGGGTGTTTAGTACACGCCCCACACTATAAAAGGCCGCCAGCACGGCGGCCTAGTGTAGTGTGTTCCGGAGCAGGGAAAGAGAAGCATAGGCAGGGACAGTGACATTTATTTTTTTCTTGCTTAACCTGGATTCCTTTAGTTTAGGGAAAGAGAAGGATAGGTAGGGAGAGTGTCAGTGTGTTTTACTGTGCGAATCCTTGTTTCTAGGGACAGGGAAGGACAGTGAGGGAATTCTCCTTGTGCTATAGTGTGCTTTAAAAAAACATTTTTTCTAGGGACAGAAAACTATAGGTAGGGAGAGTGTCAGTGTGTTTTACTGTGTGAATCCTTGTTTCTAGGGACAGGGAAGGACAGTGAGGGAATTCTCCTTGTGCTATAGTGTGCTTTAAAAAAAAATTTTTCTAGGGACAGAAAACTATAGGTAGGAAGAGTGTCAGTTTCTTTCACTGTGATAATCCTTGTTTCTAGGGACAAAGAAGGACAGTGAGGGAATTCTCCTTGTGCTATAGTGTGCTTTAAAAAAACATTTTTTCTAGGGACAGAAAACTATAGGTAGGGAGAGTGTCAGTGTGTTTTACTGTGCGAATCCTTGTTTCTAGGGACAGGGAAGGACAGTGAGGGAATTCTCCTTGTGCTATAGTGTGCTTTAAAAAAACATTTTTTCTAGGGACAGAAAACTATAGGTAGGGAGAGTGTCAGTGTGTTTTACTGTGCGAATCCTTGTTTCTAGGGACAGGGAAGGACAGTGAGGGAATTCTCCTTGTGCTATAGTGTGCTTTAAAAAAACATTTTTTCTAGGGACAGAAAACTATAGGTAGGAAGAGTGTCAGTTTCTTTCACTGTGATAATCCTTGTTTCTAGGGACAAAGAAGGAAAGTGAGGGAAATTCTCCTTGTGCTATAGTGTGCTTTAAAAAAACATTTTTTCTAGGGACAGAAAACTATAGGTAGGGAGAGTGTCAGTGTGTTTTACTGTGCGAATCCTTGTTTCTAGGGACAGGGAAGGACAGTGAGGGAATTCTCCTTGTGCTATAGTGTGCTTTAAAAAAACATTTTTTCTAGGGACAGAAAACTATAGGTAGGGAGAGTGTCAGTGTGTTTTACTGTGCGAATCCTTGTTTCTAGGGACAGGGAAGGACAGTGAGGGAATTCTCCTTGTGCTATAGTGTGCTTTAAAAAAACATTTTTTCTAGGGACAGAAAACTATAGGTAGGGAGAGTGTCAGTGTGTTTTACTGTGCGAATCCTTGTTTCTAGGGACAGGGAAGGACAGTGAGGGAATTCTCCTTGTGCTATAGTGTGCTTTAAAAAAACATTTTTTCTAGGGACAGAAAACTATAGGTAGGGAGAGTGTCAGTGTGTTTTACTGTGCGAATCCTTGTTTCTAGGGACAGGGAAGGACAGTGAGGGAATTCTCCTTGTGCTATAGTGTGCTTTAAAAAAACATTTTTTCTAGGGACAGAAAACTATAGGTAGGAAGAGTGTCAGTTTCTTTCACTGTGATAATCCTTGTTTCTAGGGACAAAGAAGGAAAGTGAGGGAAATTCTCCTTGTGCTATAGTGTGCTTTAAAAAAACATTTTTTCTAGGGACAGAAAACTATAGGTAGGAAGAGTGTCAGTTTCTTTCACTGTGATAATCCTTGTTTCTAGGGACAGGGAAGGACAGTGAGGAAAATTCTCCTTGTGCTATAGTGTGCTTTAAAAAAACTTTTTTTCTAGGGACAGAAAACTATAGGTAGGAAGAGTGTCAGTTTCTTTCACTGTGATAATCCTTGTTTCTAGGGACAGGGAAGGACAGTGAGGAAAATTCTCCTTGTGCTATAGTGTGCTTTAAAAAAACATTTTTTCTAGGGACAGAAAACTATAGGTAGGAAGAGTGTCAGTTTCTTTCACTGTGATAATCCTTGTTTCTAGGGACAGGGAAGGACAGTGAGGAAAATTCTCCTTGTGCTATAGTGTGCTTTAAAAAAACATTTTTTCTAGGGACAGAAAACTATACTTAGTAAGAGTGTCAGTTTCTTTCACTGTGATAATCCTTGTTTCTAGGGACAGGGAAGGACAGTGAGGAAAATTTTCCTTGTGCTATAGTGTGCTTTAAAAAAACATTTTTTCTAGGGACAGAAAACTATAGGTAGGAAGAGTGTCAGTTTCTTTCACTGTGATAATCCTTGTTTCTAGGGACAGGGAAGGACAGTGAGGAAAATTCTCCTTGTGCTATAGTGTGCTTTAAAAAAACATTTTTTCTAGGGACAGAAAACTATAGGTAGGGAGAGTGTCAGTGTGTTTTACTGTGCGAATCCTTGTTTCTAGGGACAGGGAAGGACAGTGAGGGAATTCTCCTTGTGCTATAGTGTGCTTTAAAAAAACATTTTTTCTAGGGACAGAAAACTATAGGTAGGGAGAGTGTCAGTGTGTTTTACTGTGCGAATCCTTGTTTCTAGGGACAGGGAAGGACAGTGAGGGAATTCTCCTTGTGCTATAGTGTGCTTTAAAAAAACATTTTTTCTAGGGACAGAAAACTATAGGTAGGAAGAGTGTCAGTTTCTTTCACTGTGATAATCCTTGTTTCTAGGGACAAAGAAGGAAAGTGAGGGAAATTCTCCTTGTGCTATAGTGTGCTTTAAAAAAACATTTTTTCTAGGGACAGAAAACTATAGGTAGGAAGAGTGTCAGTTTCTTTCACTGTGATAATCCTTGTTTCTAGGGACAGGGAAGGACAGTGAGGAAAATTTTCCTTGTGCTATAGTGTGCTTTAAAAAAACATTTTTTCTAGGGACAGAAAACTATAGGTAGGAAGAGTGTCAGTTTCTTTCACTGTGATAATCCTTGTTTCTAGGGACAGGGAAGGACAGTGAGGGAAATTCTCCTTGTGCTATAGTGTGCTTTAAAAAAACATTTTTTCTAGGGACAGAAAACTATAGGTAGGAAGAGTGTCAATTTCTTTCACTGTGATAATCCTTGTTTCTAGGGACAGGGAAGGACAGTGAGGAAAATTCTCCTTGTGCTATAGTGTGCTTTAAAAAAACATTTTTTCTAGGGACAGAAAACTATAGGTAGGAAGAGTGTCAGTTTCTTTCACTGTGATAATCCTTGTTTCTAGGGACAGGGAAGGACAGTGAGGAAAATTCTCCTTGTGCTATAGTGTGCTTTAAAAAAAAAAATTCTAGGGACAGAAAACTATAGGTAGGGAGAGTGTCAGTGTGTTTTACTGTGCGAATCCTTGTTTCTAGGGACAGGGAAGGACAGTGAGGGAATTCTCCTTGTGCTATAGTGTGCTTTAAAAAAACATTTTTTCTAGGGACAGAAAACTATAGGTAGGGAGAGTGTCAGTGTGTTTTACTGTGCGAATCCTTGTTTCTAGGGACAGGGAAGGACAGTGAGGGAATTCTCCTTGTGCTATAGTGTGCTTTAAAAAAACATTTTTTCTAGGGACAGAAAACTATAGGTAGGAAGAGTGTCAGTTTCTTTCACTGTGATAATCCTTGTTTCTAGGGACAAAGAAGGAAAGTGAGGGATATTCTCCTTGTGCTATAGTGTGCTTTAAAAAAACATTTTTTCTAGGGACAGAAAACTATAGGTAGGAAGAGTGTCAGTTTCTTTCACTGTGATAATCCTTGTTTCTAGGGACAGGGAAGGACAGTGAGGAAAATTTTCCTTGTGCTATAGTGTGCTTTAAAAAAACATTTTTTCTAGGGACAGAAAACTATAGGTAGGAAGAGTGTCAGTTTCTTTCACTGTGATAATCCTTGTTTCTAGGGACAGGGAAGGACAGTGAGGGAAATTCTCCTTGTGCTATAGTGTGCTTTAAAAAAACATTTTTTCTAGGGACAGAAAACTATAGGTAGGAAGAGTGTCAGTTTCTTTCACTGTGATAATCCTTGTTTCTAGGGACAGGGAAGGACAGTGAGGAAAATTCTCCTTGTGCTATAGTGTGCTTTAAAAAAACATTTTTTCTAGGGACAGAAAACTATAGGTAGGAAGAGTGTCAGTTTCTTTCACTGTGATAATCCTTGTTTCTAGGGACAGGGAAGGACAGTGAGGAAAATTCTCCTTGTGCTATAGTGTGCTTTAAAAAAACATTTTTTCTAGGGACAGAAAACTATAGGTAGGAAGAGTGTCAGTTTCTTTCACTGTGATAATCCTTGTTTCTAGGGACAGGGAAGGACAGTGAGGAAAATTCTCCTTGTGCTATAGTGTGCTTTAAAAAAACATTTTTTCTAGGGACAGAAAACTATAGGTAGGGAAAGTGTCAGTGTGTTTTACTGTGCGAAACCTTGTTTCTAGGGACAGGGAAGGACAGTGAGGGAATTCTCCTTGTGCTATAGTGTGCTTTAAAAAAACATTTTTTCTAGGGACAGAAAACTATAGGTAGGGAGAGTGTCAGTGTAATTTACTGTGCGAATCCTTGTTTCTAGGGACAGGGAAGGACAGTGAGGGAATTCTCCTTGTGCTATAGTGTGCTTTAAAAAAACATTTTTTCTAGGGACAGAAAACTATAGGAAGGAAGAGTGTCAGTTTCTTTCACTGTGATAATCCTTGTTTCTAGGGACAAAGAAGGAAAGTGAGGAAAATTCTCCTTGTGCTATAGTGTGCTTTAAAAAAACATTTTTTCTAGGGACAGAAAACTATAGGTAGGAAGAGTGTCAGTTTCTTTCACTGTGATAATCCTTGTTTCTAGGGACAGGGAAGGACAGTGAGGAAAATTTTCCTTGTGCTATAGTGTGCTTTAAAAAAACATTTTTTCTAGGGACAGAAAACTATAGGTAGGAAGAGTGTCAGTTTCTTTCACTGTGATAATCCTTGTTTCTAGGGACAGGGAAGGACAGTGAGGGAAATTCTCCTTGTGCTATAGTGTGCTAAAGCATTCCTCATCAACCATCTTTGAAATCCTTGTTTTTTTGGACAGTCAGGGAAATTGTCGTTGTGCTATTCTGTGCAAAAGCAATCATCCTCAACCATATTTAGAAATCCTTAAGTAAAGGGACAGAAAAGGACACCTGAAGGTAGCCCTTATTGCTTTTTTCCCATCTCCCTGCAGGCCATCTATTAGAATGTCTGGAAGGCAAACAAGGAGAGGCAGACAGTCAGGAGGCAATAAAAGAGGGCAAGCAGGCTCTGTGTCTGGGGGCAACAGTGCTGGTCGTGGACGCGGTGCATTGTCATCAGCACATGGCCATGGGACACGCTTGTCCTTCTTTTCGGCAGCTGGACATGTTGAGCCACATCATGCCGAAGACTTGGTAGAGTGGATGACCAAGCCCTCCTCCTCCTCCTCATCCTCTCTCACCCAGGCTCAGGGTACTGGAAAAGCAGCTGCCAAAGCGTCCTCTTCCCTGGTATCAATGTCAGACTCATCATCAGTCACTCCTTCCCTAGACCCACCATGTCCTCCTCCTGAGGAGTCCCCCGAACTGTTTGAGCACAGTGTTGGGTACATGCTCCAGGAGGATGCCCAGCGTTTCGAAGGGTCTGATGATGAAACCCAGCTACAGGAAGGCAGTAGCGTGAGAGCAGACAGAGGGGATGCTCAAGAAGGACACCAATCTGGCAGTCATGTTCCAGCAGCTGCAGCATACTGCCAGATTGGCTCCAGTGATGAGGAGGGAGGGGATGATGAGGTCACTGACTCCACGTGGGTGCCTAATAGGAGAGAGGAGGAGGAGGAGGATGAGGAGGAGGCACATCTCCAACGAGGCAGGATGCCCTTTGGTGGCCAGCGTAAGGGCAGTACACCGACGGAATCACACCGCAGAGCTCCGCCTGTGCAGGGCGCTGCCTCTGCCCGTCATTCAAAAAGTTCTTTGGTGTGGGCCTTTTTTGAGGCTAGTGCATCAGATCGCACAGCTGCTGTTTGCAACATATGTCTCAAGCGTATATCGCGTGGCCAAAACATCAGCCGCTTGGGTACCACATGCCTGACCAGACATATGTTGACCTGCCATGCAGCTCGTTGGCAAGCCTACCTCAAAGACCCACACCAAAGAACAAAGCGGACCTCTCCTTGCACCGCATCAGCTGGGATCTCCAACCCCACTATAACTTCAGTCCTCTCTGAAACATGCACTGAGAGGAATGAAGGTGTAGAATTAGGTGTGTCACAGCCAAGTACTTGCGGCCACTCTGCTAGCAGTACACCGACGTCCGATTCTAGCAGGCAAATTTCCCTGCCCCAGCTGCTGGACCGTCGAAAGAAGTTCACTCCCAGCCATCCACATGCCCAGCGGTTGAATGCTAGCTTGGCTAAATTGCTAGCGCTTCAACTGCTGCCTTTTCAGTTGGTAGACTCGGCCCCCTTCCGTGAGTTTGTGCAATGTGCGGTTCCTCAGTGGCAGGTTCCCAAACGCCACTTTTTCTCACGGAAGGCTATTCCGGCTCTCTACCGGCATGTGGAAGGCAATGTCTTGGCCTCGCTGGACAGGGCGGTCAGCGGTAAGGTGCATATTACCGCTGACTCATGGTCCAGCAGGCATGGACAGGGACGTTACCTTTCTTTCACGGCCCATTGGGTCACTCTTTTGGCAGCTGGGAAGGATGCAGGACAAGGTGCAGTAGTGTTGGAGGTTGTTCCACCGCCACGCCTCCAAAATGCTACTACTGGTTGTGACACACCTCTCTCCTCCACCCCCTCCTCTTCTTCTTCCTCCATGGCCTCTTCCTGTGGTTTGTCCTCGGAACCAGCGGTGCTCCGTAGGCGTTCAAGGGGCTACGCAAGTACGCAGGCAAAAAGATGCCATGCCGTGCTTGCGCTGGTGTGTTTGGGGGACAGAAGCCACACTGGGGCAGAGGTCCTGTCTGCTCTGCAGGGCCAGGCCGAGAGGTGGTTGACGCCAAGCCAGCTTAAGCCAGGAATGGTGGTTTGCGACAATGGCACCAACCTCCTCTCCGCCCTCCGACAGGGACAACTGACCCATGTGCCCTGTGTGGCTCACGTCCTTAACCTGGTGGTGCAGCGGTTCTTGGGCAGGTACCCGGGCTTACAGGATGTCCTGAGGCAGGCCAGGAAAGTCTGTGTGCATTTCCGCAGATCTTATAATGCCAGTGCTCGCCTGGCTGAGCTGCAAAAGGAGTTGAACCTGCCCAAGAACCGCCTTATATGTGACATGCCCACCAGGTGGAACTCAACGTTGGCCATGCTGCAGCGGCTGCACACGCAGCAGAGGGCCATCAATGAGTACCTGTGCGACTACGGCACCAGGACAGGGTCAGGGGAGCTTGGTTTTTTTTCTCCACGCCAGTGGGGCATGATCAGGGATGCATGCACTGTCCTGGCACCATTTGAGGAGGCCACGAGGATGGTGAGCAGTGACAGTGCATGCATCAGTGACACTGTACCTCTTGTCCACCTGTTGGAGCACACGCTGCGTGGAATAATGGACAGGGCACTTGAGGCAGAACAGAGGCAGGAAGAGGAGGACTTCCTTGCCTCTCAAGGCCCCCTTTACCCAGACAGTGTTCCTTCTGTCCCACCCATCGCACAGGAAGAGGAGGAGGAGGAGGAGGAGGAGGATTGTGTCAGCATGGAGGTGGAGGCTGGCACTCAGCATCATCAGCAGCAGTCTTTTAGGGATGATTTACAGTCCCAAGAAACCAGTGGACTTGTACGTGGCTGGGAGGAGGTGGCTGCGGATCATGTCGTCTTTAGTGACCCAGAGGACTCCGGAGCGAATGCCTCAGCAAACCTACGCTGCATGGCCTCCCTGATCCTGCAAAGTCTGCGGAAGGATCCTCGTATTCTTCGGATCAAGGAGAGGGACCATTACTGGCTGGCCACTCTCCTTGATCCACGGTACAAGGGTAAGGTTGCGGACCTTATGTTACCGTCGCAGAGGGAGCAGAGGATGAGACAACTCCGGGAGGCCTTGCAGAAAGGTCTGTGCAACGCGTTCCCAGAGACTGGGAGGTTACAAACTCCTGGTCCTGGACAACGAGTTGCTGAGGCTTCGGCCAGTCAAAGAAGGAGCGGTGGGGAAGGTGGCCGTCTGACAGATGCGTTCAGACAATTCTTTAGTCCGCAGCCCCAAAGTATGATCGTTTCCAGCAACCATCGCCAGCGTCTGATAAACATGGTGCAGGAATATCTAGGGGCAAGGTCAGACTTGGACACCTTCCCCACCGAAAATCCTCTGGCTTACTGGGTCTTGAGGATGGATCACTGGCCAGAGCTTGCACAGTATGCAATTGAGCTACTGGCCTGTCCTGCATCCAGCGTTCTTTCGGAACGCACATTCAGTGCTGCTGGAGGATTTGTCACGGATCACAGGGTGCGCCTGTCCACCGACTCGGTTGATCGACTGACTTTCATCAAGATGAACCAGTCTTGGATCACCACCAGCTACCACACACCTGATGCTGATATAACAGACTAATTGATTTTAACATGTCACATCCCTTCAAGACTGATGCTGATGCTGAGTGCCTGTGCTGTTATGTTGACTGGCTATCCTCCTCCTCCGAGTCCTCAATGATACGATTGATGATGATAGCTTGGAAGATAATTTTTGTTTATGGGTGCCGCCACCAGTGGCTAAGGCCCAATTTTTCAGCCCCTGTTTTACAGGGGCGTGTAATTACAATTTTTTTAGCAATAATTTGCCATAGGGCTCATTGCTGTGCTCCAAGTACAGTATCTGTGAGGGGTTGGAGTGTTGTGGCACCAGTGCCTAAGGCCCAATTTTTCAGCCCCTGTTTAACAGGGGCGTGTCATTACAATTTTTGAAGCAATACTTTGCAACAGGGCTCATTGCTGTGCTCCAAGTACAGTATCTGTGAGGGGTTGTAGTGTTGTGCCACCAGTGCCTAAGGCCCAATTTTTCAGCCCCTGTTCAACAGGGGCATGCAATTACAATTCTTGATCTAATAATTCACAGCAGGGCCCATTGCTGCACCCACCAAGAGTAACTCTGAGGGCTTACAGTGTTGTGGCAACGCCACCACCACCACCACCACCACCACGAAAGGCCCAATTTTTCAGCCCCTGTTCAAAAGGGGCATGTAATTACAATTCTTGATCTAATAATTCACAGCAGGGCCCATTGCTGCACCCACCAAGAGTAACTCTGAGGGCTTACAGTGTTGTGGCAACGCCAGCACCACCACCACCACGAAAGGCCCAATTTTTCAGCCCCTGTTCAAAAGGGGCATGTAATTACAATTCTTGATCTAATAATTCACAGCAGGGCCCATTGCTGCACCCACCAAGAGTAACTCTGAGGGCTTACAGTGTTGTGGCAATGCCACCACCACCACCACCACGAAAGGCCCAATTTTTCAGCCCCTGTTCAAAGGGGGCATGTAATTACAATTCTTGATCTAATAATTCACAGCAGGGCCCATTCCTGCACCCACCAAGAGTAACTCTGAGGGCTTACAGTGTTGTGGCAACACCACCACCACCACCACCACCACCACGAAAGGCCCAATTTTTCAGCCCCTGTTCAACAGGGGCATGCAATTACAATTCTTGATCTAATAATTCACAGCAGGGCCCATTCCTGCACCCACCAAGAGTAACTCTGAGGGCTTACAGTGTTGTGGCAACACCACCACCACCACCACCACCACGAAAGGCCCAATTTTTCAGCCCCTGTTCAACAGGGGCATGCAATTACAATTCTTGATCTAATAATTCACAGCAGGGCCCATTGCTGCACCCACCAAGAGTAACTCTGAGGGCTTACAGTGTTGTGGCAACGCCACCACCACCACCACCACGAAAGGCCCAATTTTTCAGCCCCTGTTCAAAAGGGGCATGTAATTACAATTCTTGATCTAATAATTCACAGCAGGGCCCATTGCTGCACCCACCAAGAGTAACTCTGAGGGCTTACAGTGTTGTGGCAATGCCACCACCACCACCACCACGAAAGGCCCAATTTTTCAGCCCCTGTTCAAAGGGGGCATGTAATTACAATTCTTGATCTAATAATTCACAGCAGGGCCCATTCCTGCACCCACCAAGAGTAACTCTGAGGGCTTACAGTGTTGTGGCAACACCACCACCACCACCACCACCACGAAAGGCCCAATTTTTCAGCCCCTGTTCAACAGGGGCATGCAATTACAATTCTTGATCTAATAATTCACAGCAGGGCCCATTCCTGCACCCACCAAGAGTAACTCTGAGGGCTTACAGTGTTGTGGCAACACCACCACCACCACCACCACCACGAAACGCCCAATTTTTCAGCCCCTGTTCAACAGGGGCATGCAATTACAATTCTTGATCTAATAATTCACAGCAGGGCCCATTGCTGCACCCACCAAGAGTAACTGTCAGGGCTTACAGTGTTGTGGCACCAGCACCACCATCAAAGGCCCAATTTTTACTACCACTGTTCAACAATTATATGTAATTAAAATTCCTGATATAATAGTTGACAGCAGGGCGTTCCAGCACCAACCAAGAGTAACTGTGAGTGCTTACAGTGTTGTGCCAACACCAACAACTAAGGGGCCTATTTCTGCAGAGTATATACGGCAGGTCCCTACTTTCAAACATCCAACTTACAAACGACTCCTACTTGCAAACGCAAGAAGACAACAGGAAGTGAGAGGAAATCTACCACTAGGAAGGAAAATTCTCTCCTGTAAGAATAAATATGGGAGAAAGGTGTCTCCTCTGTACTGATGCTTTATCAGCAATCCTTGTTTCAAGAAAAACACCACATTTCAAAAACAGTTGTCATTGGGACGGAAAGTGAGGTGAAATGTTCTGAACAGGGGCACAGACAGCAAAACAAATGTTACAGGGGTGATAACCCTTACCTATGTTTTCCAAAAAGTTTAAAAATAGATTTTTGGGCTGGAGCTACACTTCAACAATGTACCTGTTCAAAATTACAAACAGATTCTACATAAGAACAAACCTACAGTCCCTGTCTTGTATGCACCGCCTGTATACGGCTGTTCAGAGTATATAGGGCCTTTTTTATTTTATGTGCGGGGTTCCCCTTAATATCCATACAAGACCCAAAGGGGCTGGTAATGGGCTGGGGTAGGGGGGGGGGGTCATGGGGTAGCTATGCCATTTTTCTTAAAGATTTTCATCCATATTACCGGGACCAGACATTACATTAAAGCCGCAAGCAGTTTTAAATGGCTTTTTTTTCCTTTAGAAGTGTCATTTTGTGCAGGGACAGTTCTAAACACGGGAAACACTTGGCACTTCACAGGCATACTTTAGACACCCCCCAGGTACGATATTTAAAGGAATATTTGACTTTTTTTTTTTTCACTTTATGCATCATTAAAATGACTGCTCCCGAAAAACGACCGTTTTTAAAACTTCTTTTTGCATTGATACATGTCCCCTGGTGCACAACCCGGGTTCCCAAACCCTTTTTAGGACAATAACATGCATAATAGTTGTTATAATTAGCTCTTTAGAATTCGAACGTTCGCATCCATTGTATTTAATAGGGTTCTAATGTTCGTACGAACTTTCGGTCCGTTCGCGGGTTCTGGTGCGAACCGAACCCAGGGGTGTTCGGCTCATCACTATCCCACACCTGCACTTCTCAGACCTAACAGCAACCAGCTGGAGAATCCCTCAATATGTCTCTCCTTCTCAGCTGTACATAGGTCCAAAACAGCTATCAGGTTAATTGCTTGAGCAGTACGATGGGTAGTTTAGACAGAACAAACGAATCTTGGAATGAAGAAAAAAGAAACATTCATTGCGCAGCGCTGCAGATACTACAAGCAATGATATTCCAATTACTCATCTCACTCACGTGACCATAGACAAAGTATGCGCACAGTAACCACTATCCAGCTCAGTTGGAGCGATTTCCTTCACTTGCTGCGGCTTCAGTCCCTCCGAACACCGCTAGCGTGATTAGGCTCCTCCCCCTACGCGTTATGTCACTCGTCACGTGACTTAGTCATGGGTTTTAAGTATGAACTGTAGAAACTTCATGGTGCAATAAATAAAAACACTCACATTGAGGTTAAAAACTATCAGCATGAGGAAAATCCTGCAGCTATGCGTCTCCTTGTTTGCTGGTTTATAGCTTGAAAAAGGAGCGTGCCTGTCCATTCCACTGACAGTGCGCAGGCACAGAAACAGCGTTGCAAAGACTTCCGGTGAAGTCAGACGCCGCTGCAGTCCACGAGCGCCTCAGACCTCTCCTCTGTATTACCATCTGAGCCAAAGAGTGTACAGAGCTGGCGGTCGGCTATCTATGGGTTCCTGAGTGACAAAAACATGTTGAACCAGCGAGCAAGGAGACAGGATTTTCCTCATGCTGATCGTTTTTAACCTCAGTTTGAGTGTTTTTATTTATTGTACCATAAAGTTTCTACAGTTCATACTTAGAAGGCGACTCTTACTTTACCCTTTTTCTACATGTTTTGGAGCGTGCTTCTGCTATCCTGAAGAGGTCTGCCCTGAGTTATGGATCGTTTCTTCTTCACCCCTGGATATCACCATCCATCTTGCACGGTTTGTCTCCCCTGATCCACACCCATTACAATAACACAGACTCTAGTTCTCTGGCATCATTTAAAGTACAGTTTGCGCCAGAACCACCCTCATTTCCATTGTAACAGGAATCAAATGCAGAATTAGATGCAGAATCACAAAGCCTCAGGATACACAGAATGCTGTAGACAAGACAACTCTTAACCTGAGTACTGCCCCAATTTAAATAGCCCATTTGGCACCAACATCTGTCACAGGGTGTGCGCGCACACATCTTTGTACAAGAATGCGCACGTATGTGAGTATGAGCATGGGCACATCCTCTAAGTGCACGTGAAGAGCCATGAACAGGAATCTGCCCAGAGGAGCCATCTTATCTGCTGGCATGCCCTTCCTGACATTACCCCTGTAATTTTTTTCCCATCTGTGTCCCTTCACTTCCCTTAGCCACTACAGGAAGTGAGAAAAACCCCCTCCAAAGTGAGGGAAATCCCTGATTGTCCCCATGATCACCAGAACTGGTGTCCCAATTGAAGGATTTATCCTCTGTTTCCGTTTTAGTGACAACCCAAAATTTGGGATTTTCTTTCATGTTCATGTAGCGGCCTCCTCTCTCTCCTCTTTCTTATCAGCTTGTTTGTCTCTTGTCTAGGGGTACCTTAGAGGAGAGAGTGCGGGGTCACCACGCCAAGCCTTCACCGCAGATGTTTGTGTGTGTAAGCAAAGTTCTTATTTCACCTTCGGGTCGGTGTTCTGCACCTGGAACCTTCAAAGAGAGTTACCTTGAACAATGTCTGCCAGAAAACGAGCCCCACACCATTAAAGTCCAACACTCCTTTATTCTTCTCAATGCAAAAATTAACACAATCAGTTGGACTCCCTTAGAGAACAGAACAGACAAGGAGGTGTGGATGTGAGTAGGCCCAGGCACAATGACTTCTCCACTTTCCTTCCTGAAAGTGGGTTGCGGTCTCCGAGCGAAGGGGGATTTCCTTCCAGGCGGTCTCCGATGGAAGGCTCACCTGTCACCGGCAATATGCTGCACCGGGTCTTCAAGCAAGTATCTCCCACCGGTCCATTACGCCCTCCGGATTCGGGTACCCTCTCCCAGGGTCCCCTAGGATCTCCTTCCCTCGCGGAACTCAGTGTTGGGCACTGAGCTCCAGACCTCCATCCGAGTACCTCACCCCAGGCTAAAGGTGCCTGGGATGGAACACGACCTCCGAACGTCCTCTAGGCCTAGGCCCGCCTAGAGGACCGACACGAACCACCGCCCACAGGCTGAAGGTGCCTGGGACTCGAACCCCGTGACAAAGATGGTCGGCCCCTTTATACCCTCTCCCAGCAAGCACGGCGGGTTCCCCGCCCCACCATACCGCTGCCGAGGGAGGACAAAAAGGGAGCACAGCACACAGAAATGGTTCAACCACAGCCCAAGGCGACAGCACCACCCGCGGGGCTGCAGGGAACTGCACATCACTGGTGTCTCTGCCAGTTTTAAATACACAGAAAAGTGTATACCAACTACATTCACTAATGACAAATGATGAAACAGGACAGACAGAGAGGGTTAATCTCCCTAATAAAGCACAAACAGCAATAAAAACCTGGTATACTAAAAAAAAAAGTGTCTGCTAATCCCTCACCACCTTATCCAAAACTAAACAAAAATGTGCTTTTAGGTATATTTTTAAGACTACAGGAGCTACATATTTAGTATTTATTCTCAGACCTACAAACCTTACACTGCCATTAAAAGGACTCATGCTATGCCTTTTATATTGTTCATTATATTATGGAGAATATAACGGGAGGCATAGATATGCTTCAAAGTGAATGAGTGGGAGAAGGGTCAGGAGCTACAGCAAAGAAATATAAACAATTCGGACCTCGCCTATATATAAAATATGGCTTTTGTGTTGACTTGGCTTTTGATATATAGAACAGATGACCAGCAAGGAAAGAAAATTGATTCCCAATTGAAGTCTTTTTTCCTTTTTGTTGTGCTGTATTTTATTATTTTGAATTGAACTTCACATGGAAGTACCTTTGGTATAAATGCTGCTTTCTGCCCCTCTCTCCTTTGCTCTATGTTGGCATAGCTGAGTAATGTCCATTCCTCTCAGTACAAGTTTCTTTATAAGACTTTGTACTGCAGAGAAACAGTCTGACCATGTGAGTTAAGCTGCCCATAGACGGATCAAAATTTGTCGGGTGTGGCAGGGACCGGCCAAATTTCTATTCATGGATGGCTGTTCCCGCTCAAAAGAAGTCAATCTAATGATTGAATACAATTTTAAAAATACAATGGCACAGAGAAGGAGGATTTATCCATCCACCTCGTATGTGTAGATGGAGGAACCCATTTATTAATTTCTCCATCAGTCCTCTGGCTGTTCAAAAAAACAAGGCCAGCCTTATGCCACGTACACATGATCGGAAATTCTGACAACAAAACCGTGGATTTTCTTCTGACGGAATGTTGGCTCAAACTTGTGCTGCATACACACGGTCACACAAATGTTGTCGGAAATTCCGAACGTCAAGAACGCGGTGACGTACAAGACATACAATGAGCCGAGATCAATGAAGTTCAATAGGCAGCTCGGCTCTTCTGCTTGATTCTGAGCATGCGTGTTTTTTTGTGCGTCGGAATTGCATAGAGACGATCGGAATTTCCGACAAGAACTTTTTTTGTCGGAAAATTTGAGAACCAGCTCTCAAATTTTTGTTGTCGGAAATTCCGACAGCAAATGTCCGAAGGAGCCTACACACAGTCGGAATTTCCGATCGTGTGTACGCGGCATTAGAGTGCACTGAGCAGTCTGGTCAAAGTTTGTTGGACTGCACAGTCATATAGACATACTGTGCTATAACAGGAAGGCAGAGGTAAAACTATGAAACATGAGGCTTTTAGTTGTAGCAACTGCGGCTCTTTTACCTGCCTTTGGCTCACTTGCAGGAAAGACACACCATGCTACGTGCCCGTACCATCTTGTGTGAAGAGGTTGAGCAGTGTCACAAACTAGGGTCCTGCAGCAAAGTTCTCCCTTTAGTTGGTTCCCGTCTCTTAGAATGTAAGGACAAGTCTTTATATCCCCAAGTAACTCCAAGGTCCACACCAGTAGTAAACTCCAACGTAGAGTTTATTTCTTTATATGCAAAGTCAATGGATAGAAAAGGGTGGATAGAAGACAGGACAGCAAGAGTTTGGATATGAGTCCAGGCACAAGACAAATTATGAATTCACTACTCGTTCCTCAAGTAGGCTTAGCTCACCCGGATAGTTCCCTATGAAAGCGGATCCTAGCAGCCGAAGTGATGCTCGGACGTTTCTTTCGTTTTCCCCTTTTAGATGTGACTAGGAGATTCTCTGCCACAGAACCGTTAATCCCAATCCTCTAGTGTTGGATGGATTTAATCCCTCCAGAGAGTTACCAGGCTCTTCTTTCTCCGTGAACTTTTCAACGGTCCTTCAGAAGGGTCCTCCCCCAGCCTCCTCATCTCAGAATGGGTCCCCATGCCAGAGGCACCCTGGGATTTCTCCTTCCAGGACGTGGGCCCCAGCTAAAGGTGCTGGGCCCAAGGCTGCTGCTGCAGCCCCAGGGCTAAAGGTGCCTGGGACTGATGCGTACGTGGGCCCCTGGCCAGGAGGGCCAGGTACCACGCTCCACGATGGCCCCCTGGGCTCGTACCGGAACCGACCACCAAAGACAGACCCCTCGCAAGCAGCGTCTGCCCCTTTTATATCTTCTCCCGGCGTGCACAGCAGGCCGACCACGCCCACCCCACAACCGCCGAGAGAGGACATCCAAGGCACAGCACTATACCAGCGGTTAAACCCTGGCCCATTAAGGCAGCGCCACCTACAGGCCACAGGGAACTACACACCAGTATACTACCTGCAGTGTAAAATAGAATGCCCTAACAATTAAGGTGGTCTGAGTCCAACTACAGCTCAAACCTTCCCCTAAATTTGGGTATAGCGGGGTTAAATTTGGGGACCCCGCTACATAGTAAAAAGTCTTTCTGACCAAATATTTATTTGTATAACTTCATCTGGGTTTAAGGGGTTTTCTACTTGGTGAAAATGTGCATGTCTCCTGCAGGTTCAATCTTAAGCAGGCCATAGATGGATCGAATCTCAGTCAGTTCAGCAGGGGTCAGCCAAGATTCAAACCATTTATGGGCAGACTGATTGTACCCAAGTCAATTCATTAATCTACTTGGGTACAACCAGCATGATGGATTTTTAGCATGCCATTTTTTCCAGTGGCTATAGCTGGTAGCCGTAATCCCTGCGTTCTGCCAACAGACATAGCTACCCTTGCCCCCCCCCCATGTTGGGGGAAACATAATAGCTCCTTGGGACTTGGGAGGCATTTCCCCATTAACAACGAATGTGTTTATGGGGGAGTTGAGCGGTTTCCTCCTGCAACAATAATTTATGGCCTTCTTAAAATGGTTGTAAAGGTAATAATAAAAAAAATAACAAACATATCTATACTTACTTGCTCTGTGCAACTCTTTTTAGGTCCCCCGCCGGCGCTCCTGGCCCATCCCCTCTGTCCAGTGCCCCCCATAGGAAGCTACTTATGCGTGCTCGTACCCGAGCCCTGCTGCTGCGTCCATTGACACAGGCAGCGGGACTTGGCCCCGCCCCCTCTCCCTCATCACTAGCTTTGATTGACAGCACTAGGAGCCAATCCCGGTGCCCCAGCAAACCCAGCGAGACCCAGAAGTGAGGGGAGAAAAGATCTGCAGACATGCACGGCACTGCATTGAATGAGGGCTCAGGTAAGTAAGGGGGGATGCTGACTAGGGATGAGCTTTATGTTCAAGTCGAACATGAGTTTGACTCGAACATTGGCTGTGCGCCCGTTCGGCGAACAATTTGGGGTGTTCGCGGCAAATTCGAAAAGCCGCGGAACACCGTTAAAAGTCTATGGGAGAAATCAAAAGTGCTAATTTTAAAGGTTAATATGCAAGTTATTGTCATAAAAAGTGTCTGGGGACCTGGGTCATGCCCCAGGGGACATGTATCAATACAAAAAAGTTCTAAAAACTGCAGTTTTTTTTCGGGAGCAGTGATTTTAATAATGCTTAAAGTGAAACAATAAAAGTGAAATATTCCTTTAAATTTCATACCTGGGGGTGTGTACAGTATGCCTGTAAAGTAGCGCATGTTTCCCGTGTTTACAAATGTCCCTGCACAAAATGTAATTTCTAAAGGAAAAAAACTACTAGTGGCTATTCATAAATTGTCGGGTCCCGGCAATACAGATAAAAGTCATTGAAAAAAACGGCAGGGGTCCCCCCCCCACAGTCCTTTATCAGCCCCTTTGGATCTGGTATGAATATTAAGGGGAACCCTGAACCAAAAAAAAAAAACGTCAGGGTCCCCCCAAATTCCATATCAGGCCCTTCAGGTTTGGTATGGATTTTAAGGGGAACCCTGTACCAAAATAAAAAAAAATGGCTTGGGGTCTCCCCAAAAATCCCAGACCCTTATCCGAGCACGCAACCTGGCAGGCCACAGGAAAAGAGGGGGGGACGAGGACAAGGGCCTCATCCCCACAACCCTTGCCCGGTGGTTGTGGGGGTCTGCGGGGTGGGGGGCTTTAACAAAGGGGAACTCCAGATCCCACCCCCCTATGTGAATTGGTAACGGGGTACATTGTACCCCTACCATTTCACAAAGAAAGTGTAAAAATTTGATTAGGACAGGTGACCCCGCCCCCTCTTACGTGTCATGGGGGTTTCGTTCCTGCTGGAGAGGGGAGACTGCAGCATCGCTGGAGAATGGATCATCGGTGGACATCGACGGGATTACATCGCTCAAATTTATTTATTTTTATTTTTTATTTTTAAATAAAGGACTTGTCCAACTGTGTCTGTGTGTTTTTTACAAATTTTTACACTTTCTTTGTGAAATGGTAGGGGTACCCCGTTACCAATTTACATGGGGGGGGGCGGGATCCCCATGTTGAGGGCATGTGGCCTGGTACGGTTCAGGAGGGGGGGCGCTCTCTCGTCACCCCTCTTTTCCTGCGGCCTGCCAGGTTGTGTGCTCAGATAAGGGTCTGGTATGGATTTTTGGGGGGAACTTACACCATTTTTTTTTCAAATTTTGGTGCGGGGTTCCCCTTAAAATCCATACCAGACCTGAAGGGTCTGGTATGGATTTTAGGGGAAGACCCACGCCATTTTTTTTTATTTGGTGCGGGGTTTCCCTTAATATCCATACCAAACCTGAAGGGCCTGATATGGAATTTGGGGGGACCCCACATTTTTTTAGTTTTTTTTGGTTGCGAGGTTTCCCTTAATATTCATACCAGACCCAAAGGGCCTGGTAATGGACTATGGGGGGGACCCCTGTCATTTTTTTCAATGACATTTATCTGTATTGCCTAGACTCGACGATTCATGAATAGCCGCTAGTAGTTTTAAGTTACTTTTTTCCTTTAGAAATTATATTTTGTGCAGGGACAGTTGTAAACACGGGAAACATGCGCTACTTTACAGGCATACTATACACACCCCCAGGTATGAAATTTAAAGGAATATTTCACTTTTATTGGTTCACTTTAAGCATTATTAAAATCGCTGCTCCCGAAAAAACTGCAGTTTTTAAAACTTTTTTTGCATTGATACATGTCCCCTGGGGCAGGACCCGGGTCCCCAAACACTTTTTATGACAATAACTTGCATATTAGCTTTTAAAATTAGCACTTTTGATTTTTCATGTTCGTGTACCATAGACTTTAACGGTGTTCGCGTGTTCGAACAAATTTTTTGCCTGTTCGCATGTTCTGGTGCGAACCGAACAGGGGGATGTTCGGCTCATCCCTAATGCTGACACCTTAACATTTTTTACCTTAATGCAAGGAATGCATTAAGGTAAAAACTGTTTAGGCTTTACAACCACTTTAAGTAACATCAAGTCTTTTGTGTGCAAGTTTCTCAACTCTCTTATCACCTTGCCCCTTGCTGGAATTTTGTATTACTTTTTTGAATAATACATTGATGACGATAGACCACTGGGCTCATCCCATTCTTTACTTCTGAATGCCTGATAACTGCTGAGGGGTGACAGTAGATTGTGGCAGTAAATGTGGACCTTGGAGGCCTGCAAAATAACAGCAGTAGCACATGAAATCCACCAACAAACATAAAGTGAATCATAATGAGGTGTATGACTTGCAAGCCAAAGTAAAGTCTAAAGACGAATATGACCGTTAGGAAACCTGTGCTTAAGAGATAAGTCTTGGTTGACTTAATTTGTGCAAAGTATGTAAATGTGCATGTATCCATAAATCATCATACTATTCATCTATAAATGGTTGCTGAAAATTATAACACAACCCTTGGGCTCTTTTTACATAAAAACTGAGTTTTCTAAGATCAATTTGAACAGAGCTGACTGACCAAAAAGCGGCAACCCTTGAGCTGAGCGTCTCTTCCCAGCAGTATCTCTCTTTGTATGAGTCATTCTTCTACAGTATATTTCTGGCTTTAGAGTATCTCACTTGTGGCTGGCTGCCTAATTATTCTGTCACTCTACTGGCAGAACAAAGGCGGTGGATCTGAAGCTATGTTATTTGGAAGAACTTTTCTTAAATAAACCGTGCACCACAGCCAATCCTGACTGTAAATAATATCAGAAAACAAACAACCAGTTAAAAAAGTAGGTTCTGTTTTTTTGGTAAAGTCAAAGCAAAAAAAGGATGAAACAATTAAACAATTAATTGGTGCAACTCATTTATAATCTCCTAATTATTATTGTAGCGGGGTCTTTAAATTTAGTTGGGGTACACCTGGGGGTAGTGTGACCCAGGTGTATAATTAGGAAAGGTTCTGGACCCCTTTTTGGTAATTCGTGGAGGATTGAGTGGTGTATTACTCACCTTGGCCTGTGGGTGGCGGTGTACCCGCAGGCTCAAGGTAGAATCACTGCCACAGTGCTACCCTTTTTGTCCCTTTCCGGAGATGGTACGGCTGGGGCGGGGAACCCGCCGTGGTGTTAATGGAAGGAGATAAAAGGGGGAGACGCCCTCGCCACGAGGTTCGTTCGTTCTTTCTCGGAGGAGTTCTCTTCACGCACCCAGGCACCTTAGGCCTGGGTGCGGGCGGTTCAAGGTTCCGGCCCAGGCGCCCTAGGCCTGACCGGAATGAAGTTGGGGTCCATCCCAGGCACCTTCAGCCTGGGGTGAGGTACTATATCGTAGGCCTGGGGCCCAGTAACTTTGACTGGGTCCCGCAAGGGCAAAGTGATTTCAGGGTGCCGCCTTGCGAGGGGACCCGCATCTGAGGTGAGGAGGCTGGGGAGGTTACCCGTCCGGAGACCCGGAGCAGCATCAACCCGGTGACGGATGGGCCTCCGGTAACTCTCTTAGAGGGACATCTTCCCCTGATAGGGGCCGCAGCGCAGCAAAGGTACTCCCATCTATGTTCTATGGAGTCGCTGGTAGAGACTCACAAGTTCTATGTTCTATGCCATTCAAAGCTGCTACAACTCCTGGTCAAAGCACAGGGGTTTAGACTGAAATCAGGATAGTGCCTCGGCCTGCTCATCCCATCGTATCAAGTTATAATAATGTTCCAACCAGTTGGCTATTAAGACATTGTTTATTGTGGAGCGTACAATAAAGCAAGAGTTGGACTGTGATCGGTGTATGGACTCTGGTTAATGGGAGCAAGGGAGATTCCAGCATAGCAGGACTGAGTTTTAAGACTAATGCACATTGGCCCGAGGAAGATACTGATACTGGCCTTCACCTCACCCACAGCCATGGGGAGGACATGGGCCGTAGCGCATCTCACCCTGTCATGTGACATACCCCTAGCGAAATGAGATGGGGTGAGGCCGCTACATTATTATTATTATTATACAGGATGTATATAGCACCAACAGTTTGAGAAGCGCTTGAAATATATATTTTTTTTTTCTATAAAGTATACCAGACAGCAAAAAAACTAATAGGGCAAGTAAATCTGTAAAATGCTGGCACCTCTTCCTGGACTTACTTAGAGGCCTACAAGAGTGGTGAAAGACTCCCAAAACCCATTATTTGGTGAAGAGCCGAACACCCCCCTGTTCTGTTCGCACCAGAACCTGTGAACGGACCGAAAGTTTGCGCAAACTTTAGAACCCTATTAAAGTCAATGAGACTCGAACGTTCAAAATCAAAAGTGCTAATTATGAAGGCTAATATGTAAGTTATTGTCCTAAAAAGGGTTTGGGGACCCGGGTCCTGCCCCAGGGTACATGTATCATTGCAAAAAAAAGTTTTAAAAACTGCTGTTTTTTCAGGAGCAGTGATTTTAATGATGCATAAAGTGAAAAAAAAAAAAGTGAAATATTCCTTTAAATACTGTATCGTACCTGGGGGGTGTCTATAGTATGCCTGTGAAGTGGCACGTGTTTCCCGTGTTTAGAACTGTCCCTGCACAAAATGACATTTCTAAAGGAAAAAAAGTAATTTAAAACTGCTTGCGGCTTTAATGTAATGTCTGGTCCCGGCAATATGGATGAAAATCATTGAGAAAAATGGCATGGTTATCCCAGCCCATTACCAGCCCCTTTGGGTATTGTATGGATATTAAGGGGAATCCCGCACCCAAATTAAAAAAAGGAAAGGCGTGGGGCCCCCAGGCCCTATATACTCTGAACAGCAGTATACAGGCAGTGCAAACAAGACAGGGACTGTAGGTTTGTTGTTACGTAGAATCTGTTTGTAATTTTGAACTCCCTGCCTGTGGTATTAGTATGAGAATGCCAGCAATTGTATTGAGGTAAGCTTTAGGTGCACACTGTGCAAAGGACACTAAAGCAAAATACTGCAAAAATACTGCAGCTCCCTGCCTGTATTTGCATCAGAACACCAGCAATTGCATTGAGGTAAGCTTTTGGTGCACACTGTGCAAAGGACACTAAAGCAACATACTGCAAAAATACTGCAGCTCCCTGCCTGTATTTGTATCAGAATACCAGCAATTGTATTGAGGTAAGCTTTTGGTGCACACTGTGCAAAGGACACTAAAGCAAAATACTGCAGCTCCCTGCCTGTATTTGTATCAGAACACCAGCAATTGTATTGAGGTAAGCTTTTGGTACACACTGTGCAAAGGACACTAAAGCAAAATACTGCAGCTCCCTGCCTGTATTTGTATCAGAACACCAGCAATTGTATTGAGGTAAGCTTTTGGTGCACACTGTGCAAAGGACACTAAAGCAAAATACTGCAGCTCCCTGCCTGTATTTGTATCAGAACACCAGCAATTGTATTGAGGTAAGCTTTTGGTGCACACTGTGCAAAGGACACTAAAGCAAAATACTGCTGCTCCCTGCCTGTATTTGTATCAGAACACCAGCAATTGTATTGAGGTAAGCTTTTGGTGCACACTGTGCAAAGGACACTAAAGCAAAATACTGCAGCTCCCTGCCTGTATTTGTATCAGAACACCGGCAATTGTATTCAGGTAAGCTTTTGGTGCGCACTGTGCAAAGGACACTAAAGCAAAATACTGCAGCTTCCTGCCTGTATTTGTATCAGAACACCAGCAATTGTATTCAGGGAAGCTTTTGGTGCACACTGTGCAAAGGACACAGTACACTAAGTGAAACACTGCAGCTAGCACAATCACCTGCCTGCCTGTCAGTATAGAGAATAACAGAAAACGGATCTAGCTAAACTCAATACAGTGTGTAAATATATATACAACACCTAGGATGCATATATATCCTCTACACACTGTAACTGAAGCTATCTGACTCGCCTGCCTGCTCTATCTAACTCAAATCAAATTACACTGTCTCTCTCTCTTTCCTTTAACCAACACCAACACACTACACAAGGCTGCCAAGCCGGCGGCCTTATATAGTATGGGGCGTGTACCTACTCCTCTGAGCCATGATTGGCCAAAGCCCCCCTGGCTTTGGCCAATTACGGCTCTCTGTACCTACAGCGCTGTGATTGGCCAAGCATGCGGGTCATAGTGCATGCTTGGCCAATCATCAGCCAGCAATGTACTGCGATGCCGCAGTGAATTATGGGCCGTGCCGCGCCACTCTAATTTGGCGCGAACGGACCATAATGTTCGAAATTTGACGAACGGTTTGAACAGCTGATGTTCGAGTCGAACATGGGTTTGACTCGAACTCGAAGCTCATCCCTACCCATGATAGTATAAACTGCATGCTTCAATGCTTTTTTGTCCTTTCCTTTGCTTTATCATAGTCTTCTTCACTAGTATCTCATCCTTTTCCAACAGCCCTATGTGCCGCTGTCCAGGTTGACCCTTGGCTTAGTACTTTGTTGTATATACAGTCTTCTATCTTGACAATCTTAAATTGTGTCATCCAATTTGTCTTGTAAGCAGATGACACACTTATATTTACTTATACAACCTATCTCTGTCTGTTCTAAAATATTTTATTTTTAAACTGGCAACCACATCTTCACAGATGTCTAGAAATTACCTAATATTTTATTTATTTTTTAACAAGAGAAAAAATTACCTAATATTAAACCTGGATGAATCAAAACTAATTATCTTCTCTTCTTTGCCTACCCGAGTGTTTCCAAAAAAGGCCTGCATGATAATATGATCAAGGGGGTGTTTTTAACAGTTATTCCACAATGTGTTTTGTGGGTTTAAAAGGACCCACTTCTTAAAGCGGAGGTCCACACAAAAATGGAACCTCTGCTGTCCGAATTCCTCCCCCCCTCCAGTGTCACATTTGGCACCTTTCAGGGGAGAGGGGGGAGCAGATACCTGTCTAAGACAGGTATTTGCACCCACTTCCAGGCATAGACCCCTGCATTATCTGTGGGGGTCTATGCCATGTCCGGCGCCCCCCCACTCTCTTCTGGGAGACACACGGGTCCAAGAAGACAGCAGGGGCCAGTGGCATTGCGCAGCGCGAGTCACGCATGCGCAGTAGGGAACCAGGAAGTGAAGCCGCAAGGTGCATGAGGGGCCCCATGATAATCTTGCATTACATCATACCTGCCAACTGCCCCGGCTTTGCTGGGATAGTCATGTGTTGGGTGAGGGAACAACTGTAAAAACAATTACAGTCCCCTACCAAGGCATTTGGTTCCATTATTCAATAGAGCCAGGTTATCTTTAAAAAGGTTGGTTTATTCTTCCAAAGACAAGTAAAAGACAATGCTTACATAATGACAGCTGGTAACACATGGTAAGGTGGTTGGCTTCAAAAGTAGGAATGAGGAATCACATGGTATGATGGTATATCTTCGAGCAGGGTCGCCTGACCTTCCAATATCTTCCTTCAGGCCCCATCGCCCGACATTCCTTTCCTCATGTTCAAAACCCTTGGGTAGATATACTGTTTAACTAATGTTATGTCAGCATTATTTACATTTAGCATCGCTCCAAGGAAGGTATCATTAACTGTCTTACAGAAGTAACACCCACTTGTGTATATTTAGTAACATAACTCCACCCATTATCCTGACATAGTTCCTTAGAATAGATATTACATACACAGCAAATGTCCTTTTGTCTGTCCTCAGCAACCTTCAAATTTAACATGTTTCAATAAAGAGTACAGAAACTTTTATCACTTAAAATAGTAATAAATTCAATATCTAACAATTCCCCCTCAATGCACTATTATTAAAAAACAAAATAAGTGCATTCATCTTAAATAATAAATGTTTCTGATCCTCTTTTTTCCAATACATACAATACAATAAACATTCATACAATTTAGTGTTTCAGATATTGTACATAAGCTTTTTCCAAAACTCTGAGATATTCCTGTGAAATATTTAACCATTTCATTCCATCAAGAAACTATAAATTATTATATTATTTATTAATTTTAATTTATTCTCCATCTAAACTATGTAATATTAAAAATTTTCTTCCTTTACCTTCATAGATTTTTCTTCTTATAACTTTAACCATATCACATAGCTATTTTAACATAAAGGAGAAATTAATATCTTTGATATATTAAATTATATTGTTTTGTAATATAAATTATTAATTAATTAATAAATAAAATTTCTTCCAGTCTTTGAAATTTCAATAACCAAATAATTTCTTCAATATAAGTTTTTATACATTATCCTTGACACTGAACAATTATAAACATAATACGTAATCTACTCGTCTGTTGATACACAAAAACATAACTTTTCCCATTATTTGATTGTCATATTTCTATATATTCTATTTATCTTTCTCTTTATTTTTCTATTTATCTTTCTATTTATTTTTCTATTTATCTATTTATCTATCCATGACCAACAAGCAACTCTTTCCATTTTCCTTTTTTTCAACGTTTCATATTATTTAATTCAACAGTAACTCTGTTTAGACACATTAAAATCCTTTTCTTCCACACAAGCCTGTATGTACTCTAACTATATTAATACTTCAAATGTACACTTTATTGTACATTCTTGTAATAACAAACTATCCATCCAACTTTCCCAAGCTATGTGTTCTATAAAAATGAATAAAAAATAATAATTGTATGTGAAATAATTCTGTGTGTATTAATATGTATTCCTATAAAAGATTTAAAAACCAAAAAATATCAACTATATGTAAACTAAGCTAGTATCATTACTATTAGTTATTACTGTGATATCAATCTTTCAATGACAACATAGAGTCAACAATTTTTTCTGTATTTCAAAACATTCCTATATTAAAATTACATCTTAACTCCCCCTCACATAATGATCGACCGATCAATATGTCGCTTTTTGATGCAAGACCATATGAATGAACCATTGAAGTTCATCCAAAAATGATAGTCCTTGATAACATATTAAATACATAATTTTGAAAAAACAAGAAAAAATTAACAAATTTAGCTGTGCTTGTGTCATGGTCATGTAAAAATCCATAGAATAGAAAAATTTCATTAATCAATATTTACTATTTTAGACTCATAATCCTTTCTGTGTTTACCCATTTTATTCTTATTTGTACGCATTATTTTTTTATTTTTACCCATTATTTTTTTATTTTTACAAATTATTTTGATACAAAAATAATTTTAATCCCTATTACCTTAAACATAATAAAATAATCTTCCCAATTGATATCTCAGTTTGCAACTCTATTGGCATCCCTGGTATCTTCAGATCTATAATTCTTAATCATAACTTTAGCTACTGGAATAAATTATGAAGCATACTCATAAGAAGTAGAAATCTTATTTCAAAACATCATTTCTATTTAAATTTAGCAAAGGCCTAGCCATGTTTTGTGAACAAACTTCTTAAATTCCTATACCTGTATTTTTTTCCTATACAACAGATTGTAAATAACTTAGTATGCTAATTTCAAAAGACATAGAAGAACAGACATTCTTCATCCTGTCATTAACTCCTTATGTTCAGAAAATACTAAAGTTTTTAAACTAAAAATATAACAGGTAAATAAGTCACCTAATCTTTACCTTTTCTTGAATCATCTTACCCTATTTAGACTTTGTAATACTATTCATACGTTCTACAATACCTGAGCATTAAAGATGATAAGAAACATAAAAACTTTATTAAATAATTAAAATTGCATACTTGTCCTTCACTACCTGTCTTATAAAATAAAAAAATCATTATCTGATTCCATGGTTTGAAATCCAACCCCAATGGAATATGACATCAGTTCACAACAATTTAGCTTTTGTTAAAAATATTTATTTATTCCTAGAATTACCTCAATTATTTTATCAAAAGAAATATTAACTAAAGGAAAAAACATCCTTGTATCCTCCTTTAGCAAGTGAAAAAATAATATAATCAATCTTCATAGATTGACACATCTCTCAATACTTTGTAGTATCAGGTTACTCTTTCCTTTTGAATTGTTCTATAAACAAATAAAACAATATTCAGAAGTTTGATGACAAAGTGTTCTAAATTGAGTAGTTCAGAATTTCTTTCATTAGCTTAAACAAAAATCAATTAATCAATTTGTCAGTCAGTCAAGTACCTGGATATGCAAAAAGAAATATTTTCATTTAAAAATAACTCTGTCCATTATTGTTGGAATCAATTATTTTTACAATGAATTTTATCTCCATTATCAGTCTGTACTGATTCTAACTAAGACAAAATTTCATCGTCCCCCTCTTTATCCTGTGACTAAATAAATTTTGTAAAAGTAATAATCTTACCAGATTATTGTATTTTTATTTTACTAAAACTTCACTTATAACTGCTTTAATTTTGCAAAAGAACATTAATTTAGTCTGGGCTTTCCTAAAAATTATATTTCTGAAATAAACTTGATCATGTTGAAGTACATTTTTTAGAACCAATCATGTTTCTCATACAGTATGATTGAATGAACCACACGTGTTCCGTCACTCTGACTGCTAAACAAAAACACATGGCAGTCTCAATCATCTTTCAGTGCAGACAAATATACAGAAAGTTCCATTGTGCCAATATATGGCACCTTTCTATAGAAGCACAAGAGATTCCTTCCCAATAAATGTTCACTAAAGCTGATAAAATAACTTTGCTCATACTTCAACTGTGGCTTTGTCACACTGCATTATTTTAAGTCTCAATGTATTTATATCTCACTTCAACTGACCTTTCTGTTTAACACCCAGTTGTCCATAAACAACGGTTAATCAGAGCTGTCTGTATTAACACCTCCTGTTTGTCTTGAAATAACACCTTAAACAAATGGTGCAAAACCCACGTTTTTTTCAAAACAATTACTTTGGTAAGTAATAATACATTTTTCTCATCTATGAACCCTCTTCCAGTTTCTGGAAGTTTTAACACAAATATGTGTATTGATCATAGAAGTGAAAAACTGTCATGACGATGGCATGTCTAACTAGGCAGTGTAACTCGATCTGCATTTCTCTGACAGTACATTCCTTTTACATGTCACACTTTTCAGAGAAAGATCTGTTACATGTCGGTCTTAGCTACCATGAATTGCATCTCCCCTTCACAGTACAATCCGGTAACAATTTAATTTTATCGTTTTTATCATTTTTAACCTTTTTTACCATTTTTTTAAACATATTTGGTTTGTACATCTGCTAAAAATCATGTACACTAGGTTATATGATGTTTCTGATTATAGTAATGACAAAAAATTGTTTAGAGGACAATCTCGTGAAACTCACAGATTGGTTCCTGCCCATGAACTGTGATTGGCCATTTCCCCGAGAAAAATTCCTCCCCCAAACAAAGTCTTTACTTTTATCAGAAATACTCAATTACAAAAACTTTTAACAATAGTTTTTTTACAATTTTTGATAGTTTTTTAGATTGAACAAAACTTTCATATTTAATATTTTTCCTGGGTAGCCTTAAGTAAATTAGAACAATCTACTTCTTTTCTTTTTAATAACCAAATCCTAGTTTGGAATATTTTGTAAAAATTGCTCAATCCTTAACTTATTATTTCCTGCAACAAAAACTGTAGTATTTTTGTTAAACATTAAATACCATGTTTTCCATTATCTTAATCAATAGTTTTTCTTAAAACTTAATTCTGCCCCTTGCTTGTGCTTTGAATGACCACATTTTGTAATAACACATTTTCTGTTGTTTAGGGCTTAAATATTCATAAACATTTTCATGCAGCATTAAACTTAGTTTTCTTATTAAAGAACTTCTTTACACTTTGGTATTAATTAATTAATTACTCTACTACTGCTACATGCCTGTATTCCATATATATGGAATGTATTAATTCCCGATAGTACAGGGACATACTTCTGAGCTTTGAGATGTTAACCATCCCATGTTATCCACTCACTTAAGTAAACAAACATATTTACCCCTTTTTTAGAATGATTGTCCTGTGTACACTTAAAAAAACAAGAGATGAATAATGTCCTTTAGCTTTGCCTGTTGTTTGTTTCTTTTCATTTGTTTTGTCTTTGTTCGTTGCTTTTATTCGTTGCTCTTTCTTGGAAGAATTTGTCCTCATCTTTTTCTTTGAAGAATAGTTTTCTTGTAGCTTTTGCCTTGTTCCTTGACTCGTGTAAATGTAATGTTTCTGTAGGCTGTAAATAGGCCTAAGTAAACACAATGTAAAGATGCGTGTGTATTGAAAATGTCTTTCTCCTTCTGTGTTTGCTGAAGGAATGAGATGTGTAAGTGTTTAGCCTTCATCCTTGGACCGTCCAAAACATCAAAATCCGACTTTTCATATTAGCTCACCCAAAGAGTACATCTGCCTGTTGTATCTACAATGGTGGCCTTTTTTTAACGTGAAGTCTTAGTTCCCATTTCAACACTTCTTCTGTGAGACTTTTCCTCACCTTTTGTAGGAACTGAACTCCCTCGGCAGAAATCTTCACGTACGTAAACGTTTACGCTTTTCATCACAACCTGAAAGTCCTCTCTGGATTTCCTACAATATCTTGAAACATTCTGTCCAAAAGGCCTTGTCAATCAACCTTGTAAGCTGAGTCTTTGTTTTTTTATTTCTTCTTTTCTTCTGCTTGCAAGTTTACAAGCGATCTGTGGGTGAGAAAACAGACAGAAAAAAACTCACAGTTGTTTGTGTTTTGGAGTCAAGATCAATAATTGGCTTTATTCCACGGCTGCAATTCTTCTTGCCTTTAGCTGGCTCAGTTTCTCATACCTTCTGTCCACGTGTGATGGAACACAAATGACTTTTTCTCTCTAAGTTCTTTGGTTGTTTTTTTCCCAAGACTTGACAATGTTTTCGTCTTATCTCTTCATCTGACTCCCTCCTGTTGTCAAGTAGTGAGGAAAAAGAACAGCTGGAGGCTCGCCATAATGTTAGATGGGGGACACTTGTAAAAACAATTAATGTCCCCTTCCATCAAGGCGTTTGGTTCCATTATTCAATAGAGCCAGGTTATCTTTAAAAAGGTTGGTTTATTCTTCCAAAGACAAGTAAAAGACAATGCTTACATAATGACAGCTGGTAACACATGGTAAGGTGGTTGGCTTCAAAAGTAGGAATGAGGAATCACATGGTATGATGGTATATCTTCGAGCAGGGTCGCCTGACCTTCCAATATCTTCCTTCAGGCCCCATCGCCCGACATTCCTTTCCTCATGTTCAAAACCCTTGGGTAGATATACTGTTTAACTAATGTTATGTCAGCATTATTTACATTTAGCATCGCTCCAAGGAAGGTATCATTAACTGTCTTACAGAAGTAACACCCACTTGTGTATATTTAGTAACATAACTCCACCCATTATCCTGACATAGTTCCTTAGAATAGATATTACATACACAGCAAATGTCCTTTTGTCTGTCCTCAGCAACCTTCAAATTTAACATGTTTCAATAAAGAGTACAGAAACTTTTATCACTTAAAATAGTAATAAATTCAATATCTAACATCATGCTTTTTACTAAGCTGTTCCAGGATGTCAGTGTCCCAGAACCTGCACTGTGCCCTCCTGACCTGTGTCTTTCTGCCTCCCCTTGTACTGTGCACTTTGTGTTGATTAGCCTTTAGATTATAGCATGTTTTCTAATTGTTTAAAGCTTATATTTATTAGTACTTTCAATAAAATATGTTTAATTCTATCAACTATTTACACTTTAATTCTTCAGAGTAGATACATAAATTGGGGCAGGCTGGTAGGGGCTCCATTTTATTACTTTGCCCAGGGGCTCATGATGCTATTAAGATGGCCCTGCATGCAGTACATACATGATCATATATTGCATCATGCAATCTTATGGTATTATGTCCCAAGTACATTAATATACACATATTCTAGACTTTATGTGCAATTGAATGTACTAGGGTCATACACATAGTATGGTCCACTTCATGCAGATGCACCAGTTATCCATTCATGACCATTTTTTTTTTTTTTCGAGACAGAGAGAGGTACACAGAGGACACAAATACTAACTTAAGGGGGGAAAATGGAAGGGAAGGGTAAAATGGGGAAAGGCACTAGGCACTCAAAACCTGGGAGGGGGGGGGGGAGAAGAGAGATAAAGGTGAAGGAAAAGGGGAGGAATAAGGAGAATTATAACATAGAGGCTATGTAAGTTAAATAAGGGAAAATAAAGAGAGAGGAGAAGAATAAATGAGGCTACAGGATTGACCCATATTGTGTGTATATATTGTTGTAAGTGTATGTATTGTTAATTTTTTTTGTTTTTGTTTGCTTGTTTGTTTTTTGTAATGTAATGTGTTAATTGGTAATGATATGGAAGATATGTGAATGTATGTACAGAAAAATTCTTGAATAAATACAGATTTGAAAACATTCATGACCAATATGATGTCTCCGAAAAACCTACTTATATCTATCCGAGCATGCAGTGTCTTTATTGATACTTAATTTAAGTAGATAGTGAGCACCAAACTGCAAAACCAAAATGAAGAAACCAAAGATGGATAGTTAGGAAAAGCAAGTGTACAGAATATAGAAGCAAGTATATAAAACTAAAGTGGTTGTAAACCCACTTTTTCAACTTGCACCTACAGGTAAGCCTAGATTAAGGCTTGCAGTCAAGTAACAACCTGTGGTGGGGTAAAGACTTCGTAGCTTGAAAGCTGTATACCTTAACAAAATTATCAAAAAAATCAAAAAAATCTAAAATGTGAAAAAGATATAAATAATATATATGCACAACATCCGTGCCGTAAAGGATTAAATCAGGTGAATCTATATGCAAAGCAAGCTAAATAGACCACATCCAATATAAGAAGATGTCCAGGGTAACAGTCTATCCCTCAGTCTGTAGGACTATAATGGTGGCCCTTGCAGACAGTTTATATTATCAGACAGATGGTAAACTTGATGGTGTGTGGGTCAGTTTTCCTTCAAATCAGTGGCAAGATATGCAATCAGATGTCTGATGGATGCAGACAGTGCAGCCCCCACATGTATCCCCACTTACCGGATACCTTCACCCCTGCAGGGGTAATTAGCATGGATAGATGTCCTCACGTCCACTTCCAGGGGCGTCCACTTGTAATGGGTGTCTGCGGTGCTTCACTGCTGCTTGTCCATAAGTTCCTAGTACTTGTAGGAGGAAGCTTCCATTTACCTCAATAATAGAGAGAAAGACGCTTCCATAGTGCAGTAAAAAACGATGGATTTATTAAGAACATAAAAAACGTCAGTATCCAAAGAGATAAATAAAAATTAAAATACAAATAAAATTAAAATAAACACAGTCCCTTTATCGCGGTGCGATTAGTGTAGGCTGGTAAGGCAGCGTGCGCTCCAGCTGCGTTCCAACTACACTTCCGGATTAGACAAGCGTGGTGTGCGTAATGCGTAGCTCCTGCTTACGCGTTTCGTCATTGGACTTTGTCTAGACTACACTAATCGCACCGCGATAAAGGGACTGTGTTTATTTTAATTTTATTTTTAATTTTATTTATCTCTTTGGATACTGCCGTTTTTTATGTTCTTAATAAATCCATCGTTTTTTACTGCACTATGGAAGCGTCTTTCTCTCTATTATTGAGGTAATTGGAAGCTTCCTCCTACAAGTACTAGGAACTTATGGACAAGCAGCAGTGAAGCACTGCAGACACCCATTACAAGTGGACGCCCCTGGAAGTGGACGTGAAGACATCTATCCATGCTAATTACCCCTGCAGGGGTGAAGGTATCCGGTAAGTGGGGATACATGTGGGGGCTGCACTGTCTGCATCCATCGGACATCTGATTGCATATCTTGCCACTGATTTAAAGGAAAACTGACCCACACACCATCAAGTTTACCATCTGTCTGATAATATAAACTGTCTGCAAGGGCCACCATTATAGTCCTACAGACTGAGGGATAGACTGTTACCCTGGACATCTTCTTATATTGGATGTGGTCTATTTAGCTTGCTTTGCATATAGATTCACCTGATTTAATCCTTTACGGCACGGATGTTGTGCATATATATTATTTATATCTTTTTCACATTTTAGATTTTTTAGATTTTTTTGATAATTTTGTTAAGGTATACAGCTTTCAAGCTATGAAGTCTTTACCCCACCACAGGTTGTTACTTGACTGCAAGCTATCATTGGGGATTAGCTGCATAGTAAGTTTTTACAACACACGGGGTGTCACGACCACCTATGATGTCACAATTCTGCATGATTATATATATTTTTCACATACTGGTTTAGGAAAAACCAGTGAGCAGCGCCACACCCCACTTATTATTTTTTTCGCACTATTTTTCGGACTCTCATAGAGGGCCCAAATAGGGGGGCTGCAGCTCTCTTCATTCTGTATATAGAACACACCACACTCTCCTAAGCGCAGGTATACTACTTACATTTATTCTAGATTAAGGCTTACCTGTAGGTGCAAGAAATATCTCCTAAACCTACACGGTTTAGGAGATATTTACTAAAAAGACAGGCGCCGCTGTCTACAGCGCATGCGCGCCGTAGACAACGGCGCATTCATGGGGTTAATCCCATTCACAAAATCGGCTACTTCCCAGCAATCGCTGGGCGTAGCCGAATGAAAAGGCTCTCGCGCGCATGCGCAGAGTGACGTCTCCGCCGCTCCGGCCAATCACAGCGCCGGAGCGGCGCTGTGATTGGCTGGTGCGGCGATACCCGGAAGTAACATTCCGGCTATCGCCGCAGTGATGTCTGCGGCTGGACAGAGGGACGTGGACTGCCTCGGGGGCCCCGATCTAAGGTAAGTGGTACATAATGAGCTATTATGCTAGTCATAATAGCTCATTATGCCTTTCTCTTACAGGTTGGCCAAAAAGAAAATAAAAAGTTAGTGGGTTTACAACCACTTTAAGTACTGAAAACAAGAGCAATTGATATATAACACAACTGAAGTTGAAGATACAAACTATATACAGTATCTATACAAATAAAACAATACCAGCAATAAACAGGTATAACAAAAAGAGAATAATACCCCTTCCTCAAGAGTAGAAACCTCAGGAGAAATTAGAGAAAAAGGGGGAATAAACACACAAGCTGGGAGAGCATATGATACAGTAGAAAAGGGGGTTGGCTGGGGCTTGGGTTGGTGGAAATTAATGACTTAGTGAGGAATTTTTACAGTAATGAGGGAAATGGGTAGGCAATTTTGAGGATTTTGACTGTGAGGAACACTTCAAGATTGTTAAAGGTATGGATAAATCTAATTGTACAAGGAAGAGAATGCTAGTCAACAGGGGATTAAAATAAATCTTGCAACCAAGAGTGGGGTGAGGATATGAGTGAGAAGGATGTAGTTATTTAAAAGGTCAGAAATATAGGTGGCGTATAAGTTCTGAAGAGATGTAAAGGCAGAGAATTATTCTAATTTGAAAAGTATATCCAGTCTAAAGACCCTTGTAAATTAGCTTACAAGACTCCCATGGGATAGACATTCATCTGAGACACAGTTAAAGAGAAGTGATTGCTCCAGGACCAATTGAGGGTAGTCCAAAGCAGATGTGCACCAGGTAATTGGTTACGACATAATAACACCTGTCTCTCATATTGTTGAAAGAAACTAAGCCGATTCAGCAAATAATGAAGGGACAGTCACAGGAAAAACAGCAGGTTTTTTGAACTGGTACACCAGAGATTATGGTTATCTAAGACATCAATTAGACAGAATTTGCAATCTCTCTAACAAACAGAAAGTCTTCCAAAATAAAAATATAAATCAACTGCTATGAAAGATTTGGCACAGTACACACACACACATACAGTCAGGTCCATAAATTTTGGGACATCGACACAATTCTAATCTTTTTGGCTCTATACACCACCACAATGGATTTGAAATGAAACGAACAAGATGTGCTTTAACTGCAGACTTTCAGCTTTAATTTGAGGGTATTTACATCCAAATCAGGTGAACGGTGTAGGAATTACAACAGTTTGTATATGTGCCTCCTACTTTTTAAGGAACCAAAAGTAATGGGACAATTGGCTGCTCAGCTGTTCCATGGCCAGGTGTGTGTTATTCTCTCATTATTCCATTTACAAGGAGCAGATAAAAGGTCCAGAGTTCATTTCAAGTGTGCTATTTGCATTTGGAATTTGTTGCTGTCAACTCTCAATATGAGATCCAAAGAGCTGTCACTATTAGTGAAGCAAGCCATCATTAGGCTGAAAAAACAAAACAAACCCATCAGAGAGATAGCAAAAACATTAGGTGTGGCCAAATCAACTGTTTGGAACATCCTTAAAAAGAAAGAACTCACCGGTGAGCACAGCAACACCAAAAGACCCGGAAGACCACGGAAAACAACTGTGCTGGATGACCGAAGAATTCTTTCCCTGGTGAAGAAAACACCCTTCACAACAGTTGGCCAGATCAAGAACACTCTCCAGGAGGTAGGTGTATGTGTGTCAAAGTCAACAATCAAGAGAAGACTTCACCAGAGTGAATACAGAGGGTTCACCACAAGATGTAAACCATTGGTGAGCCTCAAAAACAGGAAGGCCAGATTAGAGTTTGCCAAACAACATCTAAAAAAGCCTTCACAGTTCTGGAACATCCTATGGACAGATGAGACCAAGATCAACTTGTACCAGAGTGATGGGAAGAGAAGAGTATGAAGAAGGAAAGGAACTTCTCCTCCAAAGCATACCACCTCATCAGTGAAGCATGGTGGTGGTAGTGTCATGGCGTGGGCATGTATGGCTGCCAATGGAACTGGTTCTCTTGTATTTATTGATGATGTGACTGCTGACAAAAGCAGCAGGATGAATTCTAAAGTGTTTCGGGTAGGGTTGTCCCGATACCACTTTTTTAAGACCGAGTACAAGTACCGATACTTTTTTTCAAGTACTCGCCGATACCGATTACCGATACTTTTTTTCAATGTCATGTGACAGTTTGAAAGATGGGGACTGATAGGTGGCACTTATGGGCACGGATCGATGGCACTTATGGGCACGGATCGATGGCACTTATGGGCACTGATAGGTGGCACTTGTGGGCAGTGATAGGTGGCACTGATAGGTGGCACTTGGGGGCACTGATAGGTGGCATTTATGGGCACTGATAGATGGCACTTGTGGGCAGTGATAGGTGGCACTTGTGGGCAGTGATAGGTGGCACTGATAGGTGGCACTTGGGGGCACTGATAGGTGGCATTTATGGGCACTGATAGGTGGCACTTGGGGGCACTGATAGGTGGCACTTGTGGGCAGTGATAGGTGGCACTTGTGGGCAGTGATAGGTGGCACTGATTGCACAGAAAGGTGGCACTGATTGCACAGAAAGGTGGCACTGATTGCACAGAAAGGTGGCACTTGTGGGCACTTATGGGCACTGATAGGTGGCACTTATGGGCACTGATAGGTGGCACTTGTGGGCAGTGATAGGTGGCACTTGTGGGCAGTGATAGGTGGCACTTATTGCACAGAAAGGTGGCACTGATTGCACAGAAAGGTGGCACTTGTGGGCACAGAAAGGTGGCACTTGTGGGCACTGATAGGTGGCACTTGTGGGCACTGATAGGTGGCACTTGTGGGCACTGATAGGTGGCACTGATTGCACTATCAGTGCAATCAGTGCCATCTATCAGTGCCCACAAGTGCCACCTATCAGTGCCCATAAGTGCCACCTATCAGTGCAACCAGTGCCATCTATCAGTGCCCACAAGTGCCACCTATCAGTGCCCATAAGTGCCACCTATCAGTGCAATCAGTGGCATCTACCAGTGCCACCTGATAGGTGGCACTGGTAGATGGCACTGATTCCACTGATAGGTAGCACTTGTGGGTACTGATAGGTGGCTGGCACTGAAATGCTGCGGGGGGTGAGGGGAAATGACACAGGATTTAAGAAAAAAAAAACTGCTGCAACGCCCATCTTGGTACACCCTGCACTCGGCTGCAGTAAGCAACAGCAGACATCTTGTTACACCCAGCCCATATAGCTCGGGCTGGGTGTAACAAGATGTCTGCTGCTGCTTACTGCAGCCGAGTGCAGAGTGTACCAAGATGGGCGTGGGGACGTTCAGCCGCTGACGGCGACCGAATGTGACAGCACCGGTCACCGATCCTGATGCGGCTGCGCCCTGAACCCCTGCCAGCTTACCAGGTTCAACTGCAGGTGAGGGACTCGCTCTCCGCCCGCGGACTCCGTCCACCGACTGTGCCCGCCCTCTTCAGCCAGACTCCGCCCGCACTTTCCTCTCCCCGCCCTCCCCAGCCACTGACTCCTCCCGCCCTCTCCGGCCAGACTCCGCCCGCACTCCCCCGCCCTCTCTCCTGCCCTCCCTAGCCACTGACTCCTCCCGCCCTCTCCGGCCACAAAAAAAAAAAAAGGATCGGGTGAAGTATCGGGAGCATTTGCGCGAGTACAAGTACTCGCGCAAATGCTTGGTATCGGTCCCGATACCGATACTAGTATCGGTATCGGGACAACCCTAGTTTCGGGCAATATTATCTGCTCATATTCAGCCAAATGCTTCAGAACTCATTGGACGGCGCTTCACAGTGCAGATGGACAATGACCCGAAGCATACTGCAAAAGCAACCAAAGAGTTTTTTAAGGGAAAGAAGTGGAATGTTATGCAATGGCCAAGTCAATCAACTGACCTGAATCCGATTAAGCATGCTTTTCACTTGCTGAAGACAAAACTGAAGGGAAAATGCCCCAAGAACAAGCAGGAACTGAAGACAGTTGCAGTAGTGGCCTGGCAGAGCAACACCAGGGATGAAACCCAGCGTCTGGTGATGTCTATGCGTTCCAGACTTCAGGCTGTAATTGACTGCAAAGGATTTGCAACCAAGTATTAAAAAGTGAAAGTTTGATTTATGATTGTTAATCTGTCCCATTACTTTTGGTCCCTTAAAAAGTGGGAGGCACATATACAAACTGTTGTAATTCCTACACCGTTCACCTGATTTGGATGTAAATACCCTCAAATTAAAGCTGAAAGTCTGCAGTTAAAGCACATCTTGTTCGTTTCATTTCAAATCCATTGTGGTGGTGTATAGAGCCCAAAAAATTATAATTGTGTCGATGTCCCAATATTTATGGACCTGACTGTATACTGTATATATACAGGTATGCACAAAATGTAAAGGGTTTGTCCTCCTAAAATTGATTACTCAGTTATGAATATGTCCACCTAAAAATAAAAAACAAAATAAAGAAAGAAAATAAATAAGAAACAAAATACCGTAAATAAGCTCTTGGTCATTTCAGCTTTTGGTCCCATCTTCCCTTTCTTTATTTTTATACATATAAGACAAGACTAAAGCAAAATTACCTTTCTTGTTTAACACTTTCCTCTGTGTACAATCCTCAATCTTATTTCCTGTCGCATCATGGCAGCATACAACTTTGGGGTTGTGGCTCCGCCCCCACAACCTGATAGGACTGCCTAGCTATTAAACCCAGAGAGGGCCCCCGCCCAGGTATTCTCCTTTTTCTGTTTCGTTCATGGACGGACACAGCCTTAATCTTGACAAAGTGGGTATTAGCCTTCCTTCAGGAGTGACTAGGCAGAATGTGTTAACAACTTCAAAGCTGAACAGCCCCGCCCCCTACTGGCTATATCCCCTCAACCTGCACTAAGCAGCTCAGTTTTTTTCTGCCTAGCTAAGGAGAAGATATGGCTTCCTTCAGGCCCATAGACCTGGAGGTTTTTATACCAGATTGAAAATTTTATTATTTTATTTTTATTTTTGTTACTGTGATCTTCGTTCAACTGCCGACTGGGCGACAGGCTGGATCCCAGATCCTTGTAGTCTCCCTAGTTTCGGCCATGGAGCGTGTGCCGACCGTAGCCCACTGCTGGGTCGTCCATGACATGCCCGTCGCTCTACGGGTGGACTTTGAGCTATATGCTCCAAGGCATGCATAGGACCGGTCTTTAGGGCCGAGGCGCAGCAGCCGGGCCAACAGTCACCTCCGTCACCATGCGGAAGGTGGTCTGTCTGGGATGCTTCCAGCACAATCCATGCAGGAAGGGTAAGTAGTAATCCCCTGCTTCAGCAGGAAGACAGCTGGACATTCCTGGAGAGGTGAGTAAGGGGTTCTATCCTTCCCTTTCTTCCTCCCTTCCTTTCCTCCTCCCTAGGCTCTCTAAGCTAGGCTGGCTGCTGGGGTGGGGGTTCACCTGGGGGGGGCTCCACCTGTGTGGGAACTCTGCATGTACGTCCGCTAGATAAAGGTTATGAGCTGTCATGAAAAGAGGATTTGCTTACCTGTGTGTTCTGCTCCATGCTGTCGGCGACCATTTTGATGGTGATCCATGCTGTGTTTGGCCTCTTATGCGCTGGGGGCCATTTTCTTGTGGTCCGCGCTGTGTTTGGCCTCTATCAGCCGTTCGGTGGCCATTTTTCTTGTGATCCATGTTGTATTTGGCCTCTTCTGCGCTGGCGGCCATGTTCTTGTGGTCCACGCTGTGTTGGCCTCTATCTGCCACTCGGCGGGCCATTTTTCTTGTGATCTATGCTGTGTTTGGCCTCTTCTGCGCTGGCGGCCATGTTCTTGTGGTCCGCGCTGTGTTTGGCCTCTATCAGCCGCTCGGCGGCCATTTTTCCTATGATCACGCTGTGTGCTGCTCGACGGCCATGTTCTTGTGGCCCGCTCGGTTTTTTGGTCTCTATCTGCCACTCGGCGGCCATTTTTTCACGGTCCACGCTGATCAAATAGCATTTTAACGCCGCAAGCCTACAGACACACGCTAGAGAGGGGTCAGACTGATAGCTGACAAGGAAGCAGCTCTACTAGGAAGCGGATGGCAGACGTACTACTGTTCAAGGGTGGTGAGTCCTCTGGGGGGGAACCCCTCATCTCTGTCGCAGCTAGGAGGGTGGGCTGTTGGTACCTTGACTGGAGTCCTTGTGTCAGGTGCGTGGGTCAGCATGGCATCAGAAGCAGACGCTTCTCCCCCGATACACCTGGATTGGCATCTGGTGCTCCTGCACCCGCTGTGTCAGTAGACGCTATGTCGGCATCCTGGTTTGTTGCTAAGGTGGAAGTGGCGCGTGGGCACGGGGGGTAAAAAGTGCCCCCTGCCCCCGTCATCTTCTGGGGACAACTCTGATGCGGAGCCGGGCCCAGCTACGGCTCATGGCCCTGGTTCTGACATATCATCGGATGCGGACCGTGGCCGGTCGAACAGTGAGGATGACTCCGGGTCACCACGCGATAAGGCTCTGATAGGTGACCTTATCACCGCAGTGCGGAATACTCTAAAGATAGAGGAGCCTGCAGAAACGCCGGAGGCGTCGGCCCCTTTCGGGTTCCGTAAAGCCAACCCGCACTGCTAAGGTGTTCCTTGTGCGTCTTACCTAGACAAGCTTTTATACAAGGAGAGGGACAAACCACAAAAGGTTTTCGGTCCCCAAAAAGGTTTGGCGATGCGTTACCCTTTTGAGGAGAGTTTCCTGAAAGGATGGACCTCTCCTCTGATAGTGGACCCTCAGGTGTCCAGATCTAACAGGGTAGCCATAATTCCGGTGGAAGGGGCTCCTGCTTTCAAGGACCCTGCGGACAGGAAGGATGAAGCGGTCATCCGCTACCTATACGGCTCGGCTGTGCGCCCAACGGTGGTTGGGGCCCTGGTGTCTCAGACACTCACTGAAGGGGCAAAAATGTTGCTCCATGGGTTAAGGCACATGAGGCTCCCTCGGACGAGGTGGCTATGGCTGACCAGTTGATACAGGGCATCAATATTGTCTGCGAATCAGCCTTGGACACTATTCCTCTGCTGTCCAGAGCCTCAAGCTATGCGGTGGTGTTACACCATCTGCTCTGGCTAAAAGGTTGGACGGCGGACCAATCTTCAAAGAATGCCGTGATGGATTGCCTTTTAAGGGCGACAGACTTTTTGGAGCATCCCTGGATGACATTATTAAATATGCCACAGGAGGTAAGAGCATGCTGCTTCCACAATCCAAAAAGGGTAAGGAGCCACGCCGTGGCAAGGACCCTCCTTCACCGCGCACAAGTGTTTTTTTCGTCCGCCTAGTGTGGCAAGTAAATGATCCCAGGCCGATAAAGCGCCTGCTGAGGGACAGAAGCGTCCCTGGTTTTGCAAACCCAACAAGCCTGCGGACAAATCTACGTCCACATAAGGTCTGTCCCCACCCATCTCTCATGCAGAGGGACGTCTTCGCGAATTTGCGAATTTGCAAATTTTATTTTATTTTTTCCCCTCCAACCGCCAGCTTCAGCCGACTCGTCGGGAAGCCCTATATGGGGCGGTTCAAGACCTGCTGATGCACGGGGTGATAGTTCCTGTTTCAGTACCGGAACGGTTTCAGGGGTTTTACTCAAATCTGTTCGTAGTACCTGGAAGGAGGGGGTTCGTCCAATCTTGGATCTCAGGGCCCTTAATTGCTTTGTGAAGGTTCAAAGATTCCGGGGGGAGTTGGTCCGCTCTGTTGTCGCTGCCCTCCATCCGGGGGATTTTGGCAAGGACGCATACTTGCAGGTCCCCAGATGCACCAGGCATCAGAGAGGTCTGAGATTTGCAGCCGGGGAAGACCACTACCAACTTGTGGCTCCCCCCTTGGCCTGGCATCAGCACCGAGAGTGTTCACCAAGGTGCTTGCCCTGATTCTGGCCCTACCAAGACAGCGTGGCATCACTATCGTGGGCTACTTGGACGATATTCTTCTGAGGGCCACTTCAAGCTCAGAAATAGAGGTGAGCGTGTCTATAACCTGTCAGACCTTCCGATACTTTGGTTGGGTGCTGAACACTCAGAAGTTAGTATTGGTACCGACTCAACTCCTAGTGTATCTGGGGTTGATTTTGAACTCCTCAGAGGCGAAAGCTTTTCTCCCTATGGGAAGGTAGCGGACCCTTCGGGCTGCGGTGCGGCAGTTGACTTCCCCAAGATGGTCGTCACGCCGCTTTTGCAGGCGAGTCCTGGGCCTCATGGTAGCCTCCTTCAAGGCGGTACCGTATGCGCAATTTCACCTGCGAGTGCTACAGAAATTAATTCGGTCCAGAAGGGACAAGTGCCCTTTATTCCTGGATTGTCAAATCCGGGTGAGCCACCTAGTTAGGACTTCCCTAGTTGGTGGCTGGCATCACCGGCACTTCTGTCCGGGAAGCCGTTCCTTCCTTTTTACTTGCCGATCAAGGTCCTGTAATTCCGGGCAATCAGGCTGTACCTCTCAACATGGTAGCTTAGCTGCAGCGTTGAAAGTCGCTCACATCCTAAGGTTGGCAGAAAGGAGCATACCGACTCTGTGGGCCGTATACATTCCGGGCGTGGAAAACTGTCAGGCGGAGTCGTCAGATGCTGGACCAATGATAATGGTCTCTACACCCGGAGGAGTTTCAGCTCCTTTGCCAAGAGGGCACGCCAGATGTAGATCTCCTGGCTTCTCAATTCTATCGGAAGGTATTGAGGTTTGTGGCCAGGTCAAGAGACCCATGGGCAGATGTGACAGATGCGTTGGTGGCACCGTGGAGTCAGTACCGGCTAATCTATGCCTTCCCTCCTCTGAAGCTCCTTCCTCATCTGCTTCGCAGACTGGAGGCAGAGAGGATTCCAATGATCCCTATTGCACCGGATTGGCCTCGACGTCCTTGGTACGCCGATCTAGTGCGTCTGATAACAGACGCCTCTTGGCGTCTACCGCTAAGAAAGGACCTGCGGTCGCAAGGTCCCATACACCATCCTGTTTTACAGTCACTAGCTTTTGAGAGCCAAGTGCTAAAGAGACCGGGGCCTGTCAGACTCGGTGATCTCTACCATGAAGAGTGGTCGGAAATCGTCCTCTAGGAAGATTTACTATCGCACTTGGACGACCTACATATCCATTTGTGAGAAAATGAGGTGGCATCCGCGTACTTATTTGGTTCCAGAGTCCTGCTGTTCTTACAGCGTGGGGCAATTAAGGGGCAGATATCTGCCCTGGCTGTCTTTTTATTCAATGACCCCTGGTGGCTCACTCTCTAGTGATAACGTTTGTTCAGGGGGTTCGGCATGCGGCCCCTCCAGTCCGCCCTCCACTACCCCCGGGGGGCTTGTATAGCAGACATCCCTTGGCATCTACCGCTACGAGAGGACCTGCTGTCGCAAGGTCCCATACGCCATTCTGCTTACAGTTAATGTCTTAACGGCATGGCCTCTAGGTGCCTCAGAAACCACCGTTTGAGAACATAGGGAAATTCCCTTGTTGGCACTTTCTCAGAAAGTGGTCCTTTTGGTGGCTGTTGTGTCAGTTAAGACGGGTTCCTGAGCTGGCAGCCTTGTCATGCAAGGCTCCTTATCTGATCTTCCACAAGGATAGGTGGTGCTGCGTCCGCAGACTTCTTTTCTTCCTAAGGTCGTTTCGACCTTCCATCTCAGTTAAGACATTGTACTGCCATCCTTGTGTCCTCTTCCGTCGAATCCTAAGGAGACGACGTTGCATTCTTGGACGTTATCCGAGCTCTGAGAATATACTTGTCTGTTATTGCTCCGTTCCGGAGTTCAGACTCACTGTTTGTTTTGGTGGCTGGTCCCTAGAAGGGCCCAGCGGTCTCGTCGGCCACCATCTCGAGGTGGATCCAACAGATCATGATCAGGCTCACGCCATAAAGGGTCGGGCTCCTCCCTTTCCCGGCGCATTCGACCAGAGCAAGAGGTGCCTCTTGGGCTTTCTGACATCAAGCGTTGGTTTCCCAGGTGTGTAAGGCGGCGACATGCTCGTCCGTTCACACTTTCACTAAACTTTACAGGTTGATGTGTGTGCATCTTCGGATGCTTCTTTCAGCCCCAAGGTATTGCAGGCGGCTGTTTAGAGTTGCAACTCCTCCGTTGAGAAGCTCTGTTTTGTTTTGGGGTGAAGTTGTTTTAATGCTGTTCCCATCCCTCGTTTTGACACTGCTTTGGGACGTCCCACTTTGTCAAGATTAAGGCTGTGTCTGTCCATGAACGAAAGAGAAAATAGGATTTTTATACTCACCGTAAAATCATTTTCTCTGAGTTCATGGACGGACACAGCACCCACCCCTGTTTTTTTTACGTTTGTACTGCTTTTGACAAACTAAGCTGCTTAGTGCAGGCTGGGGGGATATAGCCAGTAGGACCGCCCCCTGGGCAGGGCTGTTCAGCTTTGAAGTTGTTAACACATTCTGCCTAGTCGCTCCTGAAGGAAGGCTAATACCCACTTTGTCAAGATTAAGGCTGTGTCCATCCATGAACTCAGAGAAAAGGATTTTACGGTGAGTATAAAAATCCTATTTTTTCCTCACCTGATCAGGACTGGAATCGCAAGGTATCCCTTACCGTTTGTTGCCCCACCCAGGTTCAGCCTCTCCTGGGTGGAAGTCCTTCCTGTACAGCCTCTAAATGAGCTATATGGTTGGAGCCCCATTCTGGTGGTCTGGGGGGCATATTTCAGCCTCTCCTGGGTGGAAGTCCTTCCTCTACAGTCTCTAAATGAGCTACATGGTTGAATCCCCATTCTGGTGGCGCAGGCCTCGCAAAGAAAGATTTAAACAAGCTTTGACGTAAGTGACAGCGTTTCCTTTTGCTTTCCATATGCTTTTTACTTCTTGCTCTGTGTTATGGGCATTTGCCATTACCAAGATGGCTGCAACAGTGCAAGTACTCTGAACACGAGAGGCAGGAAGTGATGCGGCCTCTGTGTTTCCTGGCTAGAGCTTTTCCAGGATGGTGATTTGAACATGCTCAGGCACTTATATCATCACTAATGGCAAATGTGAGTTCTAAATGGTTTCATAGCATTTTTGGGCAACAAATGGTGGAGATCTCTACTCATGCATGCTGGATACTTATGTGGTCATTGTTTACAGGTATGTTTCCCTTTTTTATGGCATCACCTGGGTTTTTCCTATCTCCTTCTCAGTGTTGCTCCAGGATCATTGTGCTCTTTATGGTTTTCACCTGGGCTCTGCCTATCTCCTTCTCAATGCTTTCTCTGGGATCACTGTGTTGAGCTCAGTTTCCACTAGTGCGACTTGTCACTGCAAAATCGCATGACAAGCCGTACCGCACGATTTCCAATGACGAACGTTCATATCTGTGTCCATAGACCTCAAGAATACACAGGCATGGCTTCAAGTCGCATCAAATTTGCGACAAAATCATGCGACTTTCAGGTCGCAATAGTGGAGACTTAGCGCTATGCTGTTTTTCATTTCAGTCTGCTGCTTTGCTCTGTCTCTATGGGAAACGCTGTTCAGTCAGACCACCCATTGCTTTTAAGGTATAGGGATTGGTAAAGTAGTGAAGATTGAGAAAAAGAGAGCCAATATCTATAGTCCTGTAAGGACCACAAGATGGAGGGAGCCTTCTGATGGTCAAGATAAATCACCATCTAAAACAGACATCCAGGCAATGTTGATTAAGCTCATCATCTAACCCCTCATTATCACTGCTTTCCGTTTACAAACATTACAGATTACCAGCTCTAATAGTCGCTGCATTTGTGGTGGAAAGTCATTGCCTGCCAAGCTAGCATGTCAAATCTGCCTGGAACAAGCACTATACAGCCCTGCAAGGACCTCAAGATGAAGAGAGCCTGCTAAAAGCCAGAACAGTCACCGTTCAAGGTGCAGACATACAGGCAACATTGATCAATGTCATCATCTCACCTCTGATTATGTTTGCTCCCCATTTACAAACACCACAGGTTACCAGCCCTAATGGTTGCAGCATTCGTGGTGGAAAGTCATTGCTTGACAAGCTACAGTGCATGAATTGCCTAGCACTTCCAACCAGAGCCAGTAGGTGGTGTCCAAATTGGAAAGTTTGCCATGGGAAGAAAGCATTAAAGGGGCCACAAGCTTTGAAGATTGCCCAATAGAGACTTTTGTGCAAGGGCAGTTAAGGACGCAAATGCCTGGCCCTGGAGTGAAGTGGAGGAAACTCTCCACAAGGTTAGAAAGCACTAATTTCCTTCACTGAACAACTGGAGGAGTTAATCCAGGAAGAATTGAAGGGGTCAGAGAAAAATGCCCTTATAAACAGGCTGTCAAAACTGTATACCCTGAAAAAGCTAAAGGTCAACCTGCTGCAGTCTCCTCCGATAGTGGATGCATCATTAATGTAGCTGGCAAGACATGTCACTTTACTGTCACATTCAAGGAGGCTCTAGTCTGAAAATTAGATCTAGATCTGAAGTGCTCCTATATACTGTAGCATCTGCAGGTGCCGGCACACTAGCAGTAACAGCCCTCAGCCATGTGCCGAGTGAGTCTAATGGGAATGGTTTCATAATTATCAACCAGCTGCTGCACCTGCAGGACTCTGCGTCCCTTTAGAAGTGATTCCCTATTGGGAGTATCTTATCAAAAATTTAAATTTTATCGCAGTGGATGCCAAAAATCTGGCTTTTATCTTGGTGCAGACTTCTGGGAAAATCAGTGAGCCAGTCATACAAGCAGGAAAGGATGTTTCAGGGGGGTGTTCTGTACACATTCTGAAAAAACGAAGGGGAAAGGGGTTTTACTCCCCTCTATTCCTGGTAAAGAAAAAGACAGGGGATCTGCGTCCTGTTCTGGACTTAAAAAGTCTCAATCCTTCAATCCTAGTGGAGACGTTCAAGATGGAAAGCTTAGTCAATCCTTTATGCCTTAAACATCGGGGACTGGATGCTTTGCGTAGATTTACAGGACGCTTACTTGCATATCCCCATTCACACCGCATTTCAAAAATTCGCGGAAGACCATCGACATTTTAAATTCCAAAGTCTCCCGTTCGGTATTTCCAAAGCTCCCGGAACATTCACCAAAGTCTTGCTGCTGGTGATTACCTTACTGAGGGAACAAGGGTTGAGAGTCCATCACTATCTGGACGACATCCTCTTGCTCACAGACAACCAGAGAACCCTCTTACTCCATCGAAACATCCTAACCTCCACCCTGCAGAAATTCGGGTGGCTGATAAACTGGAGGAAGAGCAATCTCCAGCCCACTCAGAGAATGGTCTTCCTGGGAGCAGAACTAGATACCCGACTCAACACCATAGAGCTTCCTCAGGAAAAGATTCCCATCCTGATCCAAAAAGCAAAGAGACTACTGCTATCTACCACACTCCCAGCCAGAGAGTGTCTTAGCATCCTAGGATCATTGTCAGCGACCCTCCCCCATGGTCCAATGGGCCCAATGGAACATAAGGCCTCTGCAGACATCATTCTTGAGGCAATGGAATGGTGTGTTGCTGTCTCAGCGAATCACGATCCAAAAGGAAGACAAGCAATCACTCTGGTGGTGGACCCGATTGGACAATCTAAAGAGATGCAAGCACATAGTTGCCCTTCCCCAGGAGGTGGTCACATCGGGCGCCAGCATGGAGGGCTGATGGGCACACTACCAGCACTTTGCAGTCCAAGGCCATTGGCCATTTGAGACGCAGGATGTGGTATCAAACATCCTAGAAATGAAAGCAGTGTTCCAAGCTCTGCTGGCCTTCAGTCCCCTCCTGAGGGGGAAAGGAGTCCTGTTGAAGATGGACAACAGAGTGGCAGTAGCCTATATCAACAGGCAAAGAGGCACCAAAAGTCGCTCCATGATGCAGGAAGTCCGCCCAGTTCTCGAATGGGCACAATTGAACCTGTCAGGGTTAAGGGTGACATATGTCCCAGGAGTCCAAAACCAGCTGGCCGACACACTAAGCCGAAGTTTCGTTTCCAACAACAAATGGGCTCTGAGCCACCAAGCCTTTTCCCTCATAACCCAAACTTGGGGCATGCCGGATATAGACTTGGCAGCGACACCAGCCAACGCAAAATGCCAGAGGTATCTGGCGAGAGTCTCCTTCCCATCGGCAGAGGGGATGGACTGTCTACAGCACACCTGGAACTTCCGTCTGGGCTACATCTTTCCCCCGACACCGCTCATACCAAGATTTCTACTCAGGCTCAAGAAGTCACAATCTACAGTAATAGCAGTCCTTCCTTTTTGGCCGAGACGGCCATGGTTCACGACTCTTCTTCAGCTGAATACAGCGAGACCATTGCCACTCCCGACGACAGCGGACCTACTCTCTCAGGGGTAACTCCTTCACCCATTCCAGGAAAGGATGCACCTGACAGCCTGGAGATTGAAAGGGCTAGGTTCTTAGACCAGGGCTGCTCTCAGAAGGTGGTGGAGACTCTTCTCCAAGCCAGAAGGTGCACCACCAACAGTACATACAGAAGGATCTGGGGAAAGTTTCTCGAAGTCGCACAGCAACAAGCTTGGAACTCATCTCCAACAGTCACTCAAATCCTTGAGTTTCTCCAGTTAGGCTTAGAAAAAGGTCTTGGGTCAAATACCCTAAAAGTTCACATGTCAGCCTTATCTGCCATGACAGGAGTTAAATGGGTGCAAGAGCCCCTCGTCATTCAGTTCCAGAGGGCCTGCCTAAAGTTAAGGCCTCCCCAGAAAACCTTCCTCTCCCGACTTAGGACCTTTCAGTAGTACTAGAGGTCCTATCCCACGAACCATTCTTTCCGATGGAAGACATCTCCCTGTGGGACCTAACACTCAAGGTCACCTTCCTCATTGCAATAACGTCGGCAAAAAGTGTTTCGGAGAAGCAGGCTCTACTGGCGAAGGAGCCATACCTGATCATCTACCCCGACAAGGTAGTCTTAAAGTGGTTGTAAACCCTTTATCTTTTTTTTTTTTTTTTTTTTTACTAACCTGCAAGACAAAGCTATAATGAGCTAGTATGACTAGCATACTAGCTCATTATGTACCACTTACCTTCGATCGGGGCCCCCGAAGTCGTCCGTGTCCCTCCTCTAGCCGCATCCATCGCTGCGGCGATAGCCGGAATGTTACTTCCGGGTATCGCCGCTGCAGCCAATCACAGCGCCGCTCCGGCGCTGTGATTGGCCGGAGCGGCGAAGACGTGACTCCGCGCATGCGCGCGTGAGCTGTCGAATTCGGCTACGTCGTCGAATGTTGCGACCTAGCCGAATTTGTGAATGGGGTGACGTCAGCGTCGCCGCATTTACATACAAATATCTCCTTAACCGTGTAGGTTAAGGAGATATTTCATGCACCTACAGGTAAGCCTTAATCTAGGCTTACCTGTAGGTCTTTGTTTAAGAAGTGGGTTTACAACCACTTTAAGACCATCAGATCGCTTCATCCCAAAGGTTTCATCCTCCTTCCACTTTAATCAGAAGATACACTTTCCTGCTCTCTCTACAGCAGGGGGACCCACATCCGCTGGATGTAAAAACCAACATCTTGGCGTACCTCTCTACAACCAGCAACATTACGAAGGTGGAAAATCTCCTAGTCATCCCACATGGCTTTAGGAATGGGAAAGCGGCGACCTCCCGCACCATCGCAGCATGGCTGGTCAAGACTATTTAAAAGGGCTTACTCACTGAATAAAGCACAAATGCCTGAGGGCTTGAGGGCACACTCCACAAGGGCAATGGCGACCTCCTGGGCGACCTACTGCAGGGTGTCCTCGGAAACTATTTGCAGCTACCTGGTCGTCAAAGGTGTTTTTAATCTCTCATTACAAGGTGGACTCTGCTCACTTGTAAACGGTAGAATTTGGAAGAGCAATTATCCAGTCCAACACCTCTATTCCTTGTAAATAAACTTGTCTTTCTGCTCAGACCCACCCAGTTTGCGAGTTATTCCCCAAAGTTGTATGCTGCCATGATGCGACAGGAAAACGGAAAATTGTATACTCACCGTTCCGTGATTTTCCTTTCCTGTAGCGGCACCGCGCTCGCGACCCTGTCGGGAACTCTGTGACCGCGCCCGCGGGACCCGATCGCCGCTGGTGTCCCGGGATTGGGTCACAGAGCTGAAGAACGGGGAGAGGTAAGTGTAAACAAACCTTTGCCCGTTCTTCCTAGTGACACTGTCAGTGATCGTCTGTTCCCTGTCATAGGGAACAACGATCAGTGAAAGAACAGTAAGAATCACTCTTTAGGTCACACTTAACCCCTTCAGCGACCCCTACAGGTTAACCCCTTCACTGCCATTGTAATTTTTACAGTAATCAGTGCATTTTTATAGCACTGTTCACTGTAAAAATTACAATGGTCCCAAAATGGTGTCAAGTGTCCGCTGTGTCCGCCATAATGTTGCAGTCACGATAAAAATCGCTGATCGACATTACTAGTAAAAAAAAAAATTATTAATAAAAATGCCATAAAACTATCCCCTATTTTGTAGACGCTATAACTGTTGCGCAAACCAATCAAACGCTTATTGCAATTTTTTACCAAAAATTTGTAGAAGAATACGTATCGGCCTATACTGAGGAAAAAAATGTTTTTTTATATATTTTTTGGGGATATTTATTATAGCAAAAAGTTAAAAATATTGCATTTTTTTTTCAAAATTGTCGCTCTACTTTTGTTTATAGCGCAAAAAATAAAAACCGCAGAGGTGATAAAATACCACCAAAAGAAAGCACGACCGCGCAATTGTCAGTTAAAGTGACGCAGTGCCAAATCGCAAAAAGTGGCCTGGTCATTTAGCAACAAAAATAGGATTTTTGTACTCACCGTAAAATCCTTTTCTCTGAGTTCATGGACGGACATAGCCTTAATCTTGACAAGTGGGTATTAGCCTTCATTCAGGAGTGACTAGGCAGAAAACCCCTCTCTCTGCATCTCGCAGATCAGTTAGTCAAAAAGCAGTACAAACTTAAAAAGGAGGGGTGGGTGCTGTGTCCGTCCATGAACTCAGAGAAAAGGATTTTGCGGTGAGTACAAAAATCCTATTTTCTCTTTCGTTCATGGATGGACACAGCCTTAATCTTGACAAGTGGGACATCCCAAAGCAGTGTCAAAAAACGAGGGGTGGGAACAGCATAAAAATAAACTTCACCCCAAAACAAAACAGAGTTCCTCAACTGAGGAGTTGCAACTCTAAACAGCCGCCTGCAAAACTTTGCGGCCGAAAGAAGCATCCGAAGATGCACCTATATCAACCTTGTAGAATTTAGTGAAAGTGTGAACGGACGACCAGGTTGCCGCCTTACACAATTGGGAAACAGACGCTTGATGTCGGAAAGCCCAAGAGGCACCTATCGCCTTGGTCGAATGCGCCGTGACAGGAAAGGGGGGCGCCCGACCCTTTATGGCGTAAGTCTGAATCACTATCTGTCAGATCCACCTCGAGATGGTGGCCGACGAGACCGCTAGGCCCTTCTTGGGACCAGCCACTGAAACAATCAGTGAGTATGACCTTCAGAACGGAGCAGTAGCAGATAAGTATACTCTCAGAGCTCGGACAACGTCCAAGGAATGCAACTCTGACTCCTTAGGATTCGACGGATGAGGACACAAGAATGGCAGTACAATGTCCTCATTGAGATGAAAGGCCGAAATGACCTTAGGAAGAAAGGAAGGCTGCGGACGCAGCACCACCTTATCCTTGTGGAAGACCAGATAGGGAGCCTTGCATGACAAGGCTGCCAGCTCAAAAACCCGTCTAACTGACGTAACAGCCACCAAAAAGACCACTTTCTGAGAGAGTGTCAACAAGGGAATTTCCCTTATGTTCTCAAACGGTGACTTCTCTAGCACCGAGAGGACCAGGTTCAAGTCCCACGGAGGTAGTGGAGGACGAACCGGAGGGGCCACATGCCGAACCCCCTGCACAAACGTACTCAGAGAGAGTGAGTCGCCAGAGGTCACTGAAAAAGACAGTCAGGGCAGATATCTGCCCCTTAATCATACTTAAGGCAAGCTTTTGGTCCACCCCACGCTGTAAGAACAGCAGGACTCTGGAAACCAATTAAGTACGCGGATGCCACCCCATTTTCTCACACATGGATATGTAGGCCTTCCAAGTGCGATGGTAAACCTTCCTAGAGGACGACTTCCGAGCACTCCTCATGGTAGAGATCACTGAATCTGACAGGCCCTGGTCTCTCAGCACCTGGCTCTCAATAGCCATGCTGTTAAAGCCAGTGACTGTAAACCAGGATTAAGTATGGGACCTTGCGACAGCAGGTCCTTTCGTAGTGGCAGACGCCAAGGAACGTCTGCTACCAGACGTACTAGATCGGCGTACCAAGGACGCCGAGGCCAATCTGGAGCGATCAGAATCATTGGAATCCCCTCTGCCTCCACTCTGTGAAGCAGATGAGGGAGGAGCTTCAGAGTAGGGAAGGCATAGATTAGCCGATTCTGACCCCACAGTGCCACCAACGCGTCCTTCACGTCTGCCCATGGGTCTCTTGACCGGCCACAAACCTCAATACCTTCCGATTGAGTCGCCAGGAGATCTACGTCTGGCGTGTCCCATCTTTGGCAGAGGAGCTGAAACACATCCGGGTGTAGAGACCACTCTCCTTGGTCCAGCATCTGGCGACTCAGGTAGTCCGCCTGCCAGTTCTCCACACCCGGCATGTATACGGCCGATAGAGCCGGCACGCTCCGCTCTCCCCACCCCAGGATGCAAGCAACCTCCGACGCTGCAGTCGAGCTTCTTGTTCCTCCTTGATTATTGACATATGCCACCGCTGTGTCGTTGTCCGACTGGATACTGACTGGACGCTCTTGCAGCCTCTGAGACCACATGGAGAGGCACTGCCTGATCGCCCGGAGTTCCAGGACATTGATCGGCAGGCGGGATTCCTCCGGAGTCCAGCGACCTTGCGTCGACTAAACGCCCCAGACTCTTCCCCCCCCCCAACCGGTAAGGCTGGCGTCCATCGTGATTACCATCCAGTGAAAAGGAAGGAACGACTTCCCGGACAGAAGTGCCGGTGATGTCAGCCACCAAACTAGGGAGGTCCTGACTAGGTGGCTCACCCGTATTTGACAATCCAGGGACGATGGGCATTTGTCCCATCTGGACAGAATTTCCTTCTGCAACACTTGAGTGTGATATTGAGCATACGGAACCGCCTCGAAGGAGGCTACCATGAGGCCCAGGACTCGCATGCAAAAGCAGAGTGACGACCATCTTTTGGATGCCAACTGCCGCACCGCAGCCCGAAGGGTCTGCAATTTTTCCACAGGGAGAAAAACCTTCGCATCTGAGGAATCCAGAATCAACCCCAGATACACTAGGCGTTGAGTCGGCACCAACAATTACTTTTGCGTGTTTAGGGCAGATTCAACAGGGCCTTCTTGGAAGATTGGTCCACAGACCAGCACTTTAGCCAGATCAGGCGGCGTAACCCCACCGCATAAACCGAGGCTCTGGACAGCAAGGGGATAGTATCCATGTCTGACTCGCAGACAAACTTAAGGCCCTGTACCAACTGGTCGGCCGAAGCTACCTCGTCTGGAGGAACCTCCCGTGTCTTTAACCCCTGGAGTAGCATCTTTTCCCACTCAGTGTTTGAGACACCAAAGCCCCAGCCATTGCTGGACGCACCACTGAGCCCACCACGGTGTATAGGTAGCGAGCGATTGCCTCAGCCTTCTTGTCGGCAGGGTCCTTGAAGACAGGAGCCCCTTCCACTGGAATTGTGGTTACTTTGTTAAGTCTGGACACAGGGGGGTCCACTATCGGGGGAGAGGTAAATTTTTTCAGGAAACTATCCTCAAAGGGGTACCGGACTGCCAATTTTTTTGGGGCCGAAAAAACCTTCTGTGGTTTTTCCCACTCCTTGTATGAAAGTTTATCAAGATAAGACACACAAGGAAACACCTTGGCAGTGCGGGCCGGCTTACGGAACCCAAAGGGGACCGCCGTCTCTGCTGCTTCTGCAGAATTCCCATCTTCAGCGTATCCCGCACTGCGTTGATCAGATCAGATACCAAAGTCTTTTTGCGTGCTGACCCAGACTCGGAGTCATCCTCACTGTCCGACCGGTAACGGTCCGCGGCCTCTGACTCATCAGAATCAGGGCCATGAGCCACAGCTGGGCCTAGCTCGGCATCAGAATTATCCCCAGAAGATGGCGGGGGGAGGGGCCGCGTCCTACCCCCCTGTTCCCACACGCGCTTCCACCTTGGCAAAAAAAGCCTCCAGGATCGCCGACATAGCGTCAACTGATATAGCAGGGGCACCAGTTGCCAACTCATGTGTTTCAGGGGAAAAACCGTCTGCTTCTGACGCCATGCTGACCCACACACCTGACACCCACAGGGACTCCAGGCAAGGTATTAACACTCCACCCTCCTAGCTGCTACAGAGATGCGGGGTCCCCCAGAGGACTCGCCACCCTTAGAACGGTCATTGTTACTGCTTCTGTCTGCTCCCACCTGAGATGCTCTTCCCACAGCTGCCTGTGTCAGTGCTGAAGAACGGCGTGGACCACAAGAAAATGGCCGCTGAGCGGCAATAGAGCCAAGTAGGCGTGGACCACAAGAAAATGGCCACCGAGCGGTAGATAGAGACCAAAACGAGCGCGGACCACAAGAAAATGGCCACCGACAACATGGAGGGAGAAACATACAGGTAAGCAAAAACTGACATTTCTAATGGCAGTCCACTAGCACCCCAGAAGCAGTTCCCACTCCAGATGGAGCTCCCCCAGGTGAACCCCCGGCCCCCAGCAGCCAGCCTAGCTCGCAGAGCCCAGGGAGGAGGGAAGGAAGGGAGAGAGGAAAGAAAGGGTAAAACCAATTACTTGATCTCTCCAGGAATGTCCAGCTATGTCCTCCTGCCGAAGCAGGGGAAGCTACTTACTCTTCCTGCGTGGATTATGCTGGAAACATCCCAGACAGACCATCTTCTGCGCGGTTACGGAGGTGACTGTCGGCTAGACATGTGCACAACATAAAAATTTGTTTCGTTTGGTTTCGTTTCTGTTAGTTTCCGTTGATTCGTAGCAATTCGTAATTTTCGTAAGACGTGGGTTATCGTATTCGGACTCTTTCGTATTTCCGTAAGGGTTATTTTTCCGTTGATTTGTTTTTCCGTCTAATTTTCGTTGATTCGAAATTCGTATTTTTCGTTATATTTTATATTCGGCCGCGTTCGTATTTTCGTAAGAACTATATATTCGTTGATTTGCAATGATTCGTATTTCCATGTCTAATTTTCGTTGATTGGAAAATTGTACTTTTGTAGATTTAATTACATTCGTACTTTCGTTAGAATACATTTTCCGTTTATGCAAAACACTACTTGTCGTAATTTTGTAATTCGTACTTTCGTGAGATTGACCGGCTCATTTATTCGTACTTTCGTATCATTGTTTTCGTAGATTCGTAATCGGGGCATAATTCGTAATAATTCGTAATATAGAAACTAGATTCTTGACAGAGTATGCTTAAGAAACAAAGAATTTCTCTCTCACAAGTCACAACTTAACTCACAAATCCACCAAAACAGTGCCACCTACCCAACCATACCCTATCTGGACTCTAGATGGAATGCACTGCAGTCTAACACAGAAAAACACACAAGGGAATAAGAAACAAGCTCATTGGGGGAAGGGACAACCTCTTCAGGGGAAGGGACAAGCTTATTGGCCAACGTCCAGAAATATTTCAGAACTAACGAATTCGTTGTTTTGATTTCCGTTTTCCGCATATTCGTAATTTAGATTTTTTTTTCGTTCATTTTGATTTTCGGTATTTTGAATCTTCTGTATTTTCGTTGTTTTGATTTACGTTTTCCGAATATTCGTAATTTCGAGTTTTCATTCATTTTGATTTTCGTTATTTTTAATCTATGTTCTGTATTTTCGTTGTTTCTATGTTTTCGTTTTTAGACTCTTTCGTATTTTCGCTGTTTCTAATTTAATAATTTCGTATTTTCGTTGTTTTCCATATTCGTTCTTTTCGATAATTCGTTTTTCATTGGTAATTTTAGTAAACCGTTCGTTCATTCGTATGTTTACGAATTAACGAATATAACGAATTTTGACGAATAACGAATTCGTAACTAAACGAATTGCACATGTCTACTGTCGGCCTGGCATGCTGTGATTCAGCCATAGAGACCGGTCATATGCATGCCCTGGAGCGCGAAGCTCGCCGGCCACCCGTAGAGTGACGGGCATGTCGTGGAAAACTCAGCGCTTAGCTAGGGTCGGCAGACGCTCGATGGCCGAAATTGGGGAGACTACAAGGATCTGTGATCCAGCCTGTCACCCAGTCGGCAGTTGATCGAGGATCGCAGGAACAAAAAATCGTAGAAAGAATAGAAAGAACCCCCAGACCTATGGGCCTGAAGGGAGCCATGTCCTTCTCCTATGCTAGGCAGAAAAAAACTGATCTGCGAGATGCAGAGAGAGGGGTTATACCCAGAGGGTCCGCCCCCTGGGCGATACTGTATAAGGTGTGATGTGTTTAACACTTTCTACAAGTTTTCTGCCTAGTCACTCCTGAATGAAGGCTAATACCCACTTGTCAAGATTAAGGCTGTGTCCGTCCATGAACGAAAGAGAAATGGTCCGGGGCTTAAGTGGTTAAGCTAAAAGAAAATTTCATGGCAATGTGAACAGCCTCTTTGCCTTCAGAAAATCAACCTCGGTGCATTCAACTGACTCCTAGAACCATTAACCACTTAAGCCCCGGACCATTTCGGGCCATTAGGACCAGGCCTGTTTTTGGGATTCAGCACTGCGCTGCTTTAACTGTAAATTGTGCGGACATGCAATGTTGTACCCAAATGAAATTTGCGTCCTTTTCTTCCCACAAATAGAGCTTTCTTTTAATGGTATTTGATTGCCTCTGCGATTTTTATTTTTTGCGATATAAACAGAAAAAGACCGAAAATTTTGAAAAAAAATGATATTTTCTACTTTTTGTTATAAGAAAAATCGAATAAACTCAATTTTAGTCATACATTTAGGCCAAAATGTATTCAGCCACATGTCTTTAGTAAAAAAAATGTCAATAAGCATATATTTATTGGTTTGCGCAAAAGTTATAGCGTTTACAAACTAGGGTACATTTTCTGAAATTTACACAGCTTTAAATTTATGACTGCCTATCTCATTTCTTGAGGTGCTAAAATGGCAGGGCAGTACAAAACCCCCCCAAATGACCCCATTTTGGAAAGTAGACACCCCAAGGAAATTGCTGAGAGGCATGTTGAGCCCATTGAATATTTTTTTTTTTGTCCCAAGTGATTGAATAATGACAAAAAAAAAAATTACAAAAAGTTGTCACTAAATGATATATTGCTCACACATGCCATGGTTATATGTGGAATTGCACCCCAAAATACATTCTGCTGCTTCTCCTGAGTACGGGGATACCACATGTGTGGGACTTTTTAGGAGCCTAGCCACGTACGGGACCCCGGAAACCAAGCACCGCCTTCAGGATTTCTAAGGGCGCAAATTTTTGATTTCACTCCTCACTACCTATCACAGTTTCGAAGGCCATAAAATGCCAAAATAGCACAAAACCCCCCCAAATGACCCCATTTTGGAAAGTAGACACCCCAAGCTATTTACTGAGAAGCATGTTCAGTCCATGGAATATTTTATATTTTGCCACAAGTTGCGGGAATATGACAAACTTTTTTTTTTTTGCACAAAGTTGTCACTAAATGATATATTGCTCACACATGCCATGGGCATATGTGAAATTACACCCCAAAATACATTCTGCTGCTTCTCCTGAGTACGGGGATACCACATGTGTGGGACTTTTTGGGAGCCTAGCTGCGTACGGGACCCCAAAACCCAAGCACCGCCTTCAAGGTTTCTAAGGGCATAAATTTTTGATTTCACTCCTCACTACCTATCACAGTTTTGAAGGCCATAAAATGCCAAGATGGCACAAAACCCCCCCAAATGACCCCATTTTGGAAAGTAGACACCCCAAGCTATTTGCTGAGAGGCATGTTGACCCCATTGAATATTTTTTTTTTTTGTCCCAAATGATTGAATAATGACAAAAAGAAAAAAAAATGTACAAAAAGTTGTCACTAAATGATATATTGCTCACACATGCCATGGTTATATGTGGAATTGCACCCCAAAATACATTCTGCTGCTTTTCCTGAGTACGGGGATACCACATGTGTGGGACTTTTTGGGAGCCTAGCCGCGTACAGGGCCCCAAAAACCAAGCACCGCCTTCAGGATTTCTAAGGGCGTAAATTTTTGATTTCACTCCTCACTACCTATCACAGTTTCGAAGGCCATAAAATGCCAAAATAGCACAAAACCCCCCCAAATTACCCCATTTTGGAAAGTAGACACCCCAAGCTATTTGCTGAGAGGCATGTTGAGTCCATGGAATATTTTATATTTTGCCACAGGTTGCGGGAATATGACAAACTTTTTTTTTTTTGCACAAAGTTGTCACTAAATGATATATTGCTCACACATGCCATGGGCATATGTGAAATTACACCCCAAAATACATTCTGCTGCTTCTCCTGAGTACGGGGATACCACATGTGTGGGACTTTTTGGGAGCCTAGCCGCGTACGGGACCCCAAAAACCAAGCACCGCCTTCAAGGTTTCTAAGGGCATAAATTTTTGATTTCACTCCTCACTACCTATCACAGTTTTGAAGGCCATAAAATGTCAAAATAGCCCAAAACCCCCACAAATGACCCCATTTTGGAAAGTAGACACCCCAAGCTATTTGCTGAGAGGCATGGTGAGTATTTTACAGCTCTCATTTGTTTTTGAAAATTAAGAAAGACATTTTTTTTTCTTTTTTTTTTTTCTTTTTTTACATTTTCAAAACTTTGTGACAAAAAGCGAGATCTGCAAAATACTCAACATACCTCTCAGCAAATAGCTTGGGGTGTCTACTTTCCAAAATGGGGTCATTTGGGGGGTTTTGTGCCATCTGGGCATTCCATGGCCTCCGAAACTGTGATAGGCAGTGAGGAGTGAAATCAAAAATTTACACCCATAGAAATCCTGAAGGCGGTGCTTGGTTTTTGGGGTCCCGTACGCGACTAGGCTCCCAAAAAGTCCCACACATGTGGTATCCCCGTACTCAGGAGAAGCAACAGAATGTATTTTGGGGTGTAATTCCACATATGCCCATGGCATGTTTGAGCAATATATAATTTAGTGACAACTTTTTGTACATTTTTTTTATTTTATTTTTTTTGGTCATTATTCAATCACTTGGGACAAAAAAAAAAATATTCAATGGGCTCAACATGCCTCTCAGCAAATAGCTTGAGGTGTCTACTTTACAAAATGGGGTCATTTGGGGGGGTTTTGAACTGTCCTGGCATTTTATGCACAACATTAGGAAGCTTATGTCACACATCATCCACTCTTCTAACCACTTGAAGACAAAGCCCTTTCTGACACTTTTTGTTTACATGAAAAAAAATTTTTTTTTGCAAGAAAATTATGTTGAACCCCCAAACATTATATATTTTTTTAAAGCAAAGGCCCTACAGATTAAAATAGTGGGTGTTGCATTTTTTTTTCCACACAGTATTTGCGCAGCGATTTTTCAAACGCATTTTTTGGGGGAAAAACACACTTTTTTTATTTTTAATGCACTAAAAAACACTATATTGCCCAAATGTTTGATGAAATAAAAAAGATGATCATAGGCCGAGTACATGGATACCAAACACGACATGCTTTAAAATTGCGCACAAACGCGCAGCGGCGACAAACTACATTCATTTTTAAAGCATTTAAAAGCCTTTACAGGTTACCACGTTAGATTTACAGAGGAGGTCTACTGCTAAAATGACTGCCCTCGATCTGACCTTCGCGGTGATACCTCACATGCATGATGCAATTGCTGTTTACATATGACGCTAGACCGACGCTTGCGTTCGCCTTTGCGCAAGAGCAGGGGGGGACAGCGGTGCTTTTTTTTTTATTTTATTTTTTTTTATTATTTATTTGGCTTTTTTATTTTATTTTTAAACTGTGCCTTCCATATTTAATTTTTTTACCATTTTTATCGTTATCTCAGGGAATGTAAATATCCCCTATGATAGCAATAAGTAGTGACAGGTACTCTTTTTTTGAAAAAAATTGGGGGGTTAGACCCTAGATCTTTCCGCTGCCCTCAAAGCATCTGACCACACCAAGATCGGTGTGATAAAATGCTTTCCCAATTTCCCAATGGCGCTTTTTATATCCGGGGGGGGGGGGACATTCCCTCCCACTGCTTGTAAAAGCAGTCTAGAGGCTAATTATCTGCTAGAATTGCTTTTACATGAAAGCCGGCTGCTGGCTGAAAAGAATGATACCAAGATGATACCTAAACCCGCAGGCATCATTCTGGTATAAACATTCAAAGTCCAGCAACATACCAGTACGTTGCTGGTCCTTGTTGGACATGTATTGTAATCTTTTTTTTTCATACAGCCTATTGGCTGAACGAAAAAAAGAGATTGATTGGTGGGTATGCCCACCATTAGAATACCTCCCTTCATCCACCCACTTCTAATGATGGGCATATATGCCGAAGCATGGGGGCATCCTCCCGCAAAAAAGTTATGCCGCGTACACACGGTCAAGCCTTCGTCGGAATTTCGACCGTATGTACGCGGCATAAAAGGTTATGCCGCGTACACACGGTCGGACTTTTCCACGGGCAAGCCTCCGTTGGAATTTCGACCGTATATACGCGGCATTAGGAGCAAAATCGCTCCTCCGCCCCTGCTGCCCCCATGCTTCGGCATATATGCTCTTTTTTTTAACTGTGGTGGTGAAATCACCTCCTACAGCGTTGGAGTCACGGCTTTATGTATCGTGGGAGCAAACGCTGTTGCTGTCAAGATAAATAGATCCGCGCTGCAACTGAATGGCGTACCTGCTAAGCAAATGGTGGTTAACATTAAAACAAAGTAACATTACAGTACAACAGTAAGACCTTACCATGCCATACCTGCAAAGCAAATACCAAAACAAAACCTAGTAAAAAATAAAAAAATGTTTTAACGCAACCTGTGCCTAAAATATATATATGCCGAAGCATGGGGGCATCCTCCCGCAAAAAAGTTATGCCGCGTACACACGGTCGGAATTTTCCACGGGCAGGCCTCCGTCGGAATTTCGACCGTATGTACGCGGCATTAGGAGCAAAATCGCTCCTCCGCCCCTGCTGCCCCCATGCTTCGGCATATATGCTCTTTTTTTTAACTGTGGTGGTGAAATCACCTCCTACAGCACTGGAGTCACGGCTTTATGTATCGTGGGAGCAAACGCTGTTGCTGTCAAGATAAATAATTCCGCGCTGCAGTTGAATGGCGCACCTGAAAACAAAAAATTACATACCTGAAAAGCAAGCATGATAAAACATTGCAGAATAGAATACAATAAAAAAGAGCAGAACAATAGAGAGAAAATAGAGAGAGAGAGAACAATAAAACGACAACTATTTTTGGTTTTTTTATTTTATATTTTTTTTGTGTTTTGTTTTTTACGTTTTTTTTTTTTCTTTTTTACACTTTTTTTTGTAACTTTACAACTGTAATGGTTCGGGTCTCTCAAAATGTAATGGCATCTTGGGAGACCCTGTGTAAGTGTGTCCTTGTCTGTGAAATGCTGTACCCTACGCTAAAACTTCACTTTTGAGTGGTAGCGTTCAAAACATTCACCTTGGCAAAGACCAGGCTTGTCAGGACAGAGTGGACAAAAACTACGGGTGTCACGCCTAAATCCGCGCTTGCTACAGACACGACATCTTTTTTGGGGGTGGCTTTGGGTAGGGGTACTCGGGAGGACATACAAATAATGCCTCTCATGCAGCCGGCTTACTGCATTTGGTAGGGGATGGTGAGGTGCAGAACCGCCTGGATACAGGAGTTCTGTGACTATCTCATTCTGGAATTTTAGAAGAGATAACGTCCCGCCTGAAGCTCTGTATAGCACATGAGCGTTCAGCAAAGCCAATTGGAATAATGATAGAGACACTTTTTTGTACCAGCGTCTCGCCTTACGGTCAATTAGATACGGCGCCATCAACTGGTCGTTGAGGTCCACCCCTCCCATATTTTGGTTATATTCGTGGACACAGAGGGGTTTCTCCACAACACCAGTCGCCGTACGAATTTGGACTGTCGTGTCTGCATGAAGGGAGGTAAGAAGGAAAACATTCTTATTGTCCCTCCACTTCATAGCGAGCAAGTTATTACACTTCAAGCAGGCTCTCTCCCCCAGCCTAAGACGGGCATCTACAAGCCGCTGGGGAAAGCCCCGGCGATTAGGTCGCACGGTGCCACATGCTCCAATCTGATGATCAAACAAGTGACTAAACAGTGGCACGCTCGTGTAATAATTGTCCACATACAAGTGGTACCCCTTTCCGAATAAGGGTGACACCAAGTTCCACACTATCTTGCCAGCGCTCCCTATGTAATCCGGGCAGTTGACCGACTCAATCTGACTGTCTTTTCCCTCATAAACCGTAAAGTTCACTACATAGCCTGTTGCCCTGTCACAGAACTTGTAGAGCTTGACCCCGTATCTGGCACGCTTGCTGGGAAGGTACTGCTTGAAAGACAAGCGGCCAGAAAATTTAATCAGGGACTCATCAACGCAGACAACTTGATCGGGAGTAAACAAGGCTGCAAAACGTTCGTTGAAGTGGTTTATGAGGGGCCGAATTTTATAGAGCCGGTCGTATTCAGGGTCCCCACGTGGACGACAAAGTTCATTGTCGTTGAAGTGCATGAACCGCAAAATCTGCTCGTATCGTGCCCTGGACATGGAGGCAGAGAACACGGGCATGTGGTCAATTGGGTGCGTGGATCAATAAGCACGCAATGACGGAAATTTATGTGTGCCCATGTTGAGGGAAAGGCCCAGAAAGGTCTTAAATTCGGAAACCGTAATTGGTTTCCAATTTCTGGCAATTTTAGGCAACTGGGGGTTAGCGGCGATAAATTGACCAGCATATAAATTACTCTGGTCCACAATAGATCTATAGAGATCTTCCGTGAAAAACAGCGAATAAAAATCAATTGGAATAAAATCAGCTGTTTCCACCTGAATACCGGGTTGGGCAGTGAATGGGGGAAGTACGGGTTCTGCAGAAGTGGTGGGGACCCAATCAGGATAGGCGAATTCTGCAGGAAGGGCAGTATGGGCACGACGGGCCTGCCTTTGTCTTCTTGGTGGCAGCGGGACACTACTTGTGCTTGCCACCTCGCCAGCTTGAACTGCACTTATGGGACTCGCCACGTCACCAAGTGTTACTGCAGTGCTGGATGTACGTCCAGGCTGTACTAGGCCGTTGGTGCTTGCCAGTTCACCAGAAGGAATAGCGGCGCTAGTATTACTCTGCTCCATGATACGAGAGACCTGCGGTTCTTGCTCCTCAACAACCTCAGAAGATCGGGATCGGGTACACCTGACCTTAGCAGGGACCTCAACTTCGTCGTCAGAGCTATCTGACGTGGGGCCGCTGACGTCACGGTCTTCTACGGGAAGATATTCTGAGCCTGAATCTGACAGATACGTGACCTCCTCTTCACTATCTGTCATGCTCAGAATCTCGTAGGCCTCTTTACTAGTGTACCTTCGTCTTGCCATTTTGGGCTCTAAATTTAGGGGTACACTAGTAAGATTCACAGGAAAAAAAGCACCTGACTGTCGTCAGCAAATATATCAAACGCTACAAAAAAACTGTTAGCGATCGCAGGGATCAGGCCTGTCTCTGCGAACGCTGCAGTTATGTGTGTTGTGTTTGGTAAGTGACAGTGATCGATCGATACTGCACTTGGGTGGGCTGGGCTGGGCTAGGCTGGGCGGAGGGGCTAAATGCAGGCGCTAGCAGGTATCTGGGCTGATCCCGCTAACACTGCGTTTTTGGGAACCCTAAACCGCTGGCGATGCTAGTATAGATCAGATACTATACCACTAAGGGGGGTGTATGCTTTGCGCGTGGGTGTTAGCGTTACTGGCACTAACCTAACACTGCCTGGGGCGACGCAGACCCTCTCTGGCGCTAAAACCTAATTGATCTCACCCGCCGGGCGATCAGGGGGGTTAAACCTTTATTGGGTTATATACGGCGGGTGCCCTGATGCTATAAAAAGCAAACTAATCAACCAGCGTCACCCGTAACCTTTATATGGTGATCACTGGTGAAAGGGTTAACTAGGGGCAATCAGGGGTTAAAACCTTTATTAGGTTAAATATGGGGGTACCTGACACTATATAAAAACCTGACGGGTAACCTAAATAACTAAATAACTTACTGGCTAACCAGTGACACCAGTGACGCTTATACGGCGATCACTGGTGAAAGGGTTAACTCTAGGGGCAATCAGGGGGTTAAAATAATATATGGGGGTACCTGACACTAATAAAAACCTGCGGCGAACCTAAAAAAAAATAACTGCCTATCTAAAACACCAGCGACACGAATACAGCGATCGGAAAAACAATCGCTTAGTGACGCTGAAGTTAGGGGGTGAAAGGGTTACCTGGGGGGTGATCAAGGGGTTAAACCTTTATTAGGGGGGGTTAGGGGGCTACCCTGGACCTAAAGGGGCCTAATCCTAACTGCCCTGCAACTTTTTACAATCACAGATGACACTAAATGCAGTGATCAGTAAAATAAATGATCACTGCAATCAGTGACACTGTGATTGGGGGCTTTGGGGTGACCTGGGCGGTGATCTGGGGGTGACTGGGGGGTGATTTGTGTGCCTATGTGTACCTACGTGTCAGTGGACTGTTGGTGCACTAACCTGCTTCTTCTCTCCTCGGCGCCGGGAACGAAAAGACCGCGGCGAGGGAGATGACATCACTTCCTCCAGCCTGTGTTTACATTTCAGGCAGGAGGAAGCAATTTCATTCGCCGGGAGCGATCGCGAGGGGGGGCGGAATCGAGCGGCCGCCCCCTCATGCCTGATCGCTCCCGAACACTTAACGGCCGCTCACTGCAGTGAAGGGGGGTCCGGATGGACCCCCCAACTGCACAAAGGCGATCACGTAGATCTACGTGATTCTGCCTGTCGGTGCCATTCTGCCAACGTAAATCGGCGGTGGGCGGTCGTTAAGTGGTTAAAATAGAGAGAGAGTAAACCCACCACAACTGAGCTTTTAAATCTAAAGTGATACTAAAGTAAGGTGACCAGATTTTTTTAATGAAATCCGGGGACATTTTTTTTTTTTTACTAGTAATGGCGGCAATCAGCGGCTCATAGCTGGACTGCGATATTGCGGCGAACAAATCGGACACTAAGTGACACTTTGTGGGAACCAGTAACACTAATACAGTGATCAGTGCTAAAAATATGCACTGCCACTGTAGTAATGACACTGGTTAGGAAGGGGATAACATCTAGGACAATCAAAGGGTTAAATGTGTGCCTAACAAGTGTTTTCTTACTGTGGGGGAGGTGCTTTTACTAAGGGAAGGCATAGATCCCTGTACCTGGTTTGCAGGAACACAGGATCAATGTCTTCCATACTGACAGAATGGCAATCTGCCTTGTTTACATAGGCAGAACACTGTTCTGCCTATGTACATAACGATCAGCGGGTAGCGATGGACATCGGGTCCGCCGGAGCCGATGATTGGCTCCCATACCCAGAAATGCAGGATCACGTATATACGTGATCCTGTGCAGCGAGACCGCCCTGTAGCAGTAAATCTGCTATCAGGCAATCAGCAACTGGTTAACATCATCAGCATTATGATAACTCACAGGCAGCAGGCACTCTATCATGGCTCTGGCTGGCTCTGTCACAGTGTGTCACATAACATGGCTGCTGGGTGCTGATACATATGACCAATAAGTTAACAAAATCAGCACCCAGCAGCCATGTTATGTGACACACTGTGACAGAGCCAGCCAGAGCCATGATAGAGTACCTACTGCCTGTGAGTTATGATACCATCCATCATGCCAGAGATACAGACAAAGTGCAATGTAGACTATTCACAGACATCCCCAAAGCACACCTGTGTTGAAGCCTTGAAGGCCGCCGCCACCCACCTCACAGCCTCTCAGGTCTCACTCTTCGGGCTCCGGCTACTACTGGGTGGGGAGCGGAGGAAGATCACTCCACCAGGGAAAGCAAGGAGATAAACAGGCAGGCGGCTGGTGGGGACTTGAGCCAAGGCAGAAGAACATGTGAGCAGAGCTGAATAAGAATGCCCCTGAAACTGAAGAAATGGTCCCTCCACTCTGACCAGCATATGATCATAAGAAAGGGGAACAGATAATGGAAAAATAATACACCCCTTAAGCTAGTAGGTGCGGTGGAGCAGGGGGGTGTAATTCTGAATTTTTTCATTTTGCACTGACTGTCTTTAAAATTGCCCCAGCCTCTGTTCAAATCCAATCTGGGGTCAAAACTGAGGACAGACTTGGTCCGGGGATAATGTTCTCAATCTGGGGACTGTCCCCAGAAACCAGGGATGTCTGGTCACCCTATACTAAAGGATATTATTCCCTCTGCTGTCTCTGAGCGAATAAGGAGGCAGAGAGCCAGGACAGCAGCTGCTCTTGTGCACATCACTGGATCGAGATCAGGCTCAGGTAAGTTTTAGGGGGTGCTGGGGGGTGGGGGAGCTCCATACTGAAGGTTTCTACCTTCATGCATAGAATGCATGAAAGTAAAAAACTATCAGACTTTACAGCTACTTTATTTATATTGATCTATTGTGTACAAAAGTGCAAGAGTTCATCCATGTATACAGATAGGGACATACAGTAATGTTTGCATATACGTATGTAGCGGGTGGTTACATTTAGGGGGAAGCATCTGCGTGGTAACTAGGCTCAGATGCACTAATTGTTAGGTCTCATGGACCATTTCTATCCCTGGGAGATGGTACTGGTGTGTAAGTTCCCTGGAGCCTATAGGTGGCGCTGTTGTCATGGGCCCGGGTTGAACCGCAGTACAAGGTTGTGTCCTTTTTGTCCCCTCTCGGCAGCAGTACGGCGTGGCGGGGAACCTGCTGTGCCTGTCGGGAGAGGATATAAAAGGGGGCGGCCATCTTCCAGAGGGGTCGGTTCCGCGCTCAGGCACCTTAGGCCTGGGTGCGTGTGTGTCGCCTCCGGGTGCCCTAGGCCCGGAGGCCTGGTTGGGTTGTCTCTGGGTGCCCTAGGCCCAGAGACGGAGCTGCTGTTCCATCTCAGTCACCTTCAGTCTGGGGTGAGGTACTTTGGAGAAAGGCCCGGAGTCCAGCAGCCTTCGGCTGGAATCCGCCAGGGAACGAGACTCCCAGGGATCTGCCTTGCGAGGTGACCCGTATCCAGGACGAGGAGGCAAGGGAGGTGACCCTTTCTGAAGACCCAGCGCAGAGTCGTGGTGACAGATGGGGCCTCTGGTAACTCTCCGGAGGGAAGTTCTTGTCCTATAAGTGCTAGTTCATTAACGGAAGGAAGTACGTGTTCTTTAAGTCACAGTGGCAGTGATACTACGCACCCAAGGTCCGTAGCAGTGACTTTCACCTTTTTCACCCGGTCAGTGGCAGTGACCAACCTCATGGTCTGTGGCAGAGACCATGCACCAAGCCTGTTTGTGCTAATCAGAGCAGGAGAAACCCAATTCAAGTTTGTGCCTGGACCTCCTCCCACCTTATCTGACCTGTGTCTTGTCCCAACCTGTCTGCTTTCAAAGAGACTGTTTATTGTGCAAAAAGGAATAAATAAGTGTTGGACCTTTCAGTTGGTGTGGACAGTTGCTTACTGGGGAGAACTAAAGACTTGTTTCTGACTACCGCAGAAACGAGGTCAGCTCTGGAGGTTTTTTTACACTGGCTGCAAGCAGGCCCGAGAAACTAACACCGCTCAACCTCCCTATTCAGGAGGGTACGGGCTTGTGGTGCGGTGTGCCTCATTCTTTCCTGCGGAGGAGCCAAGCAGAAGAAAAGCAGGTAAAGTCTGGGGTTGGTGCGCTACACGTATATATTTATCAAAATTTTTTCTACCCAGGAAACCTATGTATGTGACATACGAACAATGAAACGCAAGCTGTATATAAAAGTAGAACAAGACATACGGATGAAAACACGTATCCGACTTTCAGTTATTGTTGAGATTTGCTTTCTGGGATAATGAACAAAAACTCAAAGACAGTTCACATATTTCGATGGTGTATTTAGCTTTTTGCCTAGATGTCATTTTTTTTAAAACTGTAACGGCATAGTTTAAATCAATGATGAGGCTTTGCTTTATAACTACAACAAATGAAAACTGAGATGTTTCCCAAAAGAACAAGCTAGATTCCAGCTGTGGTTTGTCTATAACAGGTTAGAAATTGAAAAATAATTTATTAATCACTATGGAATAACTTCCTTCCCTTTTCTCCAGTTTTATAAATGACTCCCCACTGCAGTGGCGGATCCAGGGGGGGCAACAGGGCAATTGCCCCCCCCCCCGAGACCATCTGTCACACTCACTTGCTTGCTCTGTTTGTTTTTTTTGCGCCTGATCTCCCGAACTTTGGGGACCCGGTGCCGGCCGGCCGTAGGACCCCTAGACCCCAATCTTGGCACACATGTAGCCCAATGTCTCTTCTACAAGTGTGCAAAGTTTTGTGTCTGGGGGACCTACGGCCGGGGAGCACTGATTTTTTAAATCCGGGCACCCCTTCCATAGACTCCAATGTTAAACGGTAATTTCTCCGGTGATTTTGTGGACCCGGTACCGGCCGGTCGTAGGTACCCTGGACCCCAAACTTGGCACACATGTAGCCCCATGTCTTCTCTCCAAGTGTGCAAAGTTTAGTGTCTGGGGGACTTACGGCCGTGGAGCACTGATTTTTTAAAACCGGGAACCCCTTCCATAGACTCCAACGTTAAACAGTAATTTCTCCAGTGATTTTGCGGACCCGGTACCGGCCGGTCGTAGGTCCTCTGGATGCCAAACTTGGCACACATGTAGCCCCATGTCTCCTCTATAAGTTTGAAAAGTTTGGTGTCTGGGAGAACCGATTTTTCAAAGCCGGGCACTCCTTCCATAGACTTCCATGTTAAACATCAGTCTAGTCATGGGCACAGTGAGGCATGGGCACAGTGAGGCAAAGTGAGGCAAGTATAAGCCTAGGACACCCTAGGCTTATACTTGAGTCAATACGTTTTCCCAGTTTTTTGGGGTAAAATTAGGTGCCTCGGCTTATATTTGGGTCGGCTTATACTCGAGTATATACAGTACTTGTTCTGCGGCTGCCGCTGCCTCTCTGAGTCTCTCTCAGTTTCTCACATCAGCCGATCAGCGGTGCTGAGAGAGAGACTCGTCTAATGTAGTTACGTGGCGCACTGACACGATACCAGGAGCGGAGGAGGAGATGGGTGGAGCCTCTTCCCTGCACTCGCTGCTAACGCCTGGGCCGCTTGGCGTCTAGCAACGAGTGACGTCAGTGAGTCACGTCAGGCCACTCTATGGGCAGGTGCAATAGCGTGCGGCTCCACAGATGGGTAAGAAAGCGGGCAGCTCCGCTTGCGGCACGGTTTGTTGTCGGGGGCGGCGCGGTTCGTGGGAAGACCGTGCTGCTCAGTGTGTTGGCAGCGCAGGTGAGAGTGAGAGAGCAGGCTCAGTGTGGCAGCTGGCCAATCAGCTAGCCGGGAGCGGGGAAGCAGAGAGATGAGATCATCTCTCACCGCCCGTGCCTGCCCTGCATTCCTGCAGTGACTTCCGCCCTTACTGTGCAGGCAGCAGAGAGATTACATTATCTCTCTGCTGCCTGACTCTGGGAGTCTGGGACACAGCAAGAGACAACCAAAACTACACCTTAGCAGGCAAGTTAGTGACAATCCGCAAGGTGTGGCAGGCGACGTGGCAAGTGACAATCCGCAAATTGTGTCAGGTGACGTGGCAAATGACAATCTGCATCTGGTGGCAGGCAAGTGACAATCAGCAAGGTGTGGCAGGTGACGTGGCAAGTGACAATCCGCAAGGTGTGGCAGGTGATGTGGGAAGTGACAATCCACAAGGTGTGGCAAGTGATAATCCACAAGATGTGGCAGGTGACGTGGCAAGTGACAATCCACAACGTGTGGCAAGTGACACGCTCAGGGCTCCCACTAATTGGAGGCGACGGTGGCAAGTGACACACTCGGGGTTCCCACTGATTCTGCATTGAACTATTTCATTTCATATTACAATGTAATAATAGAAATAATGTGCTTCAATCATCCTGACACCATAACAACCCTGGTGCCGGGATGATTGAAGCGCCGACACCAACCATTTCCCCGATTAAATTTCCCCCAAAAAAACATTTTTTGGCAGTGCCCCTCCCGAGAAAAGACTCTGGATCCGCCCCTGCCCCACTGTGACACCAAATGGAAGACTACACAACAACAATCTCTCTTTCAGAGATGATGAGGAGTTGAAAAAATATGATATTGTACTGTCTGCAGACATGAGGCAGTTTTATACCTGCTGTAGAAGCCACAAGCAGCCATGGAAGAACATTGTCAGAATAGATTATGATGGAGGCTAATTTGCAAGGCTAAATGATGATGACATAGACTGGATAAAGGTACTGCAGAAACTCAAAGGGCCTTAGACAAAGAGGATGGGGTCTCTGTGACCAGATGGCCTTAACAATGACCTAATTGTGTTCATCTAATTGCCTATTAAAGGAAGTATATTGCTGGGTTATATTTTCTGTAATGGTCACATTTCCTCTTCCTATTTTGCTAATGCCTCTTATGCCCTGTACACACGATCGGATTTCCGATGGAATTTTCCGTCAGAATTCCAATGAAGCTGACTTCCATCAGTCTTGCCTACACACTGTAAGACTAAATTCCGACCGTCCAAAACGCAGTAACGTAAAACACTACGACGAGCCGAGAAAAATTAAGTTCAATGCTTCTGAGCATGCGTCGACTTGATTCTGAGCTAGCGTGGAGTTTTCTCCGATGGAATTCCACACAGACGATCGGAATTTCCCATCAAATTTTTTTACTCCGATGGAAAAAAATTCAGATGGGGCCCACACACGATTGGAATTTCCGATGAAAAAAGTCAATCAGACTTTTTTCATCTGAAAATCCGATCGTGTGTACAGGGCATAATTCGATAACGTAGTCCAAAGACCATGACGATAAGTAGAGAAATTTAAGCAACCATTAGAATTCCAGATTACCATAATAGAATATGTAGCACACAGACCTTTTTCCTGCCTTTAGCTCCCTTGCAGGTCAAGGCACACCACGCTATATGCCCGTACCCTCCTGTTTGAAGAGGTTGAGCGGTGTTAACAATTTTGGGTCCTGCAGCAAGTTATCCCATTAGACTGGTTCTCGTCTCCTAGATTGTAGGGACAAGTCTCTATTTTTCCCCAGGAAGGCCAATGTCCACACCACTTTAACTCCAACGCTGAGTTTATTTTATAAGCAAAGTTCAAGTTCAGCAGACAGGAAAGGTGGATGAGAGAAAGGACAGTAAGGTTTGGGAGATAGGTCCAGGCACAAACTGGTACAATAGTCACCACTCGATCCCGAGTGGGTTTAGCTCACCCGGATAGTCCCCTGTAAGAGCGGATCCTAGCAGCCGGAGTGATGCTGGAACGTTCACTTTAGGTTTCCTAGAGATACGATCGGGAGATCCTCTGCCACAGAATCTTTAAGTCCCAAACTTCTCAGCAATTGCAACACAAGGACAGATGCCAGCGATAGCACGTTGCAAGGCCTGTGATGGATCTTTGAATCCCTCCAGAAGGTAACCAGGCCTCTATTTCACCGTGAACTCTCACTGGTCCATCAGAAAGGTCCTCCCCCCTTCTCCTCTTCTTAGAGCGGGTCCACCCTTTCCAGGGCACCCTGGGATTCTTCTTTTGGAGATAGGCCCCAGCTAAAGGTGCTGGGCCTACTAGTGGAATTGCAGCCCCAGGCAAAAGGTGCCTGAGACTGATACACGCGCGCACCCCTGGCCTGGAGGGCCGGGTGGCGCGAACCGCTCACACTCCAGACTCCCGACTCGACCCCTGAAAAGATGGCGTCTGCCCCTTATGTATCCTCTCCCAGCATGCACAGCAGGCTAACCACACCCACCGCACCACTGCCGAGAGAGAACACCCTAAGGCATAGTAATGTCACCCACGGTTCAACCCTGACCTGATATGGCAGTGCCACGTACAGGCCACAGGGAACTGCACATCAGGTTACAACACATAGGCAGAAGCGAGTACTAACAAATCAAAGTGGTCTGAGCCTGGCTACTAGCTCAAACCAACCCCTAAATTAAAGGAAAATAGCACCCCTGAAAAGTAAAGGGGTGCTACAAATAATTAAAATTATATCGAAACCCAAGAACAAAAAAAGACCAATCCTTAGATCTGGTGTCTACATAAGTTTTCTGCAGGTAAAGAAAAATAGCTACTGATCCTGCCAGTAAATCTTGTGTCGTTCCTGTGCATTCAACTGAAATATTTTAAAAATAAAGACGTGGAGGTGTTTGTAGTCCAAATCAGGAGAGCAGTCTAGGGTGACATTGCTCCTTCTCCAAAGATATAGTGCAGCAAGTGAGCGTTGTCACCCTAGGTCAGGAAGTGGGAAGGTTCTCCAGAGAAAAGAGGCTAATGCATCCACCACATCTAATGCGGCGTACACACGATCGTTTTTCATGCCATTTTTTAAACCAACGTTTTTCTCGTCGTTTTTTTTCATGTTTCCTCTCAAGCCTGTCTTGCATCCACACGATCATTTTAAAAGACGTTCAAGCAAAGCGCAGTGACGTACAACACGTACGACGGCACTATAAAGGGGAAGTTCCGTTCGGATGGTGCCACCTTTCATGTTAGTAAAGTTTGTTGAGCGACGATTTGCGCTTTTCAGCCTCCTGCTTTTCAGTCCGTTACAGCGTGACGAATGTGCTATCTCCATTACAAATGCTAGTTTTACCAGAACGAGCGCTCCCGTCTCATACTTGATTCTGAGCATGCGCGTTTTTTTTCACCTCGTCAAAGCATACACCCCATCGTTTTTCACATCGTTAAAAAAAACGACATGAAAAACGACGCGAAAAAAGAGAGCATGTTCGAAATTTTTAATGGCCGTTTTTCACGTCGTTAAAAATGCTCTGGAGCATACACACGATCGGTTTTAATGCCCATTTTTAAAAATGGCATTTTTAACGGCATGAAAAACGATCGTGTGTATGGGGCATATGGATTTGTAAGCTGCAATCGTTTACATTTTTGGTTATAGGTTTAGTAACACTTCAAGAAATTATTTCTGATGGATGTATAAGTAATTTCCAGGGCTTTATTTAAAAGCTCTATAAGCAGGGGCGTAACTAGAAATCACAGGGCCGAATAGCAAAATGTTGTATGGGGCCCCCCCTGCAAACAGCCCCCCCCCCACAAAAAAAATGAACTAATGCCATTGACCAACAGATTACCACATCCATGTGGCACAGTACCCAGGCAACGGCTTATATTAATTTCGAACAACAAAGTATGCAGTATACTGTATGCATCCCCTGAAGGACACACATTGCTGACCTCCATGCCTTCTAACCAATTTCACCGTGCCCATGATTGCCGCCTCACCGTGCCCATTATTGCCACCTCACCGTGCCCATTATTGCCGCCTTACCGTGCCAATCATTGCCGCCTTACCGTGCCAATCATTGCCGCCTCACCGTGCCCATCATTGCAGCCTTACTTTGCCCATCATTGCCACCTTACCGTGCCAATTATTGCCGCCTTACCGTGCCAATCAATGTAACATCACCGTGCCCATCATTGCCCCCTCACCGTGCCCATCATTGCCGCATCACCGTGCCCATCATTGCCGCATCACCGTGACCATCATTGCCCTCTCACCGTGACCATCATTGCCGCATCACCGTGCCCATCATTGCCACCTTACTGTGCCCATCATTGCCGCCTTACTGTGCCTATCATTGCTGCCTCACCGTGCCTATCATTGCCGCCTCACTGTGCCCATCATTGCAGCCTTACTTTGCTCATCATTGCCGCCTCACCGTGCCAATCATTGCCGCCTTACCGTGCCAATCAACGTAGCCTCACCATGCCCATATTTGCAGCCTTACTGCGCCCCTCATTGCCACCTTACCGTGCCAATCATTGCCGCCTTACCATGCCAATCAATGTAGCCTCACCGTGCCAATCATTGCAGCTGAGCTGAAACACGACTTATTTTCCTCCGGTGTATTCGTCCCCCACACAGTTAGAAAACACCTTCCAGGCACACACTTAACCCTTTGATCGCCCCTGGTGTTAACCCCTTCCCTGCCAGTGTCATCTATACTGTGACAGTGCATTTTTTTAGCACTGATCACTGTATGTGTGTCACTGGTCCCCAAAAAAGTGTCACTTAGTGTCCAATTTGTCTGCCGCAATGTCGCAGTCCCACTAAAAATCGCTGATCGCTGCCTATACTAGTAAAAATAGAAATAAAAAAAAAAATCCCATAAATTGTAGACGCGATAACTTATGTGCAAAGCAATCAATATACGCTTATTTGGATTTTTTTTTACCAAAAATATAAAGCAGAATACATATTGGCCTAAACTGATGAAGAAATTAGATTTTTTTTTACATTTTTTTTTTATTGGGAATGTTTTATAGCAGAAAGTAAAAAATATTGATTGTTTATTCAAAATTGTTGGTGTATTTTTGTTTATAGCGCAAAAAATAAAAACCGCAGAGGTGATCAAATACCACCAAAAGAAAGCTCTATATGTGGGAAAAGGGACATCAATTTTATTTTGGTACAGAGTCACACGATCGTGCAATTGTCAGCTAAAGCAACGTAGTGCCGTATCGCAAAAAATAGCCTGTCTGGAAGTGGGTAAAACCTTCTGGAGCTGAAGTGGTTAAAGCAACTCTTTCACCTTTTGTAAGATCTAAAACAAATCTGCAAAAGAACATTGGTAATACTTAGTGGCGTCACCTGGTGCGGAAAAACATGGTGTCAACCCCCCCCCCCCCCCCCCCCGGGTAGACAGTGCTCTGTCTTCCGGACCGTTCACTAGCGTGTCACAATACTCTGTGTCCTCAACCCCCCCCAGCCACAATTCTCTGTCCTGCTGCTGCAGAGTGTCAGTAGGACAGGCAATAGGGCACTGAGCAGGCTAGCGCATCGGCATGGCTCTCCCCCCTAGCCCGCCACAGTGCTTCTTAATGGTGTCACCCCTCTGCAGTCTGCACCCCCATAGTGACGCCACTGTTAATACTTACCTGTCCCACCTCCTGTTTTTTATATCTTTACTCTCTTGCAGAGAAAACTGCCAGCAGAATCTTCACATGCAAGGAAAGAACGCAGTAGGGAACACCCAATGTACTTTCAGGCAGCTTTGCTCTTCAAGAGGGTGCAAAAATCCCAGAAGTGGGTGGCAGGATTGTATAAGATAATAAACAGGGGGCACACCAGCCTAGCACATTAATATTGCAACAATTTATTATTAAAAAGAATATAGGTATATACTCACAAACAATGAATGAATCAGGCATAACAAAAAGCAAGAGATGCTCCGACCAGACTTATCTGCTAGACAAGTCCCAAAAGTGAGATGAATGTCCTAAAAAGGGGAGTCCCCTCTTCCTCAGAGCTGCAGGGTGGCGGGATGGAGTATAAACGATATATCATTTTTGCAGTGAATAAAGGTGGCCATAGATGAATCGAAACCTGGCCAGTTCAGCAGGGACCAGCCAAATTTTGATCATTAGATTAACTTCTGGGGTGATTACTCCATCCACCTAATTTGTCTAAGGGCTGAAGGAGAAAAACGAATCTTCTGTAGCCAGCTTTAATAAAGGCTGCATTTCCTAGCATGGTTGTGTGACCACATCACTGTGTGACAACGACTGTTTTCTAAAGCTAGGTTCACACCTATGCGGGTTGCGGTCAGTGCGTTTTGCGTATTTATTTATTTTTCACGCGCAGTTGTGATGTGTTTTTAATTGACTTTTTGATGCGTTTTGCATTTTTTGGAGGTGTCTGTTGTCATGCGTGAGAAACCAGCAGAAACACGTAAAAAAAAGCAAGCACTGCTTTTTGATGCATTTTTGATGCATTCCTGCTGCATCTCCATTAAAGTCTAAAGAACCAAAACGCAACCTGCTACCTGTAAAAAAGTCCCTGACCCTTTCCAAGAAACGTACCGGTTGAAAACGCACAGATGTGAACATGACCCACAGGTAATCATGTTAAATGGACTGTATTGTAACGGCTGCATTAAAAAGAGGAACAATTCAACAAAACTTGGTTCTATTGGCATGATTTCCAGTACTCACAAGACTACAACACTTTTGTGGCCGCCTCGGTTGAGCAACTTTGACTGTGCATGTGTTCTCAACCATTTTCTTTTTTCTTACCCCCCTTCCTCCTAAGTTTTCCTGTTCAATTCCTGTCTTCCCCTATTGATCTTGCTTATTCTCATTTCCTTCTTGCTCTCATCTTCTTGTCTTCTAACTTCTGTGATGTAATGCCTTCATCTTTCTATTGGAGAATTTGTCCGTGAACATTAGCCTTCGGGGCGATTTTAGTGTTTTACACAGTTGCATTCTAATTAAGACTAATGTCGTTTCTTTGTTGCCTTGTTGACATCATCCTATTCACTATGTACCTAGCATATGGTTCTACTCATTGGTTTGTGTAACAGTCTATGCTTATTGTACCATATTTCAAAATGCATAGGTGTCAACCTAGCCTAAAGCTGAACTGTAGGCAGATATAAAAGGCACAAATGAAGGCACCTCTATAATCCTACTTTAAAAATAAATGTATTTTTTAAATACACGCATTTAAGTACCTAAATTTTACCTGGTATTAGCTTTTTCCTCTACAGTGGGGTTGGAGTGTGAGAGGAAGAATCAATACAAGCAGCCAATTGGTTCATGTGCTGCCAAGAATAATGCGTATTGGAGAGGAAAGCAGAGTGACAGAGATGAGCTTATCCCTGTGCTGCTTCTCCTCAACTGTCAAGTCACAGGCAGGGGTGCCCCGGGGCGACCTATGTTTGAAGGAAGTGGGTTGAGTGATGCTGGCCATCAGAGGGTAGGGAATATGGTGGCAGAAGAAAAAGGACTTTAGGCCAAACTTTTGCGTTAAAGGTGAAAATCTGCTTTTATTACTTTTTCTTTTATTCGGCCATTTATTTGTACCTTTTATTTTTGACTTGGTTTCAGTTTTAAGGCAAATTAAAATTTTTAATTACAGTTATGACAACATAGACAATTACAGATCATTATCTGGGAGTGTCACGCTACTGGGTCCCCCCATAGCTCTCATTGTTTTCTTCTTCTGACCTCCATGTCACTAGTATATCCTGTAGTGGTTGATGCAGTGGCGGCCCGTCCATGAGGGGCGCAGGGGCGCCGGACTATGGATTCCAATGGGGGGGTGTTTTTTGAAGCACATAATTAAAGCCAGGGGCTCTAATAGGCTTAAAAAAGAGTGGTCTTGGGGCGCTGCGCCCCGATCCCACCCAGTTGTGTGACGCTAGCGAATGAATATTCGCTATTTTCGCACTAAATCTCCTCCCCAGCAATCAGGAAGCAGGTCGTGAGACCCGTTTCCCGATTGTCCAAAGCGTCAGGCGATCCAATTGGATGCCTAGCGCCTAGGGGGAGGAGAGAGGAGACACACAGTGGAAGGCGTGGAGGAAGCCGCTCATTTAGAGGACACCCGGACCTGCTGCTCGCAGCCCACTACCCGCCACGCTGGAGGACACTGGAGCCGCTGCCCACAGCCTGCCATCTTAATGGGGTAAGTGTCGGACCGCCGGCGGGGTGGTAGTGCTGCGCCGCCGGCCCCTGGGGGGTGGAAGTGCCGTGCCGCTGGCTGCCCGGGGGGGTGGTTGTTTGCCACCACTGGCTTGATGGTCAGAGGTAGAGATGAGCCGAACCCCCCCCCCCCGGTTCGGTTCGCACCAGAACATGCGAACAGGCAAAAAATTTGTTCGAACACGCGAACACCGTTAAAGTCTATGGGACACGAACATGAAAAATCAAAAGTGCTCATTTTAAAGGTTAATATGCAAGTTATTGTCATAAAAAGTGTTTGGGGACCCGGGTCCTGCCCCAGGGAACATGTATCAATGCAAAAGAAAGTTTTTAGAAATGGCCGTTTTTTTTCGGGAGCAGTAAAGTGAAATATTCCTTTAAATTTCATACCTGGGGGGTCTCTAAAGTATGCCTGTAAAGTAGCGCCTGTACCCCGTTTCCCTAGTCATGCCAGCCCTCCGCTCATTTCTTTTCTCTCATTTTTTGCTCCGGACTTTTCTTTAAATTTTGTACTAGGGGGGTGTCTAAAGTATGCCTGTAAAGTAGCGCATGTTTCCCGTGTTTAGAACTGTCCCTGCACAAAATGTCATTTCTGAAGGAAAAAAAGTCATTTAAAACTACTCGCGGCTATAATGAATTGTTGGGTCCCCGGCAATACAGATCAAAGTCATTGAAAAAAACGGCAGGGGTCCCCCCTACAGTCCATTACCAGGCCCTTTGGGTCTGGTATGAATATTAAGGGGAACCCCGAACCAAAAAAAAAAAAAAGACTGGGCGTCCCCCCACCCAAGATTACATATCAGGCCCTTCAGGTCTGGTATGGATATTAAGGAGAACCCCACACCAACTTTTTTTTTAAAAATGGCGTGGGGTCCCCCCCAAAAATCCATACAAGACCCTTATCCGAGCACGCAAACCTGGCAGGCCGCAGGAAAAGAGGGGGGCGAGCGCCCCCCCTCCTGAACCGTACCAGGCCACATGCCCTCAACATGGGGAGGATGTCCCCATGTTGATGGGGACAAGGGCCTCATCCCCACAACCCTTGCCCGGTGGTTGTGGGGGTCTGCGGGCGGGGGGGCTTATCGGAATCTGGAAGACCCCTTTAACAAAGGGGACCCCCAGATTCCAGCCTGCCCCTATGTGAATTGGTAACGAGTACATTGTACCCCTACCATTTCACAAAGAAAGTGTAAAAAAAAAAAAAAAAACACACAGACACAGTTGGGATGAGTCCTTTATTAAAAATAATAAAATAAAAAATAAAAAAACCATTCCAGCGACGTAATCCAGTCTGTCCAGCGTTGTTCTCTATGTCCCGCGGTGATCCGATGTCCAGCAATGCTGCAGTCTCCAGTCTCCACTCCACACGAAACCCCCATGACGTAAGAGGGAGCGGGGTCACCTGTCACATCATAGGGTAAGCCCTGGATTTCCCCGCTTGCCGGGGAATACCTAATGACGTAGGCGGGTGACCCCGCCCCGTGACGTCACGGGGCGGGGTCACCCGCCGACATCATTGGGTATTCCCCGCTTGCCGGGGAAAGCCGGGGCTTACCCTATGATTTGGACGGGTGACCCCGTCCCCTCTTACGTCATGGGGGTTTCGTGTGGAGTGGAGACTGCTGCAGTCTCCAGTCTCCACTCCACACGAAACCCCCATGAGTAAGAGGGGGCGGGGTCACCCGTCCACATCATAGGGTAAGCGGGGAATACCCAATGATGTCGGCGGGTAACCCCGCCCCCTCTTACGTCCCAACTGTGTCTGTGTGGTTTTTTTACAATTTTTTACACTTTCTTTGTGAAATGGTAGGGGTACAATGTACCCGTTACCAAATCAAATCTGGGGGTCCCCAGTCTCCACTCCACAGGAAACCCCCATGACGTAAGAGGGGGCGGGTAATTTTTTTTTAGTTCGGGGTTCCCCTTAATATTCATACCAGACCCAAAGGGCCTGGTAATGGACTGTGGAGGGGACCCCTGCCGTTTTTTTCAATGACTTTGATCTGTATTGCCGGAGACCCGACAATTCATTATAGCCGCGAGTAGTTTTAAATGACATTTTGTCCTTCAGAAATGACATTTTGTGTAGGGACAATTCTAAACACGGGAAACATGCGCTACTTTACAGGCATACTTTAGACACCCCCCTAGTACAAAATTTAAAGAAAAGTCCGGAGCAAAAAATGAGAGAGAAGAAATGAGCGGAGGGCTGGCATGACTAGGGAAACGGGGTACAGGATGTTAGAAGGATTAGGATTGGGTGAGAAGTTTAGTGGGAGGGGGAGTAAGTAAGAAAAGGAGTTGTCCCCTCCCCCAGGTCACCACAGTGTGAAGGAAAGTTCAGGGAGACAGAGCTATGGCAGATGGGGAGCTCTTTCGGGCCTAGCTGCGGTCGGAAGCGGCACCACGGAGCGCAGGTTGGCTACAGGAGACCCTGGGGCCAATGCTTGCTTGACGGGCGGTGGGGGCAGGTACAGGGGGGGAGGGAGTTCACGCAAGCTCGAAGGTTGCTGCCTTCGGATCGTTTCTCACCCGACTATTCCTTAGAGCCCAGCGCCTGCCAATTAGTCTCCCCATGGCCCCATTCGGGCCCCCCCCCGCTGAGCGTTCACATTGCTCACAGGGGGGGTCCCGGGAATCATCCCCCTCATAGTCAGGGCCCGGCGGGCGGCCGCACCGGCGGTTCGGGGTGGCCAGGCAGCTCGCTCGACACATGGACCAGGAGAGTGCGGGCCTCACCCCTGATGGGACGGTAGCGGGGGTGGAGCCTCAGCGGGGGAGAGCGTCTGTCGCGGTCACTGTGCCCTCTGCAGCCTCGGCCAGGTGACCCCCAGGAGATGATGGATCGCCAGGGGAGGGTGACAACGCGCCTGATGTCTCTCGGCAGGGCGGGGGGGGGAGACCCCCCCGGCCAGCGGAAGGTGACAGAGAAGTCCATGGGCGGGTCTGGAGCTCAGTGGCGGGGCCGGAGGGCTGCCAGATCCTCGGCATCCAGAGACGCTGCTTCTGGAGGGCTTTCATCAGATGCGGGCGAGCCGGCTGTCCTATGGTCGCAGGGCGAGCTGACGGATTCGGAGGACGATCGGTTTCCCCTGAGGCGATCGGCAGCGATGGAGGCGGGACAGTCGGCTGGTGGGAATCTTCCTAGGCAGCCCGGTAAGTAAAAATTTTCCTTTGCCATATAGGGGATAGTATAGTGGGTTCCGTGGGGGGTGGTCCTACTGTAGGTGCTGGGGAGGCATCGGTAACGGGGGGCTCGCAGGGTGATTCTCCCCGGGTGGACACAATGGATGGGGCTGCACTTAGGGGGAGCTTCAGGCTCGCAGGGTTTTTATTGGCGGGGCTCAAAGATTTTGGTCGGCGGATTTGAGAAGGTGGTCGGGCCGCGTGGTCCCGCTTGCAGGAAGGGATAGTATATCCTCATCACCCGTAGCGGTGCCGGCTGTGTGGGAGTCTGCACATGACAGCTGATAGTGGGGTGCAAGTGGAGCAGAGGGTTTTGAAGTTCGTGGTAGCAGGGGACGCCGCTGGAAAACGGGATGTCACCCGTTTGGCTGATTTAGCCACAGGTACAGTTGGTTTTAGGGTCCGCCGGGTGCTCACCTAAAGCCTGAAGTCCGGGAGAAGATCTGAAAGGGTGAGTACGTAGAGATGTTGTTCACTCCTGCTGTTAGAAAAATTTAACCTGGATTTAACCCGCTGTGCATTCTGGGAGAGGGGGTACTTAAGAGACAGAGACCGCTCTACTGGGGTTCGTTGCCGGATCCTGACCTGAGGGCCCTCCTGGCCTCAGGGATGTGCGAGCAATTTTCGGCCTCGTGGCCTGCTGGCCCAAGGCTCTGCAACTGAGAAGTAGGCCCAGGAGTTGCTGGGGCCTACTAGTCCAGGGATGGTCCTACGCGGTCTTGCCTGCGGGAAGAAGCGGAACAATTGGGGACTCAATTGAGGGACGCATCCTGGCCAGTTTGCCTCACGGTGCTGCCGGACTGGCTGAAAGATTCTGGCACCGTGAGCTGTGTACTTTTAAAGGAACTTTTTGCAAAGTGTCATTGTGGTTACACGGTCTTGTGGCAGAAGATTGTGGAACGACACGACAGCACTCATCATGTCTGTGGCAGAGACTTTGAACGAGCTTTGCACGGGTTGCTAGGCCAGTGAGAGTAGGCCTATCCGGTGGTTGCTGAGTCCAGCGTGGAACTGATTTGTCCTCTGGATTTGTGATTGTGCCCGTGATCCGCAAAGCAAGGTACCTGAAACTCCCCTATCCCTCTACCCCTCTGTTGGAACTGGTAAAATAAAGCTCTTGGAGAAAACGTAACCAAGTGTTGGTGTGAACATTCATGAAAGCTCTTCAAGAGGGATCCCTGACACGAGTGTGCTGAACAGAAAGGTAACGGTAGGCCCAAAACTTTAAACCAGCAGCTCCTACGGGGGTAGTGCTACTTTTCTTTTAACACTGCGTCACAAGCTTCCAAGAGCTTTGTTGACTCAGTTGGCTAGATTTCCCTCCATGATGTTCTTGTATCTGGATTTCCTCATTGCTTGTTTATCTACGGAAAATCTATAATGTGTGGCCAACATTAGATGTAAAAAGTTAGAGTTAGCATACCTAGAATAGAAGTTCCTGAATCTGTCTTGATATTAACCTCCTGTAATCTTCTGCGCAGAAACACTCTGGGAAAGAAAGTGGCAGCAGTTTGAGCCAATCATAGCACAGTGTACATGTTGCAAGAAAGGAAAGCATAGGGATGATATCATATTTCCCTTAATTTTATTGTTGTAGACTGGGTTGGGTCCGAAACAAGACTGTATTGCTAAATATCAGTGTTCAAAGTCATGCCTTTATAGTGTGGCTATGATGCCTGGATCTGAAGACTAGCTGTGCGGAATTACAGGTAGCACCGATCATACAGGTGAAACTCAAAAAATTTGAATATCGTTAAAAAAGTTCATTTATTTCACTAATGCAACTTAAAAGCTGAAACTCAGCATTGAGGCAGTAATTGCTGAAAAAGGGGCCCAAACCAAGTACTGAGTACATATGCATGCTTATACTTTTCAGAGGTCCGAAATTGTTCTATGTACAATCCTTGTTTTATTGATTGCATGTAATATTCAAATTTTCTGAGATTGTGGATTTGAGGTTTTCATGAGCTGTAAGCCATAATCACCACAATTATGACAAATCACGGCTTGAACTATCTTGCTTTGCATGTAATAAGTCTATCTCATATATTTGTTTCACCTTTTAAGTTGCATTAGTGAAATAAATGAACTTTTGCACGATATTCAAATTTTTTTGAGTTTCACCTGTATACAGTGCCTTGAAAAAGTTTTCACACGCCTTGAAATTTTCCACATTTTGTCATGTAACAACCAAAAACATAAATGTATTTTATTGGGATTTTATGTGACAGACCAACACAAAGTGGCACATAATTGTGAAGTGGAAGGAAAATTATAAATGGTTTTAAATGTATTTGTATTCAGGCCTATTTACTCTGATACCCCTAACTAAAATCTAGTGGAACCAATTGCCTTCAGAAGTCACCTAATTAGTAAATAGAGTTCACCTGTGTGTAATTTAAAGGAGTAGTAAAGTTACATGTTTTTTCACCTTAATGCATCCTATGCATTAAGGTGAAAAAACATTCGACAATACCGCCCCCCCCCCCGAGCCCCCGTTTTTCTTACCTGGCCCCTCGAAAGTCCCACGCTCGTCCCCATCATCCTCTTCGTTTTTCAGCCTGGCCGCCGATTGGCTACACTGGATGGATTGAAAGCAGCGCAGCCATTGGCTGGCGCTGCTGTCAATCACATCCAATGACGCGGCGCGCGGGGGCGGGGCCGAGTGATACAGTCGGCGGCTATGGCCGCCGCTGTATCACGGGAGCGCGCCCGCAATCACTCCACACCATGCGAGCTCACTCGCATTATGGTGTGGAGTCCTTGCGGGGAGGAGCCAAGACAGCCGCCGAGGGACCCCAGAAGACCAGGATCGGGGCCACTGTGTGCAAAACGAGCTGCACAGTGGAGGTAAGTATAACATGTTTGTTATTTTTGGGCAAAAAAAGGGAAGCTTTAGTGCTCCTTTAATCTCGGTACAAATACAGCTGTTCTGGGAAGCCCTCAGAGGTTTGTTGGTGAACAAACCACATCATGAAGGACAAGAAACACACCAGACAGGTCAGGAATAAAGTTGTGGAGAAGTTTAAAGCAGGATTAGGTTATAAAAAAATATCCCAGGCTTTGAACATCTCATGGAGCACTGTTCAATTCATCATCTGAAAATGGAAATAGTATGACACTACCGCAAACCTACCAAGACATGGTCGTCCACCTAAACTGACAGGCCGTGCAAGGAGAGCATTATTCAGAGAAGCAACCAAGAGGCCCATGGTAACTCTGGAGGAGCTGCAGAGATCCACAGCTAAGGTGGGAGAATCTGTCCACAGGACAACTATTAGTCGTGTACTCCACCAATCTGGCCTTTATGGAAGAGTGGCAAGAAGAAAGCCATTGTCGAAAGAAACCCATAAGAAGTCTTGTTTGCAGTTTGCGAGAAGCCATGTGGGCTACACAGCAAACATGTGGAAGAAGGTGCTTTTGTCAGATGAGAGCAAAATTAAACTTTTTGGCCTAAAAGCAAAACGCTCTGTGTGGTGGAAAACTAACACTGCACATCACCCTGAACACACCATCCCCACCGTGAAACATGGTGGTGGTAGCATCGCATGTTGTGGGGATGCTTTTCTTCAGCAGGGACAGGGAAGCTGGTCAGAGTGGATGGGAAGCATATTCATGTGTTAGAATGGCCCAGTCAAAGTCCAGGTCTAAATCCAATTGAGAATCTGTGACAAGACTTGAAAATTGCTGCTCACAGACACTCTCCATCCAATCTGGCAGAGCTTGAGCTATTTTCCAAAGAAGAATGGGCAAAAATGTTATTCTCTAGATGTGCAAAACTGGTAGAGCCATCCCCAAAAAGGCTTGCAGCTGTAATTGCAGCGGAAGGGGGTTCTACAAAGTATTGACTCAGGGGGGCTGAATACAAATGCACGCCACACTTTTCAGATATTTATTTGTAAAAAAAATTTAAAAGCATTTATAATTTTCCTTCCACTGCACAATTATGTGCCACTTTGTGTTGGTCTATCACGTAAAATCCCAATACAATACATTTACGTTTTTGGTTGTAAAATGACAAAATGTGGAAAATGTCAAGGGGTGTGAATACTTTTTCAAGTCACTGCACATATGTTTTAACTGTTTATCTAACTGTTTTCCCAGAGTTTAACTTCATATTGCCTTTTATCGTGTTGCCTTTTGTCATACTGAAATATCAGGTGGATATTTGGGTGAAATATGTACCAAGCCATTTATTTTTTTACTGAATATATATGAAGAAAAACATGAAAGGACACATTTTGAGCTTAGGGTGTATTTTCCCTTAGAGAAACATTGATTATTCCCAGAATTCTGTCCCAATTAATTGTCAAACAGTTCTCAGAAGATACTGCCAAGCTGGAAATAGATTGTAGTAACAGGAGTCAGTAACTGGAGATTACATTGGAAAATAGTTTCTCATCCAAGACTCTTCGAATTCTCACTGCATGAAACCCCCAACCATCTGCCATTCAAACACATCAATTATCTCCGAAAGTCAGACACGCTTATCAATTTTCCCTTATTTAAAGGGAAACTATAGCGGTTTAGCTCAATTTTGTTGATACTTTATATTATTATTTGTGCAAAATGTTATATTAAAAATAAACAATTAATACAGGGTACTTCAATATCTTCATACCACCCTTGCATTGGTGGTTAAGGGAGAGTGACCCTCCTTTACATTGCCGTTTCATGGAGGGTGACCCCCTTACATTGGTAGGGTTAATGGATGGTTAGAAACATAAAAACATAGAAACATAGAAAAGTGACGGTAGAAAAAGCCCAAGTAGTCCATCGAGTCTGCCCATTTAAAAAAAAACTTTTTTGTTTAGTTTTTGTTTTTTTATCGTTTTGGTTATTTTTTTTGTTAACTTTGTTTCCCCTCTTACATTGCTGTTTAATGGAGGGTGACCCCCTTACATTGGTGGTTAGTGGAGGGTTAGCCCTCTTACACTGGTGATTGCGGGGGGTGAGACCTCTTACATTGGTGGTCAGGGCAGGGTGAGCCCCCTTACATTATTGTTTAATAGCGGGTGACCCCGTTACATTGGTGGTTAGTGGAGGGTTAGCCCTCTTACACTGGTGGTTAGTGGGGAGGGGATGAGCCCCCTTACATTGGTGATAAGAGGAGGGTGGGCCCTCCTATATTGGTGGTTAGTGTAGGGTGAGCCCCTTTACACTGGTGGTCAGTAGGGAGAAAAATATCACATACATTGGCAGTCAGTCAAAGGAAGAATATCCCCTACGTTGGTACTGTTTATTTTCTGTTTCTTTTACACATTAGCATGTAAAAACAATTAAAAGCACACACATGGAGCACTCATGATCATGTATGAGTAACTGCTGTTACATGCTACTCTGTAATTTACACCAAAGAAAGCTATTTGTTTCATCGGTTAGCAATTAATCGCTGCTATTCACAATATATCAGAGGTAAATTTAGTAGCAAAACTGGGCTCCCAAAAAATGTAGCTTAGGCCTTATCCTTTCATATTCTTTGTGAGACTGAGTATATATGACACTGATGCAAATAAATAGAAAAAACACTAGGGTATCTACAGCTGTTTACTTTAGAAGGACTGCTAGAGAGTTTGGAAGCATCTAAAGCGGTTCATAAAGTTCATTTTTTATATAAAGATGCATTCCACATATGATCCTAAAAAGGAACTTCATGCCCCTATGATGATGGTGATGATTCCACACCCTCCCTTCCCTCCAGCGCCATCATCTTTAATAACCTGGCATGTGTGCAGATGGGCTGAAGGGCTCTGTCCTGCCTTCAAGTCCCGGCACAGCACTGTGGTGCATCTGTGGTGCATAGGGACACGCTGAGATCTGGGACTTCCATACCCAAAGACCTACAGCACATCTGTGAACACGTGGAATCTGGCAGCACACATGCGCCATGCAGCGAAACTGCCTCCTGGGGTGTATGACGTGGACATCCCAGGAGGCAGCATGGGGTAAATGTTATTCTCACCTAGATGAGAAAGAAGCTTAGAAATCTATAAAAAAAAATCTAATTGTGGGAGAGGGAGGAGTTAGTATGCACATCTCATATCTGATGGACTACTTGTTGAAGCTGACAATCCCTGTAGGAGTCGGTGCTACTACAGTGATCAACACAATCTTCTGGGTTCTATGCAAGTAACATCGTACCTGAAATTGAATTATTTTTAAATATCTTTATATGAAAACAGAAGTGGGTTTTGCCTTACATTGGACCCCAGGTTAAAAAATCTTAATTTCAATTATAAATATGCAAAGTGAATTTGCAATTAAGCTTAGTTCCTACAATGTCCAGTCTCTCTGTACATGGTGAAACATAAGAACCCATTAGAGAAACTGCATTTTAACCAAACAGGATCTCCTACTTTTATCTACACAAGAAGCTTGCACATGTCTTGGTGCCTTTGTATTGGGGTAACAGAACTTGATTATAAACAGAAATGACGGGCAAGTTAGTACAGGTTGTAGTTCCTGACAGGCTTTTTATTTATACCTCTTAAAGTTGGCATTTTATTAACCACTTCAGCCCCGGAAGTATTTACCCCCTTCCTGACCAGAGCACTTTTTTGAGATTCGGCACTGTGTCGCTTTAACTGACAATTGCGCGGTTGTGCGACGTTGCACCCAAACAAAATTGACGTCCTTTTTTTCCCACAAATGTAGCTTTCTTTTGGTGGTATTTGATCACCTCTGCTGTTTTTATTTCTTGCGCTATAAACAAAAATAGAGCGGCAATTTTGAAAAAAAAGTAATATTTTTTACTTTTTGCTATAATAAATATCCCCAAGAAATATATAAAAACACAAATTTCTCTCTCAGTTTAGGCCGATACGTATTCTTCTACATATTTTTGGTAAAAAGAAAAATGCAATAAGCGTATATTGATTGGTTTGTGTAAAAGTTATAGCATCTACAAAATAGGGGACAGTTTTATGGCATTTTTATTTATTTTTTTTTTTTTTTATTAGTAATGGCGGCGATCAGCAATTTTTATCGTGACTACGACATTATGGCGGACACATCGGCCACTTTTGACACTATTTTGGGACCATTGTCATTTATACAGCAATCAGTGCTATAAAAATGCACTGATTACTGTGTAAATGTCACTGGCAGGGAAGGGGTTAAACACTAGGGGGCGATGAAGGGGTTAAGTGTGTCCTAGGGAGTGATTCTAACTGTGGGGGGGCTGGGCTACAAGTGACACGACAGTGATCATCACTGCTCCTGATGACAGGGAGCAGTAGATCACTGTCCTGTCACTAGGCAGAACAGGGAAATGCCTTGTTTACATAGGTATCTTCCCGTTCTGCAGCTCTGTGACACGATCGCAGGCACCTTGCAGACACCGAGTCCGCGGGTCCCTCGGGCACGGAGCACGCGGCAGGCGCGCGCGCCCGCATGACGGCAAATTCAAAGCAACGTACAAGTACGTTGCTTTGCGCAGCTGTGCAATTCTGCCAACGTATATCGGCATTAGCCGGTCGGCAAGTGGTTAATATTACAAATCTGCACAATAGCACCCAAGAATCTTGCAAAAAACTCTTCCCACTCTATTAAAAACAAAACAAAAAATAAACATTTGTCCTCAGTTAGACTTTAAAAAGAGGCAGTGACTGTGGGGTCACTGCAAAGTGTCCCCCAACCATATTATATCCACCTTGCTGCTCCTTCCTCTGCCACAGCCGAACCTGAATTCAGCAACATCGGCAACCCAGGGGGAGGAGTTTCTCAATCTCTCAGCCATGTGACAGTGCACTTGCCTGATGAGGCCAGGGGAGTAAATCACATGCTCTCCCATACATGAATGTTCTGCTCGTGTAATACCAAAGTCAGAAACACTTGTAAATACATAATAATATAACAAATTAATAAAGACCTCAGGTAATTTGACCACTTCAATACAGGGCACTTTCACCCCCTTCCTGCCCAGGCCAATTTTCAGCTTTCAGCACTGTCGTGCTTTGAATGACATGCAACACTGTACCCAAATTACATTTTTAACATTTTTTTTGAGACAGATAGAGCTTTCTTTTGGTGGTATATTATCACCACTGGGGTTTTTTATTTTTTGCTTAACAAACAAAAAAAGACCAAAAATTTTGAAGAAAAAAAAAAGTTTTTCTTAATTTCTGTTATAAAATTTGGTAAATAAGTAATTTTTCTCTTTCACTGATGGGCACTTATAGGCTTCACTGATGAGGTGCCACTGATGAGCACTGTTGAGGAGCCACTAATATACAGCACTGATGGGCACTGATAGGCGGCACTAATATGCAGCACTTATATGAAGCACTTATATGCAGCACTGATGGGTGGCACTGATGAGGAGGCACAGATGGGCACTGACAGGCATCACTGATGGGCACAGGTGGGCAAAAATGGGCATCACTGGTGAGCACTGACAATCATTACCGTTGGGGAGGATCTCCTCTGTGAGGAAAGGTGCTTATCGGCTCGCCTCTCCTCACGTGCGTGAGGACAGGAAAGCCAATAACCGGCATTTCCTATTTACCCTGTGATCAGCTGTGATTGGACACAGATGATCACGTGGCAAAGAGCCTATGTCATAGGCTCTTTACCGAGATCGGTGATGCGGTGTGTCCGAGGGAGGTGCATGAGCGGCCAGTTCTGAAGGAGATCATATGATATTCAATCAGAAAGGTAAATCCCCTGCCCGGCCATCATTCTGCTATAGGCCAGGCGGGAAGGTGTTAACATAAGGCAGTGTTTCCAAAAATTTAAGAGCACCACTGGCAAACAAGCATATGGTGAAGAATGGTGAAGAAGGCTAAAAAATAATTTCTTCACATTGCTTATAGATAAAGAGATAACTGTTGTAAAGTTCAGTATACTGTATGTCAGGGGTATTGTATTAAAATTCAGGGAGGTCCAGGTAATCAAAAATTTTTCCAGCAGAGGTCTGAATCTCATGTTTGTGTGAAGACTCAGATCCTTTAGATCTTTAGATTTACATCACAGTAACCCTTTACATCAGTGGCATCAGTCCTCCCCTTTACATCATAGCACCCCCCTTCCTTTACACTACAGTGCCCCCTTTTACATCTGAGTCCCCCTCTTTATATTACAGCACCTGCTTTTAGATCCCAGCCCCCCCCCCCTTTACATCACAGTGCCCTCTTTTACACTGCAGTCCCCCCCCCTTTTCACCAAAATACCCCCTTTTATATTGCAGTCCCCTCTCTTTACACCTCAACACCCCCTTTAACATCACAGTACCCCCCTTTACACCACATAGCCCCCTTTTAAATTGCACCAAAGTGCCCCTTATTACATTGCAGTCTCCCCCTTTTCACCAAACCCCCCTCTTTTACTTCATAGAATCCCCATCTTTGCATCACAGCAGCCTTCTGTCTCTTCAGCCCCTCTTCACATCGCAGTCCCTCTTTTACATGACAGACACCCCTCTTTACAGAAGTGTCTTTGGTCCCTCCTTCACATCACAGTCCCCCACTTTACATCCCAGTTCTCTTCAGATAATAGCCCTCATTTTATATCAGAACCCCCCACCTTTCTTTTTATCCAGGTCCACTTCATCATTTTCCTCTTTCGTTCACAGCCCTCCCCCAATCTTTAAAATCCTGCCTTACACAGCAAGCAGAGGGTAGGAGGCGTGGCATGACTGGACAGCGGGTGGGAGCTGCAAACCTTTTCATGTTAACAGGTAGGTGATTTGTTGCCAGGACCGCCCCATGTCCTAGCAGCAAATCGCTGGCTTGTTAACTTGAAAAGTTATGCAGCTTGCGCCCGCTGTCCAGTCATGCCACGCCTCCTACCCTTTGCTTCCAGTAAGGATGAAAGCTTTGGTGATGGTGGGGGAACAAAGAGGGGGACCTGGATAAGACTCTCATTCAGTCCGAGTCCAGACCGCGATCCGCAATTTAGTGATGCTTGATATATGTAGCGCACTCACCCCCTTCACCTGCCTCTGGCTCCTCGCAGGTAGAGAGGGCACACCACGCCACAAGCCCGTACCCTCCTGTATAAAGAGGTTGAGCGGTGTTGTTGGCGAGTCTCCACAGCCAGAAACCAGAATCCTCCAGAGAATGTTTCTCACCTCTATAATTGACAGAGATAAGTCCTTGTTCCCCCCCAGTGACTTGAATGTCCACACCAGTTGCAACTCCAATGTAGAGTTTATTTTCTCGTAAATAGCAGTCTCTGATAAGTAAAGGTTGGAGTAAGGAGACAGGACAGCATAAGGTGTGGGAGAGGTCCAGGCACAAACGTAATCACTTCACCGCTCGGCTTCTCAAGCAGACTCATCCCAGATGGATAGTCTCCCTAGGTAGGGACTAGCAGCCAAATGGTACTCTGACTTAACCGCACAGTCTCTGCCACAGACTGGATGAACTTGGTCTCTGCCACAGACTGGATGAACTTGGTCTCTGCCACAGACCTTGTGAACTTGGTGTTTCAAAGCTTGACCTCTTTGTAAGGAGAAGACATCCCTCCAGAGAGTTACCGGGCCCCTTCCTTCACCGTGATTTCTTACCGGTCCCTCTGAACAGTTCCTCCCCCGGCCTCCTCGTCTAAGATACGGGTCCCCTCGCAAGGCGGCACCCTGGGATTCCTTCGATCCTTGATGGGCCCCAGCCGAAGGTGCTGGGCCCAAGACCTTTGCTGCAGTCCCAGGACTAAATGTGCCTGGGACTGATTCACCAACCTCCGCCCCTGGACCAAAGGTGCCCAGGGCAGACGGGAACACACTCCCTGGGGTAGGACCCCCGGCCACGACAGACCACGCAGAAACAACGAACAGGCAGCGTCTGCCCCTTTTATATCCTCCCCCAGCATGCACAGCAGGCCTGCCACACCCACTGTATAGCTGCTGAGAGGGGACACACAAGGCACAGCACTGTATCAGCGGTTCAACCCTGGCCTACCATGGCAGCGCCACCTGCAGGCCACAGGGAACGATACTCTCCCTGCGGACAAAAATGGTTGATAGAATCCTGACAATTGGGGTATTTGAGCATAACTACCACTCAAACACTTCCCCTAAATTTAGGACCCCGCTACATATATATATAAAGCACTTGCAAGACTTACTTCATTTATACTTGTAATAAACAAATAAATACATGAGGTGTTGATAATCTGGGCACAGGTTCACTTTAAAAAGCTGATTATTGACTAACCCAGAGTGGAAATTAAGGAGACGCATATAAGCAATCTGAAGGGAGGTAGGAAAAAATTTCAGTTTTTGACTAATGTCTAGCAGAGATGCTGCAATCACAGCCCTTATAGCTAATGCAGTGATATAGCAGCTTAGAGGTGGGAACAATTCTTATTTTTATTAGTACAAGTGTTACCAAGTCAGAGGTTGTGATGATGATGTGTAACTGTTCGGAAAACTGTCATATAAAGTATATTTCTGGATAAAATGCATGAGCATGCAGGAAGAATCCATGCCTGTAAGATGAAGAGGGGAGAATACATAGCATCTACTGAAAAAAAAGGAGTACTGGTATACCTCCCAACTTTTTGAGATGGGAACGAGGGACACTTATTAGCAAAAGTATGTAGGCATAGGACACAACCTCTGTCACACCCCTTTAAAGGAGAATTATAAAAAAAAAAAAAGATTAGTAAGGCCCCTTTCACACTGGGGTGGGACGTTGCGCTGGCGCTATACCGTCGGAATTGCTGTGGTATTCGGCCGCTAGCGTGTGGTTTTACCCCCCGCTAGCGGCCGAAAAGGGGTTAATACCGCCGGCAATGCGCCTCTGCAGAGGCGCATTGCCGGCGGTATAGCCACTGTGTCCCATTGATTTCAATGGGCAGAAACGGTGAAGGCGCGGTATACACACCGCTCCTTCACCGCTCCAAAGATGCGGCTAGCAGGACTTTTGGAGCGGTCTTGCTAGCACACCGCTCCAGTGTGAAAGCCCTCGGGGCTTTCACACTGGAGAAACAGCAGCCGCTGGTTAGGGTCGGTTTGCAGGCGCTATTTTTAGCACAATAGCGCATGCAAACCGCCCCAGTGTGAAAGGGGTCTTTAAACCCCAAAGTGTTTTTTTTACCACTACTATTCCTATTGGCTTGTGAAATTTACAAACGAGGCAATTTAGAAGTTGGATGAAAGGTTTAGAAATTTAAAAATTGGATGAAAGGTTTAGCTCTGGGAAACATTTTTTGGAAGATAAAAAGTGCATTTTATATACAACTATATAGATCAGATCAAAATTAGGAAAAAATGAGGAACAAATGAGGAGGAAAGAAGGACAGAGGGACTTTGTTCCAAATCAGGGACAGTCCTTCATAATCAGGGACAGTTGGGAGCTATGGTAATGGATGTTTCTTTGGAGTTCCATGACCTATAATAATGCTCGAGTCTGCAATCTTTCACTGGCTGTTACATGGTCATTGTACTCCTCTCTGGCACTTTATACAGAAGAGGGTACATTAAACCCATTACTGGTATGAGTTATAGTATTGTAGTAATACCGCACGTACACACCAGTTCCATTAATTATAGAAGCTTGCTATTTTTGTACAAATAATTGCTGTTTTTGACTTTGAAAAGAATGTCCCTCAGGTATAACTCTGTGGGGGATCACCTTCCCTGTGCTGATTCACTAATTACTTGGCATTCATAGAGATATTGTAAGAATGTTATTTACTTGAGGATTGTGCTATTTACTTTATTGCAGATATGTAAGGATTTGTGACTGATTAGTTTTGTTTTTCTCTTTATGCTTTTATATGACTTGTATTGCATCCGAGAAAGCTGTTAGACTCAAAGAATGAACTAGTTCTGTAATTTGTTTTTGTCCAAGAAATAGTTAAAGCTGAACTCCAGGATGTACAATTTTTTTTATTTATATTTTAGGTGAGAATGCATTTAAAAATGTAGCACTGCCCCCTTAGGAGTTGCTAAAGTTAGGGTTCCCCACTGCTGCACAGCCAGTCACGCTGCATTTCCTTCTTTCAATTGTACACAGAAAATAACCCTTTGGCTCATTTTGATGTGTTATTAGGGGATGATAACTTGGATGGGGTAAGGGATTATGGCAGGGGTAGGCAACCTCGGCACTCCAGCTGTGGTGAAACTACAAATCCCATCATGCCTCTGCCTCTAGTAGTCATACCTGTGATTGTCAGGGTCTTTCAATGTCTCATGGGACTTGTAGTTTCAAAACAGCTGGAGGGGCGAGGTTGCCTATCCCAAGATTATGGGATGCCCAGTGTGACAATAAATAGAACTTCAAAAACAACTTCCTTCATATTTACAGATTCCTCTTCTCACTTCCTCCTGTACACACTTGATTAGTCAATGTACATGTAGCCAAGTCCAGGGCCTCTCCAGGCCAAATGGTGACCTCCTGAGTTAGGGACAGCTGACATCCTTCTTTGTAGAGTGGGTTACGAGGCATGGTGGGTGCAATGTAAGGTAGATTAATGGGCGCCAGATACTTCTTGAATGCAAAGAGATTTATTGTCTCTTAAACAGAACTGTGGGAGAGAGGGTTTAGGGCCAGGACACCCTTTAGTAGTTGTAATGTCAATTAGCAGACTCTGAGACTTCTATAGGTAGACAGCCATACAGGGAAAGGCACCCAGCCTGACGCCATATCTGCATGTTTAGACACGCTGTCTCCTATGGCAACAATCTTGAACAGTTTCTAACAAAGGTTGCAATGAACTCTTTCACTTTCTCCACAATGTCCTCTTTCGATCTTCACTCAACTGAGCTCCCAGTGTATCACCTATACCCGCTGATCCACTGCCACTGGATCTCCTGAGCTCTTCCAATCCTCTCCCTGAGTATCTTTCTCAAGCGTCGCCCCACTGGCCTGCTCGGTCCCTGGCTTTGGCACACAAGACTGCTCTGCAAGCTTCACCTCCTCTGGCTGGTTCTCTGGCTTGATCTCTGCCAAAGTTTCCCAATTCTTCACCGTCCACGATTGGTGAGAATACTGCTCTGGTGCTACTCACAGTGGTCCCTGGTAACAAGGGGTGTAAAAAAGAAGGGGATGGAGGCGCCAACTAAATAAATCCTACTGTAATCATTAATGTAAGTATAGTATAGTATAGTATAGTATATATACTTACCGGTTCACTTGAAAATGATATCCATCGAGGATGGGGGTGTTCTGAGGTCTGTTGGTGCCGCTCTGCTGGCTCTGGCAAAGTTCCCCTCGGCCGTGAGGTGTAAGAGATGTCGATTTTCGTTTGCACAGGCTTCTCTGCGGTGTCACATGACAGGAAGCTCCATGCTAACCAGTCTGGAACGTGGAAGTGATGTCATACAGCAGGGCAGTCCTCCAAACATAGAGTGGGACGTTTCACAGGCTACGCGCTCGAAGCTCACAGCACCTTCTACTGGCCTGTTTGCTCTCTGGAGGAGAGCAGTTTAAATACATCGACAGAAAGTAGGAAGTCCGTGGCTGTGGAACCATAACAGCCACCAGACCCACACTATGAAAAACAGTCTTTTGTAATTAAAAACGATTGTTTTAATGGGAATATAAAGATTAAAAATGGGGATCAAAAAATCATTGCAATAGGAATAAAAAATGACAATGAAATAGTAAAAAAAAAAAAAAAAACGCACTGTACAAAAAAATTTTTTTTAATAAGCAATGGGACACTTTGTTTATGGATAAAAATTTGAATCAGATCGAGGTAATACAACAGAAATGGGGGGGGGGGGAGAAAAAAAAACGCACTGTACAAAAAAAGTGGTAAGGAAATAAAAAAATTATAATAACAATGGGACACTTTGTTTATGGAAAAAAAAAATTGAATCAGATCTACGTAATACAACAAGAATGGGGGAGGGGGGGTTGCTGAAGTGGGAGAGGGAAAGGGGCTTTATATATGTATAAAGAAGCGGTGGATGAGGGCAAAATTGGTAAACTATACAATAGTTTTTAGAAGATGAGTAATGGGTAGAAAATACAACTAAAAAATAAAAAGGAAATGAAAATATATTGTATGCAAAAGATTTTATAGAAAAAATTGAGAGGGAAAATTTAATTATATTTGGTGGTGTTTGTATATTTTGGACAGATAGTCACTTACTGTACATGTGACAGAGTACCGTCCCCAGACAGCAAGTGACCTGATGTTCATAGTTGGTCAATACAAAATCCTTTGCTGCAAAAAACACCAAAAAGAGAAAACATGGGAATCATAAAGAAAGGAATAGGTAAAGAGGGGGGACTACAATAAGGAATGGGTCTCTATTTCCTTGTTGAGTCCCCCCGGCGAGAGAGTGTTTAATGAATATATCCAGTAGGTCTCCTGCTGACATAAGCGTTTGAAGCGTTCTGCAGCAGGAAGATCTCTGGGAATGGCCTCAATGACCCAGACTCTGAGGCCCACAGTGGATTTGCGATGTGTTTTCAAAAAATGAAGAGGGACACTGTGTTTGTCACAGCCCTTCTCAATGAACCGTCTATGTTCGCCAAAGCGTTGGCGCAGGGTGCGTATGGTCCTGCCCCCATAAAAGAGGCCGCAAGGACATGTCAGACAGTACACCACGTACTCACTTGAACAATTGTAAAATTCCTTTATGGTGTATGCTTTACCCTGGATAGTGAAGTTTTTTTGCCCATGCTCAACAAATTAACAGGTGAGACATAATTTTTTCTTACATTGATACATTCCCACTAATGGGATTAAGGGAATGTATGGGACAGAGGTGGGTGAAAAATTTCGGATTTTACTACGTGCTATTTTACTCTTTATATTTTTTGCTTTACGGTAGGAAACCTTGAGTTGTTGGGTAAGGGAAGAGCCCAAAAAGGGATCTCTGAGCAGGATGAACCAATGTTTAGCCATGATGTTCTCCATTTTTTTATGACAGTCATGAAATTGGGTGGTGAATCGTGTAGGTTGTAATTCATGTGTTGTTTCGGGTTTCGAGGGTGGTTTTGAGGCCTGTTGGAGGAAGGCTTCTTGAACCAAGGCGGGTGGGTATCCTTTGTCATGAAATTTTTCTAAAAGGAGTTTGCCTTGTGTATGGTAGTCTTCATCTTTGGTGCAATTATGTCGAATCCTATGGAATTGACTCCTGGGTATATTTTGGATCCACCTGGGATGATGACAGCTTTGGTAGTGGATATAGGAATTCCCGGCGGTGGGTTTGACAAAGTTGGTTGCATGTATTTGGGATTCACTATGGAAGAGTTCGAGGTCTAAAAAGGCTAGTTTGTCAGGGTCCTTGACATGTGTGAAAGAAAGCCCTAGGGAATTGTGATTGCAATGTTTAACAAAGGACTCTACACTCTCTGTTGTGCCATCCCAGATGATAACAATATCATCAATATATCGTCCATAATAAATGTTTTGGGCAGCAAAGGGGTTGTTGTGTGAGATATGCTGTAATTCCCAATAGCCCATAGTCAGGTTGGCGTAGCTTGGGGCGAAATTAGCTCCCATAGCAGTTCCTCGGGATTGTAAATAAAAGGTGTGATCAAACTCAAAGTAATTGTGTTCTAAACAAAATCGTGTGGCCTCCAGAATGTAATGTGCCTGTCTAGGGTTAATGAGAGGGTCCTCAGAGAGGAAATGTTCTACTGCTCTGAGGCCTATAGCATGAGGAATGGAGGTGTATAGGGATGTAACATCCAAGGAGACCCACTGGTAGGTAGGTTCCCAAGCGTAAAATGAAAGCATGTCCAGTAAATGAGTACTATCTCTAATGTATGTGGGAAGGTTTTGTGCAAGGGGTTGGAGGAAACGATTAATGTACATAGAGAAGCCGCTGGTGATGCTATCCATAGCGGCTACTATCGGGCGGCCTGGGGGGTTGGACTGGTCTTTATGAATTTTGGGTAAGTGGTAAAAGTAAGGGGTTTTCCGGAAACCCTGGATGAGAAATGATAGTTCAGCTTTGGAGATGATATTCTCTTCTAGGGCTCTGTTGGCTAAACTGCTGGCTTTCATAGTGAATTCTGGTAATGGGTCATGGGTGAGTTTGGAGTATGTGTTGGCATCAGATAATAGTCTAAGGGATTCTGCCATGTAGTCAGAGCGATCCTGCACCACAATGCCACCTCCCTTATCTGCTGCCTTTATAATAATGTTGTGATTCTTGGTTAGTTCATCAAGGGCTTTTTTCTCTGCTTTGGAGAGGTTGGATGTTTTCTTTGGGGCTGATTCACACATTTGAATTAGGTCAGCGTACATGACTTGGTAGAATGTTTTCAAGTAAGGGCCTTTTTTGTGTACTGGATTAAAAATGGACTTGGGTTTAAATTTCGTATGTTGGATTGGAGGGGAGGTTGAACAATGTTGGGTGTACAATTCCATGTCTGCAAAGGGGTTTTCTGTATAGGATACATCTGGGTCAATGCTGGCGGAGGAATCAGTGTCTGCCCCAAGGGCATAAGAGTTGGTGATTTCAATGATTTCCTCCGGAGGTGGTGGGTTGAGAGAGGATTTAATGTTGTAGAACCTTTTGACTGTCAGGTCTCTGATAAATTTGTTCAAATCTTTAAACAGCATAAAGGGGTTTGGGCGGGTGGTGGGTGCAAAGGTCAAACCTTTACTCAAAAGTGAGGTCTCCTCGGTGGATAGTATATGGGTGGATAGATTGAAAATCTTTATACTTTCCGTATTTTTCCTTTTGAGTTTTCCTCTGCCCCCCCTTCCTCCTCTCCTACGTGCTTTCTTTTGGTGGTACAGGGTGGGGGGGCTGTCTCTAAAAAATCATCCTGGGTGATAGCTGGATTCACAATCACTGGGGGGCTGTTTAGTAAAACAGCAGAGGATCTGGCCTGATTAGACTGAGTGTCTGACTCAACCCTTATAATAAGAGGAGTGTTGGGGCAGGATGTTATGGAGGTTGATTCCTCTGCGGGGTTAGATGTTGTGGGTGATTCTGACACATGGTTAGTATTTACATGAGTACTGCCTGGTGGTAGAGGTGTTGTTTTTGGCTTGTTGGTGGGCTGAGGGGCTTTGGGTGTATTTATATTTTTATTGGTCACTCGCCTGGGTTTGGGAGGGGGATGGGGAATTGTGGTGGATCTGGGATTGTTATGAATGTGCTGGAGGGGTGCTGTGCGGGATAAGCCTTCTAGGAGTGGCTTTGGTGCAGGCCCCCAGTGTGGAAGAACAGCAGATGCTTTTTTCCAGCAAAAAACCCTATTGTTGGTATAGTCACTAATGTCCCTCCTGAACTTTCCCAGTTTATTTGCAATGAGGTCGTTTTCTTGCCTGATAGTGTTTTTTTTTGAGAGTCCTAAGCCAGGTGTTGGGAAGCTGTGCGATACAGTGAGAAATGTCATCTCACAGTTCCCTAATCCCGACCACTATGGTTTCATATTTCCTCTTCCTTTGTGTAATAATGATTTTAATCCATTTCTCTGTACAAAATTCAGATACAAAAGTCCATTCCTTGGACAAATCTGGGTCTAAAAATGAGCATTGCTTGAGAACTCTCAGGCCTCTGGGTGTAATTTTGTGTGAGAGATATTGTTCCAAAAAAAATCCATCCCACCAATGTTGGTTGGCGGAGGAGATTAGATCTTCTAATTTCAAAAACTTTTTACACAGAGATTTTCCGTGGTGTCCTGGGCAAGGGGAAGTGGGGCTGAAAAAGTTTGTTGGGAACAAAGAATAAAATTAATCTAAAATTTAGAATTTAGCTTTTTCAATTTCTGTGATAAGTTCCCTTATTATTTATCAGTGCAAAAAAAAAAAAAAAGTTTTTTGGTTTTAATTTAAGATATGTTTAAAAAAAAATTTTTTTGTAGGTGATGACATCAAAGACAAGGTGCAGCTCGGAAAAGGGCACAACAGTTCAGTTTGTAGAAAGGGGGGGGGGGGGGTTGCGGCGCTCCTAGCGATGTGATGCCTTTAAAATGAATGTAATAGTGGCTCTAATGGCACTTCTAAGTCAATCTGTATATTAAAAAACAAGAGGAGGCAGCTATCCTCAGAGGGTGTCCATGTCCTCTGTCAGCAAGAAGTGTAAAAAAGAAGGGGGTGGAGGCGCCAACTAAATAAATCCTACTGTAATCATAAATGTAAGTATAGTATATATACTTACAGGTTCACTTGAAAATGATATCCATCGAGGATGGGGGTGTTCTGAGGTCTGTTGGTGCCGCTCTGCTGGCTCTGGCAAAGTTCCCCTCGGCCGTGAGGTGTAGGAGATGTCGATTTTCGTTTGCACAGGCTTCTCTGCGGTGTCACATGACAGGAAGCTCCATGCTAACCAGTCTGGAACGTGGAAGTGATGTCATACAGCAGGGCAGTCCTCCAAACATAGAGTGGGACGTTTCACAGGCTACGCGCTCGAAGCTCACAGCTCCTTCTACTGGCCTGTTTGCTCTCTGGAGGAGAGAAATTTAAATACATTGACAGAAAGTAGGAAGTCCGTGGCTGTGGAACCATAACAGCCAGCGGACCCACACTATGAAAAACAGTCTTTTGTAATTAAAAACGATTGTTTTAATGGGAATATAAAGATTAAAAACGTGGATCAAAAAATCATTGCAATAAGAATAAAAAATGACAATGAAATAGTAAAAAAATTTTAAAAAAACGCACTGTACAAAAAAAGTGGTAAGGAAATAAAAATAAAATAAAAAAAAGAATTTTTAATAAGCAATGGGACACTTTGTTTATGGATAAAATTTTGAATCAGATCGAGGTAATACAACAGAAATGGGGGGGGGGGGGAGAAAATAAAATTAAAAACGCACTGTACAAAAAGAGTGGTAAGGAAATAAAAAAATTATAATAAGCAATGGGACACTTTGTTTATGGAAAAAAAAAAATTGAATCAGATCTACGTAATACAACAAGAATGGGGGGGGGGTTTGCTGAAGTGGGAGAGGGAAAGGGGCTTTATATATGTATAAAGATGCGGTGGATGAGGGCAAAATTGGTAAACTATAAAATCGTTTTTAGAAGATGAGTAATGGGTAGAAAATACAACTAAAATGAAAAAGGAAATGAAAATATATTATATGCAAAAGATTTTATAGAAAAAATTGAGAGGGAAAATGTAATTATATTGGGTGGTGTTTGTATATTTTGGACAGATAGTCACTTACTGTACATGTGACAGAGTACCGTCCCCAGACAGCAAGTGACCTGATGTCCATAGTTGGTCAATACAAAATCCTTCGCTGCAAAAAACACTAAAAAGAGAAAACATGGGAATCATAAAGAAAGGAATAGGTAAAGAGGGGGGACTATAATAAGGAATGGGTCTCTATTTCCTCGTTGAGTCCCCCCGGCGAGAGAGTGTTTAATGAATATATCCAGTAGTTCTCCTGCTGACATAAGCGTTTGAAGCGTTCTGCAGCAGGAAGATCTCTGGGAATGGCCTCAATGACCCAGACTCTGAGGCCCACAGTGGATTTGCGATGTGTTTTCAAAAAATGAAGAGGGACACTGTGTTTGTCACATTGGCGCAGGGTGCGTATGGTCCTGCCCACATAAAAGAGGCCGCAAGGACATGTCAGACAGTACACCACGTACTTACTTGAACAATTGTAAAATTCCTTTATGGTGTATGCTTTACCCTGGATAGTGAAGTTTTTTTGCCCATGCTCAACAAATTAACAGGTGAGACATAATTTTTTCTTACATTGATACATTCCCACTAATGGGATTAAGGGAATGTATGGGACAGAGGTGGGTGAAAAATTTTGGATTTTACTACGTGCTATTTTACTCTTTATATTTTTTGCTTTACGGTAGGAAACTTTGGGTTGTTGGGTAAGGGAAGAGCCCAAAAAGGGATCTCTGAGCAGGATGGACCAATTTTTAGCCATGATGTTGGGGGATGGGCCCTTAGTGGCAATAACTTTCCCTCTACCTCTCTGACCACAACAGGTTCTCCAGCCGGCAGAACCATCACTTTTGGTTGGACTGCAAGTTGCATCCCAACCCTGCTTCTGGATAGGCCTTTAGACAGCCTAGATAGGCCTCAGGCTCTGGCCTAGCAGCCTGGGACAATACAACACACATCCTCCCAGACAGCCGTTCAGGGGGCACAGAACCTAGATCACCTGACCTCACCCAAATAAATAGGCTCTCCCAGCAGGCCAAGGGACCCAAGACTTATCTAGTGCCACCACAGACCCGGCCATCTAGTGACAGAATAGAGAAGTGCAGCAATTCCAGAATTATGGTGGAATCAATTGATCTCCTATCAATTGGCCAAGGCAACTACCTGGCAGGTAAATTTACTAACAACCCTGCCTAAACATCAGGGTGCTACATACAGCTTCTTCTGGTTCACTCTTGAGGGAACTAACAATATATCCCTAGTTCAGCAAACCCCATTACAGGCAGGAACTCTCAGTCCCTTTGAAAAAGTAGTACAAATGGAGTGAACAGCATAACACATCTCCTGCTTTCCAGTGGCCACTGATCCCAGTGCCACTTGCTTGCAGAATGCTAGCCCACTTGGCTGCCACCAGCCGCACCTGGCTGATTTTCTTCATAGTCCTTCTGACTGAGTCTCTGCCCCAGTCTTGCCCGACTTGGCACACTACTGTCTTCCAGAGAGACCTGCTACAGTTGGAAGTCTCTCCCTTTGTCTGTCCCTGCACCGTGCTGATCTACTCACTGTCTCTCCTTGCTCTCTCCGCTGCCTCATCAGTCTTGAATCCCTCCAACTGTCTCCTGTGGTGGGAGCCTTCTAGGCCAGCCTCCTGAGCTCCAGCTCAAGGTAAACCCCCCCCGTAAGGGGTCCCTCAAGGGCCACCAACAGCCTCCCTCACCTCTACTTCTCCATCTTCCACCCAAACTCCTCTGCTGGCATGGCCAATGTCTATTTATGGGTTTCCCAGTCCCCTGCCAGGCCCATCCTGGGAATTGGCTGAAGGCCCATAAATATTCAAGGCAGCCTCTCCTAACCTCCACCTACTATAGTCTAGAATATTCTTTAACATTCTAGAAATGGGGGGGGACCAGAGAGCTGCCAGGATGAGTCATCCAGCCCTGGCCTCTAATAACCGTGACCCAATTAGAGACTCACCGTGTAACATGAGTCAGAGTATAGTTTACCTACTCTTACTACTAGTAGCATACACTAGAAGATGCTACAACAATGTCAGGGGCCGCAACTTTTGGCCAAAGAAAACTAAAGTGGCCCAATGTAAGTTAAAAAATAGAGAATTCCTGAAGTTCAGCTTTAAAGTGCCCAGAACTTCCCTCCTATCATAAAAATTACAAGAAAAGCACCTTTAGAAATGTTTAGTAGTGGCAATCTACAAACAGATAGTTATAGGTAATGGCAGGCTTTTTATTCTTTGTATGTTTTAGTTTTATTTTCCTCCCATTTCTTCTCACGACAGCCATTTTAACTAAGGGAAATTATTCTGTCTTTCTTTACTTTCTGGAACTCTGCATGTAGCAGGAACTTCCCAGGATGCAGTTGTGAGCCCAGAGTTACATCACCAGTGCCTCAAGAGACCAGGAAGTGAAAAAGGGTCTTTGCAAGTATTAAGTAAGCAAAACCTGTTTAACTAGTGAATGGAAGATGATATCATATTAGCATGCAGAACTGTATGCCGATGTGATTTATTTGTGAAGGGGGGGGGGGAAATATCCACTTTAAAAAAAATGAAAAGATTTAATCTGCATTGCCACATGGGTTTTATTGTTTGATACAAATAAACCCAAAATCTATACAAGGCCATGGCAGGGTGTCATGTGGACACTATGAAAGAATGATGTTCAAGCAAAGCCAGCAAATCACTGGTCCTTCCTGAATAGATATCCTGCCCTTTGACACAGCCCACCCAACCTACCCATCTCTACTGTGGCCGTGTTACCCAACTAGCAACAGACAAAGCAATAGTAGTGCAAAAATAAAATCTGCCTTTTGTTCAGAACCCTCTGGAACTTCAGTGGCCTACTCTTCCTTTATAATTGGCACGCTTGTTCAAACTAATAATAGTGTCAGATTAGCCAATCAATCTATCAAACAATAGTCTGGGATGCATTTATCATTATAACAGGAATACTAATGGGCCTTCTATGAAACATTAAAGTCATACATGTGAAATACAAAACAATATTAAAATGGTAAGCTGGTAAGAAAGGTCCAGGTGACCTGACACAAAGGGCCTTTCTTGCCTTGCTACATTCTCTTGTATGCCTCATTTATTTGGATTCACCAAGAGATGAACAATGATATAGAGAGCCATGATTATGGATTAATGGTCTAATTGACTGACAAGTATACTTTTTCACTATTGATATATTGGTCGTGGTGGCTGGCTGGGACTATTCATTAATGCTGATTGTTTCAAGTTGCACCATATGGACAGGCTACATTTCAGCTTCAAGTGCTTGTCCACAGTTGGGACACAGCTTGCTGATTGATTGATATAGCTACTAGGTAGAAGGAGGGGACTTTCTTGATATAACCCATTATACATCATTGAATCAATAACGCCATTCAGAAGCAGCAATAAAAATTAGCCGGTCTCTATGCCAAAGGTATTTGCATTGTATACCTAAGGCTGGCCTTTAGATTTATCAAAACCATATAATATGAGGTCAAACCTAAATACTTTCAATTTACATGCAATCGGGCAGGCCCTTGCACTACAGAGTTGAAGGTAAATCTAAAGGAAATTGAACAAGAAAATTGTATAATGTATGGTCAGCCTTAATACCTGGTACAGAATTATTATTTTTTTCCCTTCAGTCCAGCAGGCTGAACAAAAAAAAAAAAAACAGTAAGATTCCTGTACTAAATAAGCGGTGCTAGTACAGTACAGTGATCTCTCCTGCTGTGTCTAGCAGCCAATGGCTGCGAGCGCTGATCAGATGCTAGTCTTCCAGCTTGTCCCTTTGACAAAAGCCTGGTCCGAATGGTTGTAGAGTATCTGGGGGTGCACATAGATAATAAGCTGAACTAAAGAAAGAACACTGAAATGCTCCTATAGGAGGAGGACCTAGATAGAACATTTGATATGGCTGACTGGTCTAAAATTTGGTCCGTAACGAAATCTTCCTCTCCAAATATCCTGGCGGTAGAAACCAACTATAAGGTTTTAACTCGTTGGTACCTCGTCCCTTCCAGGTTGGCCAAATTTACGCCAAACCAAACGGCGCAATGCTTTTGAGGCTGCCTTGACCCGGGCACCCACTTGCACATATGGTGGTCCTGCCCATTGGCACAGATATATTGGAAGAAAATATTTGGAGTTGCCTCCAGAATGTTTAATCTCAATGTGCAACCTGACCCAGCCACAGCCTTGCTCAATCTGAAACCAGACTGTATTACTTATAGACAATTTAAACTCCTTAACCAACTCCTCACGGCGGCTAAGCAAACAATCGCAAAGGCATGGAGGACCCCCGACCTAGACGTACCCGAGACTGAATCCAGACTAAACGTTTTCATGTCTCATGCCAAAATGCTAGCAATAGAGATCAAATTCCAGCTTTCGAAAAAATCTGGAATCCTTGGATCAAATACCACTTATCACCACTCTGTGACAACACAATTCTCATGCCATGGTAGCTGACAACCCTACTCAGATAAAAGTGATTCGCAATCCCAAACCCAAACTTTCAGAGCCTTGGTGCTACCTACTTTCTGTTGTGAATATTATAATGCTTTTTACACCCTCAGACAGGAAGCCATACGATCTGAGCTAATCCAGTGGACTCCTGCACTTTTTTCTCTATTCTCCTCACTATTCTATTCTTCCTTTTCTTGTGTATCCCTTTTTCTGTGTGTTCTTTTCTTTTATATATATATTTTTTTCTCTTCAGCTCTATTTTTTATTCTTTTACTGAACAGTAATGAAGTATTATTCTATTTAACAAATTTTAACAGCTCTGGTCCAAGCTAATACTCTATATGGTAGCATTATTTCAATCGTAGTTAATTATTCTTAGTTATATTAACTAATTTACTTTTATTTTCTGTAATGGTCAAATAACCTACCTAACAGTAGCTACTTAGTGGACCTTAAAATTCTACCATTTATGTTAAACATGATTTGTTTACTGTTGTATTATTTATTATAACTGCTTGTATTTACTTGTTGATCCAATCAATAAAATATTTTGACAAGGAAATGCTCCTATAGGAAGTACCAGAGCCCAGAGCCTCCTTTTTTTGAGGAGACTGAGATTTTTTAACATCTGCCGGATGATGCTGAAGATGTTTTATGAGCCTGTGGTGGCCAGTGCTTTCCTGTATTCAGTGGCATGCTGGGGAAGCAGGCTAAAGCCCTGTACACACAATCGGATTTCCTATGGATTCCAATCCGATGGATTTTTCCATCGGAAATCCGATGAAGCTGACTTCCATCAGTCTTGCCTACACACCATCAGTCAAAAATCCGACCGTCCCAAACGCCGTGATGTAAAACACTCCTACAAGCCGAGAAAAATTAAGTTCAATGCTTCTGAGCATGCGTCGACTTGATTCTGAGTATGCGTGGGTTTTTTGTTCGATGGAGTTCCACACAGACGATCGGAATTTTGCTATCGTTTTTTTTCCCATCGGATAAATTTAAAACATGTTCTATTTTTTCTCACCGATGAAAAAAAGACAGATGGGGCCCATACACGATCGGTTTGTCCGATGAGAAAAGTCCATCGGACTATTTTCATCGGTAAAACCGATCGTGTGTACACAGCATAAGAGTCACTGACACCAACAGACTCAATAAACTGATTCGCAAGGTCTATGATGTTGTTGGATTGGAGTTGGAGTCTTTAACAACAGTGTCAGAGAAGAGGATGTTGTCCAAGGTATGTTCAATTTTGGATAAACTCCTCCCAACCACTCTACAACACGCTGGTCAGTCTGCGGAGTGGCAATCGCTTTTTACCCATTTAAGAACAAGCTTTTTTTTTTTTGCTGCAATCCTGTAAGTGTGTACATTTCATCCGGTAAGCGTGCCAACCTTACTTCACTTGACGATCAAGCATTTTTCAAGATTCATCATTCACTTGTGTTAATGCACTTTATACCATGATGGTATCTCCTAATAAGATGGACTAATACGTTGTGTTATTAACCCTCCTACTTGCACATGTTTATTTACATCTCAATATTTATTACCGTATATTCATTTTATTCATTCACTGCCTGAACGCTACACTATTGTTTTGTTACAATATAAATTATTGTTGCGTCCACTGAATTGTTGGTGAAGTACGGTATGTTTAAATTTCATAGTTCTGATAATGCCAATGTTTTGGAACCAAATGTTATTTTTTAGATCTATACAGAGAAAATTTCATAGGAAAAAAACAGGGGAGATCCACAGAGCTTTCTAAACTGAAGTATGCTTTCCAAGCAGTTGCAAACATCAAAAATAACTACATTTATTCAGACATAATGGAAAATAATGCAAATTTTAGGCACTTTTCTACAGCCAATGCGAACACAATCCATTTAGCACTTTTTTATATTCATAATCGCATCAGAAAATAATCTCTAATCATCTGTGAATATTTTTCCTCTTGGCCATTGCCATGTTCTGGCGTTGGGCAAATGATCATACCTCTAGCTGCGCATTACAAAAATTGTTCGTAAATAGCTAGCAGCATTATGTGATATATGAATTGTGAGATAGTACTGACTGGTAAGAAAAAAAACATTTCATAAAGTGAACCTGTGTATTGTCTTTGCAGGGCAAAGCCCCAGGTTCACTTAAATGCTCACTCCTTGCTATATATACAGAACTTGCCTTTCTTTCACTTCTCCACTTCTCCACTGCTCCGTATGACCACCAAGACTGAAAAGAAATGCTGGTATACCCTCCAACCCCACTGCCCACTACTTTTCCTAAAACTAAAAAAAACCTTCAGTCACTTTTGTGGCGATTCACTGTTGCACTGTGATATCTTGGTGCCACCCTATTAGGGATACCCAGCAAGGCCCTTCGAGGACCCTATAGGATGTATTCACATAGCTCCAGAAGCAATGTGGGCATGGCAAAAAGGACCCTCCAATACTACAGAAGAGAATATAGAAGAAACCAGTCCCATTTATTAAAGTTTTTTTGTAAACCATTAACTAAATACAAAGACATGCTGGTAGGTTAATTAGCTCCTGTCTAAAGTGACCCTAGTATGTGTATGTAAGAATGTGAGTTAGGGACCTTAGATTGTAAGCTTCTTGAGGGCAGGGACCGATGTGAATGTACAATATATACTGTATGTAAAGTGTTGCAAAAATTGACAGCGCTTTATAAGCACTTGTAATAAATCAATAAAAGGGAATAGAAAAGGTTCAATGTACTTTACCTATGTTCAGATGACGAATCCAAACCAAATTTGGAGCCCACTCTTATGCCGCATACACACAATCAAATTTCCCGTCGGAAAAAGTCGGATGTGAGCTTTTGAACGGAAATTCTGACCGTGTGTATGCTCCATCTGACTTTTTCTGTTGGAATTTCCGCCAGCAAAAGTTTGAGAGCAGGTTCTCTATTTTTCCGACGGAAAAAAATCCTAGCGGAAAATCCGTTCGTCTGTATGCAATTCCGACGCGCAAAAAAAACGCATGCTCAGAATCAAGCAGAAGAGCTGAAATGCCTATTGAACTTCATTAATCTGGGCTTGTCGTGCGTGTTGTACGTCACCGCGTTCTTGACGGTCTGAATTTCCGACAGGATTTGTGTGACCGTGTGTATGCAAGCCAGGTTTGAGTGAAATTCCGTCGGAAAAACCATCCAAGGTTTTTCCGACGTAAAATACGATCCTGTGTACGCGGCATTAGAAATCAGTAATTACCATTCTCTAGGCTAATAGGCAAGATGGGGACAGCTATTTTACTAATGCCTAAAGTGAAACATTAAAATTGCATGCCTGTTAAAATAACATGCCTGTGGCATGCCCTTAACCTAAACTTAAACTAAGGCATTCCTCAAGGACACTAAGCATGTCATACAAATTTTGGAAGCCCTAAATATTCCATCTTCCTGCCTCTTGATTACGGCTGATGTTAGTTCACTTTATACGGTCATCAGCCATGAGGATGCGTTATCATCGGTTTAGTGGGCGTTGGAGTCCTCAGGTTTATCTAGAAGGCACCGGAATTTTTTGATTGATAGTTTGACTTTTTGTTTATCGAAAAATTATTTTTGGTATGATAAACAATTCTTCCTCCAAACAAGAGGAGTTGCGATAGGGGCACGCTTCGCTCCCAGTGTAGCCAATCTATTTATGGCACACTGGGAGGAGGAGGCTGTGTTTAAAAACAAACCCCCTGAACTAATTTGCTATCAAAGGTATATAGATGACCTCGTCATGATCTGGGATGGAGATAGAGCTAGTTTGGATGTGTTTGCATCCAAACTGAATGCGAATAATAATAACAGTGTCCTTACATGGAATATTAGTTTGGACCGATTGGTCTTTCTTGATATGGACCTAACCAGGGAAGGGGATTAGGTCAAGATGACGACCCATTTTAAGGCCACGGACCGTAATTCTTATATCTCTACTGAGAGCTGTCATCACACTAAATGGTTGTGCAACACACCGAGAGGGCAATTTGTGCGCCTGAGGCGTAATTGCACCCAGGAAAGTGATTTTGTCTCTCAGTCACAGACCTTCTCTTCTAGGTTTGTGGAGAAGGGATATGACAAGAACTTGTTGGATAGAGAAGTTGAGAAAGTCCGTAGCCTAGATAGAAGGACATTGGTCTCTGATGTGCCCAAAGCGGACCGGAATGATTGTTAAGGGATACGGATGATTCTGCACTATAATATCCAATACCGCAAATTTGAAAGGATTGGGCAGAAGCATTGGCCTATCCTTCAACATGATAGAATTTTGGGTCCATTATTACCTGACCGCCCACAGTTTGTTTATAAAAGAGCTCCCTCACTCAGGGATAAACTGGCGCCAGGGGTGATTGACCCGCCTATCAATGTTGAGAACAGGGTCTTTAATTTCTTGGCTGGTTTTCATGCATGCGGTGGGTGTCCGGCATGCAGAAAAGCTAAAAAAGAATATTAAGAAACGTAAAGAATTTGTGGCTACAGCTACTGGTAATAGCTATAAAATTAAGGATCTGATTACTTGCCATACCACTGGGGTGGTTTACGCACTACAGTGTGAGTGTGGGCTTCAATACATTGGGAGGACGTCTAGACCTCTCCATGTGAGGATTGGTTACCAATATAAAAAAGGGCCTTGTCACACACAATATCTCAAAACACTTCAGGCTCTTCCATAACCATAAACCTGCTGGGTTGCAGTTTTGGGCGATCGAGAAGGTTGCGAGTCATTGGCGGGGTGGTAACTTCATTAGGCATCTCAGCCAACGTGAATCATTCTGGGTATATGAACTTAAAGTTGGGGTCCCATTGGGGTTGAACATTGAGTTCGACCTCATTTGTTTTATTTCAGACCGTTAACTTCTCTTTTTTCCTTATTGCTTATCCTTTTATGCTCATTTATTGATTTCATTTTTTTTGAATTTTTTATGTATTTATTGTAAACAGGTTGGGTGGCTGTGCTGACGTCCGATTTTTCATTCATTTTTTCTTTGTTTTGTTGAGGGTGAGACTTATTGTTAGGTCTCTGGTCCCTCCTTTTTAGGTGGGATTCTATTTGCTATGTATGAGGATTTTGGTCCTGTGTATGGTGATTTGCATTGTACCATACTTATTGGTTGTTGCTCATTGTGTCCATTATTTGCAACTATCAGTCTGTGACAATTTCTATGCATTTTATATGGCACTGTCAGTATGGACATGTTTGTCCTGTTATTTTATTTTTATTTTATAACTTTTTCATGTCTATTAAACTTTCCTTACGGTACTGTCTGCATGATTTTTTCATGCAGTTTTGGTCAGAAACCGTTTAGTTACTTCCAGCGCTCCACTATTTGTAATCTCCCTAATGGTTCATTAGGTGAGGGGGCGGGATTTGTGTCATCAGTCAGTAGGATCTCCATTTTCTTTTTGTTTATTTCCCTAAATGTCATTTCCACTATATGGATGCGGTGGGCGAGCCCCGAAGGATTTGCTGATGGTCTGATGGTGGGTCATGTGATCGTACGTCCATCTAGTCATGTGACGTACTGATTGCGCCGCCCCCTATGACGAGCGGTATGGGGGACGGCATCGTCGCCAATGAAGACTTTTGTTTATCCTGTTGCATACATGGCGGAGAGGAAGTGGGCATCTTTATGAATGGTCAGTGACACCAGCATTAGGAGAGTCAGGGATTCGATATTATCCTCTTTCTGTCATCTGATGTACACACCGCCCATTGTAATAGATCTTTGCAGGATGTTACATGCTGCTGGTTTTTGGGTATTGTTAATGCACTGATCTCTATTATGAGGCAGGTGAGCCTTATAGTATTGAGGAGAACGCTACATCTCTATAAGCGTTGTTGTGTTTATGTTGATGCGAGTGATTGTGTTACTCGCATCATCTGTGATGGGCAGTCCTCTTGCTGGGAGTGGGCGGGACATGTAATTGATTGAACCAGGAATCAATGTTATAAATTTAACACTGACACATTAGCCCTTTCCATATCCGCTGAGGAAGTCCTGCACCACGGACGATACGCGTGCGGGGGGCTTATAGTGATGTCAGGACAGCCACCTACCTGGTTCTTTTACTTGTACTTCATGCCGTGCACTAGGATATAGTGCCGTGTTTGTGAGTAGTTTTTTCATCTTATTAAATGTGTTGCTTTTACATACGGGAACACTATGCGTTTCTTTTATATTTTTACATGATCCATTCTATATATGAGTGAACTTGGAGACCATTTATCGACTGAGGAGTCTTAGAGAAGGACCTTACCTGAAGACATCTTACCACTACCCTAGTTAAGGGACAGCGTGATTGACCTTCTGTTTGTTCAGAGGTCCATATGTTCAGGTGAGCGGTTTGCACTTCTGGGGGAGGAGACGCATATGTCTGGATGCATGGTGATTGATTGAAGCACCCCATTTACTACTTAAGAAGTTTTACACCTCTGTTGCACTTCAACATCCTCTGACCTCATCTTGCCGCATATTGTTTGGACTTTTGATGCTAATTTTTAGTTTAGTCTTTAGCGCTGCACTGCTTTTTTATATGTACTCTACTCAAGGACTTTTATATTGACCTTTCAGTGTCCAGCTGCTTTTATTAGGGGTTGGTTTTTGCGCTGTCTGATTTCCTTTTATTTCATGCCCTTAACCTGCCTGTGAAGTGACACAATTTAAGGAACCTTCTACAGCAAAACTGTAATTTACAAAGAAATAAATGCAGTTTAAAATTACCTTAAATTCTCTGCATTAAGGTAAAAAAAACACTCCACTATCTGTTCCTCTCCCCTTCCCTAAACACTTACCTGAATCCTCTCACTGATCCAGCACTGTCCTGGCTGCAGCTTCACTCCTTCTCTTCCTGATCTCATAGCAGGCACAGGCAGCAGCGGGAGCCATAGCCTCCTTCTGCTTTGAGGAGAGAGCAGAAATGTGGATTATAGATGCATAAAGCACCAATGGACACACACAGGTGCCCCCTTATCACACGCCTCACTGAGGGGGCACCCGGAGCGGAGAGAGTTGTCAAAGGACTCCAGAAGATGTGGTAAGGGACCATGCAGGTAAGTATAACTTTTATATATTTTAAATTAAAAAAAAAGCATTTATTACAATCACTTTAAATTGCTGGTAAATAGCAGCTCCCAGCTTATTCCTTCTGTTTGACCGGGGTTTCCCTTTATCTATACCAGACCCTTATCCTAGATGAGGGTTTTGTAAGCATGTCAACGGGGACGCCAACGAAAAAGGAGAGAAGGAGCGAGGTCCCTCCCAAATTCCATACAAGATCTAGTATGTTTCAGGAGGGGGGCACATCCTAACTTTTCCCCTTTCTGCCGCCAGCTGCTGCATGCTTGAATAAAGGTCTGGTATGCATTATTTTATTTTTTTTGAGGGGGGGGGGCTAAGCTTTTTTTTTTTCTTGTTTATTGCAAAGGTTTCACAATTAAAGCCCCCTGCAAAAAAAGGTGTGAGGTCCTCCCACCAAATTCCATACAAAAGTAGGAGACGGGGGCACCTGCTCATTTGCCCCATTCTGGCCTGCCAGGCTGCGTGGTAGGATAAGGGTTGGTTTGTATTTTAGGGGGACAATAAGCTTTTTTTATTAGCTTTTTTGCTTTGGTTCCCCCTTGAAATTGGGGCACATGCTGTTTTTTTAACATTACCAATGCCCTTTTGTTTACCTGTCAGCCGGGAGATGACTCATTAGTTACTACAGCCAGATGTAATCGAGTTTACTGGTACCCTAATGTTCTGGTTATAGCTGCTTGGCTCTACTGAGTGTGTATATATGCACAATGCCCATTAGAAGGTTAAGGGTTTCAGGGTGTAGCAGTAGGAGGTGTTAGTTCACCTTTTAATTTCTTTTGAAAAGGTATTCTAACCCTTTAAATAATAATTTTTCTGATTACGCTTCCATTTATTGCATTGTACAGAAAATTTTCAGCATATTCTGAAAGCTCTTCAAACTGCTATTGGTTGCTTTTAAACATTTATTCATTCCATTCATTAATTTCTACTCATGTGCTCTAATGTATAGGAGACTTGCTTCCTTCATTGCTAAAATTTGATAAAAGTTTTTGCATTGTGTCTTTTTCCTGCTAGTTGGTATGATTATAAGGTCATTTGTGCCCAAATATACTAACCTTAGAGACAACCTAAATTGTTGATATTAATATTTTTGCTTAGGTTTTGTAAAACCATGTGTACAAAGGTAAGGAATATTGAAGGGGAAAGCGCTATGGAAGTGAATGAAAAAAATATACTGTAATGCAATATTTTATCATGTAAAAACAATTGTGAACATACTATGAAAGTGAATGAATAAAGTTATATTCCAACACTATTCAGTGACTCTGTATTCTCTTAATAACATCACAGACACATTTAAAGCTCAGTGATCATAGTATAAGCAAGCAACTGCACAGTGGAGGTCCATTTGTCACTGAGTAGGACTATATGTTTTTTTAGGGGGGTTTTGCCTTTTGTGTTTTCTGCATCATTCTATTACTTATATGTCTTTTTCAAGTGATTAGTGGGCACTTACTGTAAGATGCTATTGCAAGTATACAGAGTGACAGAATAGTGTTGGAATATAACTTTATTTATTCACTTTCGTATTATGTTTACAATTGTTTTATGTTAGTACATGCAGGGCCATCTTTTTTGATTGGACCCTGGGCAAACATTTTCTTGCCCCCCCCCCCCCCCATGCAATTTCACTCTCCACCTGCTCTGAGACATACAATAAATAGGAGCTAGACTTAAAATCAGTTTACTGTTTTAGATCAGGTAGCAATTGCGATTTGTTGCCAGTGGTTACAGCATATGCTGCCTACTGACTGGTTGCTAGAGGTTACAGCACACATTACGGCTCACTGACTAGCTGCTAGAGGTTACAGCACATGATTTCTGCTTGTTAATTGGTTGCTAGAGACTACTGTACAGTAATACTGCTCACTGATTGGTTGCTAGAGGTTACAGCATCTCCTCACTGCAGGGGGGATGATATACATATGAACGCCACCTTTATTTACATATCAATGCTGCCGGCTGCAGCTATTTACATATGAATGACAGTTATTTACATGTAAACACAGTGTCTGCAGGTGATTCACCTGTACACAATAGGGCAGAGCTGGGCAGCATTAGTACCAGCACTTCACACTGAGATATCGGGACACAGACAGGACTAAAACTTCAAGGGACAAGGGAATTTAAACTGGTATATTTGGCAAGTATGAGGCAGCTGCTTTGGGCCCCACAACAATGACAGGGCCTAGGGCATCTGCCCCTTTGCCCTGCCTTAAACATGGCCCTGGGTACATGCTAAAACGGATATTGCCTCAATATATATTTTTTCATTCACTTCCATAGAGCTGTTCCATCTTTTTTACATTTAAGTTACTAAGTGCAATTTTGATATTGCCATTTTTACAAAGCAGCAGTTGTGGCACTTATAATTTTTTAATTCATTATTTTTACAAAAAAAGTATTTTTTTCTTCTTTTTTATACCTGGCCCTGGAATTACTGGTTTTCATTTGGCAGACACTTTGAAGGGGAAACCTGCTTCATTGTTCATTTATTGTGTAGCTCTTCAATGTTGCTTCAAGGGGTCATGAGGTCATAGTGCCACAAGAGCATGCTCACTCAGCAGGGTAGTGCCAGTTGGAGGAAGGAAGAGCAGTTGAGAGAAGCAGTGTTGGAGACTGGTGTGGTTGCTTCCTCCACCCATCTATAGCGTGAGCATGACGCACTCAAAAAACCACAGACAATATATTTGAGTTTCCTTGAGTTACATGCTGTGCTGTAGGCAGGTGGGTTGGATCTTCCTCTAACTTTAGGAAGTTTCCGACTGAATACAAGTGTGCTTGAGAGCTAACACAAGTCCGTTCAATAGTGAGGTCGTTTTTTTCAGGGCTTTACTAAATTGCTAAGCTTACTTTATTAAGGTAAGGTGATTCTAAATTCAAAAAGTGTATTACCTTAATGCATTCTATGCATTAAGGTAAAACGCTCTCCACTACTTGCTCCCCCCGCCCCCCAATCCCTAAACACTTACCTGGCTCCTCACTCGATCCAATGCTGTCCCATCTGCTGCTCCCTCTTCCTGGTCTCACAGGAGATTCTGAGAGCAGCGGCAGCCATAGGCAATAGGGAAGGGACAATTGAACAGAGTCTGCAATAGTTTGAGAACCTTGGTCTAAAACCTTGCAAGCACGGGGCAGAATTCATAAACATGAGACATCAGTTTGTAAAGTTTCTGTGACATCACCTATTCTCTGTAAATACATCAAACACATAATATATTTCTAAAGGTGACCACTAGGAAAGAGCTTTGCTTGTTCATGCATTCATCCATTTGTCTGTTTGTTGGACCTTCAGCCTATTTAGTGGGAGTCGAACATCATATATTCAGCTCCTGCCAGATTTTTCTCCTGCTACTATATGTAGCACCCTTGCAGGGTGGGGTGGTGATTGTGGTGTTCCCTTCAGGGGGGTACTACCCTTTCTCTCCTCCTCTTCCCCTGCAGCTACGCCGGATCCACACTTGGTTAAGTGTGGAAATCCACTGATTAATTACCTTTGGGTCTGCAGCAAAATATCTCTCACGAGTGGATCCCTGGTCTCAGTTGTCTAGGCGGAAGTCCCTTTGTAATAAAGCCAATGTCCACACAGGTGTAAAACCTAAGCAGCAAGGTTTTATTCTTTTATCTTGAGGTAAAACTTTGAGAGAGAGAGAGAATAGACGAAGTAGGGAAAAGGTTCAGGCACGCTACACTTAAGACTCAGTACCGTCACCACTCAAGCCTGAGTGGGCCTTGCTCTCCCGGATAGTCCCTGTTTAGATAGGTCCTAGCAGCCGGAGTAGAGCACAAATGAATCTGTCCTTTATGAAATGGGGATTCGATTACAAAGCCTCTGCCACAGGATTATCCAGTCCCAAACCTCCCAGCCAAGCAACAATGAGAGAAACCTTTAGGGTATTGCAGGGCTTGTATCAACGATAATGGATCCCTCTTTAGGTAGGCCTCCAGGCCTCTCCCAGAGACAGCAGTATCGTCGCTATCTCCGACAGGACTGATCTTCCCCTGGAACTCCTTTCCTAAAGTTGGGCGCCCTTCCAATGGGCAGCCTGGGATCCTTCTGTGAGAGGTAGGCCCTAGCCAGCCGAGCTGGGTCTACCAAGCAGCGATGCAGCCTCGGGCTAAAGGTGCCCGGGACTGAAACATGCACGCACCCCTGGCCATGAGGGCCACAAGAGGTGGGGTACGTGCTGAACGTCCTCCAGGACCAAGGGTTCCCCTGGAATACCTTACGCCTAATGGTGTCTGCCCCTTATGTACCCTCTCCCAGCATGCACAGTGGGCTGACCACTCCCACTGTACGGCTGTCGAGAAAGGACACCCAATGGTGCTGTGATACCCCCTGTGGTTCAACCTGAGCCAGCGGTGACAGTGCCACCCACAGGCAGCAGGGAACTGTACTGCCAGGCAGCATCACACCCAGAGCAGAAGCAAATCATTGAAAATGTAATTGGTCTGAGCCTAACTATTGGCTCAGACTACCCCTAAATTTGTACATAGCGACCCCAAATATTGGGAGGGGCGCTACATATATATGGCATCTTCCTTCTTCTGCTGTCAAGTTTCTTATGGAAGCAGTGGGTACTGACACTGGCTGTGTCCTTATCAACCAGTAATGTCATCCAGCCCTATTTATTTACTAGCTGGAAATCCCCACCTATGTAATAAAAGTTGCACTGCGTTCTCCCCATAATTCATACCAGAACCCCTGGCAAAGCACCTTGCCACCATATCGATGATGATGATAATTTTGTGGGGATCTGCAGGTGGGGGGCTTATCCCTTTAACAATTAGGATGCACCCAGATACCAGCCTCTTTCCTATGTGAATGAGTAAGGAGTACATAGTACCACTACTCATCTACAAAAAAAGTAAACAGTAAATAAAAACACACACATACAGCTTTTGACAACTCTTAATAAAAAATAAAAAAAAAAGTAATCCAGCGATGCAAATCGCGTCAACGTTCAAAAGTGCCACACAAGTGCATTGGGAAGGCGCCTCGGGGTCTAATTCAAATAAGTGGAACCCCAGCAAGCCAACATGTTGCTGTACATTGGGGTAAAGTGTGTTACCACAATACAACAGCATGTATCCAGACTGTGAATCCACATTTTCAAATAATTGGAATCTCATCCCCATATACTGTTTATTTTCTTGCTACATTTGCATGATTAAATCTTCACACAAGAAGACCTAAACAAGCATTATGAATAACATTGCTATGTTATTAAGCCACATTATTTTTTTTTATTTTGAGCATGTGTTAGTTTTAATTGCTAAGGGAAGACATTTTCTTAGATCCCTGCAGAGCTCTGAAAAAATGTGCCTGGTCCCCACTGGAGCTACCAAGCCTTAATTAACAATCAACCTCTAATGACTGAAAATTAAATGTAAATTTCTAATGTCAGAAGGGAAACCAAACAGGGTCTTTCCGGAAAAGGCTATAAATGGAACGAGAATTACAGGGGAACCATCATGGTTTAATAAGCTGATAAAAATGACATTTGTGCATTGGTACCTCTTAATTAATTAATGCAATAAAATGCCATATGCAATATTTGGAAACTGAAAATAAAAATAAAAGCAGGCAGTACAGTTCTAGATACAGTATAAATGACAGAAATAAAAGTTTTGAATTAATGTCTTGCTGCATGCTACCTTCTAGAATAGAGCAGCCCAAGACCCACACGAGTTTCCAACAACTATCTATCTATCAGGGACCCCCTAGGCAGTCTGTTTAGCGTTCACAGCTGGGAGCTTCTCAGGCAACAGTACAAATGCTGTCTAAAGCCTTGGCAGGAAACAAAATCTCAATCTCTGACTGTATACACAATGCTCCAATATGATGCAGAGATGAAAATAATGGTTTGTATATTGTATTACAACATTTTGTATACATCCAAAAGTTGCCTTATTAAGTACCTGGCTCAATGGGATTGATTTAGTAAACACAGACTCTTCCCTTTGCAGAGGAAGTTTCACTTTGTATGAGTATTTACCAAGTTTAGTGAATGTAGTGTAGCTCTGGTGACTTTCATCATCCAATGATGTACAAGCAAAATGCTTCTTTTTTTCCCATGTGATTGGGTATTCTTTTCAAAGTGAAATGCTGCCTTTTTTTTATTTCCTGTTTGCTCCTGCAGCAGGAATTACAAGAAATTATTATTATTATTATTATTATACAGGATTTATATAGCGCCAACAGTTTGTGCAGCGGTTTACAACATCAGGGAAGAAAGTACAATCACAATACAATTCAATACAGAGGGATGGTGTGCATTGCCTCATAAAAAAGCTCTCATTATTAAACCAGCTCCAGAGAAATTCTAGTCCAGTAAATCCAAGCTCAGACTTCCACAAACCTTTTGTTTTCTTGGTACCAAAGCACTTCTGAAAGCACTGTTGATGATGAACTGGATCTTGTCACTTACATCCTTCCTCTCGCTCTAAGTCAACATGTTGTATTCTGAGGTTGATGCCAGTATACTTATTTAGTTACCATTAAAAAAAGCAGAGTTATGCTGGTGAGTGGAAAGAGCAGTATGGAGAAGTTTGGAGGGGCAAAGAGAAATACAATTTCAGAAGAACTAAGTCATGTTTGACTCTCATGCTCATGGTGGTCCATTCCTTCCGATGAGTGCAGGAACATCCGAAGAAGCATGGAGCACTTTTTTGAGCTTTATTAATGCTGGTCACTTTACTAATGCTATGCATTGAGCACTTCACAACAGATAACAAAGAGAGACTTTGGAGTGTATAACTTGGGAACTGTGTATACACACCTGGTATTCACCACAGACTTGTTTATTGTTTAATTTACTATTCATTATTGGTATGTATGTACTGTATATCGCTGTGTGGAAGTACCCTTAGAGCCCATTCACACAGGGGCGTCTTTGGATCCGACTCCAAATCGCCCCAGGTCGCCCCTAGTCGCCTCAGGTCGCGCTGGCTGAAGAAATCAATGTAAGTTAATGGAGCCGTCCTTATGCACACTACTGCAGTCGCTCCGACTTCAAAAAAGGTCCCTGTACTACTTCAATCCGACTCCTAGGCGACCTGTAACCATTCATTTCAATGGGAGTCGCCTCTCACTGTCTTAATAGGAGCAACTCTCCAGGAAGAAAACATACATTTCTCCTGCAAAACTCTCCCTCCCCCCTCCCTCCCACAGAGCTGATTCTTGTTTGATTGGCCACTGGAATGTCTCTTGTCCTGCAGGCAACTTGGAGTTGCCTTGTAAATAGCTCCAGGTCGCGCTGTGATTCATACTCAGGTCGTGTCTGAGTTGCCTCATAAAATCGCGCTGAAAGTTGTGTTGCCCCTGTGTGAATGGGCTCTAGTTAAATGGTTTGTTTACCAATTTTAAACAGCAGCATTAGTACTGTACACTGTTAATCCAAATAGCATGGGTTTTTTTCTTTTTCAATTTATACAGTATACAGTACTACATGTCTTTGCTGGGTAGCTATAGCATTGCATTATACGTGCATGTGTGCAGCTCATGACTGGCTGACTGTTTGTGATCTCAGTGACTTGGACACATCTTTATTACAGAATTTCTCCCACCTGACAGTTTGACTAATCCTCTGTTCACTCATTTTATATAATATGGCTCTTTCAAGATTGGACACTGCTCAGACTGCCGTTCACTACACTGTTGATATTACAGCCCTTTTATAGACCGAGAGGTTGTCTCACAGGCATATTGTGCCATCTAGTCTGTTACATACAGCTCCGGATCTTACACTGTGTGCTAACCCCATTGGGAGTACCTGGTATTATTGGTATACACTGCATTCACCCAATGTGGTTTTAACCACTTCAATACAGGGCACTTAAACCCCCTTCTTACCCAGACCAATTTTTTAGCTTTCGGTGCTCTCACACTTTGAATGACAATTACTCAGTCATGCAACACTGTACCCAAATAAAATTTGCTTCCTTTTTTTCACACAAATAGAGCTTTCTTTTGGTGGTATTTAATCACTAGTGGGTTTTTTATTTTTTGTGCTATAAATAAAAAAAGACCGTACATTTTGTGAAAATTTGTCTTTTTCTTTGTTTCTGTCATAAAATTTAGCAAATTAGTAATTTTTCTTCATAAACTTTGGCAAAAATTTATACTGCTACATATCTTTGGTAAAAATAACCCAAATTAGTGTATATTATTTGGTCTTTGTGAAAGTTATAGAGTCTACAAACTATGGTGCCAATCCCTGAAAATTGATCAATCTGATCACACCCGAAGTACTGACGGCCTATCTAATTTCTTGAGATACTAACAAGTCAGAAAAGTACAAATACCCCCCAAATGACCCCTTTTTAGAAAGTAGACATTCCAAGGTATTAAATAAGTAGCATGGTGAGTTTTTTTTTAAGTTGTAATTTTTTTCCCACAACTCTTTGCAAAATGAAGATTTTTTATTTTTTTTATTTTTTTTACAAAATTGTCATATTAACTTGTTATTTCTCTCACAGAGCATATGCATAAAACAGATTACACCCCAAAATACATTCTGCTACTCCTGAGTATGGGGATACCACATGTGTGGGACTTTTACACAGCCTGGCCACATACAAAGGCCCAACATTGAAGTAGCACCATCAGGCGATCTACGAGCATAAATTGCACAACTCATTTCTCAACCACCTATTATACTTTTGAAAGCCTTGGAGCACCAGGACAATGGAATTGCCCACAAAATGACCCCATTTTGGAAAGCAAACACCCCAACGTATAATCTATGGGGCATAATGAGTCTTTTGAACGGTTATTTTTTTTCCAGAAGTTTTTGGAAAATGTGGAAAAAAAAATTAAAAACGCATTTTTTTTTTTACACAAAGTTGTCCATTTATAAGATATTTCCAACACATAGCAAATACATAGCAAAAATGACACCCCAAAATACATTCTGCTACTCCTCCTGAGTATGGTTATACCACATGTGTGAGACTTTTACACACCTTGGCCACATACAGAGGCCCAACAATCAAGTAGCACCATCAGGCGTTCTAGGAGCATACATTACATATATAATTTCCTGACAACCTATAATTTTTGAAGGCCCTTCATATTTCTAACACATAGCATGTACATACCAAGAATTACAATCCAAAATTATTTCTACTGCGGAAAGGGTAAAAAAAAAGTATTACCTATGCTTTTAGTAGTGTCCACAGAAGAGAGCACTGGTCCAGGCTGCAGTCGGGGATGTGCTTAGCGACAGCAATAGTAATTATCCAGGCAGCAGGCAGGAATATTGTCTATGGTCAGCACAAGGATATTGTCAGCACAGCCAAACATTTGTCCATAGAAATTGTCCAGGCAGAGACAGCCAGCACAGCCATAATAATGGTCCTGGTACACTGTAACCTGCAGACACTCATTATTGTACCGCTCTCCAGCCCTTCATAAACATACTGCCTCTTGCTACAGCTAATTATTTGCATAGTCCATGTAGCAGGCAGTGGTGTGGTCCGTTCATGCGGCAGGCAAAGGCATGATGGCAGTAAGTCAGCAGCAGGCTGAGGGCCACAATAGGGTAAGACCTGTGCACAGGGGCACAGGGGTAGAGGCTTCGACCCACCCAAATCTCTATGAAGCCTCCGGACTCCAGACCCTAATCTGGAAATTAAACCCGGAGAAAACTAAAAAAATTGTTTTCTCCATCCGGAAAAACTATTCTGGTGCCCCTCACATATGCGAGACCCCTGTGTACTACAGTAGCAGGGCAACAGATCAGTCCAAGCAGTAGGCAAAAGCATAGTCCATAAAACAGGCCAGGGTCAGTTCACGTGCAAGCAGTCCAAGCGGTAGGCAGAAGCATAGTCACAAAACAGGCCAGGGTCAGTTCACGTGGAAGCCGTCCAAACGGTAGGCAGAGGCATAGTGTAAGAGAACCATCCGTTTTCGTCCAATGCGCATGCACGCGCACCAATGCGCATGCACGCGCGCAACGGATTGCGTGCACGCGCAGGAGCACATCCCTAGCGCCAATTGGCGCCAGACGGCCTATTTAAGGAAGTGCCCTAACCCCAGACCCTTGTTGACTGGTCTTCAGCTGTTACCCGATATCCTGAACCCTGCTGTGATCCTGCTTGATACCTGTTGCTGAACCTGGCCTGCCTTGACCCTGCTTCTGGACTCTGCTCTGTTCTGATTACTGGCTCCTGATCCTGGCTACCCATTTAACCCTGCATTTGCCTGCTGCCTTGTACTTCGCTGCCTGCCTGTTACCTGACCCGGCTACCCTTGTGACCTTGCATCTGTTCCCTGTGTCGCTCCTCTTCAACCTCTGAGTGTCTGCGACTTCAGTCCTGCGACACTCTGCAACTTCCTGCTGCAAGTCTTCCACAGACTTATCATCTGACGTTCCAGTGCCACTGTTCCAGCGGAGTGCCTCTTTAACCCCGGCTGATCCTTGGTGCACAGCAGCCTTCCGTGATCTGATGATCCTCCTGCTCGTCCAGGGTCGCACCCCCTGCTACTGGTTTCCAGGCCTACATCTGCAGGCACTCGTATTTCTCCTGTCCCTCTGTTTCTTCTGTTCCACCTCCAGCAGGACCAGGGCTGGAGATACAAGAGAGGCCGACCTCGTCACTTCAGTCTCCCTTCAGGTACATGACACATAGTCACAAAACAGGCCTGGGTAAGTTCACGTAGAAGCAGTCCAAACAGTAGGCAGAGGCATAGTCACAGAACAGGCCAGGGTCAGTTTACGTGGAAGCAGTCCAAACAGTAGGCAGAGGCATAGTCAAAAAGCAGGCCAGGGTCAGTTCATGTGGAAGGCAGTGGCATGGATATTTGGGGAAGCATGGAAAATGGTCAGCACAGATTATGAAAATGGGGGGAAAATGGTTAAAAATATGGGCTAATATTTTAGGTATATGTGATAAAGTTTGAAGCATTCACTAATGCAAAGGCCAGGTTGGGAGGGACACTGGGGACAATGGTAGCTGGTATCTTTTAGAAGTCCCCCTTTGCTGCACACGCGACATCTTTTTTGCCGTCCTCGGCCTGCTTCGGATGGTGGGATGTTGTACGGGAAGTGCCGTTCATGAAGTCTGCTAACAGCATCAGAGCGAAGGTTTTCTGGGGGAGGATTTTTGTTGATAGATGAGGGACGTGACTACTTCTTCTGAGAATTGTAGGAAGGGGGCTGGGTTGTCTGTAGATTTGGTGTAGACTATGTAGGAATTATAAATGGCCAAATGGATGAGATAAATTGCTACCTTCTTGTACCAGAATCGAATCGGGACCTCCTAATGGACAAATAGGGCTGAATCATTTGGTCATTGAAATCCACCCCCCCCCCCATGTAGAGATTTTAGCCTTGGACACATGTCGGCTTTTCAATGGGACCTCGTCTTCGCTGAACTACAACTGCAGTGTCATCGTGAATGGTGGACATCATGTGCACGTCCCTGTTATCCTTCCACCTCAAGGCCAGAACTTCGTTGCACCTCAGTGTTGCTCTTTCCCCCCTTCGCAGCTTTTTGTTCACAATGGATTGTGGGAAGCCCTTCCTATTTTTTCTGGAGGTTCCGGAGGCCAGGGTGTTTTCGATGTATAAGTGTCTGAAAAGGGGCAGGCTGGTATGAAAGTTGTCAAGGTATATATGATATCCTTTTTTCAGAAGTGGGTAAGCCAGGTCCCATACAATTTTTCCAGCTGTGCCCATGTAGGCCGGGCAATCAGGGGGCTGGAGCTGGGAATCTCTTCCTTCATATATGCAGAATTTTACACCGTATTTGGCCTTTTTGCTAGGAATATATTGTTTTATTCCTAGCCGGCCTGAAAAGGGTACCAGGGACGCATCCACACATATATGTTTCTCGGGGACATAGAGTTCTGCAAATCGATTGGAAAGGAAATTTATCAGTGGGCGAATTTTATACAGCTTATCGGAATCTGGATGATTGCGGGGAGGGCACTGGGTGTTGTGATTAAAATGAAAGAATCTCCTTATCATCTCATATCGGGACCTGGGCATTACGTCAGAATACATGGGCATGTGGTAGATGGGTTTCATGGACCAATAGGCATGACCTTGATTTTTTTTTGTAAGCCCCATGTTTATGGTGAGACCCATAAACAATTTGAACTCCTCCAAATTCAGATCTCTCCACTCAAATGGACGGGCATAAGATGATTGGGGGTTGTTGGCAATTTCCTGCTGGGCATATAAATTTGTCTGGTCCACAGCAAAGTGTCGGGCAAAAACAGATGAAAGTATTCGATCTCTGTAAAATTTTGGGTGTTGGCCTGCACACCTGGCTGTGCTGTGAAAGGGGGAATAATTGGTGATCCCGAGTCGGAAGGCAGACATGTTGAGTTGGCAAGACCATCTGGCATGTATGTAGCAGCCCCGGCTCTTGGGGGACGTGACACTCCAGTAGTTGGGGGAGTTGAATTTCCTGTGCTGGTACTCAGGTGTGATGTGGCAGCACCGGTACTGGCCCTAGGCATTTGTTCGCAGGGCCTTTCGCTGGCGGCAACACTGGTACTGGGCCTTTGTTCCTGAGGCCTATTGCTGGCGGCAGCGCTGGTACTGGGCCTTTGTTGCCGGGGCCTATTGCTGGTGGCAGCGCTGGTACTGGGCCTGGGAATGTAATCCTGGTTGCTGGCGGCTGCCTGGTTTCCAGAGTGCCGTGCCCTTTTAGGAGGGACCCATTCTTCATCCGAATCGTTACTATATTCGATCTGTTCAAATTCCGAATTTAATTCGGAATCAGAATTGGAATCTGATGAGAACTCCCCGGGGCTCTCATCAGTCATGGAAAGGATCTGGAATGCCTCCTCACTGGTATAGACTCTTTTGGACGTAGCTGTGTGGCGGGTAGCTGTGCGACAGGTGACAGATGGGTGGCAGGTGACGGTCACTGATGGGCTGTGCGATGGGTGGCAGGTGACGTTTACTGATAGGTGATGATGGTGTGACGGGAGATGGTCACTGATGGGTGACAGGCCACAGTCACTGATGGGTGACGGGTGATGGGTGACAGGCCACGGTCACTGATGGATGATGGGTGACAGACCACGGTCACTGATGGGTGACAGGTGCACCGCTGATGGTCACTGATGGGTGACGGATGACAGGGCACGATCACTGGTGGGTGACGGGTGATGGGTGACAGGGCACGGTCACTGATGGGTGACGGGTGCACCGCTGATGGTTACTGATGGGTGAAAGGGCACAGTCACTGATGGGTGACGGGTGATGGGTGACAGGGCACGGTCACTGTTGGGTGATGGTTGCACCGCTGATGGTCACTGATGGCAGTCTCTTATGTGACAGGTGATGGGTGACAGGGTACGGTCACTGATGGGTGACAGGTGACAGGACACGGTCAATGATGAGTGACGGGTGACAGGGCACGGTCACTGATGGGTGACGGGTGACAGAGCACAGTCACTGATGGGTGACGGTTGCACCGCTGATGGTCACTGATGGCAGTGTCTTATGTGACAGGTGCACTTTTATGGGATGACTGTTGGGTGACAGATGACAATTGGGGGGGGGGGGCGATGGGACAGGTGTGGTGTTGGTGCAGACACTACTGAACATAGATCTGTAACTCACTGATCCTGGCTCTTCTCTCCTCACATTGGAAACGGTGTGTGAGGCGAGAAGAGCTGGCAACAGTTAGTTACATCTCTATGTTTACACTTAGTGATCAGGCTGTGAATGGATCATAGCCGATCACATGGTACACAGCCCTGGGCAATGGCTGTGTACTATCGTCGGTGACGAACAGTGTTCCCGGGAACACGCTACCACCGACGGACACACACAGCGCGCTCACGCGCATGCGCCGTGTCAAGTGGGGCATTACCATCCGTGATCAGCCGTGACTTCATCACGGCCGTTCACGTGGTAAACGGCACTTGCCAGCGGCTGTTCACCCCTGTCGGTGAAAAGCAGTGTCTCTGTGACACCCCGCCGCCGACAGTAAAGGGATGCGCGCACGCGATCGCGCGCATTCCCTGTTTAAAGGGGCCAACGTCATATGACGTCCGGTCAGAACGAGAGCGTCTTCCACCCGCCGTCATTTGACTGCGTCGCTTTAACTGAGAATTGCGCGGTCGTGCGACGTGGCTCCCAAACAAAATTGACGTCCTTTTTTTCCCACAAATAGAGCTTTCTTTTGGTGGTATTTGATTACTTCTGTGGCTTTTATTTTTTGCGCTATAAACAAAAATAGAGCGATAATTTTGAAAAAGAAGCAATATGTTTTACTTTTTGCTATAATAAATATCCCCAAAAAATCTATTATAAAAAAAATTCCTCAGTTTAGGCCGATACGTATTCTTCTACATATTTTTGCTTAAAATGTATTTATTTATTGATTGGTTTGTGCGAAAGTTATACTGTCTACAAAATAGGGGATAGTTTTATGGCATTTTTATTAATATATATATTTTTTTTACTTGTAATGGCGGTGATCAGCGATTTTTATCGTGACTGCGACATTATGGCAGACACATCGGCCACTTTTGGTGCTATTTTGGGACTATTCACATTTATACAGTGATCAGTGCTATAAAAATGCACTGATTACTGTGTAAATGTGACTGGCAGGGAAGGGGTTAACCACTAGGGGGCTAGGAAGGGGTTAAGCGCGTCCTAGGGAGTGATTCTAACTGTTAGGGGGCGTGGCTTACTGTGACACAACATTGATCGCTGCTCCCGATGAGAGGGAGCAGACGATCAGTGTCCTGTCACTAGGCAGAACAGGGAAGATGCTTGTTTACACAAGCTCCGGGACACCACGGATATGATCACGGAGTTCGCAACAAATTTAAAGTGATGTATATTTACGTTGATTTGCCTGTCCGTGCCATTCTGCCGACGTAAAAATGCGTGACTCGGTCCTTAAGTGGTTATAAATAAAAAAATAATAATTAACAATCACTTTAACATTATCCATTACACTGGTCTACAAATTATGGGAAATTATCGACCTCCGAGATAAAATGTGCCAATTCTTACATATTTTGATTAAATAATTAGAAAACAGGTGATAAAAGGTGCTGGTTGGTTAAAGTTTTCAAGATATTTTACAATAATGATTTATACACAGGCGAGTATATTTGCCTGCAAAGGAGGGAGGTGTCTGATGATCATGATGCCTTGTAACTTTTTGACAAAGTACGGTATAACAATGAAAATGGTACGACATGGAAGTGTATAAATGTATCTTCGCTTTGAGACTAAAGATTATTACCTAACTGTAATTTATTGTTCTTTTATTGCAAGGTATATTTGTCTTGGTCAGATCTATGCATCATACAGATACATCTGGTGGCTTGCGGAAGTGTCATTGCCTAACATTTCCAAGGAACAGTTGCGTGATGTTTTCCCTCAGAAGCCAAGATGCCTCGAAACTGTGTAAACAAAGCAGATAACTTGAGCTACATTCGTGGTGCGGTTACATTTGCATCTCAAAAGTGCAGTATGACGGCAGTTGTAAAAAAGACATATCATCTAGGGGTGCGGAATTTAATCGTTGCATCGCGATTCGGGCGTCCCCGATGCGGCACCAATGCAGGGAAACCTATTAATCGATTATCCCCGATGTCTAGCCCCGCCCCTTCATTCCTGGGAGAGCCGTTTCCTCATTTCTTATTTTTTTCCTATGACGCGCTCATGTGACTGCCCGGCCCGCCTCTCTGATTTCACATCTCACGTACGCCAGGAGAGACGTGAAAGCAGAGAGAAGAGAGGGCAGTCACATGAGCGCGTCATATACACTCACTGTTCCCCCGCCGGATTCTGTTCCCCTGGCTCTCGGCTACTATCAGAACTCCGCCCCCCCAGCCCTGTACATTGCCGCTCCCTCCTCCTACGAATGCTAATGCTCCTAATACCACCCCGCCCCGCCTCTCCAGCCCTCTGCTTACGCCTACTGTTTAACGAATGCTAATGAGCAGAGGGCTGGAGAGGCGGGGCGGGGCGGTATTAGGAGCATTAGCATTCGTAGGAGGAGGGAGCGGCAATGTACAGGGCTGGGAGTGGGGGGGCGGAGTTCCGATAGGAGCCAAGAGCCAGGGGAACAGATCCTGGCGGGGGGAACCATTCTCGGCACAACAGGAAAGTTCTTCTCACTACTGCAGAAAAGGTTAGTTTGGAATTAGGAATTAGGTTAGGGATTAGAATAGGGTAAAGAAGTGTGAAAAAAGTTCATTAAAGTGCCAGTATTATTTTTTCTTTAAAGAAAAAAAACTCTAGTAAAACGGATATTATACTTACCTACTGATCTTCTGTAGCATGTCCGCAGTCACCGACCATCTCCTGTAGCATGTCCGCAGTCACCGACCATCTCCTGTAGCATGTCCGCAGTCACCGACCATCTCCTGTAGCATGTCCGCAGTCACCGACCATCTCCTGTAGCATGTCCGCAGTCACCGACCATCTCCTGTAGCATGTCCGCAGTCACCGACCATCTCCTGTAGCATGTCCGCAGTCACCGACCATCTCCTGTAGCATGTCCGCAGTCACCGACCATCTCCTGTAGCATGTCCGCAGTTACCGACCATCTCCTGTAGCATGTCCGCAGTCACCGACCATCTCCTGTAGCATGTCCGCAGTCACCGACCATCTCCTGTAGCATGTCCGCAGTCACCGACCATCTCCTGTAGCATGTCCGCAGTCACCGACCATCTCCTGTAGCATGTCCGCAGTCACCGACCATCTCCTGTAGCATGTCCGCAGTTACCGACCATCTCCTGTAGCATGTCCGCAGTCACCGACCATCTCCTGTAGCATGTCCGCAGTCACCGACCATCTCCTGTAGCATGTCCGCAGTCACCGACCATCTCCTGTAGCATGTCCGCAGTCACCGACCATCTCCTGTAGCATGTCCGCAGTCACCGACCATCTCCTGTAGCATGTCCGCAGTCACCGACCATCTCCTGTAGCATGTCCGCAGTCTCTCTGACCATCTCCTGTAGCATGTCCGCAGTCACCGACCATCTCCTGTAGCATGTCCGCAGTCACCGACCATCTCCTGTAGCATGTCCGCAGTCACCGACCATCTCCTGTAGCATGTCCGCAGTCACCGACCATCTCCTGTAGCATGTCCGCAGTCTCTCTGACCATCTCCTGTAGCATGTCCGCAGTCACTGACCATCTCCTGTAGCATGTCCGCAGTCACTGACCATCTCCTGTAGCATGTCCGCAGTCTCTCTGACCATCTCCTGTAGCATGTCCGCAGTCTCTCTGACCATCTCCTGTAGCATGTCCGCAGTCACCGACCATCTCCTGTACTATGTACAAGTTGTTGTCTGCTTTGTTTAGACTTTGCTACATGCAGGGAGTGTTGTCTTTTTTTAAAAAGAACAGATATAATAAAAAAAATTGAGTTCTCCTGACTGCTTGAATTTTTTTGATGAAAACCATGCGCACTTGCGCTGTAATCGTGATGCATCGCGGAATCGAATCTAATCGAATCGTTGACCTGATAATCGTAATCGAATCGAATCGTGAGGCCAGTGAAGATGCGCACCTCTAATATCATCTATATTTTGGATGCAATATAGGGGATCAGGACAAGAGTTGGGGCCCTCATTATTGTTGCATTACATGTGCGTCATTGACTAAACAAGAAGAAAAAGTCTATTGCCTCGTACACACGATCGGTTTTCGTGACAGGAAAAGTGCGATGTGAGGTTTTTGTCAGGAAAACCGACCGTGTGTATGCTCCATCACACTTTTTCTGTCAGTTTTCCTACCAAGAAAAGATTGAGAGCAGGATCTCAAATTTTATGACAGGAAAAAAATCATATCGCGAATCGCGTTCGTCTGTATGCAATTACTACGCACAAAAAAAACGCGCATGCTCATAATCAAGCAGAAGAGCTAAACTGCCTATTGAACTTCATTGATCTCGGCTCATCGTACGTGTTGTACGTCACCGCGTTCTTGGCGGTCGGAATTTCAGTCAAGATTAGTGTGACCGTGTGTATGCAAGACATATTTCAGCCGTTTTGGTGCTGAAAAAAAAAAACGCGGTTTTCTTGTAGGAAATCGCGATCGTGTGTACGAGGCATTTGACTTTCACAGTCCCAATGCTGTGGAGGGAGTATGAAAATGTTACATGAGAAACCAGTAAATGAATGTAAAGTTATGTTATTGGTATCAATAAAAAGATAAAATGTACAATGATTGATGTGGCACCATTCCCATTGCTATATCACATTTTGCAGAAAAGTTATGGAGCACAATCGCACATTCCCCTTGTAATTTTGAATTATTTTGATGCAATTTTGACCTGAAGCTGTATCTTGGAAACTGGAGCCAATTAATACTCAGGGCTTAATTTTCCTTTATTAGTGACCCGATTCTGGTAAAAGTTAGCTACTTTCATTTCCGAGGCTTTCTCTTTCTAGACTGGTGTTATTGATGCCCTCCAGTCAACACTGTGATCAATCAGAATGTTTCCCTATTCAGAGATTCTGGGGCCATCTATGTACAAAATTGGTTATCAAGGGGGACCCTTCCATTACATCTAATGTAAAAACATATCAGTGTTCCTTTCAGCTGTTTTACTAGATATCTAGTAAAACAGCTGAAAGGAACACTGATATGTTTTTACATTAGATGTAATGGAAGGCTCCCCCTTGATAACAATTTTGTACATAGATGGCCCCAGAATCAGAATAAAGTTGGATACATTTTTTTAACTTTAATTCTGAGAAGCCTAATAGAGACTCGGTTGGCAGATAACCTATTGAATAATAGGTATCTGTAGTAAGATTTTTTTTTATTCCATACAGATTGTAATAAAAGCCAGCTGTCATGGTCAGGAGAAGCAAAGAGTTCAAGGTTCACCAGAACCAAGAGACAAGGCAGGATTGTTCAAATTATCAAACAGGGAGCTTTTTAGCATCTCAGGTGGCACAGTGAGACAAGCTAAAGTCAGAAACCGCTGAAGTCACAGGTTCAAATCTGGACCCTGACAATCAGTTGTTTATAATGGGCAGTCATTATTGACCTCATAGGCCCAGGACTACCTGGCCTTTCTGTACTTTACTAGAGTTACCATGCTTCATTTTCAAAACTGCTGTTCCTGGTCCTAATAAAGGAAAACAGCCATTACGCCTTTTTTTTTTTTAACTATTCCAGCTAAGAATTCTACTTCACACTGGAGAAAACCACCATCCAAATTTGTACATTTCATTCTGACATTTAGGTGGAAATCTAAGCTTCTTTTCATACAGTGTATGTTGACCTGCCTATTCTTGGCTGCTGTGCTAAAAAGGATGTTTACAGAGGGCAATACCCCACACAACCAAATAAATTAGCAAAGAGACTCATCCCCTTCTTTCGGCTTGTGGCACGATGAGACCATCTGGAGCTTCAATCAAAAACAAAGAGAGTCTGAAAGCAAACAGCTTTTATTGTTCTTTTGTTATTTTTTTTTAGAAAACCCAACATTTTTTGTAAGTCATTGTCACTGAGCCGAATAGTATTAATGTCTTACTCGTAAAGTAAGAAATTTGTACTTTTTTGTATTGTAACAGCAGGAAGGTAAAGTCACCTGGTTGCATCCAGGGGGGTAGATATATTTCGCCCAGATTCAGGCTTTACGCCGACTTATACAACTAGGTGGAGAGTTGTATAAGCCCAGCTAAGGCTAGTGGGCTCATGGATGACTCATACCTCTAGGGAGAGGGCTGGGCGTCGTGCAGGCAGGGAGTTGATGAGGCCAGCTGAAGCCTGTCAGTTCGTTTAAGGCCTCTATAAAAACTCCCAGATTCATTAGGTGTTAGCTCATGCCTGGACCCAGACCTGTGTGGACTGTCTAGGGAGAGTGAACCCCTGTACGGTGAGAAAAAGCCTGTGTGGCCATTTGCTTGGACATTTAAAACCAGGGACTTAGGGACTAGGACAGCACTAGGCTGATCCCAGTTGTTAGTTAGGAAACCTGTATGTTTAGTCAGAGGTCAAGTTGACCAGGATTTATTTTGTTTATATGTTTCTTTTGGCTTTGCTGTGTTTTGTCACTGTAAATAGAAAATAAACCGCACCTTTTTTTTTGATTTTGAAAACCACAACCTCCGTTTGCTGGGCCTGTTTTTGTGTGGGGAGCCCATCCCGGGGGTCACACACACCCGCTGCCGAGCTAACCCCCTCACAGTTGGTGGAGAACCAGTGGCAGTTTTTTTTAAGCCAGCATGGAGGAGATACTGAAGCAGCTGGCTCTAGCAAATGCCAATCAACAGCAGACAAATGCAGGTTTGCAAAAGAGCCTTGCAGCTCAACAACAGAACTTCGCAGCCCAGCAGCAAGCTCATCAACAGAGCCTTGCAGCCCAGCAGCAAGCTCACCAACAGAGTCTGGAAGCTCAGCAACAAGCCCAGCAGCAATCTGAGGCCCGCTTCATAGACCTGTTACAGAAGCAAGAGCAGAGACTACAACAAATGGAAGCAGTAATGCAGCAACGTCCGCAGACCAGTGAGGAAAGCCGTCCCACTAATACCGCGTCCTTTGGGGTGAGTCGTTTATTGACAAAAATGACTGGAGAGGATGATCCAGAGGTATTTTTGACCACATTTGAAAGGACTGCTGAAAGAGAAAAGTGGCCTGAGGAGCAGTGGGCTGGACTGGTGGCTCCTCTGTTAACTGGTGAATCGCAGAAGGCTTACTATGACCTAGAGCCTGACCAAGCAAAAGACTATGTGATGCTAAAAGCTGAGATATTGGCAAGGCTGGGTGTCACCCAGGCTGTCCGGGCTCAGCGTGTGCATAACTGGACTTTCCAGCTTGGAAAACCCCCCAGGTCTCAAATGTATGATCTCATTCACCTGAGCAGAAAGTGGCTACAGCCAGAGACTTTGTCCGCACCAAAGATTGTGGAACGTGTTGTAATGGATCGGTTTTTGAGAGCTCTTCCTACTGCCATCCAAAAGTGGGTAAGCCATGGAGACCCAGAGACGGCCGATGGTCTTGTGGATCGTGTGGAGAAATACTTGGCTACAGAGAACCTGACGGCCTCTTCCAGAGACACTCGGACTTTCCACCCTAAGACCAGACCATCCCCAGGGGCGGATAAGAGGATTCCAAGGGGTAAGGGTGGAGAGAGTGAGAGGGTGGGAGCTCTACCCCAAGTTTGGCGAGAACAGCCTGGGAAATCAGCGGCTCAAGAGGCGGCAAGAAGGATCGTTTGCTACCGCTGCCGGCAAGCGGGACATATTGCAGCCAATTGCCCGGTTGTGGAGGAACCCATGCAGTGTGACTTTCTGACGGGCAGACGTCAGTCGCTGTGTGCGACAGTCGCATGCACTGCCATTCGAGGAATTGAGAAACATTTATGCAAAATGTGTGTTAATGGTAGAAATGTTGTGGTATTGCTGGATTCAGGTAGCCTTGTGACCCTGATAAAGGCTGAGTTAGTTAAAACAGAGGTCTCTGGGAATAGCAAGGTAGCTGTTATTTGTGTGCATGGGGACACCCGAGAGTATCCAGTGACTACAGTGTGTTTCGAGACCCCCAAAGGTACCCTCTCTCATCCAGTGGGCTTAGTATCTCAGTTACCGTATGACGCCATTGTGGGAAGGGATTTTCCGAAGTTCTGGGAAATGTGGGATGATCCTGAGCCCCCCACTGGTGCCCCTATGTACCAGGAATGTGATAGCCAGAACTCCCCTGAGAGTGGTGAGGACTCTCTGGAATTTCCCTTATCAGTATTGGCAGGGGAGACTCAAGAAACTGGAGAGGAGCCCACCTCCTCAGACGAAAACCTACCGTCTGTGGAGTTTTCTGATCTTGAGGTTCACAGGGAAAACTTTGCCACAGAACAGTTGAAAGACCCCGCCCTAATAAAGGCACGCGAAAACGTAGTGAAAATAGATGGCGAGTTAGTGAACCCAGATAATACCTGCACTTACCCATACTTCAGCGTAGAGAAGGACCTACTGTATCGGGTGGCAAAAAGGGCAGAAGAAACCGTTGAGCAGCTTGTGGTGCCCAAACCTTACAGGAAGTTGGTGTTGGAGTTGGCCCATGGGCACATTCTTGGAGGTCATCTGGGGACAGAGAAAACCCGAGAGAGGGTATTACAGAGATTCTATTGGCCGGGGGTGATGAAGGACATAGAAAATTATTGTTCCTCCTGCCCTGTGTGTCAGAGGTCGGCCCCGATGCCACATTTCCGTAGCCCGCTGGTCCCTCTACCCATCATTGAGGTCCCGTTTGAGAGGATCGCCATGGATTTGGTAGGTCCTATAATCAAGTCCGCTAGGGGGCACCAGTACATATTAGTTATAATGGACTATGCCACCCGTTATCCAGAAGCGATCCCTCTCCGAAATACCTCGGCCAAAACCATAGCCAAAGAGCTATCTCTTGTGTTTAGCCGGGTGGGTATTTGTAAAGAACTGCTTACGGACCAAGGTACACCCTTTATGTCCCGGGTTATGAAGGAGCTGTGTAAATTGTTCAAAGTGACGCAATTACGTACATCTGTGTATCACCCCCAAACCGATGGGCTGGTTGAAAGATTCAACAAATCCCTAAAACAAATGTTGAAGAAAGTGGTGGATAGAGATGGAAAGGATTGGGACTGTCTACTTCCTTATCTGATGTTTGCTATTAGGGAGGTGCCCCAATCCTCTACGGGATTCTCCCCCTTTGAGTTACTGTATGGGAGACACCCAAGAGGGCTGTTGGATATTGCCAAGGAAACTTGGGAAAGTGAGAGTTCTCCCCACAGGAGTGTGATTGAGCATGTCGCCCTGATGCAAGACTGAATTGCACAGGTAATGCCCATCGTGAAGGAACATTTGGCCCAAGCGCAGTTAGCACAGCAGAGAGTGTACAACCGTGGAGCCAAGACCCGTACCTTTTCCCCGGGGGATAGGATACTGGTACTTGTCCCTACGGTTGAAAGTAAATTCCTTGCCAAATGGCAAGGCCCCTACGAGATAATGGAAAAAGTGAGCGAAGTGAATTACAAGGTCAGACAACCAGGAAGGCGAAAGCCCGAACAGATCTATCACGTTAATCTGTTGAAAGCCTGGAGGGATAGAGAGTCCCTAGTCGCAGACACTTGGTCACCAGCTCAAACTGGTTGCGTGATTCCTGAGGTTGGAATAGCAGCCACCTTGTCACAACCCCAACAACAGGAGGTTAAGGAGTTTGTGCTTCGCAACAAGGAGGTATTCTCTGAGCTGCCGGGATAAACATTTGGGGTAGAGCATGACATCATTACCCCGCCCGGTGAAAGGGTGAAGTTAAAACCCTATCGGATCCCAGAGGCCCGACGGGAGGCAATACGGGAGGAAGTACAGAAAATGCTGAACTTAGGGGTGATAGAGGAGTCCCAAAGTGATTGGTCTAGTCCCATTGTGTTGGTGCCTAAACCGGATGGGAGCTGGCGATTTTGTAACGATTTTCGTCAGTTGAACAAAGTTACAAAATTTGACACCTACCCCATGCCACGTATAGATGAGTTGATCGACCGGCTGGGAACAGCCCGATACATGACGACTCTTGACCTCACAAAAGGGTATTGGCAAATCCCCCTGGCCAAATTGGCCAAAGAGAAAACCGCATTTGTAACCCCAGACGGGGCGTTCCAATATAAAAGAATGCCGTTCGGGTTACAGAATGCGCCGGCCACATTCCAGCGGAAAATGGACCAGATGCTGAGGCCCCATCGGAAGTATGCTGCGGCTTACCTGGATGACGTAATTGTCCATAGCACAGATTGGGCCTCACATCTGCCAAAAGTGCAAGCAGTCCTGGACTCTGTTCGGGAAGCGGGGTTTACGGCTAACCCCAAGAAGTGTACCATTGGGCAGGAGGAGGCCAAATATCTTGGGTACACCATTGGGAGGGGAGTAATAAAACCCCAACTCAACAAAGTCGAGGCCATCCAGAGTTGGCCACGTCCCAACAGCAAGAAGCAGGTACGAGCCTTTCTGGGAATCGCTGGGTATTATCGGCGATTCATTCCCCACTTTGCTTCTAAGGCTGTGCCCCTAACCAACCTAACGAAGGGGAAAGGGTCGGTCATGATTAAATGGACCCCCGAGGCTGAGGCAGCATTCCAATTCTTGAAACAAGCCTTATGTAGCCAGCCAGTGTTGTACTCACCCGACTTCTCTAAAGACTTTGTCGTACAAAGTGATGCGTCAGATGTGGGGTTAGGAGCAGTATTGTCCCAGGTCTGGAACGGGGAAGAGCACCCAGTCATTTACCTCAGCAGGAAGTTGAAGTCCCATGAGGTAAATTACGCCACCGTTGAAAAGGAGTGTTTAGCGGTGAAGTGGGCTCTAGATTCCCTTCGGTACTACCTGCTAGGTAGGCACTTTGACATGGTTACGGATCACGCTCCGTTAAAGTGGATGGCTCAAAACAAGGAAACAAATAGAAGAGTGAATAGGTGGTTCCTGGCCCTCCAGGAATTCAACTTCACAGTAAAGCATCGCCCTGGCGTTCAAATGGGGAATGTGGATGCTTTGTCTCGAGTACATGAATGCCTGATTGCTGGTGTTCCAACCCCGAGGTTAAAACAAGAGGGGGGGGTATGTGACAGCAGGAAGGTAAAGTCACCTGGTTGCATCCAGGGGGGTAGATATATTTCGCCCAGATTCAGGCTTTACGCCGACTTATACAACTAGGTGGAGAGTTGTATAAGCCCAGCTAAGGCTAGTGGGCTCATGGATGACTCATACCTCTAGGGAGAGGGCTGGGCGTCGTGCAGGCAGGGAGTTGATGAGGCCAGCTGAAGCCTGTCAGTTCGTTTAAGGCCTCTATAAAAACTCCCAGATTCATTAGGTGTTAGCTCATGCCTGGACCCAGACCTGTGTGGACTGTCTAGGGAGAGTGAACCCCTGTACGGTGAGAAAAAGCCTGTGTGGCTATTTGCTTGGACATTTAAAACCAGGGACTTAGGGACTAGGACAGCACTAGGCTGATCCCAGTTGTTAGTTAGGAAACCTGTATGTTTAGTCAGAGGTCAAGTTGACCAGGATTTATTTTGTTTATATGTTTCTTTTGGCTTTGCTGTGTTTTGTCACTGTAAATAGAAAATAAACCGCACCTTTTTTTTTGATTTTGAAAACCACAACCTCCGTTTGCTGGGCCTGTTTTTGTGTGGGGAGCCCATCCCGGGGGTCACACACACCCGCTGCCGAGCTAACCCCCTCACAGTATATATATATTAAAAAGTATATAACATCAGCTTAAAAATGTATAAACTATTTAAAATTAAAAATGTGACCATTAACTCCTCAGTCAATGACAATGTAGGTAGATTGAAATTCCAATACAAATATAACTAAAGAAGCTTACATTGTAAACATTATATATTATGGCTGGTTGTTTAAAGCTCTAGTAAATATAAGTGTTTCAAGGGAAAAAAAATATCCAGGAAAGAGAAGTGATTCAAAGAAAAAAAAAAATGTATTACTTTAAAAAAAAGTTTTTCTTCTACGTGAGGTCTTTCTTAATGTTTGCTTGACATTTCAAAAAACTGTAGGTGTAAGTGAAACAAGGAAATGTGACAAATGTCAGCAACTATTCTGAAAAATGTTTTTCAGATGGTGTGGTTTTAGAACATCAGTGTAGACCTTAAAACACAAAGAAACACATTTAAAGTTTTTTTTTTACACTCTTCATAATATTCTGTATGTGTTATCTTTTGAGCACTGAGTTGTGTGGGGTGGTTTAAACACAGTACTTTATTTCAATTAATGACCAATATAATTCTATTTGCTATAAAACCAAAAAAAATTTAAGTGTACATGATAAACAGGAATATATATATATATATATATATATATATATATATATATATGTAGCGATATCACCGAAGGGGTTGCTGGATTAATTTTGGGTCCTGCCGTTACCCCACATTTCACCGTCCCAGAACTTGAGAGTCTATGTTAAGCAATTAGAATAGAGGTGATTGCCAGTCACGTCAGTCCTTTTCTCAATTTCTTTATTAAACAATTTCAGGTAGGGGATAGAGGGTTAGGGGTACAGATAGTTCAGATACCTTGGTTTTGCAAATCACTAATGCGGTTCCTGAATCCAGATGACAACAGCTTTCTGTCTCTGGTTCTTGCGACAACCGGATAGGCCTTTCACACCGACATAGCAGCCGGTATGAAGCACGGACAAAGTCTCTGCCACAGACTTGAGTGAAAAAGTGGAAACTCCTGGATAATCCTCTGCCACAGGATTGTTTATGCCAGTAGTCAGTTAGGTCAGCTGCACAGTACCTGAACCTTTAAGCCATCCGGCAGTACTGTGAGGTAGGTTAACTTGGGTGCATCCTCCAAAACGAGTCACCAGGCCGTTCCTGAGATACCAGCTATCAGCTCTGGCCTCTCCAGTAAGGTCCTCCCCTGGAATATTCTCCGCTTGAGTGGCTTCTTCCCGCAGGACAGACAGCACAGGACCACCTTCAGTTAAGTAGGCCCCAGACAGACTTCTGAGCCTACTTGTAGCAGCACAGCCTCCAGCCAACAGGGCCCGAGGTAGAAGAGCCAGCAGCATGGCCTCAGGCCTGGAGGGCCATGAGGCACGAACGAACCACGAAGCACATGGCACTGCCCCTTTAAATATCCTTCCCCAGCATGCCCAGCTACAAAGAAGCTCCTGTTTGGACCATTTTCTGGAGAAAGAATAGCCAATACACTTCAACTGGCTGTATTTCTCACACTGGCCTCTGACAACAGTGACGCCTACTCGCAACAGTGGGAAATGCGCACAAACAGCCAAAGCTGGAACAGAAACCAACAATTTACATAATCACTCTGAGCTATTTACAACTCAGATACCCCTAAATTTACAGAATAGCGCCTGTTCAAGAGTAGCAGGGCGCTACACACTCCCCCCAATACAATAGACAATGTCCCCATCATCTGAAAAAAATGTACTCTCAATCCTGAGAGTCGGTATCTGGACTACAAAAACTTGGATGGGGAAGGGAAGGGTGAGGTAGTAAGAAGAATAGTTACAGATTTAACATGAACACACACGGTAAACATCACATATGTTACCAACCTTCACTCTCTATCTAACCACCCACTCTCCAGCAGCTTGATAGGAGATCTGGTCACCTGAAAAACAAAATTATGCACACACAAAAATAACACAGCACACCTGATTAACATAGGAGCAAAGCCTCACTCCCCTGGGGGAATGAAACTTCCCTCCAGCTTCTAATGTAAAACAAGACTAAACTGTAAATTGGAAAGTCCAGCCCTTGCTATGAGCAACTTCCACCACCTAGTGGCATAAAATCAATATGACACAAAAAGAAAGTCCTTAATAGCAACGTACTGGAGCAGATAAAGAAATCTTGACCACAAAGTTCTCTAACCTGACACTATCTAGCTATGTGTCAGGGTCACCTGTGGCCAGGTGACAGATGCACACCGTAGGGGGACAGGAGTGCACCGCGAGGTAGTGAACCCTATGGCTGGCTTCTGCGGGTAGGAAACTGTGTGGTTGTGGAAAGCGGGACCAGAGGAGCACAACCGAGATCCTAACGGAAGCTAGAGCCAAGATTCCCCAGGGCGCGGAGTCTAAGACCCAGCTGGTCTTCTCCAGGGCCTCCAGTGGTGAGGATGTTGTGCTGCAGGCTGGGACCAGGTCGCGGCCCCTGGAGTTTCCTAGCTCACGCCCCGTAGGATAAGGGGAAAAGAGGGGAAGCAGCAGCACAAGATAAGGGAGAACCGAATAACAAGCCGAAGGTCAGGGGCCACAAGCAGACAAGGATAACGAAAGAACGAGCCAAAGGTCAAGGGTCACGAGCAGACAGGGATAGTCGGGGACAAGCCAATAACGTAACAGAGAGACAGACGTAGCACACGGCAGGCAGGAACCCAAACACACAATGCCTAACAAACACGTTGATCAGCAAGGCAGGCTTGCAGTGCACAGGTTAATATAGTGTTCTGTGATAGGGCCTGGGGTGGAGTCAGGCTGGGAGGAGATTATAAAGGAAGCCAGGTGAAGGAGGTCTGGTCTCTAGATGAACACATGAGGAGGAAGGTAAGATGGCAGACAGACATTAATGCATATCCATGACAGTACCCTCCCTCTTACGAGGCCTCCCCCTTCCCCGCCTGGGCCCTGGTTTAGAGGGAAACTTCAGATGAAACTCCTTTAACAGATGAGGTGCAAAGACCTCAGATGCAGTGATCCAAGACCTCTCCTCAGGACCAAACCCTTTCCAATGAACGAGGTACTGAAGAACGCCTTTACAGAGTCGGGAGTCCAGAATTTGACTGATCTCGTACTCCTGATTATCCTCAGAGACAGGCGCCACGGTAGGGAGAGGACGAGAGAATTTGTTGAGGACTAAAGGCTTTAGAAGAGCAACATGAAAGGAGTTAGTGATTTTAAGGCTCTTAGGAATCTGGAGTTTGAAACAAACCGGGTTCAGTTTAGCAGTTACCGTGTACGGACCGATGAATTGTGGAGCAAACTTCAGAGAAGGAACTCGGAGCTTGATGTTCCTGGTAGAGAGCCAGACTTTGTCCCCTGGCTGAAGAGAAGGCGGTTTACGCCTGCGGCGGTCGGCAAAGCCTTTGAATTTTTCAGCAGCTGCCCGGAGGGAATCATGAACGTGACCCCAAACGGAATTGAGAGACTCCTGAACCGAAGCCAAAGCTGGAATGTCAGGAGAACAGATCATGGGAAGAGGAAGTTGAGGGTGTTTTCCATAAACTGTGAAAAAGGGTGTCTTCTGCGAACTGGTATTCACATGATTGTTATGGGAGAATTCTGCCCACGGGAGTAGAGAGGACCAATCGTCATGGTGAGAAGACACAAAGGTGCGAAGAAAGACCTCTAACTCCTGATTAACCCTCTCAGTCTGTCCATTGGATTGGGGATGGTAAGAAGAAGAAAAATCCAAGACAATATTGAGGGATTTGCAAAAGGCTCTCCAAAAACGAGACGTGAATTGGACTCCCCTGTCGGAAACAATATGAGAAGGGACCCCATGTAGGCGGAGAATTTCTCGAATGAAAATGGGAACCAAGGCAGGGGCAGAAGGAAGACCAGGAAGAGGAACAAAATGAGCCATCTTGGAGAATCGATCGATTACCACCCAAATGACTGTATTATTCTCAGACAGTGGGAGATCGGTGATAAAATCCATGGCAATATGGGCCCAGGGTTCCTTAGGAATGGGCAAGGGCATGAGGAGACCAGCAGGAGCTTGTGTGGAGGATTTGGACTGAGCACAGACATGACAAGCTTTAACGTAGTCTTTGACGTCTGAGCGGAGATTAGGCCACCATTAGTGACGACTGATGAGTAGGAAGGATCGGAGGAATCCAGAATGCCCTGCCACCTTGGAATCATGTCCCCAACGAAGGATCTTAGCTCTTAGCTCAGTGGGGACAAAGGTCTTACCAGGCGGAATTTTTGACTTCAGGATGGTAGAGTGGGCAACAATGCATGAAGTTGGAATGATCGGCTCAGGTTCAGGGGCGGACTCCTCGTCCAAAGTGTCAAATGACCTAGAGAGCGCATCAGCCCGACCGTTGCAGGAACCAGGTTTGTAGGTAATCGTGAAATTAAAACGGGCAAAGAAGAGACTCCACCTGGCCTGTCTAGGATTCAGACGTTTAGCATTCTGTAGATACTGTAAATTCTTGTGATCGGTAAAGATCGTTATGGAGTGAGGGGAACCCTCCAAGAGATGACGCCACTCCTCTAACGCCAATTTAATTGCGAGAAGTTCCCGATCACCGATGGCATAATTCCTCTCTGCCTGAGAATTTTTTTTTGGAGAAGAACGCACATGGTTGGCGTCTCTTCTCAAAGATTTGAATAAGCACAGCTCCCACCCCCATTGAGGAAGCGTCCACTTCAATAAAAAATGCATTCCCAGAATTTGGTCTCCTCAAGAGGGGGCCAGAAACAAAGGCCTGTTTCAGGTTGTGAAATGCAGAGACAGCTTCGGGAGGCCAGTCTCTGGCATTCACACCCTTCTTGGTCAAAGCGATAATGGGCGCGGCAATGGAAGAGTAATTCCTTATGAACTGCCTATAATAATTAGTGAAGCCAAGAAAGTGCTGTGTGGCCTTGAGGCTAGCAGGAAGAGGCCAGTTGGTGATAGCCAAGACCTTCCCAGGGTCCATACGAAGACCCAAACATGAGACGAAGCACCCCAAAAACAGGACCTCAGAACATTCAAAGGAACATTTCTCCAGCTTGGCATAGAGATTGTTCTCTCTAAGACGTTGAAGTACAGTGCGGACATGGTTTCTGTGGACGAGCAGATTTTCAGAAAAGATCAGAATGTCATCCAGATAGATGACAACAAACTGGTACAGCAGATCTCTGAAAATTTCATTGACAAAGTTTTGAAACACGGCTGGAGCATTACACAGACCAGAAGGCATCACCAGATATTCGTAATGCCCGTCTCTAGTGTTGAATGCAGTCTTCCATTCGTCACCCTCCCGTATTCGAATGAGATTGTACGCGCCTCTGAGATCCAACTTGGTGAAAATGGAGGCACCCTTCAACCTATCGAATAGCTCAGATATTAAGGGTAAGGGGTATCGATTTTTAATAGTAACCGCATTTAAACCCCGATAATCGATGCAGGGTCTTAAGGTACCATCCTTTTTGGCAACAAAAAAGAACCCTGCCCCTGCAGGGGATGAGGATTTCCGGATGAAACCTCTCTCCAGATTCTCTGCGACATACTCCGACATGGCCTGGGTCTCTGGGATGGACAGAGGGTAGGTACGACCCCTGGGTAGAGTTGCTCCGGGGACAAGATCAATAGCACAGTCAAAAGACCTGTGGGGAGGAAGCACCTCAGCTGATTTCTTACAGAACACATCCCGGTAATCGCTGTATGCAGCAGGAAGATCAGAAGAAACAGAAGTGGCAGCAACCGGAAGACTCTCCTTGGGGGTCACCTTGAGAAGACACGACGAGAAACATGAGGAACCCCAGGCCAGGATCTGCCCAGAGACCCAGTCCACATGTGGAGAGTGGAGCTGTAGCCAAGGGAGGCCCAATACAACTGGGGTAGAGGCCTTGGGTAGAATAAGAAAGGATATCCACTCCTGGTGGAGAATCCCTACCGACATCCTAATGGGTAGCGTCTGGAAGCGAATAGGGCCCCCTGGGAGAACAGTGCCATCAATTGCTGAGACTACCAATGGGGTAGTGAGAGGTGAAAGGGTAAACTTCATAGAAGAAGCAGTTCTCCAATCCATAAAATTGCCGGCAGCCCCGGAATCCAGGTATGAAAGGGTTGACTGAGGAGAAGTGCCTACATGAAGGAACACCAGCAAGAGCAGGCGAGAAGGTGATGTTTCTGGGTCCAATACTCCACCTTCCAAATGTATTAGACCCGAGCGTTTCCCGGACGAAGCGAGCAGGAGTCACGAAAATGACCCTTGCCCCCACAATAGAGGCACAAGCCCAGAGTTCTGCGCCTAGCACGTTCTTCGGGGGCTAGTCTGGTCCGGCCCAGCTGCATAGGTTCTTCAGCAGGTAGAGGATGCTCCACGGAATGAAGGGAGGGGAGCTCAGACTGGCTAGGACCCAGAGAGTGCTGGCGTCTTTTTTCTAAAGACCTCTCTTGAAAACTAATGTCGATCTGGTTGCATAATGAAATTACATCGTCCAGACCGACGGGAATGGCTCTTCCCGCTAATTCGTCTTTCACTCGGTCAGAGAGGCCATGTAAAAAGGTAGCGACCAGGGCCTCATTATTCCAGCTCAATTCAGCTGTGTGGATACGGAACTGAAGAGCATATTGCCCCACTGAACTAGATTCTTGGCGAAGACGTAAGACAGCACTAGCCGCTGAAGAAGCCCGAGCTGGCTCTTCGAAGATATTACGAAAGAGCTTAAAAAAATCGGACAGACTGGAAACCACCGGATCGTTCCTCTCCCACAGGGGGGCAGCCCAGGCCAAAGCTTCACCGGAGAGGAGGGAAATGACATAGGCTACCCTAGCCCGGTCAGACAGGAAGCTTTGAGGCTGAAGCTCAAAATGAATTGTGCATTGGCTGAGAAACCCCCTGCAGGCCTTGGAGTCCCCAGAGAAACGGGACGGAGCTGGCAATCTTAGTGAGTGTGAGGCTGCGACTGGTGCGATAGGTACAGCCGCTGGTTGTACTTGGGGTTGCGGACTCGGGGTTCCCAAGGAGACCTGAAGCTGCTCGAATCGAGAAGCCAGATCCTGGAGGAATCGCATCACCTGAGTCTGATTTGATTCCTGGGCTTCGAGTCTGCGAACTACGCCCTGCAATGAATCATCCGCGGGAAGCGGGATGTCAGCCGGGTTCATGGCTGATCAAACTGTCAGGGTCACCTGTGGCCAGGTGACAGATGCACACCGTAGGGGGACAGGAGTGCACCGCGAGGTAGTGAACCCTATGGCTGGCTTCTGCGGGTAGGAAACTGGGTGGTTGTGGAAAGCGGGACCAGAGGAGCACAACCGAGATCCTAACGGAAGCTAGAGCCAAGATTCCCCAGGGCGCGGAGTCTAAGACCCAGCTGGTCTTCTCCAGGGCCTCCGGTGGTGAGGATGTTGTGCTGCAGGCTGGGACCAGGTCGCGGCCCCTGGAGTTTCCTAGCTCACGCCCCGTAGGATAAGGGGAAAAGAGGGGAAGCAGCAGCACAAGATAAGGGAGAACCGAATAACAAGCCGAAGGTCAGGGGCCACAAGCAGACAAGGATAACGAAAGAACGAGCCGAAGGTCAAGGGTCACGAGCAGACAGGGATAGTCGAGGACAAGCCAATAACGTAACAGAGAGACAGACGTAGCACACGGCAGGCAGGAACCCAAACACACAATGCCTAACAAACACGTTGATCAGCAAGGCAGGCTTGCAGTGCACAGGTTAATATAGTGTTCTGTGATAGGGCCTGGGGTGGAGTCAGGCTGGGAGGAGATTATAAAGGAAGCCAGGTGAAGGAGGTCTGGTCTCTAGATGAACACATGAGGAGGAAGGTAAGATGGCAGACAGACATTAATGCATATCCATGACACTATGTATCCCATAGTCAATTTTTAGCAAGAGATTTTTTTTTCCAGTCTCTTTGCAGAACTAAAGTTAGAACAGTCATTTTTCTTTTAAATAATCACTGGTTTTCCTTGGCTATCCACGGTGGTAACAAAGTAGACAACATTGTCTTTTCCTGGTCTGCGGATGACCATCTTATCAGCATAGATGTGCCGGGCCATAGTTCCACTGCAGCAAGCATCCGTTGAAATGCTCATCCATAGCAAGGGAATATCCAGCTTCTGAAGGGTTTTGGCACAGACAAATGGTCCCATATAGCTTCACTGTACCATTGTTCTCATTTAGACTCGATTTCCTGCATGATCTCTTTGGGAACATAAGGAAATTGTAGACCATACTCTGTGGCAACTATCTTAATGAGCACTCTCTGCAAACGGGCAAGTTTTGGCAAAGCTCTTGTGTTTCCCAATCCAGGAAGCACACATGGATTTGGCGACTTCTGCACCATGGATCTGGCAGACGATTTCTCAGGTGCAATTGGGCGGTTAGGGTTTGACAAAGTCTCTCTAATAATACTGGGGGGTGCCACACTAGGTGTTGTCTTCCCCGAATCTATGGCTGCCCAATCTGAAAAAGTGAAGGCAGAGGCAACATCCTCACTATTGGCCCACAACAGTTCCTGGGACAGTCTCAAACAGTTCATCGTCTCCAGAAACATCCGACAGGGAGTCTAACTCCGAATCCCTTAATTCCTCCGCAGGCAAATATTTACATACAGTCCCAGACATGTTTTCCCCAGATCTCTCACCAGTTCCTGTCGTGGATTTTCCAGGGGTCGGGCCTTCCTCTGGCTCCGGTTCTGGTAGTCTGTGGGGTAGGCCTCTACCGCGGCCGCGGGATGCCTTCACATATCCCACCTTCCTCTGAACAGGTGCAGCGGGGACAGGTGCAGCGGGGGCAGTAACAGGGGTGATGTCCACTGATGGCTCTTTGGTAGCAATAGCAGCGACATCTTCTGTAACAGGAACACTCACCGTAGCAGGCGTGGTGAGTGTAGGTTTCACCGCAGGAGCAAGGGCAGCAGCTTCTACTGTAGCAATACCCATGGCCCAGTCTACTCGGTAGGCACTGGGTGACATGGTAGATTGCTCCACTGCAAACAGGTACTCCCCGCAATGCAGGCACCGGACAAATGGACGGGGATGTATGGTCAGTCCCTCACACTTGGGGTATATCATACCCAGCGTTTCCAGGTCTCCAGTCGTGTATAACACAAACTGCCCATGCAGCTTCAGGCGGATGCCAGTATCCGTCAGCAGGGTTCCGGACAGCATGGCACTTGCAGCGGGGCTAGTAGTAAGCATCTTAGGCCCCATTGCAGATTGCATCAACGAAAATGCAGACATGGCTGAACTGTAATCCTCTCAGTACAGCAACGCAGCTCTCTCTCTTCAGCGCCAGACACACACACAGCTACTCACGCAGCAACAGGCGGGAACTCCTCCCCCTTGTTCTTTTATTCATGTAGTTCCTGGGCTTTCTTGGCTCCGCCCCGACTACGCAGTTGGAAAGTGATCTTAACTAACCCCTATTGTCCACATTTCACCGTCCCAGAACTTAAGAGTCTTCTGGGCCTACTTGTAGCAGCACTGCCTTGAGCCAACAGGGCCCGAGGTGGAAGAGCCAGCAGCGTGGCCTCAGGCCTGGAGGGCCATGAGGCAGGAACGAACCACGAAGTATATGGCACTGCCCCTTAAATATCCTTCCCCAGCATGCCCAGCTACAAAGAAGCTCCTGATTGGGCTGTTTTCTGGAGAAAGAATATCCAATACACTGCAGCTGGCTGTGTTTCTCACACTGGCCTGTGACAACAGTGACACCTACTGGCAACAGTGGGAAATGCGCACAAACAGCCAAAGCTGGAACAGAAACCAACAATTTACATAATCACTCTGAGCTATTTATAGCTCAGATACCCCTAAATTTACAGAATAGCGCCTGTTCAAAAGTAGCAGGGCGCTACATATATATATATATATATATATTGTGGGGGATTAGGCTCAATGCAGGGACAAACTCACATTTTTTTTAGGAAAACATCACGTTTATTCCACAGGATTTTCCCAAACAGAAGAAAAACATCTTCCCATCAATCAAACAATAAACTTCTGCTCTACTGAGCCTTACTGTGTCCATAGACTGACCAGTCCTTGGTCTTGTAGTAAGTGTCCTTACAAACGTAAATCCTTTGTATCCTATAATCAGGGGTAAGCAGCCATGCTCCTGGATGCCTCCTCACATGGAGACACACACTCTCTCTTCACATGGAGACACTCTCTCTCTCTTCACATGGAGACATTCTCTCTCTCAGAGCTGAGACCAGCTGCCTTAATCAAGGCCTGGAAGGAAACCAACAAACTGCGGCTCCACGGACCTGGGAGCCTGTCCCACCCAGAGTTCTATCAGACTCCCAATAAAACCAGCCCCAGAACGAACTTTACCAACACAGGATAAAGAATTATCTTTCTTTATCCTAAAGTCTTTGCTGGTATTATCTTAGATTGCAAATCTGATGCCGCGTACACACGATCGTTTTTAATGACGAGAAAAATTAAATTTTTTAAAATGGTCATTAAAAATGATCGTGTGTGGGCTTTCCAGCATTTTTCCCGACGAGAAAAACGCCCAGAATCACGACGAGAAAAATTGGAACATGCTCTAATTTTTCACGTCGTTTTTTACATCGTCGTTTTTCTCGTCATGAAAAACGGCCGTGTGTGGGCTTTAACAACGTGAAAAAAAAATTGCATGCTCAGAATCAAGTATGAGACGGGAGCGCTCGTTCTGGTAAAACTAGCGTTCGTAATGGAGATTGCACATTCGTCACGCTGTAACGGACTGAAAAGCGCGAATTGTCTCTCAACAAACTTTACTAACATGAAGGGTGGCGCCATCCGAATGGAACTTCCCCTTTATAGTGCCGTCGTACGTGTTGTACGTCACCGCGCTTTACTCGAACATTTTTTTCCACGATAGTGCGTAGGCAAGGCAGGCTTGAGAGGAAACACGAAAAATCATGTTGAGAAAAATGCAGTTTTTTTCAATGACATTAAAAACGATCGTGTGTAAGAATCCGTGGAGGAACATATATCACTTTTCCTGTAAATTTTACAGGCACCCTGCTACATATCTCCCCCCTCTGCTCAAACTCGGGGTTGAGCACTTTGAGCAAACAGACTGTAACTCCTGTATTTTCCTCCTTATTTTGGGCCATCCATTTGAGAGGGCATGGTCCGCTAGGAGCCCAAACTGTCGCCCCAACCGACAATATTTTAAACTTTCAAGGGCCGCTTTGGCAGCTAAACATTCCCTTTCTACAATGGCACATCCTTTTTCAGCAGGGGTCAATTTTCTGTTTAGGAATGCTATGGGGTGTTCCTCCCCATTCACGACTTGGGACAACACTGCACCTAACCCCACTTCTGAAGCATCCAACTGCACTACAAATTCTTGGATGATTAAGACAGGACTATTACACAAGGCGTTCTTTAGGTTCTGGAAAGCTTTCTCAGCTTCTGGGGACCAAGTTACCACTGAGGACTCGCCCCCCCCCTGGTAAGATCTGTAAGGGGAGAAACACCTGCACCCACCATAGCAGTTGGGACACCTCTGTGCTGGCCAGTAGCCACGTAGGCCTTTTTCCGGGTGTGCTTCCAGGTACGTTCCACCTTGGATCTTAACCGGGTCCTAGAATTCTTTATACTCCGCCTTCCCTCTCTTCTCTTGGGGTCCCTAGGCTTACTCTCTTTTCTTTGGGGGACTCTACCATCCCTGATTCTACCTTTCCACTTACAGAAGTCAGGTTTACCTTTCACCATAGGTCTTTCAGGTTCAAGAGCCTTTCTCTGGTTACCCACGGCAACCACCTCACTTTTCACAGTGTCTCCGGGTACTTTAAGTTGTACCTCTTTCTGAGTGATGGAAAGCATCTCTGTTAGTGCTGCGTCTATTCTGGGCCCTTCCTTCTAATGAGGTTTAGCAGGTGAGACAGTATCCATGCCCTCTGACTTCTGCTCAGCCGCACCTCGGACCACACCAGCAGAGATGTTTCTAGTCACTACACCAGCCGGAGAGACCTTTGATGTCTCCAACAGTTCTCCTGAGCACCTTCCATACCACTCAGTTACTGAGAGCACCCTCTCAGAGAACCTCAAGACTATTTGCCACACTGTTAACAAGAATTGGTTCCACCAATACCATTCTTGATCAAGGCTTTGCAGCACGGCCTGTACCACCTGGCTCCACCCACTGGTACTCAACAGCACCATCTGGTCCGACTGCGGTGGAGACACCCAGGTGTACAGTGAGTGCGTTTTTATGAAGTCTAGCATTTCCAGTAAGGTTTCTGTCATTTCTAAACCTCCCATGTCTAAATACCAGACTTTTCTGGGGACTTTTCCCTTGTCCAAGACATGGAGGGGCTCATCCACTGCAGTTTGAGAGGTTGAGACATTTGAAGAAATCTCCACCACCTTGGAAGTACCCAGGACCACAGCCTGTTGTTCCCCTGGAGCGCTGTCAGACACATGTCTCCTCTTCACCTCTAACGCTACACCAATGAGCCTCTGCAAGTCACCATTAGTCACACTGTCACCTTGACACTTAACATTACTTAGTTGCTGGGTTGTGGACAGCCCATCTGCCATGTCTAGGCCCAGAAGCATTCCCTTAGACTGGAGGGGATCAACCTTCACAGGGGCTGACATGCCCTTGAGCACCGGCCACTCTGCAAACCCTCTGTCTGGCATAACAGATGTTGTGTCCACAAACTTGTTACCCATCATTGCTTTATAATTTATTGTCGCTTTGTCTAGTGTCGCAAGTACTTCCTTGCACCAATCATCCTAGTCCCTTGTGGTTCTATCCCTGGTGCTCCACAGCACTGCATCACCTGCTCTAGAAGGCCCCACAAGAACCTGGGATTCACTAGCCAAAACCTCACCTGGGTAATTTCTATACATATCCCCTTGGGATGACACATTATCTAACAAGGCAGGCTGTAATACATGTTTTTGCCCTACTTGCTCGGGTAGCGCTACTGGCACATACAGCTCTGCACTTTCAGCTTTTACAGGCTGAATTAACCCCTTGACAACTGGGTTACACTTAGGGTTGTGGGGCTGCGCCTACACACTCTTACTGTGTGACTCAGTCTTCCCTTGTTTCACCAGAGTAGCACCACAACCATCCTGAAAAACCTCTGGCTCCAACACATGGAGGCCCCAGGAGACTTCCATGGACAATCCTGTGCTTCTGGTTGTCATGGGAAATATCCTACTCCCATCATTGGTAGTAAACACATTTCCAACATTTTCAGACATTACATTAAAGGAAACACATTTTTCAATGTCATTATCCCCAATACCATCACATTTGCCAACAGTAACACTTTTGTCAGCATAACCATCAGAATTTTCATTACATGTAGACATAACTGCTACTTTTGTGGATTGTCCATTACCCACCACAGCCTGTGAGCCTCTCCTCACAGCACCCTCTATATGTAAAGAGGAACTCTTTGCTCCTTGGGCAGCTCCATAGCTGACCTGGGAAACTCTCTGCTCCGTCACTGCGAGCTCCTTGGAAGTTTCCCTGGGCAACTCTGCAGCACCTGTCACTAGGGAACATGGCACAAGGAAAATTTTGGTCACCTCTAGTTTAGCTTCTCCAGCACTCTGCTGGATTATCGCAGGCACATGCATAGTCCCCATGTCCTTTCCAGTCTTTAGCCCTGCGGCTAGTTGGGCTTTACGCTGTGTCTCTCCACTGCTCTGGGTAGCACACTGCAGAAAGTCTATGTCCAATGGTACTGCGGATCTCCCCACTGGACATACTCCAACTTCAATTTGTTCAGCCTTACAAACTGAAACAGTCTTACAATTTTCAGTAGCTGGCATCATAGCCTTCACTTGAGGGCGCTGTCTCTCAGCTGCATCCATACCAGCTACTGCCTCTGTGTGGCCACAGGACGACACTGCAGTCTTTCCAGACTCTTCAGCAGTTTTCCATAACCTTGGGCAAGTAAAGATTCCATGCCCCGCTTGGCCACACTCCACGCATGGTATTGGACCTTGAGCTATACTTTCTTGCCAACTCCTCCATGCCAGGCTCTCTGTTGTCATGGAATACCACTGGTCACGACCATCAGCAGACAGACTCCTTGGATCCCCAACATCCCTGTTGGCCTGGACTTTGCTTCCACGGATGACCAAACGCTTTTCCACACGCTGTTATCTGGCTGGCTTCCTGTTGCCAGGGACAACCTCTTTAACTTCCCTTTTAACTGGGGGTGACATGATTAATTTACCCCAGGACTCAGAGATTTCACACTCAGACGAATTCTCTGGGGCACGTGGTGAAATACCCTCTAGCCACACTAGCCGTTCCCGGGCTTTAGCAAGGATTGCTTCCTTTTTCTGTTTTGACCGCTCCATCCTTTGCGGTCTTGCACACAGCAACTTGTAACAGTTCACAGAGAAAAAAATATATATGTTTCATTCTCCTTTCACAGGTACACAACCTGCATGCCACACAGTCCATCAAATGAACTTCTGCGCAATGCTGTTCGCCTGGCTGCCACACACAGCTAGCAGCAGTTCCTGATGCGACTCACCACTGGAGCAGAGACCCGGATTCCACCGTCTATATGCCCGCATTTGACAGCCACTTGTGGGGGATTAGGCTCAATGCAGGGACAAACTCAGTTTCTTTAGGAAAACATCACGTTTATTTCACAGGATATTCCCAAACAGAAGAAAAACATCTTCCCATCAATCAAACAATAAACTTCTGCTCTACCGAGCCTTACTGTGTCCATAGACTGACCAGTCCTTGGTCTTGTAGTAAGTGTCCTTACAAACGTAAATCCTTTGTATCCAATAATCAGGGGTAAGCAGCCATGCTCCTGGATGCCTTCTCACATGGAGACACACACTCTCTCTTCACATGGAGACACTCTCTCTCTCTTCACATGGAGACACTCTCTCTCTCAGAGCTGAGACCAGCTGCCTTAATCAAGGCCTGGAAGGAAACCAACAAACTGCGGCTCCACGGACCTGGGAGCCTGTCCCACCCAGAGCTTTATCAGACTCCCAATAAAACCAGCCCCGGAACAAACTTTACCAACACAGGATAAAGAACTATCTTTCTTTATCCTAAAGTCTTTGCTGGTATTATCTTAGATTGCAAATCTAATGCCGCGTACACACGACCGTTTTTCCCGTCGAGAAAAATGAAATTTTTTCCTTTGGACGACAAAAACGATCGTCTGTGGGCTTTTTGTCGTTTTTCTCAACGGGAAAAACTGCATTAATCACGACGAGAAAAATTAGAACATGCTCTAATTTTTCTCGTCGTGATTCCCATAATTTTTTTCCGCGGCAGTTTTCCCATAGGGAAACACTGCTGCGGAGCCCACACACGGTCGTTTTTTTCGACCAAAAAAAAAATGTCATTTAAAACGGTCGTGTGTGGGGGGAACAAGCTGTTCCTCGTTTTTCACGTCGATTTTCTCAACGGTGTTTTCACCGTCGAAAAAATCGATCGTGTGTACGCGGCATTAGAATCCGTGGAGGAACATATATCACTTTTCCTGTAAATTTTAACCTGTTTTACAGGCACCCTGCTACAATATACACACACACACACACACTGTATATATACATTATTATTATTATACAGGTTTTATATAGCGCCAACAGTTTGCGCAGCACTTTACAAGATGAGGGCAGACAGTACAGTTACAATACAATTCAATACAGGAGGAATCAGAGGGCCCTGCTTGTTAGAGCTTACAATGTTCATATATAATAGTACCCTGAGCACCATCATATTTTAATGGATGGTATCAACTTTTTTAAAACACCTGCAAAACTTTTGTTTTGCTTTAGGTGGAGCAAAGAGGGTTACAAACTCTAAGTTTTTTTAGTGCTGTCTTTGTCCTTGTTGGAGATTTCTTCTTACTCCCTGTAAGAGGAGGACTGGAAACTTTTGCTAATAGATTTTTATTGAGTTTTTAAAGGATATATACAGAGAAAGACATAGTTGCGGACACTGCTGCCGCTACAGTGACAATGGTCAACAAGGTGTATCTTGTTAAGTTAACCATACATTATAGTATGAAAGACAGACTGTTACTAGTGTCATACAAATGGTACAGGGCATTGATAAAACAGAAATCAACATAAAAAAAAATGACTATGTAACTGTAAGGCACATAGAATAGTTACCATATTCGTAAGTGAGAGATTTTAGATCTTAAGGAGGATATCGGGAGCTCATTTGTTGGTTTTATTTTGAAGTGTGAGAGGGGAGATGTAGAGAGAAGGGGAAAATGAAAAAACTGCAAGGGTGTTGGGGGGGGGGGCGGGGGTGCCGTAAATGGCCATTAGTGGGAAGGGTGAAAGATGCCGCCAGAGTAGGGAATAGGGGGTCAAGCGAAGTATTTGTCATATTCATCCACCGTAGCAAAATGCAGCCAGCATGAACATATTTTCCTGAATTTAGAAGGGGGTATCTTTCGCTTGATGAACAAGATCCTCCATTCCTGCAGTTTTCTGAATATGTTTAAACCAATCTGCTATGGTCTGGGGATCAGAGGAACACCATTGAGAAGGGATACACAGAACTGGAAACTTTTGACCTGGAGAACACACACAAGCAATTGGCTCTATGGCAATTGGCTCTGGTAGAGACAGTAGAGACACTTTGTCCCATAATGCTGTAGCGGCCTCACCCTCTCTCCAACTTCTTCATCTGTTACACACCAACTCATGTCTAGGGGTTTCTGAGTTGTGAGAGTGAGATGCGCCACGGCCCATGTCCTCCCCATTGTAGTAGGGAGGTGAAGGCCACTTCCTGATGTTTCCTCGGGCCGGTGTGTTCTGTAAATGCACTGAGTCTGTAATTGCAAGCTCACCAGCCTCCCCTCTGCTTCCAGTAACTGGAGTTCACACACCGGAGAAAGGTCCAACACTTGTTTATTTGGCACTCCAATAGCAAAGCACGATAAACAGTTCTTTGAACAGCAGACTGGTTGGGACCTATAACCTTGCCAACGGTGGGATGAGCAGATCAAGGCACTTCCCAACGTTTCAGTTCTATGCCACTATACTATGACCAGCGGCGCCTAAGCCAATCCGGCTGTTACAGAACAGGAAGGATGGGGTCTCTTCCAGCAACCCCTATGAACAGCAATGGAGCCCTCTTCGATACGCTGTGGCCCCTATCAGGGGGATGTGTCCTCCCAAGAGAGTTCCCAGAGGCCCACTGTCACCGGGTTGGTGCTGCTCCGGGTCTCCAGTGGGTAACCTCCCCGGCCTCCTCACCTCAGGTACGAGTCCCTCCGCTCAGGGACCCTCGGACAGTCCACCCTAGCGGGACCCAGTCGAAGGTACTGGGCCCCAGGCCTCCTCGATAGTACCTCACCCCAGGCTAAAGGTGCCTGGGATGGACGCCAACATGACTCCGGACCAGGCCATGGGCACCTGGACCAGACTCCTGGATCTCCCGCACCCAGGCCTAAGGGCCCTGGGTGCAGACCGCAACCCTCCTCCTCCGAGGACCTCCTTCTCCGCAAGAACCTCGTGGCAAGGGCGTCTCCCCCTTTTATCTCCTCCCATCAATGGCCCGGCGGGTTCCCCGCCCCAGCCATACCATCTCCGGGAAGAGACCAAACAGGGAGCACTGCAGGGGATGATTCTACCTGAAGCCTGTGGGTACTACGCCACCCACAGGCAAAGGAGAATATTACATCCTCCAATCCTCCACGAAACAAAAAGGGGTCTGAATCCTAACACAATTATACACCTGGGTCACACTATTGCCCAGGTGTATCCCATCAATTTGAGGACCCCGCTACACACTCCCCCCTGTAATTTGACGCTGGTCCCCAGCGTCAGGTGCACACCCATACCTCCCATAAAGTGGTGGCATGGAGTGAAACCCCTGAAGCAATTCCTCTAAATTTTTTTCCCAAGTGCCAAGACCTGCTCAGGGAATGGGGAACATATGAAACAACTTATGTCATAAAACATTTTTAACATCTGCATAATCACAACCCCTATCCCACACTGTCTAAGAGCCACCCACTCTCAATGGTCTTGATTGACGATTCTCCTGCAGGGGAAAGAAAAAACAACATCCTAACATAATTTTGTGTCATTTGGGATGAGTGGGCCCGTCAGCCGAGAGACCCACTCACTCCAACAAGCAAGGTGATGTGTGGGTGAAATATTTTCAAACATTTGTTGCGCAACACTGCCACCTGGTGACAACGCCGCGGTCATGACGCTCAACGAATCTTCGTTCTTCCAGCTTTCCCTACTCTGCCACTATTCCCAAATGTCCTTGCCTTTGGCACATGAAGAAAAGGGGAAACACGAAAACACAACAGTCCCCAAGTCTCCAACGAGAAAAAGAAAAGCCCAAACAAAAACAAAAGCAGGGCACAGTCCTGCGTGTCTGGGAATGGCTCTTCCAGAAAGTTCAAGTGCACAAAAGAAATAAACAGGAGTTCTTTTCTCCTATAAGTAAAACTTTGGATCAGGCAGGTACAGGGGTTTCAGGTGTTTGTCAAATGCCTCTATCGAATACTCGACATCTTCTCCTTCTCTTCTGCAAATGACTATCTTGTCAGCATGGATATGGCGCCCCAATTTCCATTCAGCTTTGCAGTCCTCAAACCTCTTAGACACTGACGGCACACATTCCAGGTACCTGCGAGCATGGGGCACCTTCAACTTGTCCCACACAAACTCGTCATACCATCTTGTTCTCCAGACTTCCACCTCATACAGCAAGTCCCGGGGTAGATACGGGTACTCCCACCCATATTCCCGAGCTACTTTATGGCAAAACAGTCTCTGCAAGCAGGCCAAAGGTGGCATAGTGGCTTTCTCTCCAGTTCCAGGCAGCACAATAGCTTCCGGATGCCGAGGTACCTTTACCAGCTCCCTGGAAATGACTTTCGGCGCTCTCAGAGAAGCGCGGGGTGTCCCCACAACCAAAGTAGGTGGGGTAACAGTAGGTGAGGACACAGGTGGAGGGGTAGGCTCCCTCGCAAGCTGCGGGTCTTCCACCCGAGGCGTGCTATCTCCTGTGTACATAGGCGAATCCCGTACCGCACGGGAAGCAAGAAGTGGCACTCTATCCCAGCCCTTGCGGCTGGACAGTTCGTCTATCTCGCCATCATCTCCGCAATCAGACAGCGACTCTAGGTCGGAGGTGTCATACATCTCCGCAGGCAGATATCTACCCGTGGACACAGAATCATCTTCCCTGGGGGTTCCACCTCCAATGGGCCCCCGACACCTCCAACCACCACCACAGTCCCAGCCCCTGGCTCACCTGACCCTTGTAGAAGACTGGGATGTCCGGGACTTCCATCTCGACCGGCGCCATCCAGGCCAGGCAAGCAGCGGGGTGAAGCTCGACCACATCCATAGGATGCCTGTACTAGGCCAACTTTCCTCTTCGGTGGTGGAAGCAGGGAACTTGTGGCGACCGAGGCAGCATCCCCGGATTTTTCTCTGTTGGGCAGTCCATCGCCCTGGTCAGCGCGCACAGGAACCTCGACAAAGGCCTTGATCTCCCCTTCCGGAGTAGCGGTACCCGTGAGGTGGTTGAGGCGAAGAGCCCGGGGTCTTGCTGTGGACGACTCAACCTCAAAAAGGAATTCTCTGCACTCCTCACATCGCCCGAATGGCTTCAGGGTGACCACCAGTCCCGAGCAGCCGGGACAGATCACACCGAGGGCCTCCGTGTCTCTGCAAGTGTACAGAGCCAACCGCCCTCGGGGCCTAAGTCTTATCCCCGTGTCTGTGATGGGGGCAGCAAAGGAAGTCATTCTCGTGGGGTGAGGAACCATAATCCACGGGGCACTTGAGGTCATCCCGACTATCTGCTGCTCCATCATGCACTGACCCCGCGCCGGAGTCTCCACGTGTATCCCCACACTTGGCCAGACTCCTCCCATGAGCTGTACATTTTCGCGAGCTTCCTCTTGACTCCGCCCACGAACGATGTCGCCATGGGGTGCCTCGTGGCACAGTGCGTTAACAGTCCCCACGTGCAGTACGTCACACGGCTGGACCTCTCCCTTTTTCCGCTCCTCCGCATGGGCCTTCCCCGTGTTAGGGTCATTTCCACAACTCTGAGCAGGGACGCACTTTGGCCAGTAATATGGCCGATCTGCTCGGAACTCCTCTGGGCAGCAAAGTTCAAATGTAGACATTCTCAAGTCCATCTCTAGAACACACTCTATCCCGGACGAGCCCCCACGTGTAGCGGCCTCACCCTCTCTCCAACTTCTTCATCTGTTACACACCAACTCATGTCTAGGGGTTTCTGAGTTGTGAGAGTGAGATGCGCCACGGCCCATGTCCTCCCCATTGTAGTAGGGAGGTGAAGGCCACTTCCTGATGTTTCCTCGGGCCGGTGTGTTCTGTAAATGCACTGAGTCTGTAATTGCAAGCTCACCAGCCTCCCCTCTGCTTCCAGTAACTGGAGTTCACACACCGGAGAAAGGTCCAACACTTGTTTATTTGGCACTCCAATAGCAAAGCACGATAAACAGTTCTTTGAACAGCAGACTGGTTGGGACCTATAACCTTGCCAACGGTGGGATGAGCAGATCAAGGCACTTCCCAACGTTTCAGTTCTATGCCACTATACTATGACCAGCGGCGCCTAAGCCAATCCGGCTGTTACAGAACAGGAAGGATGGGGTCTCTTCCAGCAACCCCTATGAACAGCAATGGAGCCCTCTTCGATATGCTGTGGCCCCTATCAGGGGGATGTGTCCTCCCAAGAGAGTTCCCAGAGGCCCACTGTCACCGGGTTGGTGCTGCTCCGGGTCTCCAGTGGGTAACCTCCCCGGCCTCCTCACCTCAGGTACGAGTCCCTCCGCTCAGGGACCCTCGGACAGTCCACCCTAGCGGGACCCAGTCGAAGGTACTGGGCCCCAGGCCTCCTCGATAGTACCTCACCCCAGGCTAAAGGTGCCTGGGATGGACGCCAACATGACTCCGGACCAGGCCATGGGCACCTGGACCAGACTCCTGGATCTCCCGCACCCAGGCCTAAGGGCCCTGGGTGCAGACCGCAACCCTCCTCCTCCGAGGACCTCCTTCTCCGCAAGAACCTCGTGGCAAGGGCGTCTCCCCCTTTTATCTCCTCCCATCAATGGCCCGGCGGGTTCCCCGCCCCAGCCATACCATCTCCGGGAAGAGACCAAACAGGGAGCACTGCAGGGGATGATTCTACCTGAAGCCTGTGGGTACTACGCCACCCACAGGCAAAGGAGAATATTACATCCTCCAATCCTCCACGAAACAAAAAGGGGTCTGAATCCTAACACAATTATACACCTGGGTCACACTATTGCCCAGGTGTATCCCATCAATTTGAGGACCCCGCTACAATGCTATATTGATATGTGGATGCTGTCTAATGTGGGTTTGGTCTTGAAGGGTGTGAGATAATGTGACACATGTGCATGTATGTGGTTATATGTATGTACTGTATATATATATATATGTATATATATACATATATATATATATATATATATATATATAGTTGTACACTACAATATCAGTTCATTCATGTGATAGTTTTCAGGGGTGTTGCTAGGTGTACAAAAGATTTGGGGCTAGAGCCCAAAGCAGCAAAGTAAAGAAAGTCATACGCTTAGCGGGCATACACATGTATATAATATACTTGTGTGTGTATGTATGTATATATATGTATATATATATATATATATATATATATATATACAGGGGCGGGCTGGCAGGCATGCAATTTCCCCCCAGGCCGGACTGATTCTTGATAAAAGGGCCGATCTGCTGCCAGCTAGGAACTGGGCATGTGCAGTTCCGTAGTTGGCCGAGTGGTGAATGTTACTGCTCAAGCAGGCTGGCAGGGCAGGATAACATCCTAGAAGTGTGCAGAAACATTTGTGCTGTGAGCGGACATCTGTCCTGTCACAGTGCTGTTGTCTGCACCTGAGTCTGTGTCCTTTCATTTCAGAGCACAGCCGAATGTAAGAGGGTGGATCTGCTCTGCCTCCCTCCAGCCCCCTCTCTCACTGTGCCCGCCCACACTCTTTGCAGCCCGTGTGCTGCGTCTGTGAAAAGAATGTGTGGGCGGGAACGTTTAAACTGAGCAGTCAGTGTCCTGTATGAAAGGCTCTGGATGGAGGCTGATGTGATGACTGAGCCAGTGATACTCCTGGTGGGTCCTTCCTTCCAAGTAAGTGAGTTGTGACAGGCCTCTCCCTAACCCCCCCCCCCCCTCTCTGCAGCTAAAGAGGTTTCCATCAGCAGCTTGTGCATTACCTGGTCCTATGTACTATGAAGTGGGATCCCACTGGTGTGTCACAGTCTGGCTGCAGTGTTGGTGATTTCAGTCTTTCTGCATGTTACCCCCGTCAGTCTCATAGACTTCTATTAGTTTGCAAATTGTTGATGCATTTTCTGAAAGTGCACAAAAACATCTGCATGCTGCATCTTTGGTGCCCTTTAAAAAGAATGCAGCAAAAACGCACAACCTAAAAGAAGCCTATGGGACTGCGGCTAAGCAAAACTGCACACAAGCCCTGCAAAGGCTTGTACACACTTGCAGCAGACACTGTCACTCTGCTAAAAAGTGATCCATGCTCAGGTCACTTTTGCTAGTACTTAGCGCGGCTCTAACCGGACCTGTCAGTTTTTTTTTATTCAACTCGCTAGGTTGAGCAAAAAAAATTAAATAAAAAATAGTGGTGTGTACAAGGCTTTACTATGTTGATACGAGAATCAAATGATTTTTCTTGAGGTGTGGTCTCTCTGTGCAGGGAAATGTGGAGCGGTCTCTCTCTCTCTCTCTCTGTGCAGGGAAATGTGGAGCGGTCTCTCTCTTTCTCTCTGTGCAGGGAAATGTGGAGCGGTCTCTCTCTTTCTCTCTGTGCAGGGAAATGTGGAGCGGTCTCTCTCTTTCTCTCTGTGCAGGGAAATGTGGAGCGGTCTCTCTCTTTCTCTCTGTGCAGGGAAATGTGGAGCGGTCTCTCTCTCTCTCTCTCTCTGTGCAGGGAAATGTGGAGCGGTCTCTCTCTTTCTCTCTGTGCAGGGAAATGTGGAGCGGTCTCTCTCTCTGTACAGGGAAATGTGGAGCGGTCTCTCTCTCTGTGCAGGGAAATGTGGAGCGGTCTCTCTCTCTCTCTCTCTGTGCAGGGAAATGTGGAGCGGTCTCTCTCTCTCTCTCTGTGCAGGGAAATGTGGAGCGGTCTCTCTCTCTGTACAGGGAAATGTGGAGCGGTCTCTCTCTCTCTCTCTCTGTGCAGGGAAATGTGGAGCGGTCTCTCTCTCTCTGTACAGGGAAATGTGGAGCGGTCTCTCTCTCTCTCTCTCTGTACAGGGAAATGTGGAGCGGTCTCTCTCTCTCTCTCTCTGTACAGGGAAATGTGGAGCGGTCTCTCTCTCTCTCTGTGCAGGGAAATGTGGAGCGGTCTCTCTCTCTCTCTCTCTCTGTGCAGGGAAATGTGGAGCGGTCTCTCTCTCTCTCTCTGTGCAGGGAAATGTGGAGCGGTCTCTCTCTCTGTGCAGGGAAATGTGGAGCGGTCTCTCTCTCTGTGCAGGGAAATGTGGAGCGGTCTCTCTCTCTCTGTGCAGGGAAATGTGGAGCGGTCTCTCTCTCTCTCGCTCCCTCTGTGCAGGGAAATGTGGAGCGGTGTCTCTCTCTCTCTGAGCAGGGAAATGTGGAGCGGTCTCTCTCTCTCTCTCTCTGTGCAGGGAAATGTGGAGCGGTCTCTCTCTCTCTCTCTGTGCAGGGAAATGTGGAGCGGTCTCTCTCTCTCTCTGTGCAGGGAAATGTGGAGCGGTCTCTCTCTCTGTGCAGGGAAATGTGGAGCGGTCTCTCTCTCTCTCTCGCTCTCTCTGTGCAGGGAAATGTGGAGCGGTGTCTCTCTCTCTCTCTGTGCAGGGAAATGTGGAGCGGTCTCTCTCTCTCTCTCTCTCTCTCTCTCTCTCTGTGCAGGGAAATGTGGAGCGGTCTCTCTCTCTGTGCAGGGAAATGTGGAATGGTCTCTCTCTCTCTCTCTGTGCAGGGAAATGTGGAGCGGTGTCTCTCTCTCTCTCTCTCTCTCTCTCTCTGTGCAGGGAAATGTGGAGCGGTGTCTCTCTCTCTCTCTCTCTCTCTGAGCAGGGAAATGTGGAGCGGTCTCTCTCTCTCTCTCTCTCTGAGCAGGGAAATGTGGAGCGGTCTCTCTCTCTCTCTCTGTGCAGGGAAATGTGGAGCGGTCTCTCTCTCTCTCTCTCTCTGTGCAGGGAAATGTGGAGCGGTCTCTCTCTCTGTGCAGGGAAATGTGGAATGGTCTCTCTCTCTCTCTCTCTCGCTCTCTCTCTGTGCAGGGAAATGTGGAGCGGTGTCTCTCTCTCTCTCTCTCTCTGAGCAGGGAAATGTGGAGCGGTCTCTCTCTCTCTGTGCAGGGAAATGTGGAGCGGTCTCTCTCTCTCTCTCTCTCTCTCTCTGTGCAGGGAAATGTGGAGCGGTCTCTCTCTCTCTCTCTCTCTGTGCAGGGAAATGTGGAGCGGTCTCTCTCTCTGTGCAGGGAAATGTGGAGCGGTCTCTCTCTCTCTGTGCAGGGAAATGTGGAATGGTCTCTCTCTCTCTCTCTCTCTCTCGCTCTCTCTGTGCAGGGAAATGTGGAGCGGTGTCTCTCTCTCTCTGAGCAGGGAAATGTGGAGCGGTCGGTCTCTCTCTCTCTGTGCAGGAAAATGTGGAGAGGGGTCTCTCTCTCGCTGTTCAGGAAAATGTGGAGAGGGGTCTCTCTCTCGCTGTTCAGGAAAATGTGGAGAGGGGTCTCTCTCTCGCTGTTCAGGGAAATGTGGAGCAGTGTCTCTCTCTGTGTGGCATAGCTTTACTTACAGAGTGACCCGGCTGGCAGAGACACGTTTGTTGGACTGCTGGCCTCAATCGTCTGCACTAGTTGCTAGGATCGCCTGGCGTCTAGCAACCAGTGATGTCACAGTCCCGAAGAGGAAAGCAAGGCTGAGGCCACCGCATTCAGAGAGGAGGAGGATCTTCTGCCTCATCCACGCCTTTTACTGTTTTGCTCCACCCACCTCCTCCCTCCGTTATCCCGTGTGCAGGGGCATGCGCCTCGGAGCCTGCCTAAGGGAATGGAACTGTCACTGACTGACTGTGCCAGAAGCACCTCTCAGTCAAGCTGCCTGAGGTGAGGTCAGAAGCAGTGAATGAATTAGAACATATGTGTAATGTGGACATGTGTGTCATGGCAGCATGAGCTGGCCTCAGAGGAAATCACATCCTTAAATCTCAGCCAGGGTTCATGCTGGGACTCTTAGTCCTTTACTTTTTGGGATGTGACACCCCAAAAGTGAAGGACTACAGGTCCCAGCATGAACCCCTCAGAGCTCTGGATGTGTGACACACCCCTGCGCCCACTCCTCAACTAATGAAGGACTACAGGTCCCACTGTCCCAGCTTAAACCCCTCACAGCTGTGTCCCCCTGGCCCTTCAACTAGTGAGGGACTACAGGTCACAGCATGAACCACTCAGAGCTGAGGATGTGTCCCCCCCCAACTAGTGAAGGACTACAGGTCACAGCATAAACACGTGAGATCTAAGGGGCCACATCCTTAGATATCAGGGGTTCATGCTGGGACTTGTAGTCCATCACTAGTTAGGGGGTAACATTCTTGGATCTCAGGGGTTAATGCTTGGACTTAGTCCTTCACTAGTTACAGGGGGGGGGGGGGGTCCTCAGCTCTAAGGGACTCATACAGGGACTTGTTTGTGATCATGGAAAATCTTAGACTGTTTTCCCCGATCAATCACTTTGTCACCACTGGTTCTATGGGCCACTTGACTGGACTTGCCCCCCAGGCCTAAGGCTGCCAGCCCTCCCCTGTATATGTGTATATATATATATATATATATATATATATATATATAAAAATATATCATGTAATATATATGTAGCGGCCTCACCCCTCTCTCCCCTTCTCATTCTCGGCTTGGCTTTCTTTGTCTAGGGGTGTTAGTGCTAGGGAGAGGGATGAGATACACTATGGCCCATGTCCTCCATAGTGACGAGGTGAAGACCAGAAAGATCGGGCTTTGTATAGGTGTCCTAGAGTCAAGTTCTGTACTTCGTCCCTGACTCCTTTGCTCCTAGTAACCAGAGTTCCACACAGTGAATAGGTCCAACACAGTTTTATTCTTCTCAGCGAATAAACACACAGCACGGTTAAGTTGGATTCTTTTGCAACAACTTAGTCTTAATGGGAATAGGTCGAGGCACAATCCTTTCCCTTCTCTTGCCAACCACTGTGGTATCACCAGTGGCGAATAGTCACTGCCACTGACTATGTGAAGTAGAACGTGAATTACCTTCGCTAGCAAGGCCCCTGTCAGGGGAAGGATATCCGTCCAAGGGAGATACCGGAGGCCTCTCTGTCACCAGCGATGCTGCGCCGGACTCTCCAGAGAAGTTCTGCTCACCAGACCTCACGAACTCAGACACGGACACCCAAGGAGTTAGGGCCCCCTCGGATTCCTCCACTCTCGCGGAATTCAGTCAAAGGTACTGAGCTCCAGGCATCCGCCATAGTACCTCACCCCAGGCTAAAGGTGCCTGAGATGGACTCCTACTCCGCTCCGGCCAGGTCAAGGGCACCTGGGCCCGGAGCACCGGAACGCCAGCTCCCAAGCTGAAGGTGCCTGGGTGCGGCCGCATCCTCCGACTTCAACTCTGAACCCCGTGGTCAGGGCGTCCGCCCCTTTTATCCACTCTCCCTTCGCGCCACAGCGGGTTCCCCGCCCCCCGCTGTACCAGCTCCAGGGGAGGACAAAAAGGCACAGTCTTGCGATGTGAGTTCAACTCCGGCCCAGGGCAACAGCGCCACCTGTAGGCCGCAGGGAACCTCACATCACCAGAGTCCTCCAAGAACCATAAAAGGGTCTCAGATTCCCTAGCAATCAGTGCATCTGGGTTACACTACCACCCAGATGCTTCCCCTAAATTCAAATACCCGATACACTCTCCCCCCAGTGATTTGACACTGGTCCCCAGTGTCTGGTGCAAACCCATGTCTCCCAAAAAGTAACAACATAAGTCTGACCCAGAGACCAACTACACAATTTAACCCTGAATTGTGCCTAGACCTAAAATGGGAAAAGGGAAAATAGAAATGTAAAACAATAAAACTTTCAATAAAATACTCTTTAACATTTACACATGTACAATTCCCCCCCTTGCTATCTAAGGACCACCCCATTCTCAGCAGCCTTGACAGACGAGTCTCCTGCAGAGGGGAAAAAAAAAAAACAACACACATCCTAACTAGAGTTGAGCGGACACCTGGATGTTCGGGTTCGACGGGTTCGGCCAAACTTCGGAAAAAAGTTCGGGTTCGGGACCAAACTTTAACCCGAACCCGGACCCTAACCCGAACCCCATTGAAGTCAATGGGGACCCGGACTTCTAAGGACTAAAAAGGCTCTAAAAAAGTAATGGAAAGGGCTAGAGGGCTGCAAATGGCAGCAAAATGTTGTTAAGAGCATGGCAAGTGCTCTGCCAACAAATGTGGATAGGGAAATAACTTAAAATAACATAAAAAAAATAAAAATAAAAAATAATAATCTTGACCTAGGAGGACGAGGTCCATATGGAGTAGGAGGTTGAGGTGGCGGTGGATGTGGCTGTGTAGGTGGAAGCGGCGGTGGAGGAGGACGAGGTAGCCAACACTGGTTCAAAAATACAACAATGGCTGGGTAAGGCCGGTGATGTGTCGAATTCTGTCCCCCGTCAAATAGTGTCCACCCTGTACTGCGCTTGCTCAGTATGTAGGACAAGGGGATTTCGAAAATCTCCCAAGACGAACGGCGCCTGCGTGGTGAGTTCAGGTGAAGGCCACACCATCCGTGGTTCAAGCCGAGCCAAGTGAGGCCGTGCCCGAAGCGTGGCAATCGAACCGAGCCCGTGAGAGGCCCTGTTACTATGTGCTACCGTATGTCCACTTGGATGGTGGGGCTTGAACCTGCACTCACAGCGCAGGCACCGTTCATCTTCGGAGATTTTGTGAATCTCCTTGTGCTCTGTACTGCGCAAGCGCTGCGCCTTCGCAGTATGGGCCGGACACAATCCGATGGCCGGACAGTTTTTGTCACAACACCGGTATACATGTCTATTCTGCACAAGGTACGGACAAGTCCTGTGGGATCCATGCCTGGTTCATTTTAATGAACGTGAGCTTGTCCACATTGGCTCTGGACAGGCGGCTGCGCTTGTCTGTGATAACACCCCCTGCCGTGCTAAATACACAATCAGATAATACACTGGCTGCAGGGCAGGCCAGCACCTCCAAGGCATAAAGGGCAAGCTCAGGCCATGTGCCCAATTTGGAGACCCAGAAGTTAAAGGGGGCAGACCCGTCATCCAGTACGTGTAGGCCTGTGGACACATACTGCTCAACCATGTTGGTGAAATGCTGCCTCCTGCTAAGACGTTCCATCTCAGCTGGTGGTGCTGGTTGTTATGGCGTGCTGACAAAGCTTTTCCACATTTCAGCCATGCTAACCCTGCCTTCTGAGGTGCTGCCGGTGCCCCGGCTGCGTTGGCGACCTCTTCCTCCTCCTCTGCCTTTGCCTTGTGCATCCACCGTACGCACGCTGTCAGGTGGGAATGCCACCAGCAGCGCGTCTACCAGCGTGCGCTTGTACTCGCGCATCTTACGATCCCGCTCCAGTGAGGGAATTAAGGACGGTACATTGTCCTTGTAACGGGGATCCAGCAGGGTAGCCACCCAGTAATCAGCACCAGTTAAAATGTGGGCAACTCGGCGGTCATTGCGGAAACACTGCAGCATGTAATCGCTCATGTGTGCCAGGCTGCCCAGAGGCAAAGAAAAGCTGTCCTCTGTGGGAGGTGTATCGTCTGTGTCCTCTGTATCCCCCAGCCACGCACCAGTGATGGCCACGAGCTGGTCTGGGTGCCACCCTGCTGTGAAAATGGCTCCTCCTCCTCCTCCATCTCCTCCTCCACCTCGTCATCCTCCAGAACTGTGCCCTTTCTGCCGGACAATTGTGTACCTGGCGTTTGTTGGTGCAGGAACCCACCCTCGTAGCCACTTGTGAAAGACTGCCCTGAAAGCCTTTGAAATTATCCCGCTTCCTCCTCCTCCTCGTCCTGCTGTGCCACATCCTTTTCCATCATCGCCCGAAGCGTTTTTTCAAGGAGGCATAGAACTGGGATAGTAACGGTAAGAACGGCGTCATTGGCACTGGACATGTTGGTGGAGTACTCGAAACAGCGCAACAAGGCACACAGGTCTCGCATGGAGGCCCAGTTATTGGTGGTGAAGTGGTGCTGTTCCACAGAGCGACTCACGCGTGATTGCTGCAGCTGAAACTCCACTATCGCCTGCTGCTGCTCGCACAGTCTGGCCAGCATGTGCAAGGTGGAGTTCCACCTTGTGGGCACGTCACATATGAGGCGGTGAGCGGGAAGGCCGAAGTTACACTGCAGCGCTGACAGGCGAGCAGCAGCAGGGTGAGAACGCCAAAAGTGCGCACACACAGCCCACACTTTCTGCAGCAGCTCTGGCATATTGGGGTAATTTTTAAGGAACCTCTGGACCACCAAGTTCAGCACATGCGCCAGGCAAGGGATGTGTGTCAAACCGGCTAGGCCCAGAGCTGCTACGAGATTTCGCCCATTATCGCACACCACCAGGCTGGGCTTGAGGCTCACTGACAGCAACCACTCATTGGTCTGTTGTTCCATCTCCCTCCACAACTCCTGCGCGGTGTGGGGTTTTTCCCCCAAACAGGAAAGTTTTAAAACTGCCTGCTGTCGTTTACCCCTGGCTGTGCTGAAGTTGGTGGTGAAGGTGTTACGCTGACCGGATGAGGAGGCGGTAGAGGATGAGAAAGCGGAGTAGGAGGAGTTAGCAACAGGAGGCAAACTGAAGCGCCCTGCAATCCTCGGTGGTGGAAGGACATGCGCCAAACTGCTATCTGCCTCAGGCCCAGCCGCCACTGCATTTACCCAGTGTGCTGTTAGGGAGATATAACGTCCCTGACCGTGCTTACTGGTCCACGCATCCGTAGTTAGGTGGACCTTGCCACAGATGGCGTTGCGCAGTGCACACCTGATTTTGTCCCCCACTTGGTTGTGCAGGGAAGGGATGGCTCGCCTGGAAAAATAGTGGCGGCTGGGCACGACGTACTGTGGGACAGCCAATGCCATCAGGCTTTTAAAACTCTGCGTCTCCACCATACGGAATGACAGCATTTCAAAGGACAGGAGTTTTGAAATGCTGGCATTCAGGGCCAGGGATCGCGGGTTGCTAGGGGGGTACTTCCTCTTCCGCTCCAATGTTTGGGAGATAGAGAGCTGAACGCTTCCATGGGACATTGTGGAGATGGTCGGTGACCCAGGTGGTAGTGTTGCTGGCAGATCCTCTGTTTGCGGGGTGGCAGGTGCCACTGTCACTACAGAGGTGGATGAAGAGGCCGAGACTGCAGCAGAAGAGGAAGCAGGAGGAGCCAGAGACCTTTCTTGGTTTTTGAGGTGTCTACTCCACTGCAGCTCATGCTTTGCACTTAGATGCCTGGTCATGCAGGTTGTGCTCAGGTTGAGAACGTTTATGCCTCGCTTCAGCCTCTGATTGCACAGCCTGCAAACCACTCGTGTCTTGTCATCAGCACATTGTGTGAAGAACTGCCACGCTAGGGAACTCCTTGGACCTGGCTTTGGTGTGCTTGGTCCCTTGCTGCGTTGGGCAGTAGCAGACATACTGTCTAGGGGACGGACGCTCCGCTTTTGCACCCTGCTCCCTCTTCTGCTGTGCTGGTGGCTCTGTGCGACCACCGTCTCTTCCTCCAAACTACACTGGTCACCTGCATAACGTTCATTCCATGTGGGGTCGAGGACCTCATCGTCCTCCACATCATCTTCCACCCAGTCTTCACCCCTGCCCTCCTTGTCTGTCTGCACAATTGCGAAAGCAGCAGCACTTGGCACCTGTGTTTCGTCATCATCCGAGACGTACTGCGATGGTCCTCCCATGTACTCATCATGAAACATAAGTGGTTGGGCATCGGTGCACTCAATCTCTTCCACTTCTGGGGCAGGGCTAGGTGGATGGCCCTGGGAAACCCTGCTAACAGAGTCATCGAAAAGCAGAAGAGACTGCTGCATGATTTGGGGCTCAGACTGCTTGGCTGATTTGCAAGGGGGTGAGGTGAAAGACTGATGGACATGGGTTTCAGGTGCCAACTCTGATCTTTCATCAGAAGAGTGGGTGGGAGACAATGTGAAGGAACCCGAGGCACTGTCAGCAACCCAATCTACTATCGCCTGTACTTGTCCTGGCCTAAACATTCGTACAGCCTCAATAGGCGCGACAAAATACCGCCGCAGGCTCGGTCGCCTACTCGCACCTGAGGAAGGTGTTTCACTTGTGCGTGTATCTGGCACAGATCCACCACGTCCTCTCCCTGCAACAGGAGCTCCACCAGCAGCACCACGACCGGGGCCACCACGTCCCTTTGACCTTCTCCTCAAATTTAGGATGTTGCCCTAAATGGGTGTTTTTGGAAGAGCAGAACACACCCACAGTACGTAACCGCTGAATCGCACAGCTACAGAACTGCAGAAAATGCTATTCCAAAAAAATGTTTTTTTTTTAGTATAGCACAGTAGGAGAAAACTATATAGAAATTGTTTATTTCACACACCTCCAAATATGTATAACACACTGCAAACTATTTTTTGTGCCCCTAAACGGCGTTTTTTGGAAGAGCAGAACACACCCACAGTACATAACCGCTGAATCGCACAGCTACAGAACTGCAGAAAATGCTATTCAAAAAAAATGTTTTTTTTTTAGTATAGCACAGTAGGAGAAAACTATATAGAAATTGTTTATTTCACACACCTCCAAATATGTAGAACACACTGCAAACTATTTTTTGTGCCCCTAAACAGCGTTTTTTGGAAGAGCAGAACACACCCACAGTACGTAACCACTGAATCGCACAGCTACAGAACTGCAGAAAATGCTATTCAAAAAAATTTTTGTTTTTTTAGTATAGCACAGTAGGAGAAAACTATATAGAAATTGTTTATTTCACACACCTCCAAATATGTATAACACACTGCAAACTATTTTTTGTGCCCCTAAACGGCGTTTTTTGGAAGAGCAGAACACACCCACAGTACATAACCGCTGAATCGCACAGCTACAGAACTGCAGAAAATGCTATTCAAAAAAAATGTTTTTTTTTTAGTATAGCACAGTAGGAGAAAACTATATAGAAATTGTTTATTTCACACACCTCCAAATATGTATAACACACTGCAAACTATTTTTTGTGCCCCTAAACAGCGTTTTTTGGAAGAGCAGAACACACCCACAGTACGTAACCACTGAATCGCACAGCTACAGAACTGCAGAAAATGCTATTCAAAAAAATTTTAGTTTTTTTAGTATAGCACAGTAGGAGAAAACTATATAGAAATTGTTTATTTCACACACCTCCAAATATGTATAACACACTGCAAACTATTTTTTGTGCCCCTAAACTGCGTTTTTTGGAAGAGCAGAACACACCCACAGTACGTAACCACTGAATCGCACAGCTACAGAACTGCAGAAAATGCTATTCAAAAAATTTTTTGTTTTTTTAGTATAGCACAGTAGGAGAAAACTATATAGAAATTGTTTATTTCACACACCTCCACATATGTATAACACACTGCAAACTATTTTTTGTGGCCCTGAATGGCTCTTTTTGCAAGCGTACATTAAAGTGCAAATTTTATTTTTTTTTTGCCCTAAACGGGTCTTTTTTTGCACGAGCAAAATAAAATGCAAATCTTTTATTTTTTTTTGCCCTATGGGTCTTTTGGAAAAGAGCACAATAAAGTGCCTTTTTTTTCCCCTAAAAGTTAGATTTTCTCTGACACTGGGCTCATGGCAGTGTAAAAAGACTGCACTGCAACACAAACAGGTAAACCTATGCAGATCGCTGATTTTAATCTCTGAATCTGGACTCCTATATAATATTCTCTCTCCCTGAAAGCACCAACACAGGAACCTGGCCCTACACTACACTATCTCTCTATCTTTTCCCTCAGATTGCAGAATCAGGACTACCTCATGTATTTTTCTATCTCTCCCTAAAAGCAGCAGCAGCAGCAGACTAGATCCTCTCCCTATCTATTCTGAAGCAGAGTGACGTGTGTGCTGTGTGCCTCTAGCTTATATAGAAGCTGGGTCACATGTTGCACTGACCAATCACAGCCATGCCATTAGTAGGCATGGCTATGATGGCCTCTAAGGGCACACCAGCTAATCAAAAGGTGATTGGCTGGCCCCTGAAGCATTTCTAAATGCGTAATTAGATTGCCGAACCCGAACCCGGACTTTTGCGCAAAGTCCGGGTTCGGGTTCGGGAGAAAGCTAAAGGTCGGTACGGACCCGAACTTTACAGTTCGGGTTCGCTCAACACTAATCCTAACATCATATATGTGTTTGCTTGGAATGAATGGGTCTGTCCGAGAAGAAACCCATTCACTCCAATGAGCGTTGCATAGTGTAAAAAAAAAAAACAATCATTGCGCAACACTGTCACCTGGTGACAATGCCGCGGTAAAGACACTTATCACTTCCAGATGAACTTTTCTCTCTTGATCTTTTCTCTGTGACCCTACACTGACTAAAAACCCCAAAGTCAATGATTTCTCTGAAGTGCAAGGAGAAGGAGGGAGAACAAACAGTAACAGCTCCCATTTCTTCAAAGAGTAGAATGCCCAAATACAAAAAAAAAAATAGGGCACAGTCCTTGTGCTCCGGCAAAGGCACTCCGGAAAGTTCAGCAATGAGCAGCAAGAAAGAACACACAGGAGTCTTTTTCTCCTAAAGATAAAACTTTGGGTGTGGCAGGAACACAGGCTTCAAATGCTTGTCAAACGCCTCCATGTTATACTCAACATTTCCTCCATTCTTGCGACAAATCACCACTCTGTCCGCATGGATATGCCTGCCCAGCATCCACTTAACTTTACAGTCCTGAAACTTCTTGGAGACCGTTGGTGAACAAGAAAAGTATCGGCGTGCTTGAGGTACTTTGAGTTTGTCCCAAAAAAAGGTATTGTACCACCTCTGGCGAAAAACTTCCACCTCGTGGAGCAATTCTCGAGGCAGATATGGGTACTCCCAACCATACTCTTGGGCAACCTTCTGGCCAAAGAGACGCTGCAGCCTTGACAAAGGTGGCATCGTGACATGGTCTCCTTCTCCAGGTAACACAATGGCTTCTGGATGGCGAGGTGCGTTCACCACCTCGATAGATCTGGGCACAGGGGCCCGCAGTGACTGATGTTGCACTCCCGCAACAGGAGCAGGTGAAATAGAAGTTGAATCCAGAAGAGGGATTTCAGACAGTGGACCAGATTCTTCCCTCAGCACCGAGGCCTCCACCCGGGGTGAACTATCCCCAGTAGACATAGGTGGGTCCCTTGTGACACGGGACGAGGGTAACTTCATCTTGTCCCATCCCTTTCGGTGGAAAATTTAGTCTCTCTCCCCATCATCGCCATTGTCAGACAATGAATCCAGGTCGGATGTGTGATAACACTCAGCGGGCAGATAATTCCTAGTCACGGAATCATCCCCCTTGACGGCCTCCTCCGACTGTGGGCTTCCGCCACCTTTAACCATACAGACAGTCCCAACCCCTAGCTCACCTGGGCCTTCAGAAGAACAGGGATGTCCAGGGCTCTTTCCTCCGGATCCTTTCAGGCCAGGCAAGCAGCGGGGCGAAGCTCTTCCACGACCACACAAGGCCATTACTAGGCCGACTTTCCTCTTCGGTGGTCGGAGCTGGGAGCTGCTGGTGACCAAAGCAGCATCTTCGGATTTTTCTCTTTTAACTTTTGTTTGGGCAGTCACTTCGCCCTGGTCAGCGCGCACAGGAATACCCACCATGGCATCGATCTCTCCCTCCGGAGTGGAAGTACCTGTGAGGTAGTTGAGGTGGAAGGCGCAAGGCCTTTCTGTGGATGGTTCCACCTCGAAGAGAAACTTCTTGCAGACCTCACATCGCCCGAATGGCTTCAACTGAACCACCAGTCCCGAGCAGCCAGGACAGATCACACCGAGGGCCTCCATGTCTCTGCAGGTGTACAGAGCCAATCGCCCCCGGGGCCTTAGTCTGATTCCTGTATCCATAACGGGAGCAGCAAAGGAAGTCATGTCCGTGAAAGAAGAAGCTGAAATCCACGGAGTATTTGAAGTCATCTTTCCTGTTCGCTGCTCCAATGCGCACTGACCCACCCGCGCCGGAATCTCCACACGTGCGTACGTCCACATGGCCAGACTCCTCCCACACTCTGCATCTGTTCACAGGATTTCCCTTTTCCCCGCCCACGAACTACGCAGCTGTGGTTTGCCTCGTGGCGCGTTGGCCAATATGGCCGACCTATTCGGAACTCCTCCGGGCAGCAAAGTTCAAATTCAGACACCATACACATCCCGGACGAGCCCCCACGTGTAGCAGCCTCACCCCTCTCTCCCCTTCTCATTCTTGGCTTGGCTTTCTTTGTCTAGGGGTGTTAGTGCTGGGGAGAGGGATGAGATACACTACGGCCCATGTCCTCCATAGTGACGAGGTGAAGACCAGAAAGATCGGGCCTTGTGTAGGTGTCCTAGAGTCAAGTCCTGTACTTTGTCCCTGACTCCTTTGCTCCTAGTAACCAGAGTTCCACACAGTGAATAGGTCCAACACAGTTTTATTCTTCTCAGCGAATAAACACACAGCACGGGTAAGTTGGATTCTTTTGCCACAACTTAGTCTTAATGGGAATAGGTCGAGGCACAATCCTTTCCCTTCTCTTGCCAACCACTGTCGTATCACCAGTGGCGAATAGTCACTGCCACTGACTATGTGAAGTAGAACGTGAATTACCTTCGCTAGCAAGGCCCCTGTCAGGGGAAGGATATCCATCCAAGGGAGATACCGGAGGCCTCTCTGTCACCAGCGATGCTGCGCCGGACTCTCCAGAGAAGTTCTGCTCAGCAGACCTCACAAACTCAGACACGGCACCCAAGGAGTTAGGGCCCCCGCCCCGCTGTACCAGCTCCGGGGAAGACAAAAAGGCACAGTCTTGCGATGTGAGTTCAACTCCGGCCCAGGGCAACAACGCCACCTGTAGGCCACAGGGAACCTCACATCACCAGAGTCCTCCAAGAACCATAAAAGGGTCTCAGATTCCCTAGCAATCAGTGCATCTGGGTTACACTACCACCCAGATGCTTCCCCTAAATTCAAATACCCGCTACATATATTATATATTATCATTACATCACCCCCTTCAGGCCCGGATTGGGACAAAAAATAGGCCCGGGCATTTTAGACTGAGCAGCCAATTTTTCCAGGGACCGAGGGGGGGGGGGGGGCGGTAGACATTTGCGGGGGTGGCTGGTGTCGGTCCTCCACACTGTAATGTGCAGGGACACTGTGATATAAAGGGAACTGCACTATAAAGGGGCACTGCAATGATTACAGTGCCCCTTTCAGTGCAGTCCCCTTTATATTACAGTGTCCCAGTCCTATTGTGGCCATACAATGCCAGTACTGTCTGTCTCCTATTGTGCCCACACTGCTCTGTGACACTGACCTGCTCTGTTTCTGGTGGTGCGGTACAGCGTGGCTCTCTCTCTCCCTGGGTGGTGCGGGTAAAGCGTGTCTCTCTGTCTCTCTGGTGGTGTGGGTACAGTGTGGTTCTCTCGCTGGTGGTGTGGTACAGCGTCTCTCTCTCTCTCTCTGGTGGTGCGGTGCAGCGTGGCTCTCTCTCTGGTGGTGTGGTACAGCGTGGCTCTCTCTCTGGTGGTGCGGGTACAGCGTGGCTCGCTCTCTGGTGGTGTGGGTACAGCGTGGCTCTCTCTCTGATGGTGTGGTACAGCGTGGCTCTCTCTCTGGTGGTGTGGTACAGCGTGGCTCTCTCTCTGGTGGTGCGGGTACAGCGTGGCTCTCTCTCTGGTGGTGCGGTACAGCATGGTTCTCTCTCTGCTGGTGTGGTACAGCATGGCTCTCTCTCTGGTGGTGCGGGTACAGCGTGGCCCTCTCTGGTGGTGCGGGTACAGCGTGGCCCTCTCTGGTGGTGCGGGTACAGCGTGGCCCTCTCTGGTGGTGCAGGTACAGCGTGGCTCTCTCTGGTGGTGCGGGTACAGCGTGGCTCTATCTGGTGGTGCGGGTAAAGCGTGGCTCTCTATGGTGGTGCGGGTACAGTGTGGCTCTCTCTGGTGGTGCGGGTACAACGTGGCTCTCTCTGGTGGTGCGGGTACAACGTGGCTCTCTCTGGTGGTGCGGGTACAGCGTGGCTCTCTGGTGGTGCGGGTACAGCGTGGCTCTCTCTGGTGGTGCGGGTACAGCGTGGCTCTCTCTCTGATGGTGCGGTACAGCATGACTCTCTCTGGTGGTGCTGGGGCTATTAGTTCCCACAGCACAGTCCTCTCTTTTGCTTTCCATGTCTCCTGTAGTAGCTGCTACAAGCACTCCTCAGCTTGTTTTCGGGTTTTCTCTTTCACCCCAGCAGAGTGCATGCTGGGGACTGTAGTCTGCTCCCTGCTGAGAACAATTGGGCCACCTATCTCTGGGACTATATTTCCCATGATGCCCCTCTAGTTGCTTTTGATTGGCCCTCCGCTCATGCCTGGAAGAGGAGAGTGGAACTGTCAGCGCGGCTCTGAGGCAGAGCTGTGTGTGAGAGAGACACACAGCTCAGCCCATGCAGCCGTCAGTTCCGCTAGAGATGACACAGGCATGGCCGCATGGCAGTAGGTAAGCGGTGGCCATGGCCTGTGTTACCCATGTTCAGGCCGCGGTCGCCGCTCACCTCCCGCTGTGCGGCCTGATCATCAACAGGCCACGGGGCGGTCTGCCCTATGGCGAGTTCTGCCACCCTTACATCAGGGTCCCCAGAGCCCCCTTCATTACATCAGGGTCCCCACAGAGCCCCCCTTACATCAGCGTCCCCAGAGAGTCTCCCCTTACATCAGGGTCCCCAGAGAGCAGTGAGAGATGATGTAATCTCTCTGCGGCCCGCAGCTGCACAGTGAGGGCGGAACAGCGGTGATGCAGGGCTCTCTTGCACGCTCGCCGGCCAGCTCTCCTGTGCTGCCCATCTGCTCTCTGGCTCTCCCATGCTGCCCATCCACTCTCTGGCTCTCCCGTGCTGCCCACCAGCTCTTTCATATAGCCCGTCCGCTCTCAGGCTCTCTCATTCTGCCCGCCGGCTCTGTCATGTGGCCCGGCTGCAGAGCGGTTACGGCCCAGTGGTTTGTGACCCCCTGCAGAGACTCTGGGCTATGGGCCCCAGATTCGGGGCTATAGCCCCAGAAGCCACCTCCTAGTGATGCCACTGATAGTTTTCATGGTCTACCTGTACTTATGTTAGCTTCCTATGCGTACTCAGGTTTTCCCCCATACTCCACAGACATGCTGTTATTTTATATGGCCCAAGGCTAAATTTGGCCCTAGTAAGATGTTACACCATAATCCCTCCTCAACCAAATTATTTGGACCAGTGCACAAACATGGTCCATCAAGACATGGATGAGCGAGTTTGGGGTGGAGGAAATTGAATGGCCTACACAGAGTCCTGACCTCAACCCGATAGAACACCTTTGGGATGAATTAGAGCGGTGACTGTGAGCCAGGACTTCTTGTCATCAGTGCCTGACCACACAAATGTGCTTCTGGAAGAATGGTCAAAAATTCCCATAGACACACTCCTAAACCTTGTGGAAAGCCTTCCCAGAAGAGTTGAAGCAGTTATAGGTGCAAAGGGTGGGCCAACTCAATATTGAACCCTACGGACTAAGACTGGGATGCCACTAAAGTTCATGTGCGTGTAAAGGCAGGCATCCCAATACTTTTGGTAATAGTGTGTATATATATATATATATTGTGAGGGGGTTAACTCGGTAGCGGGTGTGTGTGACCCCCTGGTTGGGCTCCCCACACAAAAACAGGGCCAGCAGACGGAGGTTGTGGTTTTCAAAATCAAAAGGTGCGGTTTATTTCTCTATGTACAGTGACAAAAACACAGCAAAGCCAAAAAGAAACAAACAAAATAAATCCTGGTCAGTTTGACCTCTGACTAAACATGCAGGTTTTCTAAACTAACAACTGGGATCAGCCTGGTGCTGTCCTAGTCCCTAAGTCCCTGGTTTAGTAAAAGTCCAAACAAATAGCCACACAGGCTTTGCCTCACCGCACAGGGGTTCACTCTCCCTAGACAGTCCACACAGGTCTGGTTCCAGGCATGAGCAAACACCTAATGAAGCTGGGAGTTCTTATAGAGGCCTAAATGAGCTGACAAGCTTCAGCTGGCCTCATCAACTCCCTGTCTCCCGACGCCCAGCACTCTCCCTAGAGGTATGAGTCATTCATGAGCCCACTAGCCTCAGCTGGGCTTCATCAACTCCCTAGTTGTATAAGTCGGCATAAAGCCTGAATCTGGGAGAAATATATCTACCCCCCTGGATGCAACCAGGTGACTTTACCTTCCTGCTGTCACATACCCCCCCTCTTGTTTTAACCTTGGGGTTGGAACACCAGCAATCAGGCATTCATGTACTCGAGACAAAGCATCCACATTCCCCATTTGAACGCCAGGGCGATGCTTTACTGTGAAGTTGAATTCCTGTAGGGCCAGGAACCACCTATTCACTCTTCTATTTGTCTCCTTGTTTTGAGCCATCCACTTTAACGGAGCGTGATCCGTAACCATGTCAAAGTGCCTACCTAGCAGATAGTACCGAAGGGAATCTAGAGCCCACTTCACCGCTAAACACTCCTTTTCAACCGTGGCGTAATTTACCTCATGGGACTTCAACTTCCTGCTGAGGTAAATGACTGGGTGCTCTTCCCCGTTCCAGACCTGGGACAATACTGCTCCTAACCCCACATCTGACGCATCACTTTGTACGACAAAGTCTTTAGAGAAGTCGGGTGAGTACAACACTGGCTGGCTACATAAGGCTTGTTTCAAGAATTGGAATGCTGCCTCAGCCTCGGGGGTCCATTTAATCATGACCGACCCTTTCCCTTTCGTCAGGTTGGTTAGGGGCACAGCCTTAGAAGCAAAGTGGGGAATGAAGCGCCGATAATAACCCGCGATTCCCAGAAAGGCTCGTACCTGCTTCTTGCTGTTGGGACGTGGCCAACTCTGGATGGCCTCGACTTTGTTGAGTTGGGGTTTTATTACTCCCCTGCCAATGGTGTACCCAAGATATTTGGCCTCCTCCTGCCCAATGGTACACTTCTTGGGGTTAGCCGTAAACCCCGCTTCCCGGATAGAGTCTAGGACTGCTTGCACTTTTGGCAGATGTGATGCCCAATCTGTGCTATGGACAATTACGTCATCCAGGTAAGCCGCAGCATACTTCCGATGGGGCCTCAGTATCTGGTCCATTTTCCGCTGGAATGTGGCCGGCGCATTCTGTAACCCGAACGGCATTCTCTTATATTGGAACGCCCCGTCTGGGGTTACAAATGCGGTTTTCTCTTTGGCCGACTTGGCCAGGGGAATTTGCCAATACCCTTTTGTGAGGTCAAGAGTCGTCATGTATCGGGCTGTTCCCAGCCGGTCGATCAACTCATCTATACGTGGCATGGGGTAGGTGTCAAATTTTGTAACTTTGTTCAACTGACGAAAATCGTTACAAAATCGCCAGCTCCCATCCGGTTTAGGCACCAACACAATGGGACTAGACCAATCACTTTGGGACTCCTCTATCACCCCTAAGTTCAGCATTTTCTGTACTTCCTCCCGTATTGCCTCCCGTCGGGCCTCTGGGATCCGATAGGGTTTTAACTTCACCCTTTCACCGGGCGGGGTAATAATATCATGCTCTACCCCAGATGTTTGTCCCGGCAGCTCAGAGAACACCTCCTTGTTGCGAAGCACAAACTCCTTAACCTCCTGTTGTTGGGGTTGTGACAAGGTGGCTGCTATTCCAACCTCCGGAATCACGCAACCAGTTTGAGCTGGTGACCAAGTTTCTGCGACTAGGGACTCTCTATCCCTCCAGGCTTTCAACAGATTAACGTGATATATCTGTTCGGGCTTTCGCCTTCCTGGTTGTCTGACCTTGTAATTCACTTCGCTCACTTTTTCCATTATCTCGTAGGGGCCTTGCCATTTGGCAAGGAATTTACTTTCAACCGTAGGGACAAGTACCAATATCCTATCCCCCGGGGAAAAGGTACGGGTCTTTGCTCCACGGTTGTACACTCTCTGCTGTGCCAACTGCGCTTGGGCCAAATGTTCCTTCACGATGGGCATTACCTGTGCAATTCGATCTTGCATCAGGGCGACATGCTCAATCACACTCCTGTGGGGAGAACTCTCACTTTCCCAAGTTTCCTTGGCAATATCCAACAGCCCTCTTGGGTGTCTCCCATACAGTAACTCAAAGGGGGAGAATCCCGTAGAGGATTGGGGCACCTCCCTAATAGCAAACATCAAATAAGGAAGTAGACAGTCCCAATCCTTTCCATCTCTATCCACCACTTTCTTCAACATTTGTTTTAGGGTTTTGTTGAATCTTTCAACCAGCCCATCGGTTTGGGGGTGATACACAGATGTACGCAATTGCGTCACTTTGAGCAATTTACACAGCTCTTTCATAACCCGGGACATAAAGGGTGTACCTTGGTCCGTAAGCAGTTCTTTACAAATACCCACCCGGCTAAAAACAAGAGATAGCTCTTTGGCTATGGTTTTGGCCGAGGTATTTCTGAGAGGGATCGCTTCTGGATAACGGGTGGCATAGTCCATTATAACCAATATGTACTGGTGCCCCCTAGCGGACTTGATTATAGGACCTACCAAATCCATTGCGATTCTCTCAAACGGGACCTCAATGATGGGTAGAGGGACCAGCGGGCTACGGAAATGTGGCATCGGGGCCGACCTCTGACACACAGGGCAGGAGGAACAATAATTTTCTATGTCCTTCATCACCCCAGGCCAATAGAATCTCTGTAATACCCTCTCTCGGGTTTTCTCTGTCCCCAGATGACCTCCAAGAATGTGCCCATGGGCCAACTCCAACACCAACTTCCTGTAAGGTTTGGGCACCACCAGCTGCTCAACGGTTTCTTCTGCCCTTTTTGCCACCCGATACAGTAGGTCCTTCTCTACGCTGAAGTATGGGTAAGTGCAGGTATTATCTGGGTTCACTAACTCGCCATCTATTTCCACTACGTTTTCCCGTGCCTTTATTAGGGCGGGGTCTTTTAACTGTTCTGTGGCAAAATTTTCCCTGTGAACCTCCAGATCAGAAAACTCCACAGACGGTAGGTTTTCGTCTGAGGAGGTGGGCTCCTCTCCAGTTTCTTGAGTCTCCCCTGCAAATACTGACAAGGGAAATTCTGGAGAGTCCTCACCACTCTCAGAGGAGTTCTGGCTATCACATTCCTGGTACATAGGGGCACCAGTGGGGGGCTCAGGATCATCCCACAGTTCCCAGAACTTCGGAAAATCCCTTCCCACAATGGCGTCATGCGGTAACTGAGATACTAAGCCCACTGGATGAGAGAGGGTACCTTTGGGGGTCTCGAAACACACTGTAGTCACTGGATACTCTCGGGTGTCCCCATGCACACAAATAACAGCTACCTTGCTATTCCCAGAGACCTCTGTTTTAACTAATTCAGCCTTTATCAGGGTCACAAGGCTACCTGAATCCAGTAATACCACAACATTTCTACCATTAATACACATTTTGCATAAATGTTTCTCAGTTCCTCGAATGGCAGTGCATGCGACTGTCGCACACAGCGACTGACGTCTGCCCGTCAGAAAGTCACACTGCATGGGTTCCTCCACAACCGGGCAATTGGCTGCAATATGTCCCGCTTGCCGGCAGCGGTAGCAAACGATCCTTCTTGCGGCCTCTTGAGCCGCTGATTTCCCAGGCTGTTCTCGCCAAACTTGGGGTAGAGCTCCCACCCTCTCACTCTCTCCACCCTCACCCCTTGGAATCCTCTTATCCGCCCCTGGGGATGGTCTGGTCTTAGGGTGGAAAGTCCGAGTGTCTCTGGAAGAGGCCGTCAGGTTCTCTGTAGCCAAGTATTTCTCTACACGATCCACAAGACCACCGGCCGTCTCTGGGTCTCCATGGCTTACCCACTTTTGGATGGCAGTAGGAAGAGCTCTCAAAAACCGATCCATTACAACACGTTCCACAATCTCTGGTGCGGACAAAGTCTCTGGCTGTAGCCACTTTCTGCTCAGGTGAATGAGATCATACATTTGAGACCTGGGGGGTTTTCCAAGCTGGAAAGTCCAGTTATGCACACGCTGAGCCCGGACAGCCAGGGTGACACCCAGCCTTGCCAATATTTCAGCTTTTAGCATCACATAGTCTTTTGCTTGGTCAGGCTCTAGGTCATAGTAAGCCTTCTGCGATTCACCAGTTAACAGAGGAGCCACCAGTCCAGCCCACTGCTCCTCAGGCCACTTTTCTCTTTCAGCAGTCCTTTCAAATGTGGTCAAAAATACCTCTGGATCATCCTCTCCAGTCATTTTTGTCAATAAACGACTCACCCCAAAGGACGCGGTATTAGTGGGACGGCTTTCCTCACTGGTCTGCGGACGTTGCTGCATTACTGCTTCCACTTGTTGTAGTCTCTGTTCTTGCTTCTGTAACAGGTCTATGAAGCGGGCCTCAGATTGCTGCTGGGCTTGTTGATGAGCTTGCTGCTGGGCTGCAAGGCTCCTTTGCAAACCTGCATTTGTCTGCTGTTGATTGGCATTTGCTAGAGCCAGCTGTTTCAGTATCTCCTCCATGCTGGCTTAAAAAAAACTGCCACTGGTTCTCCACCAACTGTGAGGGGGTTAACTCGGTAGCGGGTGTGTGTGACCCCCTGGTTGGGCTCCCCACACAAAAACAGGGCCAGCAGACGGAGGTTGTGGTTTTCAAAATCAAAAGGTGCGGTTTATTTCTCTATGTACAGTGACAAAAACACAGCAAAGCCAAAAAGAAACAAACAAAATAAATCCTGGTCAGTTTGACCTCTGACTAAACATGCAGGTTTTCTAAACTAACAACTGGGATCAGCCTGGTGCTGTCCTAGTCCCTAAGTCCCTGGTTTAGTAAAAGTCCAAACAAATAGCCACACAGGCTTTGCCTCACCGCACAGGGGTTCACTCTCCCTAGACAGTCCACACAGGTCTGGTTCCAGGCATGAGCAAACACCTAATGAAGCTGGGAGTTCTTATAGAGGCCTAAATGAGCTGACAAGCTTCAGCTGGCCTCATCAACTCCCTGTCTCCCGACGCCCAGCACTCTCCCTAGAGGTATGAGTCATTCATGAGCCCACTAGCCTCAGCTGGGCTTCATCAACTCCCTAGTTGTATAAGTCGGCATAAAGCCTGAATCTGGGAGAAATATATCTACCCCCCTGGATGCAACCAGGTGACTTTACCTTCCTGCTGTCACAAAATATATATATATATATATATATATATATATATATATATATATTAAAAAAATCTTCTAGTTTAGCTTTAAACATTCCTCATCCTTACGTAGTATACAGCACATTAGGCTGGCCATACATCAGTAGAATTTTGTTTGACAATGTTTGTTTTCAGAGGGTTCATTTGGCTTTCTGTTGCTTAGGGGGCTCAAATCAACAATCATATTTGACCGTAGTGATGAGAAAATTCAAAGGAGCAGGATGGAAAATGTTTCTCGAAAGAATGAAAACAGTGAAAAAAGCATGTTCACCTGCACAATCTTTGCATTAAAAAAAAAAACAAATCTCGTGGAAGCAAGGCCTTTAAAATTGTATTGTATGCATTTTCTGCTACATTTTTCTTGTAGACATCTGTTTAGCCGTGACCACAAAACAAAAAGATATATATTGTATGCATAGTGGTTTCTAGTTACACAAAGAATAATGAAATACTCTTAAGTCAGACAGATGCCGACAGGTGTGTAAGAGACTGTCTTAGTCTGCCGACACATACACAATATACTATGTCAGCTTGTTCCACAATGTGGAGAAGCAGGTGGTAAATACCCTGAAATTTTTTGTATTGTGAGATCTATGACTCCCACAAGATGAGGGAACATCCCACGGATTTCTAAAGACAGCCCTTAGGTCTCACTCTCCTTACAAGGTAATAGAAGAGGTGATCTTACTATGCAGGTGTACTCTCCAGACGTAGTTTTAAATATCTTTGCACTCACTGTATTAGCAAATCATCCAATATTATATTGTAAGTAGATGTAGACCTGAACACTATATAACAAAAAATGTCCACTAGCCTAGGTAGGAAAAGTGCTGCTCATCCTAATTACATATACTACAAATACAATAGATTGTTACCAAGGGCTTTTTATCCAGCAAAGAATCAAACTAGTACACCAAAGTAAATATGCAACTTTTTATTTTTACAAAATGTTAAAATTCAACACATATATTGTTTAAAATATGAGCTTTGGTATATATAGCCCCAATTACTATAACAATGTCCTTGAACAATGGTAGATAACAAAGTTTGCATTGGAATTACCAACTTAACCACTTGACCACTGGGCACTTAAACCCCCTTAATAACCAGACCAATTTTCAGCTTTCGGTGCTCTCACATTTTGAATGACAATTACTCAGTCATACAACACTGTACCCATATGAAATTTTTGTCCTTTTTTTTCACACAAATAGAGCTTTCTTTTGGTGGTATTTAATCACTGTTGGGTTTTTTATTTTTTGCGCTATAAGAGAAAAAAGACTGAAAATTTTGTAAAAAAATGATTTTTTTTTCGTTTGTTATAAAATTTTGCAAATTACTATTTTTTCTTCATAAATTTTGGCCAAAATTTATACTGCTACATATCTTTGGTAAAAATAAGTACAAATTGGTGGATATTATTTGGTCTTTGTGAAAGTTATAGAGTCCACAAGCTATGGTGCCAATATCTGAAAATTGATCACACCTGAAGTACTGACGGCCTATCTCAATTCTTGAGACCCTAACATGCCAGAAAAGTACAAATACCCCCCAAATGAACCCTTTTTGGAAAGAAGACATTCCAAGGTATTCAGAAAGAGGCATTGTGAGTTTTTTGAAGTTGTCATTTTTTCCCACAATTCTTTGCAAAATCAAGATTTTTTTTTTCTCTTTTTTTTTTTTCACAAAATTGTCATATTAGCAGGTTATTTCTCAGACACAGCATATGCATTCCACAAATTACACCCCAAAACACATTCTGCTATTACTCCCGAGTATGGCGATACCACATGTGTGAGACTTTTACACAGCGTGGCCACATACAGAGGCCCAACATGCAGGGAGCACCTTCAGGCGTTCTGGAGCACCAAGGCCAATTCTGACATTTCTCTCCTACATGTAAAAAAAGGGATTTTTATAACAGCTTACCTGTAAAATCCTTTTCTTGGAGTACATCACGGGACACAGAGCGACTTAGTCATTACTAATGGGTTATATAGTTTACCTTCAGGTGTTGGCACTGGCCAATTCCAAACCGGAAGTACCCTCCCCTATATAAGCCCCTCCCACCCGGGAGCACCTCAGTTTTGTAGCCAAGCAATAAGTGTCCCAAAAAGAGGGGTGGGAGCTCTGTGTCCCGTGATGTACTCCAAGAAAAGGATTTTACAGGTAAGCTGTTATAAAAATCCCTTTTTCTTTTTCGTACATCACGGGACACAGAGCGACTTAGTCATTACTAATGGGACGTCCCAAAGCAATGCCAAATGAGGGGGGGGTACATAAGCTGGGCGCCATCAGGCATGAGGATCTTTTGCGGCCTGCAACACACTGCGCCCAAAGGCGACATCCTCCTGACTTCTAACGTCTACCTGATAGAATCTAGTAAACGTGTGTACCGAAGACCATGTTGCGGCCTTACATACTTGAGCCAGGGAGGCCTGGTGATGCACTGCCCATGAAGCTCCAACCGCTCTTGTGGAGTGCGCCCTAACTTTGAACGGAGGCGGTCTCTTTCTCAAGCCATAGGCTTGTATTATGACCTGTCGAATCCACTTGGCTAAAGTAGATTTTGATGCTGCCTGACCCCTTCTGGGGCCTTCCGGCAGAACAAACAAAGAATCCGTTCTGCGAATCTGAGCAGTGGCTTTTAGATAAGCTTTAACTGCTCTTACCACATCCAAAGAATGTAATAACTTTTCCTCTACTGAGCTAGGTTTGGGGAAAAAAGAAGGAAGAACCACATCTTGGTTCAAATGAAACCTCGATACCACCTTAGGAAGAAAGGCTGGATGAGGACGTAATACTACTCTGTCCTTATGGACAACCAGATATGGCTCCTTACAGGACATAGCTGCTAATTCCGACACTCTTTTAGCCGAACAAATGGCTACTAAGAAAACCAATTTCCTGGTGAGAAGAACCAAGGAAATGTGTTGTAATGGTTCAAACGGTTGTTTCTGTAGAACCGACAGAACCAGGTTTAAGTCCCAAGGACATATGGGAATACTAACCGGAGGGCTAATACGCATCACTCCTTGTATAAAGGCTTTGACTAGTGAATGCGAAGCCAAGGGCCTTTGAAAAAATATTGACAAGGCCGAAATCTGACCCTTGATAGTACTCAAGGCCAGCTTCCTATCTACAGCCCACTGTAGGAAGTCCAGAATCCTCCCTATCATGTACTTACGTGGATGCCATTTCTTGGTCTCACACCACGTAATGTACGCTTTCCAGATCCTATAATAGATCTGCCTGGATACCGGTTTCCTGGCATTGATCATGGTAGATACCACAGAATTAGAGAGCCCTCTCTTTTTCAGAATGTGGGCTTCAATAGCCAGGCCGTCAAACCTAGGGCTGGTAAGGAAGGGTGGTATATCGGTCCTTGCGACAGCAGGTCCGGACGAAGTGGGAGGGTCCAAGGACTCCTCACTGACATTTTTACAATCTCCGCGTACCATGCCCTTCGGGGCCACGCTGGAGCCACCAGAATCACTGGTTTCTTTTCTACCCTGATTCTGCGGAGTAATCGCGGTAACAATTGTGGCGGTGGGAATGCATATATCAGCTTGAACCGATCCCAAGGGAACACTAGGGCATCCGAGCCGCAAGCTAGGGGATCCCTTGTGCGAGACACAAACCTGTCCACCTTTGCGTTGAATCTGGATGCTAGCAGATCTACATCCGGTGTTCCCCACCGCTGGCATATTGCCTGGAAAACCTCGGGGTGAAGAGACCATTCCCCCGGGCATAATTGTTGGCGACTTAGAAAGTCCGCTCTCCAATTTTCCACTCCTGGGATGAAAACCGCGGATATGGCTGGGACATATCTTTCTGCCCACTCCAGGATGCAATTTGCTTCCTTCTGGGCTGCACGACTTTTGGTGCCACCCTGATGATTGATATATGCCACTGCCGTGGCATTGTCTGATTGAATTCTGACAGGGGACCCCTGGAGTTTGGATGTCCATGCTACTAGGGCATACCGGGCTGCTCGTATCTCTAAGAGATTGATGGGCAGGGCCTTTTCTGCTTCTGACCACCTGCCCTGGAGAGACCATTGCTCCAGCACTGCCCCCCAGCCGATGAGGCTGGCATCTGTAGTGACCACCTTCCAAGAAACCGGACTGAAGGGTTTCCCTCTTTCCAGATTCTGGGGCACCAACCACCAATGGAGGCTCTTGCGAACGGAAGGGGACAGGGACATTGGTAAGTCTAAAGCCTGAACTTTTTTGTTCCAGGCTGACAGTATGGCCCTTTGCAAATTCCTTGAATGGAATTGACCGTAGGGTACCGCTTCGAATGAAGCCACCATCTTTCCCAGCAGCCTCATGCAGAGACGTATGGATGGTTTTCTTTTTGTACCCACTAAGTGGGTCAAATTTCTTAAAGACGACACCTTCTCTGGAGGTAAGAAAATCTTTCTCTGATTTGAATCCAGCCTTAGCCCTAAGTATTCCAGACTTTTGACTGGTCTTAGAGCTGACTTGTCCCGGTTGATAATCCAACCGTGATATTCCAGATACTCGATTGTCTTGTGAATAGCTACTTCCAGCTTTTCCACTGAGTGGTCTATTAGTAGCAGGTCGTCTAGATATGCCATTATCGTTACACCCTGTGTTCTTAGATTGGCCAATAATGGGGCCAGAATTTTTGTGAACACTCGTGGTGCTGTGGCCAGACCGAAAGGTAAGGCTCTGAACTGAAAATGGCGCCCTTCTACTGCAAAGCGTAGAAATTTCTGATGGGCCGGAAAGATGGGAATATGCAGATAAGCATCCCTTATGTCGATCGAGGCTAGCCATTCCTGCCCTTGTAGGGCGGTGGCCACTGATCGGATCGACTCCATCCGAAAGGTCCTGATATTTAGGAACTTGTTTAGCCCTTTTAGATTTAATATGGGCCTCACGTCCCCATTTGGTTTGGGGACTGTGAAAAGGTTCGAGTAAAACCCGAATCCGCTTTCTTCCAGGGGAACCTTCATGATTACCCCTTGGAGCAATAGTTGTTCTAGTGCCAGAAGGAGGGATCCTCTCTTTTGGGGATCTCTTGGCACGTTTGACCTCATAAATTGGGCAGGAGGAGTGCCTTTTAACTCCAGCTTGTATCCCAGACTTACTGCGGAGAGCACCCATCTGTCTCTGATGGTGTCCCGCCAGGTCTCTGTGAACAACTGAAGTCTTCCCCCCACCCGATTGAGCGGGGGCAATACTTCATGCCTTAGGGGGAGGTTTTGTACCTCTCTTGATCCAGGGCTTCTTGTTACCCTGTGATTGTCCCTGATTTCTGCCCCCTGAATTTGACCGCGGAGGCCGTCGGAACTGCTTCCCAGCCGATGTGCCCGGGACTGGAGAGGTAGGCCTCTTAAAAGAAGGACTTCTACCCTTGTTCTTAACCGGTAAGAGTGAACTTTTACCGGCAGAAATTTTCTGGATATATTTGTCCAGATCTTCTCCAAATAAGCGTTCTCCATGAAATGGGAAGCTAACCAGCAGTTTTTTACAGGGAGCTTCAGCAGACCAGTTTTTGAGCCACAGAAGCCTACGCATATGTACTATAGACAGCGTAAAGCGGGAGGCCTGTTGGATTGTATCCTTTATGGCGTCCACCGCAAAACACAAGGCTCTAGGCAGGTCAGCTAGGGCATGAGCCTGCTGATCTGGTAAGTCCCTTAAGACTTGTTTCAACTGATCTTTCACTGCTTGGCAGACTCCAATCGCTGCTACCGCAGGTTGTGTCACCATACTTGCTGTAGAGAAAGCAGATTTTAGTAAAGACTCCAATTTTTTATCTATTGGGTCTTTGAACATTGGAACATTATCTACTGGACATGTCAGTGATTTGTTAACAGAAGAGATGGCTGCGTCCACTATAGGGACCCTCCATTTTCTTATGAACTTATCCTCCATGGGATAGATCACCGGAAATCTCTTGGGGGGAGCAAATATTTTATCAGGATGCTCCCAATCCTGGTAAATAAGCCCTTCTAATAAAGGGTGGATTGGGAAGGAACAGACCGCCTGGGGAGCTTTTAGCGACCCCAGCGAGGAAACCGTAGTGGATGGTGGTTCCGCCAGAGGCATTTTAAATGCTGATCGGACCATGTTAGTCAGAGACTGAACCCATAATCTTTCAGCCTGAGAAGCTGAGAAAGGTTCTTCCACTGTTGATTCCTCTATAAGTGAATCAACCTCATCCTGATCCCCTTCAGGCAGGTCGATCTCTGTGTGGGGCTGTTCCTCCACTAACAGGCACTCTGAAGGAGGAGACGGAGATCGGACGCGCTTTTCCTGTGACAGGGAAGCAGCGATCAATGCTGTTAATCTCTCTTCCAATCCTCCCAGAGTTGAGGATAAAACCTCCTCTGTTATATATACAGGAGCAGGTGGACTGGGGACAGCCGCAGCACCAGGCATTCCTGCGGGGTTTCTACGGCTACTGACCTCTGCATTCTCAGGGGAGATTGGTGCAGTGCAAGCATGCCCAATATCCTCAGAGCCCGATGGAGACCCCTTTGGCTTCCTGGAAGATCTATTTCCGGAGCGTCTGGACGACATATCCTTTAAGCACAAAGCTGAGGTATTCCCGTCGTCATACACCAATTTTTGCTGGTAATAGTCTAACACAGGTGCTGCTATATACCAGCTGGTGTCCACTAAAGTGCCTTTCTATGGGGATGCCTGCATCAACCGCCTCTGTGTGCCACTGTTTGTTGCTAGCTCTGTTTGCATGCAGCTGACACTTGTACTGTGTCTTTTAACCATGCTGGGACGCCCGCACATGCGCAGAAGCGCCGCGGCGCGCATCGAGCGTCATCCACCCGCCCCGCCCCTTTTTTTTCATAGGAGGCGCGTGCACGCGCCCGCGCGCGCGCCCGTGCGCCAATGGCGCCCTTTTCGAAAACCAACAGAGGACTAGGAGCCAGGGCCCTTTTTGCCGGAGGGCCTGTGCGGTGGATGAACGCAGCAACAGGGCAGAGGAAGTGGATTCCCTCAGAGAAACTTACCAGCTGCCTGGATCTTTTGAGTTGAGAAAACCAAAGATCCACATTTACAAGAAAAATGGACTACAGCGGCCTCTAGTGGTTTAACACAGGTACCGCGGTCCCTGTTTTTTTTTTTTTTTTTTCTTGACTACTATTAAAATTTTACATTTTCAGTAGTTATAGGCAAACACAGATATTTAGCGGGAATACCGTTAGGTAACAGACAGAAAGACAAATTAGGCTTGGGGGTCCCCCAATAGAACCAAGTTCCTGAGGGCCCCCACTTACCTGATCCCCGCCGCAGGACTTTGTTTGGTCCACAAAAGTCCAAACTTCACCTATCACGGCAGGCATTGTAATTAAACCTTCAGGGACCGGGTTCCCAAGGATTCCACTCCCCTGGACCTGTATAGCACCCTGCACAGACAGCGTCTTGGTCGTGGGTATGACCAGAGCTCTGGATCCCAGGGTCCAGCCCTCCTAAGAGAAGCATTACAGGCAAAACCTTGCTCTTCTGCTGCAAGGCCCGGGTACCGACCGTTTAGCTATGAAGCTTTTTTGGTGGGATCCGGAACAGCTTACTAAGGCCCAAAAGAACCTGTACGCAAGCCCAGTGAAAACACATGTTACTCTTTGGCCAACACCTTAGACACTGGCAAAAAACTGAGGTGCTCCCGGGTGGGAGGGGCTTATATAGGGGAGGGTACTTCCGGTTTGGAATTGGCCAGTGCCAACACCTGAAGGTAAACTATATAACCCATTAGTAATGACTAAGTCGCTCTGTGTCCCGTGATGTACGAAAAAGAAATCATCATTTATTTGCTAGAAAATTACATAGAACCCCAAAACATTATATATGTTTTTTTAGCAAAGACCTTAGAGAATATAATGGTGGTTGTTGCAACTTTTTATCTCGCACGATATTTGCGCAGCAATTTTTTTAACGCGTTTTTTACGGAAAAAAAATGTTTTGTGCTTAAAAAAAAAAAAAACAGTAAAGTTAGCCCAATGTTTTTGCATAATGTGAAAGATGAAGTTACGCCGAGTAAATAGATACCTAACATGTCGCCCTTAAAAATTGCACACACTCGTGGAATGGCGCCAAACTTCGCTACTTAAAAAATCCCCATAGGCGACGCTTTAAAAATTTTTACTGGTTACATGTTTTGAGTTACAGAGGAGGTCTAGGGCCAAAATGATTGCTCTCGCTCTAACGTTCGCAGAGATACCTCACATGTGTGGTTTGAAAACTGTTTTCATATGTGGGCGGGACTTACGTATGCGTTCGCTTCTGTATGCGAGCTCACGGGGACAGGGGCGCTTTAAAAAAATATATATATTTTATTCTTCATTTTACTTTATTTATTTTAGTTTGACATGTTTTTCCGCCCTAAACATTTTTTTGATCACTTTTATACCTATTACAAGGAACGTAAACATCCCTTGTAATAGGAATATGGCATGACAGGTCCTCTTTACAGTGAGATATGGGGGGGGGTCAATAAGACCCCACATCTCACCTCTAGGCTGGGAAGCCTGAAAAAAAAAAAAAAAACAACAACAATCCTGGCTTTGATCGTAGCGGTGAGTCGGTAGAAGCACCGGAGGGCAGCGGGAGGGGGGGGCATCCCCTCTCGCCTCCCGTAAGAATGATCAAGCGGCGGAACAGCCGCTATGATTGTTCTTATGGTGTAGGGAATCGCCGGCTGAAAAAGCTAATATCTGAATGATGCCTGTAGCTGCTCCCATCATTCAGATATCCCCGCACAAAGTCAAGGACGTCATATGACGGCCGGAGGGCGGGAAGTGGTTATTGCGGAGTATTGCCGGGCATTGCGGAGTATTGCCGGGCATTGCGGAGTATTGCTGGGCATTGCAGAGTATTGCCGGGCATTGCGGAGTATTGCGGACTATGGCAGGGTATTGCGGACTATGGCAGGGTATTGCGGTGTATGGCAGGGTATTGCGGTGTATGGCAGGGTATTGCACGGGTATTGCACAGGGTATTGTGGCGGGTATTGCACAGGGTATTGTGGCGGGTATTGCAGAGTATTGTGGCGGGTATTGCAGAGTATTGTGGCGGGTATTGCAGAGTATTGTGGCGGGTATTGCAGAGTATTGTGGCGGGTATTGCAGAGTATTGTGGCGGGTATTGCAGAGTATTGTGGCGGGTATTGCAGAGTATTGTGGCGGGTATTGCAGAGTATTGCACCAGGGTATTGCAGAGTATTGCACCAGGGTATTGCAGAGTATTGCACCAGGGTATTGCAGAGTATTGCACCAGGGTATTGCAGAGTATTGCACCAGGGTATTGCAGAGTATTTCGCAGGGTATTGCAGAGTATTTCGCAGGGTATTGCAGAGTATTGCACCAGGGTATTGCAGAGTATTGGCAGGGTATTTTGCAGAGTATTGGCAGGGTGTATTGCAGAGTATTGGCAGGGTATAGCACAGGGATGGCTGAGCAGGGATGGATGGATGGATGGATCTGTGACTGCAATTGTCACAGATCCAGCCCACAGTGCTGCTGCTGCCATCCGCTCCCTCCCCCTCCCCTCTCACACTGTACCGATCGGTACAGAGAGGGGAGGGAGGAACCGGCGTCATCAAATGACGCCGGTCTGTTTACAAGTGATTGCTCCGTCATTTGACGGAGCGATCACGTGGTAAACGGCCGCTATCAGCGGCGATTTACCGCGATTCGTGATCCGTCGGGTCCTCTGGACCCGGCGGTCACAGGGTTTCCCGTGTGCGCGCCCCAGGGGGCGCGCGGGAGCGCGATTCTGGGAGGACGTTATATAACGTCCTCCCAGAGTTAAGCAACCACCTTGTCGACGTTATTTGTCGGCAGGTGGTTGTTAAGTGGTTAATATTCCTGCCCAAAGGACCCCAACGTGTTTCAATTACAATAGTAAAAATCTTCCTCAGGGGGATAGGGACATCTAAATATTAGAAACATCTTTCTGTTAAAAAAATAAATATTAGAAACATATCATGTTAGAACATCCACAAAAAGACAATATATCATACATGTAATGTTACTAATTGTCCATGGGTATCATACCTCAAATTAGGGAGACTAGATTGATCACTGCAAATTAAAATGCAAGGCTGTTTCCCAGCTATAGCCTGGTTAGGGGTAGTAAAGAGACCCACTGACAGCCAACAGGCAATATGGGAGAGGTACAGGGAGCAGAGACATATCTATAAAAAAGATTATGAATAATTTTCCAGAGAGTGGGTGGGGGAAGGGGAAAAAGGAGAGAAATAAAGAAAAAATTTGTTAAGATGGGAATATTTATATACATGAAGTGTGTGTAGCGACCTCACCCCTCTCTCCCCTTAATTCTCGGCTTGTTGTCTTGCCTAGGGGTTAACACGGGGGGAGGGATGAGATACACCACGGCCCATGTCCTCCAGCAGGTATAGAGGTGAAAGCCAGAAACTATTGGGTTTGGTATGTATGTCTCAGGGTCAGATCCTTTCTCTGAAATGACTCCCTTTGCTTCCAGTAACCAGAGTTCCACACACTGAAAAGGTCCAACTCATATTTATTCTTTCCAACAAATAGTCATACAGCACAGACAGGTTGCGACCCATGTAACACTTCAGTATTTGTGGGGAGTAGGCCAAGGCACAATCCTTTAAGATAGAGCTAACCACTGTGGTGTCACCAGTGGCGCATGGTCACTGCCACTGACTATATAGAACAGAACATGGATTACCTTCGCTAACGTAGCCCCTATCAGAGGGAAGACATCCATCCAAGACAGTTACCGGAGGCCTCTCCGTCACTAACGAATGCTGCGCCGGACTCTCCGGAGAAGTTCTGCTCACCGGCCTCCTCGTCTCAGACACGGGCACCCAAGGAGTTAGGGCCCCCTCGGATTCCTCCACCCTCGCGGAACTCAGTCGAAGGTACTGAGTTCCAGGCTTCTGACATAGTACCTCACCCCAGGCTAAAGGTGCCTGGGATGGACTCCATCTCCCGCTCCGGTCAAGTCAAGGGCACCTGGGCCCGGAACTCCGGAACGCCAGCACCCAGGCTGAAGGTGCCTGGGCGCGGCCGCCTCCTCCAACTCTGAACCCCATGGTAAGGACGTCCGCCCCTTTTATCCCCTCTCCCTTTGCGTCACAGCGGGTTCCCCGCCCCGCTGTACAAGCGCCAGGAAAGGACAAAAAGGCACAGTCTTGCGGTGTGGGTTCAACTCCGGCCCAGGGTGACAACGCCACCTGCAGGCCGCAGGGAACCTCACACCACCAGAGTCCTCCAAGAACCATAAAAGGTCTCAGATTCCCTAACAATCAGGGCACCTGGGTTACACTACCACCCAGATGCCTCCCCTAAATTCAAATACCCGCTACATGTGTATAGGCATATGTTTCTAATATTTATCCCCCAGAGAATTCTTCTTCATTAAAGGCACATAGTCAGCCTAATTCCCTCTCTGAGAATGATGTGGTAGAAATGGAGAACTTTGATAATTCTCTACATAAGGAACTGACCCCACATATAACACTGAAACAAATAGAACAGCTTTTCCAAAAATCATTAAAGGCTACCTCAGACCATATTACTACAAGCCTTACCAGGGAAAATAGGGAATTAGGCCAGTGTACTTGAAATAACAGTTGATTATATGGAGAAATGCACAGCAAATTTCTCTACAGAAATTGACAACCTTAAAGAGGAAAACATGACCCTACAATCAAGATTGGAAGATTAGGAGAATCGGGCGAGAAGGTCAAATATACGCATTAGAGGAATCCCCGAATCAGTCACTGATCTTCAAGCCACAATGACAGCTGTTTTTCAGGAATTGCAACCAGGAATCCCGGTAGAACGCCTCGAGATGGATAGGGTACACAGAGCCCTTACTCCCAAAAAATCAGATGGCCTGCCACGTGATATTATCGCAAAATTACATTTCTACCGAACCAAGGAACAACTATTAAATGCAGGGGAAGGCTGGCAGCCTTAGGCCTGGGGGCAAGTCCAGTCAAGTGGCCCTTTGAACCACTGAATAAGCTCACCATCACCATTGCCCATCAGCGCAACCTCACCAGTGCCCATCAGCGCAGCCTCACCAGTGCCCATCAGCTCAGTCTGTTCAGTGCATAGGGATTAGAGAGGAGAGCAGCCGGATTACACAGAGCGGAGATCTCCCACTTACCCAGCGTGGCCGCTTCCATGATGGACATCATCAGTGTGCTGTCTATCAAAAAGAGCCAGTCCAGGAGGCGGGACTTCGTATGACAGTGGCCGCCATGGAAAGTGGGAGATCCCCGCTCTGTAAAATCTGGTGGCGCTCCCCCTCCGAGGCAGCCCAATGGGCACAGACCCTGGGTGCACTCCAACTGCCCCATCTCGCGGTACACCCGCTCCCAATTGGCCAGACTTGGTCCAGGGACAGTGTCCTCAGTCAGGGGACGTCTGGTCACCCTAGGCTAGTGGCCAGCAGGACCCACAGGTCCGTGGCCAGCTCCCAGCAGGACCCACACATGTGGATCCTGCTGGGAGCTGCCTGTGCACCTGGGGGTCCTGCTGGCTACAGACCTGTGGGTCCTTCTGGCCGCTGGCCATAGCCTGTGGGTCCTGCTGGCCATGGTCAGCTCCTAGCAGGACCCACAGTGTTGAGGGCGATTTTTAGGTTACTGGGTGGGCACTGGCCTGGGGCAGGGTAAATTGGGTGTATGGTGGGGTAGATGGGATGTGGGGTTCAGCTGCGGGTGTCAGGGTCTCTCACCTCAGTGATGGCAGCTGCCCTTGCCAGTACCAGCTCAGCAGGTCCTTGCATGGCCTCTTCCGATCCTGGGGGTGTGAAGTGATGCTCCTGTCCTGGGGTCAAGTAAACTTGCAGCCCAAGCCAGTCATGTGGGTCCCAACTCCCTGGCGTGCCTTGATGCCCAGGGGTGGACTGACAACACCCAGGGCCCCCAGACCAAATAAAGCAAGGGCCCCCTGTCAGGCCCTGCCCATGACCCATTCCTGGCCCCGCCTCTTCAATTTGTACAAAGTACTACCTTTTAAAAAAATAAACACTGTTTAACAACAGAGTCTAATGGGACCTGGAGGGGGGTCTTTTTCTAATGGGACCCCCTCTTTGTGCCATGACTCTCACCCCTGCCCCAACCTCTCACAAAGTAGAAATACAATTGTAGCACTACTCTTACCTTAACTATGGGTGCTGTAGCTGTGGTTGGCTCCTGCATCCTCTGTGGCTGGTTCCTATGGGTAGCTAGCTGGCACCTCTTGGTGGCTGGCCGGCACCCTGCTGTGGTTGGCTGAATCCCTGGTGTGGGTGGGTAACTGTGGGTGACTGGCTGGCATCCTGCTGTGGATAGTCACTGTGGCTGGTTTGCTCCTGTGAGTGGCTGGCTGGCTCCCTGCTGTGGGTGGGTCACCGTGGCTGGCTGGCTCCTGTGGGTGGTTGGCTGGCACCCTGTTGTGGCTGGCTGTTTCCTGGTGTGGGTGGGTCACCGTGGGTGGCTGGCTGGCACCCTGGCCCTGCTGTGGATGAGTCACCATGGGTGGCTGGCACCCTGGCCCTGCTGTGGGTGGGTCACCGTGGGTGACTGGCTTCTGTGGGTGGCTGCCTGGCACCCTGCTGTTGGTGGCTGGCCTGGCAATCTGCCGTGGGTCAGTGGGTGGGTCGGTGGCTGGCTGACATGGTGCAGCATGCTGTGGGTGACTGGCCTGGCTCCCTGCTGTGGGTAAGTGGGTGGGTCGGTGGCTGGCTGACATGGTGCAGCATGCTGTGGGTGACTGGCCTTGCTCTCTGCCGTGGGTCAGTGGGTGGGTCGGTGGCTGGCTGACACGGTGCAGCCTGCTGTGGGTGACTGGCCTGGCTCCCTGCTGTGGGTCAGTGGGTGGGTCAGTGGCTGGCTTGCACGGAGCACCCTGCTGTGGGTGGCTGGCCTGGCTCCCTGGTGTGGATGGCTTGCACGGTGCACCCTGCTGTGGGTCAGTGGGTGGGTGGGTGGCTGGCTGGCACAGTGCACTCTGCTGTTGGTGGCTGGCCTGGCTCCCTGCTGTGGGTCAGTGGCTGGCTTGCACGGTGCACCCTGCTGTGGGTGGGTGGCTGGCCTGGCTCATTGCTGTGGGTCAGTGGGTGGGTGGCTGGCTGGCACAGTGCACCCTGCTGCAGGTGGCTAGCCTGGCTCCCTCCTGTGGCTGACAGAGAGGGGGTGGGCTGACAGAGATGGGTGGGCTGACAGACGGGGGCTGACAGAGGGGGGGTGAGCTGACAGGGGGGGTGGACTGACAGAGGGGGGGTGGACTGACAGAGGGGGGGTGAGCTGACAGAGGGGGGGTGAGCTGACAGAGGGGGGGTGGACTGACAGAGGGGGGGTGGACTGACAGAGGGGGGGTGGACTGACAGAGGGGGGGTGGACTGACAGAGGGGGGGTGGGCTGACAGAGGGGGGGTGAGCTGACAGAGGGGAGCTGATAGAGGAGGGGTGGGCTGACAGAGGAGGGGTGGGCTGAGAGTGGGGGTGGGCTGACAGAGGAGGGCTGGCGGGGGTGGGCTGACAGAGAGGAGGTGGGTTGACAAAGGGAGGGTGGGTTGACAAAGGGGGGGTGGACTGACAAAGGGGGGGTGGACTGACAGAGAGGAGTTGGGTTGACAGAGAGGGGGCTGGGGGAGGGGCGCTGACAGAGAGGGGGTAGATGAGACTTAGAGACCTCAGAAACACACAGCGCCCCAGGCAGAGAGGCGGGACTCCAGCAAGTGGTCACGACCAGCCCCGCTTGGCCGCATCCACACGTGACCAGCTCCGCCGATCCATTTGCAGGGCGCTCGCATCATGACTACAAGTCCCAGAATTCCACAGCGCGCGGCCACACATGACCCTGTTCGGCCAATCACAGGGTGTTTGTGTGGCCTGCCACCTACATGTCCCAGAATGCCACAGCATGCGGCCGTGCATCTGGCTGACTTCATCAAAAAAAAAAACAGCAGCGAGGGCCACGGCCGTTTTGCATATAAGTCGGGATGGCCTGGGGGAAAATCTCCACCTAGCATCCCAGCCCAGCCCGCCCCTGATTGAATGCAGCAAGACGTAAAGATGTGTTACATTTCCAAGGCCACAACTATCAACTATTTGCGGATCTCTCACAGCTAACCATCAACAAAGGGCAGGCATTGAAGCCACTACTCCAAATATTGCAACGCAACACCATAATTTACCAGTGGGGCTTCCCCTTTTCGGTGCGTTTCACCTACCAAAATCATAAATACACATGTCTAAATGCTCAAGACATGCAAACCACCCTACAGAATATAGGATTGATGAGTGCAACTAAGGACATAACCCACACGCGTCGAAGATCTTCCTCATCTCCTGATAATTCCTCTTCTACCTCCAGGGAAAATGAGAACCATAGTTACAACAAAAGACTTCGCAAACTATCACCTGTTCCGGATCCGAGTGACTCTATGGATTGAATAGAGTTGCATACCGTGTTTATTCCTTTTTCTGGGAGTCTGCTTGACCGACTTGGTAATGCCCTGGCCCTCTAACTACTCCCTGGTGGTTATCCATTTAACGTTGCATATATGTTTATGCTGCTGTGACTCTTCTCTAATCTCTTCTTATAACCAGGTCTAGCCTGCTATTCTTTGCAATTTAGAATATTTAGTAATTTGTTCATTGTTAAAGTGGTTGTAAACCCACTTTTTCAACTTGCACCTACGGGTAAGCCTAGATTAAGGCTTACCTGTAGGTGCAAGAAATATCTCCTAAACCTACACGGTTTAGGAGATATTTACTAAAATGTCAAGCGCCGCTACAACGGCGCATTTATGGGGTTAATCCCATTCACATACTCGGCTACTTCCCAGCAATCGCTGGGCGTAGCTGAGTGGGACGCCTCCCGCGCGCATGCGCAGAGTGACGTCTCCGCCGCTCCGGCCAATCACAGCGCCGGAGCGGCGCTGTGATTGGCTGGTGCGGCGATACCCGGAAGTAACATTCCGGCTATCGCCGCAGTGATGTCTGCGGCTGGACAGAGGGACGAGGACGGCTTCGGGGGCCCCGATCTAAGGTAAGTGGAACATAATGAGCTATTATGCTAGTCATAATAGCTCATTATGCCTTTCTCTTGCAGGTGGGCCAAAAAAAAAAAAAAAGTGGGTTTACAACCACTTTAATAACCATTATTTTTCTACCATTTTAAGGTCAAGTCTAGTTTTAAGTTTCCGTTCTAATTTGTTACCATCTAATTTAGAGGATGAATACTCAATATCTCCAATCCTCCAGGCTGGCCTTACCCGATTTTGTACCTCCTAGGTACGGTTTGTATTTCACTAACCCCCAATTAGTCAGTAGTCATTACTAACTGGACTATTGCCTTTGTTTTTAGTTTTGCTTAGTGTTTGGGAGATTGTAAATTAATTGGTTGGCTCTCCAAGTTCTGTGGGACTGTTCCTTGTGCCCCCTTTTGCTACCCTCAGCTGTCCAGCGACCCAGTGGACGGCTGATGGTAGCCCATGTGCCCTTGGAGGGAGACTTTTTCTCCCCTCAACGGATATGTCATGAACCTATATATGTTTTGCTAAGTCATTATGATATTCCTAAATTGTAATTTCTCTCTGTGTTCTGTCTCAACTACAAAGCGATAAAGTTCATCTCCAGGTTTAAGTAGGCCTTACTCAAGCTGGTTTGATATTCATCCCTTGCATCGATACAGGCAGTTTAACTCAATGAATAAACTCACAGTTAGGACGACAGACGATGAATCCTTTCGAATGTTCCGTTTAATGATGGATATTCATAGGTAGAAAAACGTTGCAGTTGTAAGCCACATGTAAGATGTTTAGCATGGAAGATATACAGGAGTAATGACCAGAATCAGGAAGTGGAGGAGATATATAAAGAACTACGGTGAGAGAGAGAGTTCAGCTAGAAAGAAGGGGACAGATCTTAAAGACACAGAGCAAGAATAATCACATAGTGTAACACAACACTCCCCGTCTGAAATCTTTAGATTTCATAACCTTAAACTAATATATATATTTTCAATAAGTCCAATACTGATAAATGTCCTGGAACCTGTAATGAAAAACATGCAACAAGAAAATAACAAACGTAAGTTCAACAGGATGAAGAACATAAAGTCACAGTATGATGTCTTCAAAGAATTTCAAAGTTCTGAGTAGAACCTGTAGATGGCAGCAATGTACTCCCCGTCGCGCCAACAGCATGGCTAGTCCTTGCACAAGTCACTCACCTGGCAAAAGGAGTACTAACTCTGTAATTGGTCGACTAAAGTTTCGTGTCGATCCTCCCTTGGTTACCTTGACTTTTACCTTCCGGACTTTGTTATCGTCGCTGGGCATAACTTTAGTAATAAGACCCATAGGCCACTCATTCCGACAAACTTCCTTGTCTTTTAGAAGGATGAGGTCTCCAACCTTAAGATTCGGCTTAGATTCTTGCCATTTGTTACGACCTTGAAGGTGGTGAAGATACTTTTTCTTCCAGCGATGCCAGAACACATTGGCTAGATGCTGCACCTGCTTCCATTGATGCTCGTAATGGTGTGACCGCAGCTTCTGTTTTGTACTTACAGAAGTGTGGAGTGAGGTGTTCACAGTTCTTATTTCCTTATCATCTTCAGGGTTTACTAGCCCATAGGTGGTGTCAATAGGGAGTAAGTAAGAGTCCTCACACAGAAACCTTGGAGGTGACAGCCATAAGCTGTCTTGAAGAGCGGCAGGTGACACGGCTCTGGTCCCACAGTCAGCTGGGTTGAGTTCAGTGGGAACGTGATGCCATTGACTTGGTAGAGAGAATCTCTTGATACGTTCAACCCTGTTGCTGACGTACACATAAAATTGTTTTGTTTGGTTGTTTATGTAACCAAGTACTACCTTACTGTCTGTATAGAAGGTGAAAGAATCAATTGTAGTGACCATTTCACTTCGTATGACCTCTGCAATTTCTACTGCTAGCACGGCTGAACAAAGTTCAAGTCTTGGTATGGTATGTGCAGGCTTGGGAGTGAGTTTTGCCTTGCCTAGGACAAAACTACAGTGTGATTCTCCATTCAGTTCAGAGGTCTTCAAATAGGCTACTGCAGCAATAGCTTCAACTGATGCATCAGAGAAAATATGAATCTCTCTCCGGTTAGCAGTTGAAGTGGATCCTGGAACATAGCAACGGGGAATCTGACGTTTTTCTAGTGACTTCAAAGAATATCTCCACCTTTCCCACTTGTGTTGATTCTCACTAGGCAAGGGAGTATCCCAGTCTATGTTCTCAGTAGACAACTGTCTTAGTAAAATCTTACCTTGAATGGTAACTGGAGCAAGGAAACCCAGTGGGTCATAGATGCTATTCACCACGGACAGGACTCCTCTCTTAGTGAAGGGTTTGTCACAAGTTGACACTTGGAAGGTGAATTTGTCTTGCTTGATGTTCCACAACAAACCCAGACTTCGCTGTACAGGAGGCACATCTGTACCTAAGTCAAGGTTTTTTAGACTAGTGGCATAGTCCTCAGAGTGAAAGGCATTCACAAAGGGAAACACAAAGCAGCGCCTACTAAGCGTAGCAATCAATGTAAATTTATTGGGATTAAAAACAGATGCAAGTAAACACTCACAAACAAATAAATGGGGAAAGCTTATCTGGATAGGAGTACAAATCGTCCGCTCTTCCCAGGAAGGAGGTGCTTTATTTCCGGATGCTGGAGAGAGATGAGGTCTCTAGATGTCCTCAGCGTTGAGCGGAACCATACGTTCACAACGACGGTGACGGGGAACAGCTTCCCTGGAACATAGCAGTGACGATCACTTCCGGGTCATGGGGTCAGCGGGAAGGTGCGCGCGTTCGAAGCATGCGTGCTTCTTCATCAGGCTCTATGGGGGCCATATTCGATGTGGGCTATAAGTAATAGTCAGGAGCTACCTGATAGGCTGCCTACTATCACCATGGAAACCGGAAATGAACTGCGGCCACTAGATGGTATATCCTAGCGCTGACAATAGTCATTAAAAAGTTAATGAGATAGATAAGAGAAATATATAAAAGAGAAGAATATATAAAAAATATATAAAAAAAGAAAGAAGGGGACATATGTAATATAAAAAAGGTGATCCCATATGGACCGACAATCATAAAGAGGACCCAAAAATTCTTAAAAAATGTTTCTATATATATAATATATATAAAAATATATAAAATATATACATATATAAAAAATATATGATATCCTAATGGCCAAAAAAAGTGATATCACGATAAAATTATTAAATAAAAAGTTTTTTGTAAGAGATTATACAAAAAACTATATAAAATATATGCAGAGGGATGAAGAGTGTACCACCAAAATACCCATAATAGCTATATAAACTCTCAAGAACATAGACGCATGCACACAGGGTGATATCCCCACATCCATGCGTAACTACATGGGGTGTCAGTGCATGTATGAAATCTACACGTGCAATATACATAAACAGACGCACGTATACATATACACACATATACATACACACCTATTCAAGTCGGATCAATAAGGGGAATACGTGTCAAACGGAAACCAAATATAGGTATTAAACTCATAACATACTGAAGAGATGAAGAATAAAAATAACAGATGGTAACATAAACATATATATGCACATAACGGTACCAATATGTGAGCCCATTAAGAACAAATCATGTAAAAGAATATTGATCGTTATAAAAGAATATTAATTTCGATACCCTCATTTAAGCCCCCAGGCGAAAGGGTATCGAGGGTATAAATCCAATAATTTTCACGCTCACATAATTTCTTATAGCGCTCAGCTTGGGGAAGATGTTTAGAGATGGCTTCTATAACCCAAACACGTAAACCCACAGATGATTGTTGATGGAACTCTTTAAAATGTCTTGCTACACTATATTTATCAAGACCTTTCTCAACAAAATTACGGTGTTCTCCAAACCTTTTTCGGAGGGTGCGAATAGTGCGGCCTACATAAAATAGGCCACACGGACACGTCAGGCAATACACCACATACTCAGAAGAGCATGTATAGAAATCGGGTATGGTGTATTGCTTGCCTTTACACGTAAACTCTTTCTGTCTATGAGTGACATGTTTACACGTGAGGCACAATGCCTTCCTACATTGATACATACCCTTCAGATTGAAGAATGTCAAGGAAGCGCTAGCAGACGGCCCTGGGGGTTTGATTTTACTAGGGGCTATCTGGGCCTTGATGTTTTTGGCCTTTCTATAGCTTACTATGGGACGGTCTGTAAGTGTAGATTTTAAATGAGGGTCCTCCCTCAATATGGACCAGTGTTTAGCCAAAATCCGTTCCATCTTCCTGAATTGACTATGAAATTGGGTTACGAAACGGACTGGTTGGATACTGTCTTCTGTACTCATAACTCTATTCTTCTTCGCGTCAGCATTGAGATAATGTAAATAGGCTCCCTCCACTAACTCATCTGGGTAGCCCTTCTCCAAAAATTTAGTTTTTAGCATCGAGCCATGGGAGATATAATCCTGTGACCGGGTACAATTGTGTCTCAGTCTACAGAATTGGCTCTTGGGTATATTCTTCACCCATCGAGGGTGATGACAACTATCATAATGTAGAAAGGAATTGCCGGCAGTGGGCTTGGTGTAATTCTGTGCACAGATCACATGGTCATCATGGAAGAGCTCAAGATCCAAGAAGGCCAGAGTGTTCTCATTTGTCACAGCAGTAAAAGACAGACCCATGTGGTTGGAATTACAAAATTCTAGGAACCCTGGGATTAGTGTATCAGGCCCGTCCCAGATTATGACCACGTCATCTATGTAGCGGCCATAAAATACTAAATGGGAAGCATAAGGGTTGTTTTGCCAGATATTTAGGTGTTCCCAATAACCCATCGTGAGGTTAGCATAACTGGGGGCGAAATTAGCCCCCATAGCTGTTCCCTGGATTTGAATGTAGAATTGGCCATTGGCTTCAAAATAATTGTGATTGAGGCAATATTCTAACATTTCTAATAAAAAATTGATCTGTCTGGTATTAAGTACTGGGTCCTCATTGAGAAAGTACTGTGTGGCATGTATGCCTACTTTGTGAGGGATAGACGTGTAGAGGGACACTACATCAAGCGAGACCCAACGATAGGAAGGTTCCCATCGATATTGTTGTAGCGTTTCAAGCAATGTTATACCATCTTTAATATATGAGGGGAGGTTGTTGACCAAGGGCTGTAAAAAATGGTCAATATATATGGAAAAGTAACTGGTAACACTTTCCATAGCCGCTACAATAGGTCTCCCCGGTGGATTGGCTAGATCTTTATGGACTTTGGGGAGATGGTAAAAGTAGGGTCTTTTATAGAAGTCATGAAGGAGAAATGCGACCTCTGTTTTGGTGACTAATCCCTCAGTTTTGGCTTTATTGACAAGATCATGTGCTTCCTTGGCAAACGTGGGTAGTGGGTCACAGGTAAGCCTTAGATATGTTGTACTGTCGGAGAGCAAACGAGCACTCTCCGATTGATAGTCCACAAGGTTTTGGACTACTATCCCTCCCCCCTTGTCGGCTGATCTAATTATGAGTTTTCTATTGTCAGTAAGATTTTTTAGGGCAATGGTCTCGCCTTTGGAGAGATTAGTAGAGGATTTGTGTATGGGACATTGTTGGCACATACGTAGGGTCTCTGCATAGACTACTTGGTAGAAACTTTGAATGTAGGGTCCTTTGGCAAACGTAGGGTAAAAGATAGACTTAGGTCTAAATTTTGTCTGCTGAATAGGTGGAGAAGTGGGCAGATGTTGAGTGAGTGACTCAATGAGATCATCTGAGTCTTCAGTGTATAAAAGCTCTAGATGGTCCAGAGCCATGCGCTCTGGGACACTATAATCCTGAGAATGATCTAAAATAGGACATGCGTCAATGGGCATGTCAGATATATCATCATCAGCAGAAGGATCTAGATTGCCCTTCATGTTAAAAAAACGTTTGACAGTAATGTTTCTAATAAATCTATTGAGATCCAAAAATAGAGTGAATGGGTTGGGGGGTGCTGTCGGGGCAAAGGTGAGACCTCTAGCAAGAAGCGACTCTTCAGGTTTGGTCAATTTATGACTGGAAAGATTGAAAATCCTTACAGTCTGCGTAATTTGCCCTTCCTTTCTGTGTCTACGTCGTCCCCCTCTCCTGCCTCTGTGACAAGCTTTCTTTTTGGGCAGGAGAGAGGGGCGACCACTAAAAAAGAAGAAGGAGAAAGAGAACCAAGGATAGATGATTCATCAGTGTGCACAGGATAAGTCACACTGGCAGTGGGTAAGGGTGGGTCCAATATGGTGGCCGACGTACTGGAGGTAACATTTACCTCCTCCAAGAGTTGATGAGGTATCTCAACTGGAGTGGTATCAGAAGGATCAGAGTTAGATGACAAAGAGCAAGATATAGCAGTATTGACATGAGTTGTGGTACTGGATATTAAAGCATTAGTACAGGAAGAAACGGATTTAATTGGTCTAGAATCAATCTTAGTACTAGTAGATGGAACTGGAGGTTTAATTGGGGGTAAACCATCTGTGGATATGTGAGCAACAGGATTATTGGTGTCTTTATTCACAGTAGGGTATGACTGAGACCTGGAAGGTGGGGGATGACGACCATAGTTATTGGTAAGGGGACAAGATAAGTTAAACAGTGGTCTGATGGTTGGCCTGGGTACACAATCCATCAGCGGTATAATGCCATCCGACCTAACCAGGCCAGGATCTTCATCATTGGGTTCAAGAGAATATAAATAAGAGGTTCTGGGTTTCTTCCAACAGAACACTCTATTGGTGTTATAGTCATCAAAATCTCTACGTATTTTGTGTAATTTGATTCCAATGAGGGAATCCTCTTGGAATTTTGTATTTAATTTTAATTTTCTCAGCCATGACATAGGTAATGATGCAGTGTGTGACTGAAGGGATAGGATAAGATCTTTAATTTTGGAAAGACAAGAGATGTATTGGATATCCCTTTGTTTGGCGACAATATCCATCCATTTTTGGGTGCAGAACTCAGAGATATTGGCCCATTCCAGGGCTAAGTCTGCACCCAAAAAGGAACAAGTTTTAGTATTTCTGAGCCCCCTTGGAGAAATTTTATATTTTAAGTATTGGTCCAGAAAAAACCTGTCCCACCACTGTTGATTGGCTGCAACAATGATATCTTCAATTTTACGAAATTTGGCACATATTAACTTATAACTAGCTCTAGGGACTGATGTAGATGCTAGAAAAAAATTGTCAGGAAACATAGCATATATTTCATCCAAGATGACATATTTGGCTGATTCAATTAGCAGTATAATCTCCATGATGTCCTAAATGTGTTGGAGCAATGATGTACACAAATGCACAAGAATAATAGCAGTGACAATATCTAAGTGCACATATCAAAATATGAACAGGGTATATATATACTAAAAAATACACCAATATCCAGTGGCTGCTCGATTGAGAACTTCAAAGCAACATATACAACACAAGGGGTTAACCAAGCGCACTCTAGATACAGGTAGGTAAATAGACTAATATAGGGACAGAGGAAAAATGGCAAAATGATATGAGGAATGATAGATGTTTGTAGTCCATAACATATAAGTCCATAAGTTTCTACAACATAGCTCATCCGCAGAGAAGGCTGCCAGCTGACAGATAGAAGGAATCTGAAATAGCACAAAGGGAAACACAAAGCAGCGCCTACTAAGCGTAGCAATCAATGTAAATTTATTGGGATTAAAAACAGATGCAAGTAAACACTCACAAACAAATAAATGGGGAAAGCTTATCTGGATAGGAGTACAAATCGTCCGCTCTTCCCAGGAAGGAGGTGCTTTATTTCCGGATGCTGGAGAGAGATGAGGTCTCTAGATGTCCTCAGCGTTGAGCGGAACCATACGTTCACAACGACGGTGACGGGGAACAGCTTCCCTGGAACATAGCAGTGACGATCACTTCCGGGTCATGGGGTCAGCGGGAAGGTGCGCGCGTTCGAAGCATGCGTGCTTCTTCATCAGGCTCTATGGGGGCCATATTCGATGTGGGCTATAAGTAATAGTCAGGAGCTACCTGATAGGCTGCCTACTATCACCATGGAAACCGGAAATGAACTGCGGCCACTAGATGGTATATCCTAGCGCTGACAATAGTCATTAAAAAGTTAATGAGATAGATAAGAGAAATATATAAAAGAGAAGAATATATAAAAAATATATAAAAAAAGAAAGAAGGGGACATATGTAATATAAAAATAAGTTCCTGGCTGTTGGATATAATCTTGTGCAGTCTAAGGTTTGCTACAGACAGCATCTCCTTTGTTCTGGTGAGAAGATCAATTGCTTCTTTAGCAGTTAGAAAGGACTTAAGTGCGTCGTCAACGTAGAAGTTTCTTTCAACAAATTGACGGGCATCAGATCCATATTCAACTTCTCCAGTCTGAGCTGTTTTCCTTAGCCCATAAGTTGCCACTGCTGGGGAAGTACTATTACCGAAGACATGTACCTTCATGCGATAATCTATAACTTACTTGTTGAGGTCATTGTCCTTGTGCCATAGAAACCTGAGGTAGTTTCTGTTGTCTTCTCTGACGATGAAGCAGTGAAACATCTGTTGAATGTCGGCCATTACTGCTACAGGCTCTTGTCTGAAACTAATCAAGACTCCTATTAGACTGTTGTTCAAGTTGGGTCCCGTAAGGAGCATGTTGTTCAGAGAAACACCTTCGTGCTGAGCACTGGAATAAAAGACAACTCTGATTTGGTCTGGTTTGCGTGGGTGATACACGCCAAAGGATGGAAGGTACCAGAATTCTTCTCCATCCCTTAGTGGGGGAGCAGGCTCTGCATGATCTCTGTCAAATACATTTTGCATAAAGTCCACAAAGTGCTTTTGCATCTCTGGTTTCCTGCTTAAGTTTCGCTTTAAGGAGGAGAATCTACTGATGGCCTGCTGTAAGTTGTTGGGCAATCTCTCTCTTGGGAGACGAAAGGGTAGGGGTGCTACCCAGTTATTGGAGTCATCTTGAAAGAACTCATTGTCCATTACCTTGATGAATTCTTTGTCTTCCATTGAAGGAGCCAGTATGTCATCTCCACTGGTTGCTTTAAACACTGTAGAGCCGAAGTCGCCATCATGGCAGGAGAAAGGGCTTGTGTCACCTGAGATACCATGTTGCCATTCGTGGCTGGCTATCTTCTCTTTCACCCAGTAGTGATGTGAGCATGGCTCAAAGTAAGTGTTTCGGCCATTTGGCAGAACATTTGTCTTGAATGACGAAATGTTGGTAGGTCTTTTCATTTTGCCTATGCAGACATTGCCTATGATGACCCACCCTAGATCCGTGCGCTGGGCAAATGGGGTATCTGGGGGTCCACTGACTTGTCTGTGTACCTTGTGAACTCTTAGAATGTCTCTTCCTAACAGAAGAAGGATCTGAGCATCTTTGTCAAGCGGCGGTATCTCATTTGCTATTACCTTGAGGTGAGGGTGATGGAAAGCAGCAGCTGGAGTAGGGATTTCTTCCCTGTTAGCAGGTATCTGATTGCACTCAACAAGTGTAGGTAAGGGTAATTGCAAGTTACCTTTGAGAGAAGATACCATGAGTCCATGAGCCCTTCTTCCAGAAACCTCTATAGTTCCACTACAGGTACCTAAGGTGTAAGGATGAGCTGCGCCTTTTATTTCAAATAGATTGAACAATTCAGATTTTGCAAGTGATCGATTGCTCTGATCGTCTAAGATAGCATATGCCTTTAGAGACTTTTCTGGTTGATCCTTGTGGTATATGTTCACCAAGCATATCTTAGCACAGGACTTAGCACAGCGGTCTTCTCCACAAACTTCAGTGCAGGATGAAGAAATGATGGTAGAATTAGGCACTTGGTCTGTATTCTCCCCGCCATGCGTTAACCTGGGAGGAGTGTTGGCAGGTTTTGCAGAGCTGGGCTCAAGAGGATGGAGGGCTTGCACATGTTCTTCAGAGCCACACTCTATGCACTTGATGGACACATTACAGTCCCTTGCAAAATGTTCTGTAGAAGCACAGCACCTGAAACATACCCTAAATGTCTTTAAAAGCTCCTTGCGCTCTTCCAGAGGCTTTTTCCTAAAGCCGATACATTTATTGCGGGGGGGTGTGGCTTCTTGTGTATGGGACACTCTCTGTTAGGGTTTTCAATCTTCCTACTCTGTTTGTTCGTGGCCAGAACTGTGGCAGGAGTGGGAAGGATGTCAGTCTTTTTCACGGACACTGGGCCTCTATGGTTTCTGTAGTTGCCCTGAAGACTGGTACTCTTAGGAAAGGGTGAGAAGAGACTGTACTCACCGTAGGAAAAACTTGGATCGTTCTTGGTCTCTGCAATTTCCCTGATGAATTCACAGAAGAAAGAGAATGGAGGGAAGGAAACCTTGTTCTCTCTTTTGTATGATGACCCTAGTGCAGTCCATTTCTCTTGCAAACCATACGGAAGCTTGGAGACAATTGGGTTTACCCCTCTTGGAGTGTCAAGGTAACTGAGTCCAGGTAGTTTTGGGTCTGTCTTGGCTAGCTGAAGCTCAAGGAGAAGGTCACTCAGTCTCTGGAACTCCTTGTTGTCCTTACCGGATATCTTTGGGAAAGTTTCCAGACGCATGAACAAAGCATTTTCTATAGCTTCTGGACTGCCATAACTTTGCTCTAGTCGCTCCCATGCAGCTGTGAGGCCTGCAGTAGGATTGTCCATGAAAACCGATCTTAATGGCTTAACACGTGCAGCAGATAGAGGACCAAGCCATTTGATCAGCATATTCAATTCTTGATCAGCTGTAATGCCAATATTGCTGATTGTAGTTCTGAAGGCACATTTCCAACTTCTGTAGTTCTCAGGTTGGTCATCAAAACTTGTAAGACCAGTCTTTGTGAGCTCTCTGCGAAGCATGTACCTCACAAACTCTTCTGTCTCAGTTGTCTCCGCCTTTATGTGAGATGCTGTTGGCTGTATGGTGCTGATTGCGTTATCTTTGACATTGTTGTTAAAGGACACAGGGAAATATGGTGCAGCAGATGCATCCAGGTGAGTTGCTTGCTTGAAGTCAGTTGTTCCAATGGTACGTTGATTCAAGGCTGTACCGATGACTGGAGATTGATGACTTGCCTGAAGCTTGCGCTGATGCTCTGTGACGTATGAAGGCAGGCAAGGTAGACAGGTAGGAAATGCAGTGGAGTGATTTTGAGTGCAGGAAGTTGCTGGAACCTCTTTAACTTGAAGCTGTGAAGGAGTCTCTATGTAGTTGGGAGCATTGGAGACAATGGAGTATGCACTGCAGTGGCTTAGGACATAGTCTTTAGTGCGTTTGAGGGGGTCTTCCATATCTGCTATGTTTAGGTTAATGCTGTCTTTCTCACTTGCACCTTCGTCTGCACTGATAGCTTGCTGTAGGACCCTTAGCTTTGCCATAGCTGCGTCATGTTTACACTGTTCATTTAAGGTTTCCATTGTTGCTCTTTGACGTGCTGACTGAGCTTCCGACTCTGCTCTCTGAGCTTCCAACTCTGCTCTTTGACGTGCTGACTGCGCTTCCGACTCTGCTCTTTGACGTGCTGACTGCGCTTCCAACTCTGCCCTTTGAGCTTCCAACTCTGCTCTTTTTTCTGCATATGCCACCTGCAGTTTGCTGGCTTCCACTTCAGCGCGGGCATTAATAAGTCGCTCACTGAGTGTTGAGTATCTTGAACTATGGGATCTTGACGAGTTTTTAGAACGTCTGGTGGAAACAGATCTGTGAGATGCAGTGCCCTGTAACAGCTTTATTTTTGCTTCTGCCTTTAATCTGGTTTGATGGATAAAACTGTCTCTTTCAATATTGAGAGCATTGACGCGCTTTAATTGCATCATCGCACTTTCTGACTTCATGTTTTGTAAGACATTAGTGAATTTGATGCTGGTAAGCTGATAAAGCTCATATGAGGCAGAAAGTTGTTTAATGGCGCCCTCTAGTGTCAGTAGTTCACGTTCAACAGACACTGTATTGGCTTCAGCAAGGATTTTCTCCCAGACTAATTCCAAGCTATTTGACAATTCAGTCCTTGAAGCTTCATAATTCTCCATTAATTTCCAAGTGGGTTTAACCCGAGCGTTTGGGTAACTCAGTTTCTTCAGGAACTTGTGGGGAGGTAGATGTGAGTTCACATGCAGAAGCTTGGTCACTCATGATAGCAGACTGACTGTGAAAGCAGGCAGGATCTGTGTGCTGAAATATGACACTGTGCAGATTGTCTCAGGCTATAAGGCTGCCATGTGCTGCTCTGTCCCTTCTGTCTTGCTATGAGGGCAGTAAATCTTGTCTGTTTCAGTACTGACATGCAGAAATCTTGTAATTAGGCTGTGAAACTCCGTTTTTCTACTGTTCTGTCCCAACTACAAAGCGATAAAGTTCATCTCCAGGTTTAAGTAGGCCTTACTCAAGCTGGTTTGATATTCATCCCTTGCATCGATACAGGCAGTTTAACTCAATGAATAAACTCACAGTTAGGACGACAGATGATGAATCCTTTCGAATGTTCCGTTTAATGATGGATATTCATAGGTAGAAAAACGTTGCAGTTGTAAGCCACATGTAAGATGTTTAGCATGGAAGATATACAGGAGTAATGACCAGAATCAGGAAGTGGAGGAGATATATAAAGAACTACGGTGAGAGAGAGAGTTCAGCTAGAAAGAAGGGGACAGATCTTAAAGACACAGAGCAAGAATAATCACATAGTGTAACACAACACTCTGAGTCCTCTTTTCTTTATTTTTTTCCCCTCCAATTCCATATTTTCCTTATAATCCGAAGGTAAATACTTCCTTAATTACTCCATGTTTGGGCATCACTAGAACCAAAGTTTTTTTAATACCATGGCTCCGTTAAATATACTTTCCCTTAATGTTCAGGGATTAAATATTCCACAAAAACGCACTAAAGCCTTTCGTACTTTTAATTCCAAAAAAGCACACGTCATATGCCTCCAAGAAACACATTTTACACCACTATCCACCCCCAAATTCTTTAGCAGACCCTATCCACAAGTCTTTACGGCCTCGGCCTCTACAAAGCAACGTGGTGTGCTTATTGCATTCCACCGTAGTACCCCATTTTCAATAACAAAAGAGATCAAAGATCCAGAAGGCCGATATCTGATTCTCACAGGGCATTTACCGTGTTTCCCCGAAAATAAGCCCGGTTCTTATATTAATTTTGGCAACAAAAGACACAGTAGGGCTTATTTTCGGGGTAGGTCTTACCATATAATGTGCTGTCTTCTCTCCCCTTCTCTCTCCATGCCTGAAATGAATCCCCAGTGTGAACCGAGTTAAAATGCTGGTAAAATCCTATAATCCACTCTATTACCGTAGTATATAATGTACAATGTATGTGTTTCTGTAATATAATTGTGCCAAATACCTTCTTTATAGCGCTGCTCTGTGCTTCTGTGACCTGCTGGAGCTCTCTTCCCTGCAATTATATTACAGAAACACACACATTGTACATTATATACTACTGTAATAGATTGGATTATAGGATTTTACAAGCTTTTTAAACTAGGGCTTATTTTCGGGGTAGGGCTTATATTGCAGCCTTCCTGGAAAATAACGCTAGGTCTTATTTTCGGGGTAGGCCTTATTTTCGGGGAAACACTGTATTGGACCCTGCTATCACCATTGTGTCATATTATGCCCCCAATAAACAACCTAATTCTTTCCTATCCCATCTGCTATAAGTCATTGATTCCCATAAAATAGGTACTGTAATATTAAGTGGAGATTCTAACCAGACTATCTTTCCCTTTCTGGATAAATCACCAATTCCACAATCACAAAAGTCAGATAAACAATCTTTTTCAAAATTAATTGCAAAATATAACCTAGTAGACTCCTGGCGTGAATTGAACCCAACCAAGAGACAATATACACACTATTCTTACCCCTGACGGTCATTCTTAAGAATTGACCAAATTTTTATGTCCATAGGCATGACGCCAGAAATCTTAAAGCGGAGCTCCGCCGAAAAAAAAATATTAAAAGCCAGCAGCTACAAATACTGCAGCTGCTGACTTTTAATTTTAGGACACTTACCTGTCCTGGAGTCCAGCGACGTCTGCAGCAGAGGATGAGCAATCGCTCGTCACTCTGCTGCCCCCACCGCCATCCTCGGTGAGGGAACCAGGAACTGACTGGTCCCTGTGTGTTCTGGGAGCCGAGTGTCTCCCACAACACAACGGGTATTCTGCGGGAAGTGACGTACTTCCTGCAGATTTCCGGCAGAGAGGACTCCTGAAAGTGGGTGAAAATACCTGTCTTAGACAGATATCTTCACCCCCCTCCCCCCTGAAAGGTGTCAATTGTGGCACCGGAGGGGGGGAGGGTTCAGATGAGCGGAAGTTCCACTTTAGGGTGGAGCTCCGCTTTAAATTCCAAAATTGTTCCCATCCCTTGGTCTGATCATAGTGCAATCTTCAATACTATAGCATCTACAATACCAAAATCATGTGACCCAACGTGGTTACTTAGAGACTTTTTGCTCAAAAACCCAGTATATAAACAAAATATCGAAATTGCACTCAAGGAGTATTTAAAATTTAATTCCACACCCGACATTTCCCCAACTACTTTATGGGAAGTTCACAAGCCTGTTCTCCGTGGAACATGCTTACGCCAAGCTAATCTATGTAATAAAGAAAGAAAAGCCATGTATCACACTCTAGAAACAAATTTTAATTCCTGTCATATGGCATTTCAGCAAAACCCCTCACTATCATCCAGATTAAAATTAGACAAAGCCAAATTGGAATTCGATTTATTCCTTACTGAGTCAGCGGATAAAACATTTAAAAGATCAAAACATAACTATTACATGAATGCGAATAAACCAACTACGCTTCTAGCCCGAACATTGAGATCTTGTTGCCATAATACTACCAAACCCATCCGCATTAAACTATCAAGGGATGTATACTCTACCAACCCAGTGAAAATCCTACAAAAATTCAAGACACCGTTAAAAAGTCTATACTCATCTGATAACGAGTTGGATCAATGTAAGGCAAATAACTTTTTTTCTTAAATTTCCCTTCCTACATTGTCCAAGACGCAATTGGAAATGATGGAGGAACCGGTGTCTGGTGAAGAGGTATCCGAGGCTATTAAAAATTTGAAAGTGAACAAACGACCTGATCCTGATGGATTTTCTGCTCTTTATTATAAAACTTTTGCAGATATCCTATCACCGGTTTTAACAAATACTTTCAATTCTCTTTTGGATATTCACTCTTTTAGGAAGGAAACTTTGACTGTGATTATCTGCATGCTTCCCAAACTGCAGACAGATGACTCAGTTTGGTCAAACTATCGCCACATCTCTTTGTTAAATATTGATGTTAAAATTCTAGCCAAGGTTCTAGCTAGCAGATTAAATAAGATTATAGGCAAACTAATACACCGCGATCAAGCTGGTTTCATCCCCATTCGACAAGCTGGCGATAATATCAGATGTGCTGCCCTATTGTCACATGCCGCTAAAATGCGTTGAATCCCCTCTGGCTTTCTTTCTCTTAACATTAAGAAAGCATTTGACACAGTATCATGGTCTTATATGCATTTCACACTCAGAAAATTGGGCTTTGGCCCACATTTTATGGGATGGATTTCTGTATTATATCACAAACCCAAAGCTTACATCAAATATGCCGGTTACAAATCGGAAGAGTTTGCTATACAGAGAGGGACACGTCAAGGATGTCCTCTCTCGCCATTATTATTCGCTTTATTTATCGAACCTTTGGCACAAAGAATGAGGATGGAACCAGCAATCACGGGTATTGAATTAGGTGGATGTCATCACAAAATATGTTTATTTGCGGATGACATATTCCTATTTTTATCTTCACCACAGGTTTCGGCCCCAAATCTTATGCTGGTATTGCATGAGTTCTCACATATTTCAGGTCTTACAGTTAACAACCAAAAATCCTTGGCATTGAACATCTCACTCAGTGAAATGGTAAAACAGAATATACAGAACTCGCTACCCTTTAAATGGGTAGATCGCAGCCTACCATATTTGAGGTATTCAACTTACGACCAAACCCTCAGAATTATTTGTTGCCAATTACCCACCTTTATTCAAAAGCATCACAAGTTTGTTATCTGACTGGTCTGCCCTACCGATTTCTTGGTTCGGAAAAATTAACATAATAAAAATGACTATACTCCCCAAGTTTTTATATCTTTTTAGAACACTTCCAATCCATATTCCTGCTTATTTTTTTTAGATTGATCCAACAAAAAGTAACACAGTTCACTTGGGTTAAGAAAAAACCTTGGCTGCCCAAAAAAACCTTAATCCTACCCAAATTGATGGGTGGTCTGGGATTTCCAGACTTTGCAACTTATTATAAAGCAGCTCAAATGGCACAATTATCAAAATATCACTCGACCACGGAGACCCCTTTGTGGGTACTTATTGAAGCAATAGACTTCGACCCACTTCCTACAAATAATATTTTATAGCTACGCTCTTCAGATCGTAGAACTTTAAAGAATCCAATCTCTAAACATTCTTTATCATTATGGGATAGGCACAAAAGCTCACATGGTCTACAATCTCCATATAACCCACTTCTTTCCTTTTCATAAAAACCCGGCCTTTTATCCAGCTTGGATATTTCCAAGAACTTTTAAAGCTTGGTCTAAGGTTGGCATTATGTGTCTATATAACTTAACATCAACAACCACAATACAACCTTTTCCAGAACTATGCGAGACTTATGGACTCCCCAAATCAGAAATTTTCAGATATTTGCAAATCAAAAATTTTTACAATCCTCTCCTCAATTCTAGTGATAATCTAGACAATATTACCCAATTTGAAAGATTATGCCTAAAAGAACCACATGCTAAAGGTAGCATCTCGATAATTTATTCTTAATTGATCACTAAATTAAATACAACCTTACCCTCTTATGTTGCTAAGTGGGAATCAGATCTCGACTGTAAAATTGATAATAAGACTTGGACAAATATTTGGTCTAACACTAACTCTTCTTCTACAAATGTATTAGCAACGGAGGCATCACATAAAGTACTCTCTCGTTGGTATTTGGTTCCCGCCAGGTTAGCCAAATTTACAGCAAACAGCTCAGATTTCTGCTTTCGTGGTTGTCCAGATAGACCTATATGCGCATCTGGTGGCAGTGTCCACTCGTGCGTAGATTCTGGGAAAAGATTTTCCGGATTGCCTCTAAATTATTCGACTGTATTATTTTACCAGATCCAATGACAGCCCTTCTCAATATTAAACCAGTAATCCTTTCTCAGAATCAATATAAATTATTCCTTTCATTCATAATAGCCGCAAAGCAGACAATAGCTAGCGCATGGAAATCACCTGTAGTGCATCTGTCGGAAGCCAAAAAGAGAATGAATCAATCTTTCATACAGGCTAAAATGGATGCACTAGATAAAAATAAGTTGAAGAAACTTGACAACATATGGAAACCATGGATCATATATTATTCGCCAGATAATTTTGATACACGAGTTCTCTCGTCATGGTGTTGATGCTTTTTCATGGATACCAGGAAAATAACATACATTAAATCTACCTTCGGAGCGCTGTGGTCCTCCCCTCTCCTTCCCAGGGCGTGGTCAGCACAGCAATCACTTGTGACTTCTGACTTACCATATCACCGGCTGTTGTAGTCTGCACAGGAAAGAGAAGCGAGTGAGCGATAAGGGAGGGTGAGACCATACCATCAGCTTATTTGGGTCCGCCGCGACCGCAATTCACTGCATATCTCTGCAGAGGCTACTATTTGATATACTTGTTCCTGTTTATGTTCGATATGCTGTGTTTAATTTGAAGTGATGTAAGTGCAATGGTTGAAGGTTTTTGGTTAGTTTGAAATAAATTGGCTTTAATATACTTCACTATTGGAAGCACTTTTTCATTTACATGTGGAACATATGACTGATTGAACACCGTTGGAACAAGCCTATTAACCCTGGTGGGTTCACTTTGCTGTGGTGCCGAGCACGACAGTGTGAGGCCTCGTACACACGACCGAGTTTCTCGTCGTAAAAAACACGTCGTTTTTTTCGACGAGTTTCTTGTTAAGCTTGTCGATTTTCTCGTCAAGCTTTCTATGCGTACACACTGTCATTTCCCAATTTCCTCGTTGTTCTCCGCGCTCACGTCCAGCACGTACGACGGCACTATAAAGGGGAAGATCTTTTTTCTTGGCGCCACCCCTTGGGCTGCTTTTGCTGATCTCGTGTGAAGTAAAAGTTTGGGAAGAGCCGATTCGCGCTTTTCAGTCTTCGTACTTTTCAGATCGTTTTCTGCCGTTCAGTTTGTGCTTGTGGGTTCGTATCTTGACTTTCAGGGCGTCTAGGCAGGTCGTATCTGTTTTACAGTGCGTTCTTGCCTGTTCGTTTCTGATTTTCAGTTCGTTATTCATAGGCCTTGCTGTTCTAAAGTGCGTTCTGTTCTGTACGTTCTGATTAGACGACCGTTTCCTAGCCATGTCGCCTGGACGTTCTCGTCGTCGAGTTCGTGCTGTGCGTGCGCTTGGTGTTGGTCTGCTTGTTTTGGACCAAGACCAGTCCATGAATGGTGTGAGGAGGAGTTCATGGACCAAGAATTGGTTGCTCCAGCGGGACCAATTCTGCCACATGCCTCTGCTGCGGGAGATCGTCGAGAATAATCCTGAGGACTACAGGAATTTTCTGAGGATGTCTGACCCCGTTTTTCAGGAACTGTTGGCTTTGGTGTCCCCCTATATTACCAGGAAGGACACCGTTATGCGGGAAGCCATCAGTGCTGAGCAGAGGCTCATCGCCACGTTGCGTTACCTGGCGACAGGGAGAAGTCTTCAGGACTTGAAGTTCACCACAGGCATCTCCCCCCAGGCTCTGGGCATCATAATCCCAGACACCTGTTCTGCCATCATCCAAGTCCTGCAGGAGGACTATATTAGGGTAAGTTTGCTCCCTTAACATCACATTTTAGGTATTACATGTATGCTAATGTATTGTATTTCTTTCATCCTTCCCTAATTACCATGATTGTAATATGCTGAGAATGTCCCCTTTGTCCCCATGCATGTTGGAAGCTTTAGATTGCCCCTTTTTTCTCCTCCCTAAATATTTCCCTTCACTAACTTTTCCAGCAGGGGCGCCTGTTGCTCCAAATGTTTGGGGGTTCAAACCCCAATTTAGGAAATAAACTTCCTCCTTTTTTGCTCTGGTGCCTATTAAACGCCCCCAGTTGTCCCCTCCAATGCAGCCATTTTGTTCCCTCAAATGCAGCCATTTAGTCCCCTCTAATGCAGCCAGTTTCCCCCCAGCCCTGCACTTACCTTCTTGTGGTCAGCGCCATCCTTCTTCTGTCCTTGATGTCTTCTCCTTACCTTCATGTTGCATCAGCCAATCATGTTACCATTAAACAGACTTGGTGAACATGATTGGCAGAGCAGCCTGTCAGTGTTTACCCAAGGAATGCCCCCCCCCCCTGCGTCCCCGATTTTTCTTTTAGGAAGCCAATTACATCCCTCAGGTTGTAATTTGCAAGACTATTTTACTACCTGTTTCTGCTATGCAATTTTAACCCCCTAAATGCCGCAATGATTCATATGTCGGTCGCTTTACAAGAGGCCATCCACCTGAATAGTGTGCGGCATAGACAATACATAGGTTCATGCAACGCATGAACCTATGTATTGTTCTGAGTGATGGGCACAGGAGAGAGGGGGCAGTGCTCCAGCGCCCACTCTGGACGCACCGCCACTGCAATGCTATCCTGTGGCCAAACACATCTCCCCCCCCCCAAAATAATTTAGTAATGGCCCATCAGAGGGGGTGATGAATATGATAAATGAGCCTTCCATTATCCTTTTTTTACACACCTTAATAAACGTAAAATTTGATTGATGTTGGCCTCTAATTTTTTGGGATAGAATTTCCTTGTAATGTATGACTTTGTTTTTCTAATATTATTTCATCTTGTTTCACTCCACAGCTTCCTTCCACGCCACAGGAATGGCAGACTGTGGCATCGGAGTTTGCCACGCGGTGGGACTTCCCCAACTGCGGTGGTGCCATAGACGGGAAGCACGTCCGCATCGTGCCGCCACCCCGTTCTGGGTCCTACTACAACAACTACAAGGGGTTTCATAGCATTGTGCTGATGGCGGTGGTGTCAGCACGGTATGAATTCCTCTATGTTGATGTAGGGAAGAATGGCCGGATGTCCGATGGGGGATCCTTCATCCAGACGGAGTTTGCCCTCCGTCTCCAGAGTGACGACCTTGCATTGCCACCGGATGCAGGGAATATTGAAGGACTCCCCTTTGTTTTCTTGGCTGATGAAGCCTTCGGACTCGGACGGCATCTTATGAGGCCATTTCCACAGAGGACCCTGACCCCAGAGAAGAGGGTGTTCAATTACCGGCTGGCCAGGGGCCGAAGAGTCGTTGAAAATGCCTTCGGCATAATGGCCAGCCGGTTCCGCCTTTTTATGACTTCCATCCACTTGGCGGACTACAAAATAAACTATGTAGTGTTATGCTGCTGTGTGCTACACAATTTTCTTTGCCGCAAATCTAATTCATATATGGCCTCAGTTTTGCCAGTGGCTGGACTTTCCCCTGCAAATCCCCTTCCGGGCCTGGAATCTGCCCGTCTTGGCTTGCCCCCCCAAAATGCCCGTGAGGTTCGGGACAAATACATGGAGTATTTCACGGGTAGGGGGGCAATTCCTATGCCAGCCTATGTCTAAGTATCCCAATAAAAATCTTGTTTAAACCTTTAATTATTTGTTCTTTCCTGTCTCCTAGTTTGTCTTTGAGCATTTGTAGTGGCAAGTGTATTTTACTTTAGTAAATAACAACCATTTCACTATGTAACCTTACAAAAGAACCAAATAAGCTTAGAGGGTATTATAAAAAGAAGCTACACGTTGTTTGTGGTCAAATATTTTACTCTGTGCACATTCTCTTCATTTTTTTAAATTTTTTTTTACTTTGGGGTTGGCCTGGCCCCAACCCGGCAATTTTTGGCTTATGAAAATACAAAAATAACAGTTGCATTTCAAAAATTACAACATTGGATACCTCTGAGCAATCAGAGACATTCACTTACACAAACTATGTCTCTATGTGCCCGTCCTAATATGGGGTCCTGCCACCCCTTGGCCAGCCAAAAATTGAATATGCACACATTTGTGTTTTTTTTTCATATAGGAAGTTTACAATCCTGATCGCTATTGTCAACATGTGCTATCTGGCATCGGGGGTGATCAATGGACGTGTTTTGGGGGTGCATCCCCTTCCTCAGTTCACCAACTTTTGATACGAGGAAGGGGTTGCACCCACAAAAGACGTACATGGATATCCCCTGATGGCAGATAGCACATGTTGACACACTGTGTGCATATTCAATTTTTGGCTGGTTTGATAGTCAAAAAATTTGAAAAAATTACAAAAACAAACATGTAAAAACAAATGTGTTTGGATGGCTTATTGAATTCTCCCCAAAACATCGAGAATGTCTTTAAATGTTTGTTCCATCACATGGATTCTTTGTTTAATTAGGTCCAGTTCCGTGCTACATTCCATCACTTGCTGGATGAGGCGGAGGGCACTGTCAGCAGAGAACCGTGTACTATCCTTCACAACATTTATATCCCCTAAAAACCAAAAAAATAATGTATTATAACTCTGCAGGCCTACCTCACTTACCTGAAGCTGTGGTGACAGATACTGACCTGTTGTGGTGACCAGATCCACAACGTCATCCACCTCTCCTTCTTGCACTTCTCCTTCCTCCACCTCAACTTCCTGCACATCTTTCGGTTGTGGGTCTTTGGGAGTTTGGGGTTGCTTGGAAGTTGTGGGGTGCATGTGCTCCCTGGAGTGTCCTCCTCCCAGTCTTCTCTCCCCTATGAGAATAAAACCAAAGGTCTATTTATCACACTGTAAATCTCATTGTTAAAATAAAAACAGGCTAAATTGCTTGGAAGTGGGGTACAAGTGTGTGTTTGTGCGGAATTTAAAGAAGAATGCATTATTTATGACCCCAAATATGTTTAGTATTCACATTTGGATGTAATTTTTTTGACATGGAGGCACCACAAAAATTTTCTGATGCACCTGTGTGGGACACCCAAAAAAGGCGGGTCTGGTGGCCCACACTATAGTGCTCCAAAGTACAGATGTGAAAGCAGCTGCTGAGTGTCCTCTCCTTTACACTGATAAAAGTTTGCATTTCATTCTCTTTACAAACACATTATCTAGACTAAAAAATTATCCACAATAGTTGATCAAAAATGGCAGAAGTCTAATTACTTTTGTGGCTCTAAAATAAGCCAAAACCGCGGATAGTGGCCGAACGAAGTGTCGGTAACGTAACGAACGATTACTGTGCCCAACCAAGTTCAAAATATTACATTTTGGAAGGGAGTCCAATATGAGAAAAAAAAAAAACATGTCAGTTTATAAAAAGATTAATAGCAGAAAAGTCGACATTTTACTTACTTTTAGCGAGCATCCTCTTTATGCTCCTCAACTGGTCTGGCTCCCTCAGTTTGAGGTCTGACCACCTCTTTCTGAGCTGCTCATTTGAGCGTTTCACCCCGAACTTCGCCCTCAGACTCTTCACAACTTTAGTGAGGATTTTGGCCTTCCTTCTATTTGGTTTACTATACGGCCCATGCTTGGCATCATAATCAGCCTTGACCAAGATGTCCACCATCTCCGCCATCTCCGCCAAAGACATATTCGATGCCTTGAATCTCCTCCTTGATCGTGACGTGTCCTCGTCTCCGGGCTTGTCTCCTCGTTAGTTGCGGAATTATCATACACCTGCTGTAACTCCGCCATATCTGTCTGCGCGCCGAAAGAGAAGGGGCGGGGAAAAGATGTTAGTTAGAACGTCATGGGCGGGCGACGTGTGCGGAGCGACGTGTTCGAATTTTGACGCATGCGTGGTGTGTGTATATAGCAAACACACATGTGACTATAGTACGTTCGGTGTGCGGAGAGAGGAGTTCAAGTGACGGACGTGCGAACGAAGGTAGGTGATTTTGTGACTTGTAAAAATTGTTGGCCTATACTGTCTTGAGATTGTTGGAGGATATATATGGTGACTAGGATGTTAAGGAGGTTAGACTGTTTGCCTCACATTAGTTAAATATAATTTATTTAACTTGCAGATACAATATGAATGTCTTTATTAGCGACAAAGAGTTCCTGGCGGAATTTATTGACCGGGTAAGGGAGCTGCCGGCTCTGTGGGAGACGAAAAACCCCATCCATAAAAAAAAAGGGGTGAGAAAAGCAGCGCTGGAGAAGCTGCTCCCATTTGTGCATACCAAGGTGCCCACAGCCACAGCAAAACAAGTGGACACTAAAATTGGGAGCTTGAGAGGTACCTACAGGACTGAACGCTCTAAGGTGCTGGCTTCTCAGAGGTCAGGAGCAGCAGCAGATGATGTTTATGTCCCGATTTTGTGGTACTACAACAGGATGTCCTTCCTGGATGACCACATTGACACAAGGCCATCACTCTCCACTCTTCCCCCCAGACTTCCCTGCAGCCAACCTGAGCCTTCTCTGGAGCAAGAGGAGGCAGCCATCCTGGATGATCCAGATTTGGCCATCTGGAGCCAGGTATAGTATTAACTGAAAATGTATTGGGATAAAATTAATGTTTGACAAATATGTCAGGATGAAAAACATACATTATTTTGGATTCCACAAGTGAAATCAAGATCTGTAGACATTATTCTGCACTTAATTGGGTGCTAAATAGTCAATCTGATGTAGTGGTAAATTTAAAGCAAGGATTTATGCATTTACATTCTAATTGCTTCAATCAGGATTACAAAGTTTGATGCAAAGATTAAACCAACATATTAAACTATGTTCCTTTTTCATACACAGGATGAAATCAGCCAGGAGGAGGGTCTGGAAACTGTCAGGCAGGAGGAGGAAGGGCCCAGTGGCAGCCAGGAGGTGGCAGGGCCCAGTGGCAGCCAGGAGGTGGCAGGGCCCAGTGGCAGACAGGAGGTGGCAGGGCAAAGGAGAAGCACCAGATCCCAGGTGCCTCCCATCCGGCTTCACAAAAGAGGCAGGAGGGACAGGACCACCAGTGAGGCAGCAATGGCCCTTATTAAAGAGGCCCATGCCACCCTCAAGGAGCCCACATCCCCTGAAGAGGCCATTGCCGGCCTAGTGGAGGCTAAGTTCAAGGTGATGAGCATGGAGCAACGCCTCCTATGCGAGCCCCTGCTCATCACCTTGCTCAACAAGGGGGTGATGGAGAAAATTACACCCAATACCGCCATATGTGAGGTGGCCCAACTGACCCAACCTCAACCTCCACCTCCACCTTCTGCCCCACCCCCTTCTGCTACACCTCCACCTTCTTCTTCTGCCCCACCCCCTTCTGCTACACCTCCACCTTCTGCCCCACCCCCTTCTGCTACACCTCCACCTTCTGCTCCACCCCCTTCTGCTACACCTCCACCTTCTGCCCCACCCCCTTCTGCTACACCTCCACCTTCTGCCCCACCCCCTTCTGCTACACCTCCACCTTCTTCTTCTGCCCCACCCCCTTCTGCTACACCTCCACCTTCTGCCCCACCCCCTTCTGCTACACCAACACCTTCTTCTTCTGCCCCACCCCCTTCTGCTACACCTCCACCTTCTTCTTCTGCCCCACCCCCTTCTGCTACACCTCCACCTCCTCCTCCTGACAGGAGTACCCCTCCAGTGGGCCAGCCTCCAGCCAAACGAAGAAGGAAGGCTGCAGGGAAGGCTTCATGAAAGGCTGCAGGGAAGGTTGCCAGGAAGAAGAGGAAGTGATGGCCTTGCTTCATTGTGGTCGGACAGAAGGCAGCCTGTTGTAGTACCACACACTTGGGACATATATATCACCTGCTGCTGTTCCTGACCTCTGGGAGGCCAGCATCAGATTGTGTTCAGAAATGTTGGCCTTCTCAAGCTCCCAATTTTAGTGTCCACACAGGGTTGCTGTGTGCTCTGGGGTCCCTGGGATGCACAAATGGCAGCAGCTTCTCCAGCGCTGCCTTCTCTTTATTTAATTTATAAACATGAATAAATGTGATTTTTGTTTAAGTTCATACTTGACTATGTGTATTTTTAAATAAACAAAATCAAGCTTTGGAGTAAGCAGATACATTTGACTGACAATAAAAGGCACAGATATCACCCCCCCAAAAGAATAACTAAATCTGATTAGCACAAAAACATGGTGGGAAATTTAAATAATATAGATTCCTAAATTAAATGGGAGATCACTATCAAAACATTGTGAAATTATAATTAACATAATTTTGAAAAATCTAACCATTTAAATTATTCCTAAAAACTTGCACGATATAATACACATAAATCTTATAAAGAGCAGCATGAAAAAGGTTAAAAATAAGGCATAACTCTGTGTGAATATCAGCAATAAAAGAAGGTCACTCGTTTTGATTAATGTAACATTCTAACGAAGATTTCAATGCAGAACATTTAAACGATGAAATATTTTTGAGCGTGACGAATATGCTCTCTCCATTACAAAGGCTTGTTTTACCAGAAGATGCGCTCCCGTCTCATAGTTGCTTGTGAGCATGCGCGCTTTTGGAAGAGTCGTAAAAGCATACACACGAACCATTTTCTCGTCACAAAACAGGCCGACGAGAAACACGACGAGGAAATCTGGAATCCTGACGAGAAAATAGAGAGCAGGTTCTCTATTTTCTCGTCGAGATTCTCGGCAATTTTCTCGTCGTAAAACCATACACACGAACGTTTTTCTAGACAAAAAAACTCTCGCGGCACTTTTCTTGACTGTTTTGGACGAGAAAAACGGTCGTGTGTACGAGGCCTAAGGCATATATTTTTGCTGAGTTCATTTCTTAAGGGAGAAGAATCAGGAAAGGTTTGGGGAAAGTCACAGTTTTTGGAAGATTTATTCATTCACTCTGATTTATTTTTCACTTGGACTGGCACACAGTTTTTTTCCCCTTTTCTATTTTCTTTTTTCTTTTATATATGGAATATTCATGGACACTTTGTAAATAATCCGTCACTGTTTTCATATTTGGAACACTTATATGCAATATTGTATGTTTCACTGTAACATTTTATGTTAATTCACTGTATGGTAATTAAGTAACACTAATCATCGTATATTTAGTTTTATTTGGTTTATATTTGGTATACACACAGCGATTTTTTTTTTTTAATCACATTTAAATATCACCATACACAATTTTCTTTAAGTAGCAGCTTTAGGGATATTCAGTCCTTGTGCGCAGTGGTGGTTTGAGAAAGGAACTTTGATTTTTTTGGAGGGCCCAAACGTTTTTTTCTACTTGCCTATTGGTATATAATAATTATATATAAATTTGACTCTTATGGTTATACTATCTCTCACTATTACATGGTGTACTATTCGCTCTCTTCTCTCTTATCTCTATGGTTTAAACCATAACCTATTCTATATTGAGTTCTTTCACATGGACAGCAAATATACTATAATACTTATATTTGTATTGATCTGTAAAACAATATTGTATTTTTATTTATTTTTTGTCAATATTAGATATACTGTAACTGTTGTTATTTATTATTCTAAAATAAAAACTTTACCTGTAAATGGAAAAATAAATAAATAATAAATGCATACTTTTTTACCTGCAATAGAATGTACATTTATTATTATTATTATTTTTTTGTAAAGGTGAAGTTATCCTTTAAAAAACAGCCAAAAGAGCGACAGACCAACGGTAAATGAGTCCAAAGAAACGTCATAATTCTTGAAGGAGCCGCTGGTAATTTGGGTTCTCTGTTCTGCGCTTCACCACTAAGAACAACCTCAGCCCCTCTGACACACCTGGTTGAATGACAGTAACTGCAAGCACTTATAAAAACATGAGTATAGTTACCTATAACTCCACTGTGAATTAGCACCAGGAAATAGACACAAGATCATTTAGAGGTAAATTAACTCAATGTATTGGTATAGGTTACAGTAAATGGTGGTTTGAGCATAAATGAATACACAGAAGGTACAGTAGGTTCAGACACAGTACCCTAGACTGTATAGTCACTATGCCAAGGTCACTTAGAATAGAGTTCTGTACCACTAAACTGAGATTTAAGTGGTTGCAAAGCTCTCTTTTTTATGTTCTTAAAATAACAAACATTTGATACTTACCTGTTCTGTGCAATGGTTTTGTACAGAGCAGCCCTGAACCTCCTCTTCTGGAGGCCCCAGATGACACTCCTTACTCCTCCTCTTGTATAAGTGTCCCTATAGGAAGCTGCATTCTATGAGGGCACTTGTGCATGCTCCATCTCGAGCCAGGCTCTCCATGTCTACTCAGACACACAGGTTTGGCTTCTCACACCCACTCAGCCAAGACTATAAGACCGGGGAGAGAAGAGCTGCTGCAGACATGTGCCATGCTGGATCGAGATCAGGCTCAGGTATGTTTTTGGAGGGGGGGAGGCTGGGGGGTGTGCTACCATTAAAAGGCTTTTTACCTTAATGCAGAGAATGCATTAAGGTAAAAAAAAAACTTTTACCATTACAACCACTTTAATTCAAGAATCAACAAAGTCAGCAATATACAGTGCAATGTGAATAAAAATACCATAACTAGTCTAGAGTGCACTGTCGAATCATCGCTAGGATATGGTACAATGTCCCCTGAGAGTTATCTCTTAGCATAAGCAATAGGTTAAGGTCTCTGTGTAGCAGCTATAAAGGGACAGTCTTTAGTTCTAACTCTTCAGCCGGCTAGTGTTGGGGCACAGTTGTACTGTTGGCGCACATGAGAAAAGTCCCATTCAAACCTTCAGGCAGCAAAGAGGCTACCAGAAAGCTGTATGGTCAGTTCTGAAAGGGCTCAGTCTGGGATGACGTCACTCCTTCACATGCGCAGGTGGCTGTCATTCTGGCACACAGGAACAGTGATGGCGCTGGAAGAAGAGCTGTGCATGTGCAGCTCAGTCTACACCACTGGAATTGACAGCGAGCAGGCGGGTAGGTGTATTTTATTGCAGAAGAGACATTGCATGTCTCTTCTGCAATAAAAAGTCTGCCTGCTTGCTTTTTTTTCTACAGTGGAACTTTAAGTAGTGGGGGCTGGTTTGAGGGTCCGGGGTTGGGGAATCTGACCATGTTTCATGATACATCCTAAGTTTGTTTTGATTGAGCAAGATGTAATTTCTCCTTTTCACCCCCTTAGGTAACTATTGCATATGGTAATCACACTTATCACATTATGAAACTTATCTGTATGTAGTATAATGTGTTAACATTTCAAGATGATGTACGAACACTTGGGATTTTGGGGATTTTTCTTTTGCTGCTTTGTTGCAAGCGTTTTAAGACTCTTTCATATGACATGCAAATAAGTATTGTTGTTATCTCAGGTGTAGAGAATTCTTCCTTCAGTTAGAGCGAGCAGAGCCAGCAATTCAGTGATGTGCTCCAGGCTGTGTGCAAAGGTTTTCTCAGCTACATGAAAGTCCACACATCATGTGATGTTACAAAGCACACTCTGCAGTGCTGGCAGTGGAAGTCTACCTCAAGCTGCCATGATGATGATGTTCCACTTTCTGTTATACGCTTTGTATCCAGTCACTGAACACGGCAGTGATCTCATAATTATATATATATATATATATATATATATATATATATATATATACAGTGGGGCAAAAAAGTATTTAGTCAGCCACCAATTGTGCAAGTTCTCCCACTTAAAAAGATGAGAGAGGCCTGTAATTGTCATCATAGGTAGACCTCAACTATGAGAGACAAAATGTGAAAACAAATCCAGACAATCACATTGTCTGATTTGGAAAGAATTTTTTTTGCAAATTATGGTGGAAAATAAGTATTTGGTCAATATCAAAAGTTCATCTCAATACTTTGTTATATATCCTTTGTTGGCAATGACAGGTCAAACGTTTTCTGTAAGTCTTCACAAGGTTGTCACACACTGTTGCTGGTATGTTGGCCCATTCCTCCATACAGATCTCCTCTAGAGCAGTGATGTTTTGGAGCTGTCGCTGGGCAACACAGTCTTTCAACTCCCTCCAAAGGTTTTCTATGGGGTTGAGATCTGGAGACTGGCTAGGCCACTCCAGGACCTTGAAATGCTTCTTACGAAGCCACTCCTTCATTGCTCGGGCAGTGTGCTTGGGATCATTGTCATGCTGAAAGACCCAGCCACGTTTCATCTTCAATGCCCTTGCTGATGGGAGGAGGTTTGCACTCAAAATCTCAGGATACATGGCCCCATTCATTCTTTCATGTACACGGATCAGTCGTCCTGTTCCCTTTGCAGAGAAAAAGCCCCAAAGCATGATGTTGCCACCCCCATGCTTCACAGTAGGTATGGTGTTCTTTGGTTGCAACTCAGCATTCTCTCTCCTCCAAACACGAGTTGTGTTTTTACCAAACAGTTCTACTTTGGTTTCATCTGACCATATGACATTCTCCCAATCCTCTTCTGGATCATTCAAATGCTCTCTAGCAAACCTCAGATGGGCCCGGACATGTACTGGCTTAAGCAGGGGGACACGTTTGGCACTGCAGGATCTGAGTCCCTGGCAGCGTAGTGTGTTACTGATGGTAGCCTTTGTTACGTTGGTCCCAGCTCTCTGCAGGTCATTCACTAGATCCCCCCGTGTGGTTCTGGGATTTTTGCTCACTGTTCTTGTGATCATTTTGACCCCACGGGGTGAGATCTTGCGTAGAGCCCCAGATCGAGGGAGATTATCAGTGGTCTTGTATGTCTTCCATTTTCTAATTATTGCTCCCACAGTTGATTTCTTCACACCAAGCTGCTTGCCTATTGCAGATTTAGTCTTCCCAGCCTAGTGCAGGTCTACAATTTTGTTTCTGGTGTCCTTCGACAGCTCTTTGGTCTTCACCATAGTGGAGTTTGGAGTGTGACTGTTTGAGGTTGTGGACAGGTGTCTTTTATACTGATAACAAGTTCAAACAGGTGCCATTAATACAGGTAATGAGTGGAGGACAGAGGAGCCTCTTAAAGAAGAAGATACAGGTCTGTGAGAGCCAGAAATCTTGCTTATTTGTAGGTGACCAAATACTTATTTTCCAGCATGATTTGCAAAAAAAATTCTTTCCAAATCAGACAATCTGATTGTCTGGATTTGTTTCCACATTTTGTCTCTCATAGTTGAGGTATAGCTATGATGAAAATTACAGGCCTCTCTCATCTTTTTAAGTGGGAGAACTTGCACAATTGGTGGCTGACTAAATACTTTTTTGCCCCACTGTATATATTGTGAGGGGGTTAGCTCGGCAGCGGGTGTGTGTGACCCCCGGGATGGGCTCCCCACACAAAAACAGGCCCAGCAAACGGAGGTTGTGGTTTTCAAAATCAAAAAAGGTGCGGTTTATTTTCTATTTACAGTGACAAAACACAGCAAAGCCAAAAGAAACATAAACAAAATAAATCCTGGTCAACTTGACCTCTGACTAAACATACAGGTTTCCTAACTAACAACTGGGATCAGCCTAGTGCTGTCCTAGTCCCTAAGTCCCTGGTTTTAAATGTCCAAGCAAATAGCCACACAGGCTTTGTCTCACCGCACAGGGGTTCACTCTCCCTGGACAGTCCACACAGGTCTGGTTCCAGGCATAAGCTAACATCTAATGAAGCTGGGAGTTCTTATAGAGGCCTAAATGAGCTGACAAGCTTCAGCTGGTCTCATCAACTCCCTGTCTGCACGACGCCCAGCCCTCTCCCTAGAGGTATGAGTCATCCATGAGCCCACTAGCCTTAGCTGGGCTTATACAACTCTCCACCTAGTTGTATAAGTCGGCGTAAAGCCTGAATCTGGGCGAAATATATCTACCCCCCTGGATGCAACCAGGTGACTTTACCTTCCTGCTGTCACATACCCCCCCCTCTTGTTTTAACCTCGGGGTTGGAACACCAGCAATCAGGCATTCATGTACTCGAGACAAAGCATCCACATTCCCCATTTGAACGCCAGGGCGATGCTTTACTGTGAAGTTGAATTCCTGGAGGGCCAGGAACCACCTATTCACTCTTCTATTTGTTTCCTTGTTTTGAGCCATCCACTTTAACGGAGCGTGATCCGTAACCATGTCAAAGTGCCTACCTAGCAGGTAGTACCGAAGGGAATCTAGAGCCCACTTCACCGCTAAACACTCCTTTTCAACGGTGGCGTAATTTACCTCATGGGACTTCAACTTCCTGCTGAGGTAAATGACTGGGTGCTCTTCCCCGTTCCAGACCTGGGACAATACTGCTCCTAACCCCACATCTGACGCATCACTTTGTACGACAAAGTCTTTAGAGAAGTCGGGTGAGTACAACACTGGCTGGCTACATAAGGCTTGTTTCAAGAATTGGAATGCTGCCTCAGCCTCGGGGGTCCATTTAATCATGACCGACCCTTTCCCCTTCGTTAGGTTGGTTAGGGGCACAGCCTTAGAAGCAAAGTGGGGAATGAATCGCCGATAATACCCAGCGATTCCCAGAAAGGCTCGTACCTGCTTCTTGCTGTTGGGACGTGGCCAACTCTGGATGGCCTCGACTTTGTTGAGTTGGGGTTTTATTACTCCCCTCCCAATGGTGTACCCAAGATATTTGGCCTCTTCCTGCCCAATGGTACACTTCTTGGGGTTAGCCGTAAACCCCGCTTCCCGAACAGAGTCCAGGACTGCTTGCACTTTTGGCAGATGTGAGGCCCAATCTGTGCTATGGACAATTACGTCATCCAGGTAAGCCGCAGCATACTTCCGATGGGGCCTCAGCATCTGGTCCATTTTCCGCTGGAATGTGGCCGGCGCATTCTGTAACCCGAACGGCATTCTTTTATATTGGAACGCCCCGTCTGGGGTTACAAATGCGGTTTTCTCTTTGGCCAATTTGGCCAGGGGGATTTGCCAATACCCTTTTGTGAGGTCAAGAGTCGTCATGTAACGGGCTGTTCCCAGCCGGTCGATCAACTCATCTATACGTGGCATGGGGTAGGTGTCAAATTTTGTAACTTTGTTCAACTGACGAAAATCGTTACAAAATCGCCAGCTCCCATCCGGTTTAGGCACCAACACAATGGGACTAGACCTATCACTTTGGGACTCCTCTATCACCCCTAAGTTCAGCATTTTCTGTACTTCCTCCCGTATTGCCTCCCGTCGGGCCTCTGGGATCCGATAGGGTTTTAACTTCACCCTTTCACCGGGCGGGGTAATGATGTCATGCTCTACCCCAAATGTTTGTCCCGGCAGCTCAGAGAATACCTCCTTGTTGCGAAGCACAAACTCCTTAACCTCCTGTTGTTGGGGTTGTGACAAGGTGGCTGCTATTCCAACCTCAGGAATCACGCAACCAGTTTGAGCTGGTGACCAAGTGTCTGCGACTAGGGACTCTCTATCCCTCCAGGCTTTCAACAGATTAACGTGATAGATCTGTTCGGGCTTTCGCCTTCCTGGTTGTCTGACCTTGTAATTCACTTCGCTCACTTTTTCCATTATCTCGTAGGGGCCTTGCCATTTGGCAAGGAATTTACTTTCAACCGTAGGGACAAGTACCAGTATCCTATCCCCCGGGGAAAAGGTACGGGTCTTGGCTCCACGGTTGTACACTCTCTGCTGTGCTAACTGCGCTTGGGCCAAATGTTCCTTCACGATGGGCATTACCTGTGCAATTCGGTCTTGCATCAGGGCGACATGCTCAATCACACTCCTGTGGGGAGAACTCTCACTTTCCCAAGTTTCCTTGGCAATATCCAACAGCCCTCTTGGGTGTCTCCCATACAGTAACTCAAAGGGGGAGAATCCCGTAGAGGATTGGGGCACCTCCCTAATAGCAAACATCAGATAAGGAAGTAGACAGTCCCAATCCTTTCCATCTCTATCCACCACTTTCTTCAACATTTGTTTTAGGGTTTTGTTGAATCTTTCAACCAGCCCATCGGTTTGGGGGTGATACACAGATGTACGTAATTGCGTCACTTTGAACAATTTACACAGCTCCTTCATAACCCGGGACATAAAGGGTGTACCTTGGTCCGTAAGCAGTTCTTTACAAATACCCACCCGGCTAAACACAAGAGATAGCTCTTTGGCTATGGTTTTGGCCGAGGTATTTCGGAGAGGGATCGCTTCTGGATAACGGGTGGCATAGTCCATTATAACTAATATGTACTGGTGCCCCCTAGCGGACTTGATTATAGGACCTACCAAATCCATGGCGATCCTCTCAAACGGGACCTCAATGATGGGTAGAGGGACCAGCGGGCTACGGAAATGTGGCATCGGGGCCGACCTCTGACACACAGGGCAGGAGGAACAATAATTTTCTATGTCCTTCATCACCCCCGGCCAATAGAATCTCTGTAATACCCTCTCTCGGGTTTTCTCTGTCCCCAGATGACCTCCAAGAATGTGCCCATGGGCCAACTCCAACACCAACTTCCTGTAAGGTTTGGGCACCACAAGCTGCTCAACGGTTTCTTCTGCCCTTTTTGCCACCCGATACAGTAGGTCCTTCTCTACGCTGAAGTATGGGTAAGTGCAGGTATTATCTGGGTTCACTAACTCGCCATCTATTTTCACTACGTTTTCCCGTGCCTTTATTAGGGCGGGGTCTTTCAACTGTTCTGTGGCAAAGTTTTCCCTGTGAACCTCAAGATCAGAAAACTCCACAGACGGTAGGTTTTCGTCTGAGGAGGTGGGCTCCTCTCCAGTTTCTTGAGTCTCCCCTGCCAATACTGATAAGGGAAATTCCGGAGAGTCCTCACCACTCTCAGGGGAGTTCTGGCTATCACATTCCTGGTACATAGGGTCACCAGTGGGGGGCTCAGGATCATCCCACAGTTCCCAGAACTTCGGAAAATCCCTTCCCACAATGGCGTCATACGGTAACTGAGATACTAAGCCCACTGGATGAGAGAGGGTACCTTTGGGGGTCTCGAAACACACTGTAGTCACTGGATACTCTCGGGTGTCCCCATGCACACAAATAACAGCTACCTTGCTATTCCCAGAGACCTCTGTTTTAACTAACTCAGCCTTTATCAGGGTCACAAGGCTACCTGAATCCAGCAATACCACAACATTTCTACCATTAACACACATTTCGCATAAATGTTTCTCAGTTCCTCGAATGGCAGTGCATGCGACTGTCGCACACAGCGACTGACGTCTGCCCGTCAGAAAGTCACACTGCATGGGTTCCTCCACAACCGGGCAATTGGCTGCAATATGTCCCGCTTGCCGGCATCGGTAGCAAACGATCCTTCTTGCCGCCTCTTGAGCCGCTGATTTCCCAGGCTGTTCTCGCCAAACTTGGGGTAGAGCTCCCACCCTCTCACTCTCTCCACCCTTTCCCCTTGGAATCCTCTTATCCGCCCCTGGGGATGGTCTGGTCTTAGGGTGGAAAGTCCGAGTGTCTCTGGAAGAGGCCGTCAGGTTCTCTGTAGCCAAGTATTTCTCCACACGATCCACAAGACCATCGGCCGTCTCTGGGTCTCCATGGCTTACCCACTTTTGGATGGCAGTAGGAAGAGCTCTCAAAAACCGATCCATTACAACACGTTCCACAATCTTTGGTGCGGACAAAGTCTCTGGCTGTAGCCACTTTCTGCTCAGGTGAATGAGATCATACATTTGAGACCTGGGGGGTTTTCCAAGCTGGAAAGTCCAGTTATGCACACGCTGAGCCCGGACAGCCTGGGTGACACCCAGCCTTGCCAATATCTCAGCTTTTAGCATCACATAGTCTTTTGCTTGGTCAGGCTCTAGGTCATAGTAAGCCTTCTGCGATTCACCAGTTAACAGAGGAGCCACCAGTCCAGCCCACTGCTCCTCAGGCCACTTTTCTCTTTCAGCAGTCCTTTCAAATGTGGTCAAAAATACCTCTGGATCATCCTCTCCAGTCATTTTTGTCAATAAACGACTCACCCCAAAGGACGCGGTATTAGTGGGATGGCTTTCCTCACTGGTCTGCGGACGTTGCTGCATTACTGCTTCCATTTGTTGTAGTCTCTGCTCTTGCTTCTGTAACAGGTCTATGAAGCGGGCCTCAGATTGCTGCTGGGCTTGTTGCTGAGCTTCCAGACTCTGTTGGTGAGCTTGCTGCTGGGCTGCAAGGCTCTGTTGATGAGCTTGCTGCTGGGCTGCGAAGTTCTGTTGTTGAGCTGCAAGGCTCTTTTGCAAACCTGCATTTGTCTGCTGTTGATTGGCATTTGCTAGAGCCAGCTGCTTCAGTATCTCCTCCATGCTGGCTTAAAAAAAACTGCCACTGGTTCTCCACCAACTGTGAGGGGGTTAGCTCGGCAGCGGGTGTGTGTGACCCCCGGGATGGGCTCCCCACACAAAAACAGGCCCAGCAAACGGAGGTTGTGGTTTTCAAAATCAAAAAAGGTGCGGTTTATTTTCTATTTACAGTGACAAAACACAGCAAAGCCAAAAGAAACATAAACAAAATAAATCCTGGTCAACTTGACCTCTGACTAAACATACAGGTTTCCTAACTAACAACTGGGATCAGCCTAGTGCTGTCCTAGTCCCTAAGTCCCTGGTTTTAAATGTCCAAGCAAATAGCCACACAGGCTTTGTCTCACCGCACAGGGGTTCACTCTCCCTAGACAGTCCACACAGGTCTGGTTCCAGGCATAAGCTAACATCTAATGAAGCTGGGAGTTCTTATAGAGGCCTAAATGAGCTGACAAGCTTCAGCTGGTCTCATCAACTCCCTGTCTGCACGACGCCCAGCCCTCTCCCTAGAGGTATGAGTCATCCATGAGCCCACTAGCCTTAGCTGGGCTTATACAACTCTCCACCTAGTTGTATAAGTCGGCGTAAAGCCTGAATCTGGGCGAAATATATCTACCCCCCTGGATGCAACCAGGTGACTTTACCTTCCTGCTGTCACAATATATATATATATATATATATATATATATTGTGAGGGGGTTAGCTCGGCAGCGGGTGTGTGTGACCCCCGGGATGGGCTCCCCACACAAAACAGGCCCAGCAAACGGAGGTTGTGGTTTTCAAAATCAAAAAAAGGTGCGGTTTATTTTCTATTTACAGTGACAAAACACAGCAAAGCAAAAGAAACATAACCAAAATAAATCCTGGTCAAGTTGACCTCTGACTAAACATACAGGTTTCCTAACTAACAACTGGGATCAGCCTAGTGCTGTCCTAGTCCCTAAGTCCCTGGTTTAGTAAAAGTCCAAACAAATAGCCACACAGGCTTTGCCTCACCGCACAGGGGTTCACTCTCCCTAGACAGTCCACACAGGTCTGGTTCCAGGCATGAGCTAACATCTAATGAAGCTGGGAGTTCTTATAGAGGCCTAAATGAGCTGACAAGGTTCAGCTGGTCTCCTCATCTCTGTCTGCACGACGCCCCACACTCTCCCTAGAGGTATGAGTCATCCATGAGCCCACTAGCCTTATACAACTCTCCACCTAGTTGTATAAGTCGGCGTAAAGCCTGAATCTGGGCGAAATATATCTACCCCCCTGGATGCAACCAGGTGACTTTACCTTCCTGCTGTCACAATATATACTGTATATGAAATTAGCATTTCATATTTGTATAGTATAGACGATACTTTATGATATCTCACTATTAATAAAAAAAGTTGTCCTTACTGGTGCAGGTAATGAAACAGATCATAAGCACCGAGGTGTCCCTAACAATGCCTAACGATCTCTTTTTTCTTCCCGGTGAACAAATTCTATGTTGCACATTCTATAACACGCTCTTCAGGGCTGTAGGCAAGTTGGACAATTTGTTATCCTTTTTCTATTTTTGTCCCTCAGACACAATGAAGATGGATTTAGTCATACTAATAGTAATAGCTTGCTATGCGTTTTACAGGCACGTTTTTCAGTGCATTTTTAAACCAGCGTTTTTTATGTGTTTTGCATGCAGTTTCATGCATTTTGTGTTTTACGTTTCTTTATTTCTCTTGAGACGCACTGTAAAACACACTGTATATAGCTGGTTGCCAAGGAGGGGGCCAGGAAGCCGGCCGCCGCGTCCTTAGCAATCAATGAGTCATCAGCTGTCAGCGGGGTTCCCCGCTGAAAGCTGACTGTAAATAAAAAAAAATTGGTGTAAAAAAAAATTGCAAAAAAACTGTGTTGGGGTCTCCCCCAGGTTCATAACAGACCCTTCAGATCTAGTATGGATTCAGAGGGGACCCCCAGCCAATTTTTTTTAAAATGCTGTGGTGTCCCCCCAAATCCATACCAGACCAGACCCTTATCCAAGCATGCCGCCCAGCAGGTCAGGAAAGGGAGGGGACGATCGAGCGCCCTCCCATCCTGAACTAAACCAGACTGCATTCCCTCAACATGGGGGGTGCTTTGGGGCAGGGGGGCTCTGCTCCCCCCACCCCAAAGCACCTTGCCCCCATGTTGATGAGGACAAAGGCCTCTTCCCGACAACCCTAGTCGGTGGTTATCGGGGTCTGCGGGCGGGGGGCTTATCGGAATCTGGAAGCCCCCTTTAGGAAGGGGGCCCCCAGATCCCAGCGCCCCCATGTGAATAGGTATCGGGTACATTGTACCCCTACCCATTCACCAAAAAAGCAGTGAAATATAATAAAAACAAAATACGGTTTTTGACAATTCCTTTATTAATAGCTCTGTCTTCTCTTCTCTTCCCGCTGCCTTCTTTCTCGCCGCCAGTTACCTGCTAAAAAAAGCTGTTCTTGTTCTGTTGATGTCTTCATCTGTTTTTTTGGTCGTCTTCTCTCTGCCAACTCTTATATAGCAATGGGGCAAAGCCAACCGATGACATCACCCAGAGAGCCCGCCCCTTGTGACAAGCTCTCTAGGTGATGTCATCAGATGGCCACGCCCCATTGCTATATAGGAGTCGGCAGAAAGCGGGCGACAACAAAACAGATGAAGACATCAACAGAACAAGAGCGTCTTTTTTAAAAAAAAATAGCGGGTAACTGGTGGCGAGGAAGAAGACAGCGTCGGGAATAGACGGCGGCGGTGGAAAGAGACAGCTCGAGGAGAAGACATCGGAAAGAGACGGGGAGGAGACAGCAGGAAGGAGAAGACAGCGGGAAGAGACAGCTTGAGGAGAAGACGGCTAGAGAAGGCAGAGCTATTAAAGCGGAGCTCCGCCGGAATTTTTTTTATTAAAAGCCAGCAGCTACAGCAGCTGCTGGCTTTTAATATTTGGACACTTACCTGTCATGGAGTCCAGCGACGTCCGCAGCAGAGGACGAGCGATCGCTCGTCGCTCTGCTGCTCCCTCCGCCATCCTCGCTGAGGGAACCAGGAAGTGAAGCCCTGCGGCTTCATGCCCGGTTCCCTACGGCGCATGCGCGAGTCGCGCTGCGCCGTTCTGATTGGTGCTCCTGTGTTCTGGGAGCCGAGTGTCTCCCAAAACACCAAGGGAAGTCTGCGGGAAGTGACGTAACTCCCGCAGATTCCCGGAGAGAGGACTCCCGGATGTGGGTGAAAATACCTGTCTTAGACAGGTATCTTCACCCCCCTCCCCCCTGAAAGGTGTCAATTGTGACACCGGAGGGGGGGAGGGTTCCAAATAGCAAAAGTTGCTATTTAGGGTGGAGCTCCACTTTAATAAAGGAATTGTTGAAAACCGGCTCTTGTGTTTTTATTACATTTCCCCCTTCTTAAAGTGGGGCTTCCACATTCCGATAAGCCCCCCGCCCGCAGACCCCGACAACCACCGGCTAGGGTTGTCGGGAAGAGGCCCTTGTCCTCATCAACATGGAGGCAAGGTGCTTTGGGGTGGGGGGTGTAGACTCCACCTATGTTGAGGGCATGCAGCCTGGCATGCTCGTCCCCTTCCTTTCCTGGCTTACCGGGTTGCATGCTCGGATAAGGGTCTGGTATGGATTTTGGGGGGACCCCACGCCATTTAAAAAAAATAAAATTGGTGTGGGGGTCCTGGTATGGACCTGGGGGGAACCCCACCCATTTTTTTTGCACATTTTTTAATTTAATTTAATTTTTTAGCCAGCAATTTTTTTTTTCGTTTTACATTCAGCTTTCAGCGGGGAACCCTGCTGACAGCTGATGACTCATCGGTTGTTAGGGACACAGCGGCCGGCTTCCCGGCCCCCTGCTTAGCAACCAGCTATATACAGTGGTAAAATAAGAACTGTAAAACACATCAAAATTGCACCACTTGCGTTTCTGGTGCAGCTCCATTGAAGTCTATTAGCTGCAAATCGTGGGAAAAAAGTCCCCGACCCTTTCCAAAAATGCACCGGCCCCAAAATGCATAGATGTGAACTAGTACCATAGGAAAACATGTTAAATGGACTGTAGTGCGTTTCTGCAAATTGCAAAACGCACTAAAAATGCATAGGTGTGAACGTAGGGTAAAGCAACCCAATCTGTTTAAAAAAGAAATGCACAGCAAAACCTTTATGTGTGTGTGTGTATATATTTTTTTTTTTTCTTATATAGCGCCATCAATTTACGCAGCACTTTACATATATATTGTACATTCACATCAGTCCCTGCCCTCAAGGAGCTTACAACCTAAAGTCCCTAACTCACACACATTCATACATACTAGGGCAATTTAGACAGGATACGATTAACCTACCAGCATGTCTTTAGAGTGTGGAAGGAAACCGGAGTACTCGGAGGAAACCCACGCAGGCACAAGGAAAACATGCAAACCCCAGGCAGATGGTGTCGTGGTCGGGATTCGAACCATCGACCCTTTTTTGCTGCTAGGTGAAAGTGCTAACCACTACACCACTGTGCTGCCCAGATATACAGTACAGTGGAACCTCGGATTGCAAGTAACGCGGTTAACGAGCATTTCGCAATACGAGCACTGTATTTTGAAAAATCCTAACTCGGTTTGCGAGTGTTGTCTCGCAAAATAAGCAAGATTCAGGCCAAAGCGGTGTGCAGTACCGCGTTTGGCCTGGGGTGGGGGGCGCCGGAGCCGAGTGGCGCCGTTCGGAAATGCTCGGAAAGACTCGGAAATACTACGTTCCCGAGCCTTTCTGGCGCCCCCCCGCCTCTGGCCGCATGCGGTATTGCATGCCATTGAAGTCAATGCGGAACTAATTATTTTCATTTCCATTGACTTCAATGGGGAAACTCGCTTTGATATGCGAGCATTTTGGATTACGAGCATTCTCCTGGAACATATTATGCTTGTAATCCGAGGTTCCACTATATCTCATAAAAGCGAGTACACCCCTCACATTTTTGTAAATATTTTATTATATATTTTCATGTGACTTCCACTCCTCCATGACAACATCACGGAGCTGGTGGATGTTAGAGAAGAAAGAGAACAAAGAACAAAAAAACAAAAAAAATATACTAGGGATGTTAATGATTATAAAAACCACTGTGTTTTTAGTTGGCAATCTAAGGATAATATTTTAAGAATAGAAGAAAACAACCAAAATATGGACACTACGGCCCCTTTAGTTAATGATGGGAGACCACAACCATCTACGTCCAATCAAGCCCAAAGTCGCCCTTTGGCTACTAGGGAAACTAATCATAAACAAACTAATGCACGTACCCCCAATACACAACATCGTGGTCCACCCCCAATACAAGGGGGAAGAGGGAGAGGTCCCCGAGGCAATAATAAAGGTAGGAAGGATGGCTCTCGGGAATATTGGAGGCATGATTCACCACGGAGGGGTGGTTATAGTCAACCAAACACCGATTACTACTCTTACCAAAATCAAAGAACCCCTACACAAACTTACAATCGTTTTTCACCTCTGAGAGAAGATAGGGGAATGTATCCACCCCAATATAATTATAGAGACAGAGATGATGATTACTCACATAATCGATCTCCATTCAATTATAATCAAAACCACCCCGGTCCATCATACTCTGGGGGTTTTCAGAAAGAACAGAGCGGGTACAACAGAAACCCGGACACCAGCGGGGATGTAGAGGCGGATGGCGCGCCCAAAAAAAGAAAATGTATGTAAAGGATGATGGAATCTTCAATTTAAGTACAGCGACCTTTACAGAAGCCGAAAAAGTTGTTTTAAATAAAGGGCTTAAATATGTCCCCCCTAAACATCTAAATAAGTTTGCTACGTTCATAGATGTACACAAATATGTGCGTAAATTAAATATACAAAGATATTTTATCTCCAATCCCACTAGACCTGCTTTACCTGAAACCAATTCACTTATGGTACATTCAGGATTCTCTAATCCCTCACTCTTCAATCCACCATGCCCTATAGCACCTTCAGTTCAGGTGTTTAGGGACCTAGTCTTGAAGGACTTGGAGGCGCTCCCTAAAAAACGTATTTACAATGACCCTAGGATAAAAACTGGCCTCAGATCCTTATGTGAAAGGATCTGACGATACGCCCTGCCGATAAGGGGGGCGGTATTGTTGTTCTAAATAAGACAGCCTATCACCTCGAAATGAATAAGATACTAAGCGATACCACAACTTATACTCGTTTGAATGGTAACCCCACTCAGAGCTATAAAATAGCTCTATTAGATCTTGTTGACACCGGATCACAATTGGGGATTCTTGACAACAAGGAAAAAAGTTATTTAGTTCCTGTTGCCCCACGCATTCCTGTAATGTATTATCTGCCGAAGATACATAAGGATGCCAAACATCCTCCGGGTCGCCCAATTATTAGTGGAATCGATTCGATAACCTCACGGATAGGGAGGTATATAGACTTTCATCTACAACCTATTGTGAAATCAATTCCATCATATCTAAAGGACACCCGTCATGTTATCTCACTGTTGCAGCAGATTACTTACAGTAGGGACATCTTGCTCGTGACAGCAGACGTTGCCTCACTGTACACTAGCATCTCACATGAATTAGGCTTGTCAGCTGTTGGTCTGTTTTTGTCTAGAGTTAATGACCTTTCGGGCACGCAGAAAAGATATATTATGGACCTTTTACATTTTGCAACCCACCACAATTACTTTTGGCATAATGGTGATTTCTTTTTACAACAAAAGGGGGTTGCCATGGGCGCAAAATTTGCTCCCAGTTTGGCTAACATCTTTATGGCCAAATGGGAGGAGGATGTCATCTATGCTTACGATCGACCCGAGATTATCCTCTGGGTTCGATACATAGATGACATCCTCCTCCTGTGGAGGGGTGATGAGACCTCCTTAAACAAATTTATGTCCACTCTGAATAACAATGATGTGGGTATCAGCCTATCCTATGAGGCCAGTTTCAAGTCTATACATTTTTTGGATCGCGAAATATTCCCTAATAATGGTAAGCTAGAAACTAGGACATTTTTTAAACCAACGGACCGGAATGGGTACATTCCGGTCGATCGTTGTCACCATTCAGCATGGTTAAAATCAGTGCCCCAAAGTCAGCTTTTAAGGATTAGACGTAATTGCTCAAACCTTTCTGACTTCCACTGTCAGGCTAGTATACTTAAGTCCAGATTTGTAGATAAGGGTTACCATCCCTCCGTTATAGAGGAGGAGACCAAACAAGTTGCTAGGATTGAGAGGGATTCTTTAGTTAGAGAACAAATTAAGCCTATCCAAGACTCGAAGTATAAATGGTCTTTCTACACAACATACTCTGTCCAACACAGACAAATAAGGGATATATTTCAGAAACACTGGAAAATTTTGAAAAATTACCAGATTCTAGGACCCACACTTCCTGAAAAAGCGGGCGTAACATATCGAGGGGCACCCTCACTGAGAAATCGCATTGCGCCCAACGTTTCTGATCCACCAATATTACCAGCCTTTTTTCCACACTTAAAGGCATATTATCCCTGCAGAAAATGCAAGGTTTGTCAAATCAACATTTGTGGAAAACAAAAAACGGACACTTTCAGGTCTACATCCACAGGGATTGATTATCAAATGAAAAGTTTTACAACATGTGCGACAAAATATATAGTATATTTACTTACCTGCCCATGCGGGAAACAGTATGTAGGTCGCACTATTCGCACTTTTTCAATAAGAGCGGGGGAACATCTAACCAGCATAAAAAAGGGCAAAACAAATCACAGTGTCCCACAACATTATTTAGAATTCCATAATAAGAACCCCAAAGGTACTATGTTTCAAATCATAGACAAATTTGTCCCTAGTTGGAGGGGTGAATCCCGCCTGAGAGGGGTTTCTAAATTAGAAACATACTGGATATATCAGCTTAAGTGTTACAGGCCTTATGGCCTAAACGTTGATTGGGATATTAACGCTTTTATAAATAAGGCTTGACCCATTTTTGTATACACCTTTGTGGTTTATTCCTCTTCCTTTTTTTGTGCATTTTTTACTGTAATACATCTATGAACTGCCTCTCCACTTGATACCTATGCCATATTCATTATATATATAGGACATTTATGTTACATTGGATGCATGTCAAAGTGCATCTCTTTATAGTGGTTGCTATGTTACTATGAAGATGTTACTATTATAGTTTCTATAATCTGTTATACATCTTTATGGTTTATTCTATTTTATGTGCATTCTCATTGTAATACATCCATGAACCGTTTCCTCTGATACGTGGCATATGATGCCCATACCATATTGTTAATATATGACACTCAAGTTATATTGGATTTATGATTATTTACATTTATTGGAGCGGTCACTATGCCATTATGAAGGCTGTACAGGTGTAGTTCCTTATCCGGGACACCAAGCCCATTTTTTAATTAATATATTTTATTTTTTTATTTTATAATATCCATTAATCTCTGATGGTTGCCAACAATAGTGAACATTTTGATTTTTAGTTCAATTTCTGATTCCGAGATTGATTATAAAATTGATGTATGATAGAGGGTTGGTGGTCCTCTCCCCCTCCCTTTCATAAATATTGAGGGATAGAACAACCGTATCTATCTAACTACTTTACAATTATTAATTTCCTTCCATTCTTACTTTAAACTACACTTCCCAACATGCCTCAGGGTGGAAGCTCGAGTAATCGAGACAGATGACGTACCAAAGATACACCTCCGCTGCGGCCTGCCCTCTGTGCATATCACCATGACGACTGGAGCATTTGGATCCGTCCATGAGCACATCTCGGCTTACGCTGCTTTAATGTCTGTTGCGAGATTGTGCACTCCGGTTCTGTCATTGGTGGGAATGAAGGCATGGGGGTGGGGTCAATGCCGGATAATGCTGTGCGTGATTATGGCCTATGGCCCTCTTTGCGACTACATTTCCCAGACTACTATGCGGATGATGTATTGCAAGAGATAGTCACATGGTACTGATGTATTCCCGCACGCTGACAGCCAGGAGACTGAGGGTGGATGACGCGGCGGAGCTCTTCCATGGTACAAGTGACACTATTGGCTAATCCCACTAGGGGCTGGATTCACATTATTATCAGCTCTAGCAATAGGGTATGGTGATCCCGGAAGCGGGAAATACAATGAGTGATCAGCTGTGTTTAATTTTAAAACTACATTCCTTTCTCTATATAAGCGTGGGGAACAGAGAGTTTCTGTATACCCCAGTAGAAGTCTTATTAGACGAAACCGGTCGGGACAAATACACCAGCTCTTGCTGTTCCTATCACGCTGCCTATTTATATTCTAGAGTGTGGATTTTTTGGATTTCTTTGTTATGCTTTGGAGTTTTGTTTTGGATGTTCATACTGTGTGAACTTTTTATGGATAAAAAAATTTTAATAAATTTTTTTGGATTTACACCATGTGGAGCAATTTTTTGTTTTCCATGGTTATGAATGGATAAGGTAGCTGCTACCCGCCTATCCGGATTTTTCCTGGTTGGATTGCCATTGATCCTGGGAGGAGGTGTTCTATAGATCTTGGTCGTCTCTACAAAGCCTGGCTGTCTGATCCGTCCACGAAGTGGACAAAGTCTTGAAGATCCACCGCCGTACGGTGTGTTGGATCCATCCCAGCTGGTAAGAGTACCTTATCTCTCCCCCATTGACACAAGGTGAAGGCACTCCCGGGTGTTACCACGTATATCCACATTGAACATCCATATCTACGTATTCTATAACAATCCCACATTGGACTTTGGTCTTTTTGGATGGTACTTTGTCTATTGTTAGACAACTACAGGGACACATACTCATCTTTGATGTCTGATAGAAATATAATTCCTATTTCACTGGTTTAGGATTATCACTCTATCGCTATTCATGTTTCACAACATAATATTTGCACTATAATTTTTGTTGTACATTAATATGTTGGTTAAATACTTGTAATCACAGAAGGATTACAGACACTTATTTATGCTATATATGTATTTCTATATTTTTCACTAATTTCGAAATATATACCAGCATGGGTTTTTGATTAAATTTGAATATTTTTCACACCCTACCATATTTAGGACTTTTATACTAAATTCTCATTAGCGCCACACTTATTATATATTTACACTTAATTAATTTTGTCTGATTTTGGTGTTTGGCTGCTGTTGCTACAATATTCTTGGGTTGGCGCAGTATTATATAATTTTAGATGTTAGAGACCTTACGCTCCTCTATCTTCTGTTTGAGGATGCCCCACAGATGCTCAATAGGATTTAGGTCTGGAGACATGCCTGGTCAGTCCATTACCTTTACCCTCAGCCTCTTTAGCGAGGCAGTGGTCGTCTTGGAGGTGTGATTGGGGTCATGTTGAAATACTGCCCTGCGGTCCAGTCTCTGAAGGGAAGGGATCATGCTCTGCTTCGGTATGTCACAGTACATGTTGGCATTCATGGTTCCTTCAACGAACTGTAGTTCCCCAGTGCCGGTGTCCAGTCGAGAAATGCCCTCTATCGAGAAATGCCCGGCCGGAACTGCGCATGCGCAGTACGGAGCCGCCGAAAGCCGCCGAACATCTGAATTTACGATCAGCTGTAGACGGCGCTTGCGCACAATAGCCGACATTGTGCCACACGCTCCCGATGCTCGTGCAAGTCTGCAAAGGGTGGATTGGTTCATGATGGGTGTGTGTGAGGGACGGATGCCTACATGAAGGGGGCGTATTTTGTATTTTTATGATGGGCAGTGCTGCTAAGATGGGGGTGGAATTTTTCATAAAACTCAAACACATCTCCTAAACAAATATATCTCTGCTATTCTTCCTACACGTGTTTGCGGGGCGTGTTTAGCCAACTGAAGGGCGGGTTTTTCAATGTTAGCAGAAATATATTTGTAGGCAATGTAGGCACCCGCCCCTCACACGCGCCCATCATGAACAAATCCGCCCCTTGCAGACTTGCACGAGCATCGGGAGCGTGTGGCACATTGTCGGCTATTGTGCGCAGGCGCCGTCTACAGCTGATCGTAAATTCAGATGTTCGGCGGCTCCGTACTGCACATGCGCTGCGCTTGCGCAGTTCCGGCCGGGCATTTCTTGATAGGGGGCATTTCTCGACAGAACACCGGCAGCACTCATACAGCCCCAGATCATGACACTCCCACCACCATGCTTGGCTGTGGACAAGACACACTTGTCTTTGTACTCCTCACCTGGCTGCCACCACACACGCTTGACACCATCTGAACCAAATAAGTTTATCTTGGGCTCATCAGACCACAGGACATGGTTCCAGTAATCCATGTCCTTAGTCTGCTTGTCTTCAGCAAACTGTTTGCGGGCTTTCTTGTGCATCATCTTTAGAAGAGGGTTCATTCTGGGATGACAGCCATGAAGACCAATTTGATGCAGTGTGCAGCGTATGGTCTGAGCACTGACAGGCTGACCCCCCCCCCCACCCCTTCAACCTCTGCAGCAATGCTGGCAGCACAAATACGTCTATTTCCCAAAGACAACCTCTGGATATGACGCTGAGCACGTGCACTCAACTTCTTTGGTCGACCATGACGAGGCCTGTTCTGAGTGGAACCTGTCCTGTTAAACCTCTCTATGGTCTTGGCCACCGTGCTGCAGCTCAGTTTCAGGGTCTTGGCAATCTACTTCTATCCTAGGCCATCTTTATGTAGAGCAATATGTTTTTTTTTTCTTCTTTGCCATGAGGTGCCATGTTGAACTTCCAGTGACCAGTATGAGAGAGTGAGAGTGATAACTCCAAATTTAACACACCTGCTCCCCATTCACACCTGAGACCTTGTAACACAAATGAGTCACATGACACCGGGTGAGGAAAAAGTGATAATTGGGCTCAATTTGGACATTTTCACTTAGGGGTGTACTCACTTTTGTTGCCAGCGGTGGCTGTGTGTTGAATTATTTTAGGGGGACAGCAAATTTACACTGTTATACAAGCTGTACACTCACTACTTTACATTGTAGAAAAGTGTCATTTCTTCAGTGTTGTCACATGAAAAGTTATAATAAAATATTTACAAAAATGTGAGGGGTGTACTCACTTTTGTGAGATACTTGTGATAGCAGCTTTTTTATTGTTTTTCATATATATTTTTATTGTCACTATAGCGTGGGTGAGTGAGTATTGAGACAAAGAGCAATACATTTATCTTCCTAGTGATTAGCTGTGCAGGGGGGGGGGGGGGGGGGCATGTCAGCACATGTGTTTGCCACTGGATGACATGCAGGCTGTTCTCCCAGCACACCCAGAAACCTGACCACTCTGAGATGGATGTGCTCTTATGTCTAGTGTGGTCAGTTTACAATAGGAAAGCAGGGGGACTGGCAGGATCACCAGGCATTTCACACTAAGAAAGAAATGCAATGAGAATAGAATACCCTTTACCAAAAGTACATAGTACAACAGACACATATCAGGAATATGAAATAATGGGGTACCAAAGCATTTTAAGGGAATATATATAAAGCCTACACACTGACGCTACACTCCCTGAACTTCCGCAGAGGAGCGAATTAAGCCTTCCTATATAATTACCCTGATACAAACTCAGTGTACTATTTTGTTCTATTATGATAACTGAAATATTCTATTCATGTTTGAATCATGTTTTGTATTAGATAAATTATAATCAACACGCTTGTTGTACATTGTTTACAAAATTACAGTTCCATAAATAAATAACAATGCGCACAAAAATTCAGAAATTACTATTTTCTTAACAGAGTTTGCAGTTATCATGTAAATCTATTTCAAAAGCAGGGATAGCATAGCAGGGATGAGAAACTGAGAGGTCATTTAATAAAAGCAGCACACTGTACACACATTACACATAGTTAGGCAAATATATAATCCCTTGATCATCTCAGATATTAACCCTTTCTCAGCCAGTGTCATTAGTACAGTGACCAGGGCCGGTGCTACCACTAGGCAAACTAGGCAGCCGCCTAGGGCGCACTGCTGCCTAGGGCGCCCGGCCACTGGTGTTCCTACTCTCCTCTCTGCAGCAAGCAACTAAGTCTCAGCATTAGCAGGCAGCCGCCGCTCCCTTCACACATAGTGTCAGAGGCGCAGCGGCGGCGGAGTACTGTGTCTGTGTCCCGACTCCCGAATGAATGGAAGCAAGCAAACATTCATTGATGGGCGCTGGTGAGGCTGCATTTGATGGGCGCTGGTGAGGCTGCATTTGATGGGCGCTGGTGAGGCTGCATTTGATGGGCGCTGGTGAGGCTGCATTTGATGGGCGCTGGTGAGGCTGCATTTGATGGGCGCTGGTGAGGCTACATTTGATGGGCGCTGGTGAGGCTGTATTTGATGGGCGCTGGTGAGGCTGCATTTGATGGGCACTTCATTAAAAAGGTGGGGTAAACATGGGCAGGGCAACGGGGTGGAGTCAAGGGGGTGGATAAATTAGGTTTTGCCTAGGGTGTCAAAAATCCTTGCACCAGCCCTGACAGTGACAGTGTATAGCAGGGATATGCAATTAGTGGACCTCCAGCTGTTGCAAAACTACAAGTCCCATGAGGCATAGCAAGACTCTGACAGCCACAAGCATGACACCCAGAGGCAGAGGCATGATGGGACTTGTAGTTTTGCAACATCTGGAGGTCTGCTAATTGCATATCCCTTCTGTATAGTATTATTAACACAGTCAGTGTTTATGGGGGAATGCCTCCCATGGAGCCACTGTGTTCTCCCAACAGGGGGAGCCATTCCTGCCAGAACAGTGATTACTGCTAGCGGCTATAGTAGCCACTAGCAATAATTGCATGTAAAATCCGACTGGCTGCCAACTGGATTCGAACCGTCTATGACCGACTTTAGAAAACTGAGATCCACATTTAGTCCATTATCTTTTGTTTCAAATAGTAATATCAAAAATACCCAAAGAAATCAAGTCAGTCAATATTCAGACAAAATATACACTGTATAAATCAAAGTTGCTGCTAAAACATCGTTAAGTGATTTCACCACACCCCTAAATGCATATAGTCATAAACAGTGATGTAGCACAACCATATATAAACATTTATGCAAAAAAGTCCCAACAAACAAAGTCTATTTAAAATTGTGCGTCCAACCACCAATGTGCTGTTATAGATTCAAATATCTTCCAGTATGTCAAATGGCACTTGTGCTTTGCATGCTTCCACTCTGTGTAGATAGTGAATACTCACCTTACCTGTATAATATTGACTCCAATAATAAATCAAAGTCAAAGTGTGCTTTTGCCCATTCTTGGGCTTTAATATCCACAACCCCCCCGAACAGACTCCTTCTTTCCTTTGCTGATACCGCACTCACGGGCATATAACATGCAAAACAGAATTATACTAATAGTGCTCTTCATATATAAAAAATCTTTTATTAAATGCAAAAAATAAAAAGGCATGCGCAGTGCTACGACACAGCCATGGATACATCAGATGGAACCATCTTCTCCTCACCGCTCAGACTTTCCTGATCCACAGATGGCCGCAATGAACCTAGAAATAAAATTCTTAAGACAGCCATAGACGGATCGTAATTCAGCTGGTTGAGCAGGAACTAGGCCATTATTAATCCATCTATTAGCAGTCCATCAGTCGATCAGTACACCCAGCCTGTTGGGTTTGAAGTGATCAGCGTATTCTGCTGGTGGGGAAGGCTCCTTGCCAGCAGAACACAATAGTGTTGCGGGAGGGATTCCCCCAGCAACACTGACTGTGCTGATGAGAGAATCAAGCAATTTTCTTTCCTCCCACCTGTGGTTGAAGCAGCGCTGTATCCTGGCCTAGGCCAACAAGGCCCAGGCCTAGGGCAGCACTTTGCAGGGGGGCAGCACGGAAAGAGTCCCCGTTGGCTGGGGCGGACTGGGCTGAGAGGCAAATTAGTCTAGGGCCCCCATAAAGCGGTCGTACTGCTTCCGGTATGCGGGAGGCCGGCATTCCGCAACTGTGGGGGGGGCGCGCTGCTTTTAATTTTGACTGTCCTACCATCCTGGACCACAAACCTTCCTCACTGTGCTATATGTTTCTGCTGCACCATTGGCATGGTTATATCTTCTTAGTCCACTCCATAAAATTATCAGAAATATGTGCTTAAAGTAGGACTATAGGTGACATTTTGGATAGAGTAAGGGAGGGTTATATCCCCTGTCAGTTTATTTTTTACTATTCTGTCCCATTGCAGAGATTTCCCTTCACTTCCTGCCTCAGCCAAACAGGAAGTGAGAGGAAATGTATGAAAATTAAGGGAATCCATTGCCCCCCCCCCCCCCCGGCTCTCAGAACTAGTGTCCCCACTCGAAAGTGTCAGGGCGGGTCTTAAACAGAAAGGGGTGTGGCCTTGACAGGAAGTGTTGGGTTATATTTAAATTAGGGGGTGCACGAGTTTAGTCAGGCCTAGGGCAGCACAAAATCTAAATACACTACTGGGTTGAAGGAAAATAAATTGCATATTGTATGGCCAGCCTTAGTTCAAAAGTTGTCCTTTCCATAGTTGCCAACAGTCCCGTTTTTCCCGGGACAATCACGGATTTGGGACCCTCGTCCCGTATTTATTTTGTCCCGTCTATTTTCCCGGTATTTTGCCTTTGTCCCGGCCGCCGGGAAAATCGGGAATGCTTGAGGTAAAAAAACGGCGGGCTACACAAAGATGGCCGCCGCTGCAGACACAAGGATTATTTCCTCTTGTGTTCAGTGGTGAGGGGAGGAGCACTGAGTGAAGGGGCGGCGCCGCCCGTCCTCCCGCGGCCGCCTCCCGCACTAATGTAGCTCCCGGCGCTGCGGCCGGCCTGCTGGAGCGCGGCGCTGGCACAGCAAATGCTACTGATCCTACTTGGCCTGGGGAGGGGAGTGACAAGCACCCCCATGACGGCCGATGACTGGCCAGAGTGGCGGAAACAGAGCCTAATGCTCCGCCTACCTTTCCTCTGCGCGCCATCACCTCCTCCCCCCCTGAGCGGGGAATATGAAGTGAGGTGAAGAGGAGAAGAGAGGACGGGAGAAAGAATATATGGCAGCCCGATGGGGAACCCCCAGCAGCAGCACCAAGAAAAGCACCAGCCAGGTACTACTTCTTGATAATGCTCAGTGGATTCAATAAATATTCATAGCCATAGCATAAATAAACTGTAATAAAGTGATTTGTGAACAGCTGTTGCACAAATCACTGTATTACACTTTATTAATGATATCTATGGCTATGCCTATTTATAATTTATTTAATCCATATTGAGCACTATATTTGATGCCTGGCACACACGCACAATCGCACATGATGATGGCTTAAAAGTTTTTTAAGCCATCATCATGTGCGATTGTGCATGTGTGCCAGGCATCAAATATAGTGCTCAATATGGATTAAATAAATTATAAATATGCATAGCCATAGATATCATTAATAAAGTGTAATAAAGTGATTTGTGCAACAAGTTCATTAAACAGTCCACATTCAGTGAAAGTTCATCTACTACAAACTTTGCAGTGCATTAACTTTCACTGAATGTGGACTGTTTAATGAGCAGGGGCTATTGATGGGTACATTAGCTGTGTTTGATGGGTACATTAGCTGCGTTTGATTGGCACAGTGGCTGCGTTTGATTGGCACAGTGGCTGTGTTTGATGGGCACAGTGGTAGCAATTGATTGCACAGTGGCTGCGGTTGATGGGCACAGTGGCTGCGTTTGATGGGCACAGTGGCTGCATTTGATTGGTACAGTGGCTACGCTTGATGGGCACAGTGGCTGCGTTTGATATGCACAGTGGCTGCGTTTGATGGGCACAGTGGTGGCAATTGATGGCACAGTGGCTGTGTTTGATATGCACAGTGGCTGCATTTGATGGGCACAGTTGTGGCAATTGATGGCACAGTGGCTGCATTTGATAGGGGCGGATATGGTTAGAAGAGCCCCTTGCTGTATTGAGAAAAGCATCCGCCCATCATAAATCACTGGCCATCATGCTATTTCTAACCATATCCGCCCATATCCGCCCCTTTGAGAAAAGCAACCGCTTGCTTGCTGGGGGGGGGATATTGAAGGACCCGGCCTTGGGGCGGCAAAGGGAGTAAATCCGGGCCTGGATAGGAGTCGGGAGAGCCAGGGGGAACAGAATCCGGCAGGGGAACCATTCTCGGCACGACACCGCTGGGAAATGATCATGGACCGCGGAGCTGCCTCTGCCTCCAGCACATACACGGAGACGCCGGGAGGTGAGAGCATCTGTTCCCTGGGGCTGGCTGCCGCTGCTAGGGGACACAGACCTGTAAGGAGGGCTCCGCTGCTGGGGGACACCACCAGATGTAAAGGAGGACACCAGATGTAAAGGAGGGCTCTGCTGCTGGAGGACACCAGATGTAAAGGAGGGCTCTGCTGCTGGAGGACACCAGATGTAAAGGAGGGCTCTGCTGCTGGAGGACACCAGATGTAAAGGAGGGCTCTGCTGCTGGAGGACACCAGATGTAAAGGAGGGCTCCGCTGTTGGGGGACACCAGATGTAAAGGAGAGCTCTGCTGCCGGGGACACCAGATGTAAAGGAGGGCTCCGCTGCTGCCAGCTGCTGGGGACACTGAAGTAAGGAGGGCTCTGTTGCTGGGGGACACAGATCTGTAAGGAGGGCTCCACTGCCGGGAACACCAGATGTAAAGGAGGGCTCCGCTGCCAGGGACACAGTTCTGTAAAGAGGGGCTATGCTTCTGGGAGCACCTGATGCAAGGACGGACTGCTGGGGAGGCATCTGGTGGCAGGTGACACACTTCCACTGATTCGGCATTATGGTGAGTTGACTGATTTCATTTTATATTACAATGTAATAATAGAAATAATGCACTTCAATCATCCTGACACCGTAACAACCATGGTGCCGGGATGATTGAAGCGCCAACAGGTGTTTTGGAGTATCCTTATCTGCCAATTTTGTTACACATTACTATTGTGGTGTAGGATCTGGCTTTCTTTCTATTTCTTTCTCTCACCTCGGACTCTAGCCACACCCCTTTGAACCACGCCCATTTAAGCCACACCCACTATCGTACGTAAACCACGCCCACTTTTCACCGCGACGCGCTTCGCGCGCCGCATTTTTCATTCCAGCATGACACGCCTACAAACGAATGCCCCACCCCCTAATTATAGCAAGGCTCCGCCTCAATACAAAAAAGTGGCCCAGATGTTTTTTTTGCAATGTTGGCAACTATGCCTTTCCTGAGTAGTGTTGAAGTTCCCTTTAGGCCCCTGTCATGCGGTTCCGGTAAGGTCAGTTTCTTAGAAGAACCTGATCGGAAGGTTCATTCCTCCCTATGGAACAGCAGGAGTAAATGGGCTTTTGCCCGCTTACACCCACCTACTTACAATCCGATAAAAACAAATGGCAGAACACTCTGTCCTCCGTGTAGGCAAATCAAAGGGTAGTCGGGTTTAGCAAATGACGGCCGGGCAGAGGCTCCATTGTTCTGACTGGATGTCATATGATGTCCTTCAGAACAAACTGATCAAGCGAGGGGGAGCGTGCAGCACTGCGATTGGTAGTGCGGTGTGTTGCTCGGACACATCGCATCTCCGATCATGGTAAGGCTTCGTTCACATCTAGGCGTTACTGTTTTACAGATGTTTTTTGGGCGTTTTTGCTAGTTTTGTTTTTAATTTATTTTTTTGCCAGTTTTGTAGCATTTTGTACAGGGGTTTTCAAGGTTAAAAGGTCACCAATGTAAAAGCAGTAAAACGCCTGTAATCTAAGCTTGTGTTCTTTTTTGAGCGAGGGGCATTTTGCTTTAGGCAACAGAACACTCAGATGTGAACAGGGGCCATTGAAATGAATGGGATTTGTCTTGTTGGGTGTTTTTAGAGCTCAGGCTAAAGCCCCATACACACGGTCGGACTTCCATCTGACTTTTCCTTGGATTTTTGTCCGAACGGAGTTGGCCGGGCACACCCATAGCATACACACCACAGGACTTTTCTGCAAACTTTCCCAAAACTTTTTGCAACATCATGTGGTGTTTCAGCTCTTTTCTGCTCTTTACCGCCACCCTTTGGTCAACTTCTGCTATTGTTGGTTGATTTTAACATTAGTTGTTTTGTCCATCGGACAAAAGTCCGATGGTTTTCTGTACACACGGTTGGACTTTGCTCCATCGGACTTTTGTTGGCCAAAAGTTTGTCCGTTTGCAGACCCAACTTTTGTCCGATGAAAACCAAAAAAAATAAAGTTTGTCCGATGGAGCGTACACACGGTCGGATTGTTGGTCCAACTTGCTCAAAATGAAGTTTGTTGGCCAAAAGTCTGACCGTGTGTACGGGGCTTAAGAGCAGAAAAACGCCTAGGTGTGAACGGAGCCTAAAGAGCCTATGACATAAGTGGTTACCTGTTATCGGCATTCCTTAACTCACGCAGACAGCACATGAGTAGAGGAGAGCCAATAAGCGACTCTCCTGACATGGGGGCTCTGCGCTGATAATCAGTGCATTGATTATCAGAGCAGTCCCATCAGCGATGCCTACCTGTGCCCACCAGTGATGCCAATCAGTGCCCAGCAGTGATGCCAATCAGTGCCCACCAGTGGTGCCAATCAGTGCCCATCAGTGATGCCAGTCAGTACCTCCTCATCGGTGCTGCCCATCAGTGTTGCAAATCAGTGCCCATAAAGGCTGCCCATCAGTGCTGAATATCAGTGCCACCTATTAGTGCCCATCGGTGCTGCATATTAGTGCCACCTCATCAGCGCCCATCAGTGCAGCCTATCAGTGCCCATCAGTGCAGTCCCATCAGCACACATCAGTGAATGAGAAAAATTACTTATTTACAAAATTGTGTAACAGAAATTAAGGAAAACTTTTTTTTTTTTTCATTTGTTTAGCAAAAACTAGAAACCCAGTGGTGATTAGTAATGAGCCGAACACCCCCGGGTTCGGTTCGCACCAGAACCCGCGAACGGACCGAAAGTTCGCACAAACTTTAGAACCCTATTAAATACAATGGATGCGAACGTTCGAAATCTAAAGTGCTAATTATAACGACTATTATGAATGTTATTGTCCTAAAAAGGGTTTGGGAACCCGGGTTCTGCACCAGGGGACATGTATCAATCCCAAAAAAAGTTTTAAAAACGGCCGTTTTTCGGGAGCAGTCATTTTAATGATGCATAAAGTGAAAAAAAAAAAAATCAAATATTCCTTTAAATATCGTATCTGGGGGGTGTCTAAAGTATGCCTGTGAAGTGCCACGTGTTTCCCGTGTTTAGAACTGTCCCTGCACAAAATGACATTTCTAAAGGAAAAAAAGCCATTTAAAACTGCTTGCGGCTTTAATGTAATGTCTGGTCCCGGTAATATGGATGAAAATCTTTAAGAAAAATGGCATAGCTACCCCATTGCAGCCCCCCCCCCCCCCACCCCAGCCCATTACCAGCCCCTTTGGGTCTTGTATGGATATTAAGGGGAACCCCGCACACAAAATAAAAAAGGCCCTATATACTCTGAACAGCCGTATACAGGCGGTGCATACAAGACAGGGACTGTAGGTTTGTTCTTATGTAGAATCTGTTTGTAATTTTGAACAGGTACATTGTGTAAGTGTAGCTCCAGCCAAAAAATCTATTTTTAAGCTTTTTGGAAAACATAGGGAAGGGTTATCACCCCTGTAACATTTGTTTTGCTGTCTGTGCAGTGTGCACCTGTTCAGAACAGTTCACCTCACTTTCCGTCCTAATGACAAATGTTTTTTGAAAATTTGGGGTTTTTATTGAAACAAGAATTGGTGATAAAGCATCAGTGGAGAGGAGAAACTTTTTTTCCCATATTAACTCTTACAGGAGAGAATTTGCCTTCCTAGGGGTAGATTTCCTCTCACTTCCTGTTGTATCCTTCCGTTTGCAAGGAGGAGTCGTTTGTAAGTTGGATGTTTGAAAGTAGGGGCCTGCCGTATATACTCAGCTGAAATTTGCCCCTTACATGTTGGTGTTGCCACAACACTGTGAGCCCTCACAGTTACTCTTGGTGGGCGCATGAATGGGCCCTGCTGTGAATTATTAGATCAAGAATTGTAATTGCATGCCCCTGTTGAACAGGGGCTGAAAAATTGGGCCTTTGGTGGTGGTGGTGGTGGTGTTGACACAACACTGTAAGGCCTCACAGTTACTCTTGGTGGGCGCAGGAATGGGCCCTGCTGTGAATTATTAGATCAAGAATTGTAATTGCATGCCCCTGTTGAACAGGGGCTGAAAAATTGGGCCTTTGGTGGTGGTGGTGTTGACACAACACTGTGAGGCCTCACAGTTACTCTTGGTGGGCGCAGGAATGGGCCCTGCTGTGAATTATTAGATCAAGAATTGTAATTACATGCCCCTGTTAAACAGGGGCAGAAAAATTGGGCCTTAGGCACTGGTGCCACAACACTGAAACCCCTCACAGATACTGTACTTGGAGCACAGCAATGAGCCCTGTTGCAAAGTATTGCATCAAAAATTGTAATTACACGCCCCTGTTAAACAGGGGCTGAAAAATTGGGCCTTAGCCACTGGTGCTGGTGCCACGACACAGCAACCTCTCCCAGATACTCTAGTTGGAGTGCAGAAATGAGCCCTGCTGCAAAGCATTGCATAAAAAATTGTAATTACATGCCCCTGTTAAACAGGGGCTGAAAAATTGGGCCTTAGCCACTGGTGGCGGCACCCAGAGACAAAAATGTTCTTCCAAGCTATCATCATCAATCGGATCATTGAGGAGGAGGAGGATAGTCAGTCAACATAACAGGACAGTCTCTCAGCATCAGCATTAGTCTTGAAGGGATGTGACATTTGAAAATAAATTAGTCTGTTATATCAGCTTCAGGTGTTTGGTAGCTGGTGGTGATCCAAGACTGGTTCATCTTTATGAAGGTCAGTCGATCAACAGAGTCGGTGGACAGGCGCACCCTGTGATCCTCCAGCAGCACTGAATGTGCGTTCTGAAAGAACGCTGGATGCAGGACAGGCCAGTAGCTCAATTGCATACTGTGCAAGCTCTGGCCAGTGATCCAACCTCAAGACCCAGTAAGCCAGAGGATTTTTGGTGGGGAAGGTGTCCAAGTCTGACCTTGTCCCTAGGTATTCCTGCACCATGTATATCAGACGCTGGCGATGGTTGCTGGAACCGATCATACCTTGGGGCTGCGGACTAAAGAATTGTCTGAACGCATCGGTCAGACGGCCACCTTCCCCACCGCTCCTTCTTTGACTGACCGAAGCATCAGAAACTCGTTGTCCAGGACCAGGAGTTTGTAACCTCCCAGTCTCTGGGAACGCGTTGCACAGACCTTTCTGCAAGGCCTCCCGGAGTTGTCTCATCCTCTGCTCCCTCTGCGACGGTAAGATAAGGTCCACAACCTTACCCTTGTACCGTGGATCAAGGAGAGTGGCCAGCCAGTAATGGTCCCTCTCCTTGATCCGAAGAATACGAGGATCCTTCCGCAGACTTTGCAGGATCAGGGAAGCCATGCAGCGTAGGTTAGCTGAGGCATTCGGTCCGGAGTCCTCTCGGTCACTAAGGACGACATGATCCGCAGCCACCTCCTCCCAGCCACGTACAAGTCCATTGGTTTCTTGGGACTGTAAATCATCCCTAAAAGACTGCTGCTGATGATGCTGAGTGCCAGGCTCCACCTCCATGCTGACACAATCCTCCTCCTCTTCTTCCTGTGCGATGGGTGGGACAGAAGGAACACTGTCTGGGTAAAGGAGGCCTTGAGAGGCAAGGAAGTCCTCCTCTTCCTGCCTCTGTTCTGCCTCAAGTGCCCTGTCCATTATTCCATGCAGCGTATGTTCCAACAGGTGGACAAGAGGTACAGTGTCACTGATGCATGCACTGTCACTGCTCACCATCCTCGTGGCCTCCTCAAATGGTGCCAGGACAGTGCATGCATGCCTGATCATGCCCCACTGGCGTGGTGAAAAAAACCTGAGCTCCCCTGACCCTGTCCTGGTGCCGTAGTCGCACAGGTACTCATTGATGGCCCTCTGCTGCGTGTGCAGCCGCTGCAGCATGGCCAACGTTGAGTTCCACCTGGTGGGCATGTCACATATAAGGCGGTTCTTGGGCAGGTTCAACTCCTTTTGCAGCTCAGCCAGGCGAGCACTGGCATTATAAGATCTGTGGAAATGCACACAGACTTTCCTGGCCTGCCTCAGGACATCCTGTAAGCCCGGGTACCTGCCCAAGAACCGCTGCACCACCAGGTTAAGGACGTGAGCCACACAGGGCACATGGGTCAGTTGTCCCTGTCGTAGAGCGGAGAGGAGGTTGGTGCCATTGTCGCAAACTACCATTCCTGGCTTAAGCTGGCGTGGCGTCAACCACCTCTCGGCCTGCCCCTGCAGAGCAGACAGAACCTCTGCCCCAGTGTGGCTCCTGTCCCCCAAACACACCAGCGCAAGCACGGCATGGCATCTTTTTGCCTGCGTACTTGCGTAGCCCCTTGAACGCCTACGGAGCACCGCTGGTTCCGAGGACAAAGCACAGGAAGAGGCCATGGAGGAAGAAGAAGAGGAGGGGGTGGAGGAGAGAGGTGTGTCACAGCCAGTAGTAGCATTTTGGAGGCGTGGCGGTGGAACAACCTCCAACACTACTGCACCTTGTCCTGCATCCTTCCCAGCTGCCAAAAGAGTGACCCAATGGGCCGTGAAAGAAAGGTAACGTCCCTGTCCATGCCTGCTGGACCATGAGTCAGCGGTAATATGCACCCTACCGCTGACCACCCTGTCCAGCGAGGCCAAGACATTGCCTTCCACATGCCGGTAGAGAGCCGGAATCGCCTTCCGTGAGAAAAAGTGGCGTTTGGGAACCTGCCACTGAGGAACCGCACATTGCACAAACTCACGGAAGGGGGCCGAGTCTACCAACTGAAAAGGCAGCAGTTGAAGCGCTAGAAATTTAGCCAAGCTAGCATTCAACCGCTGGGCATGTGGATGGCTGGGAGTGAACTTCTTTCGACGGTCCAGCAGCTGGGGCAGGGAAATTTGCCTGCTAGAATCGGACGTCGGTCTACTGCTAGCAGAGTGCCCGCAAGTACTTGGCTGTGACACACCTAATTCTACACCTTCATTCCTCTCAGTGCAGGTTTCAGAGAGGACTGAAGGTATAGTGGGGTTGGAGATCCCAGCTGATGCGGTGCAAGAAGAGGTCAGCTTTGTTCTTTGGTGTGGGTCTTTAAGGTAGGCTTGCCAACGAGCTGCATGGCAGGTCAACATATGTCTGGTCAAGCATGTGGTGCCCAAGCGGGTGATGTTTTGGCCACGCGATATACGCTTGAGACATATGTTGCAAACAGCAGCTGTGCGATCTGATGCACTCGACTCAAAAAAGGCCCACACCAAAGAACTTTTTGAATAACGGGCAGAGGCAGCGCCCTGCACAGGCGGAGCTCTGCGGTGTGATTACGACGGTGTGCTGCCCTTACGCTGGCCCCCCGAGGGCATCCTGCCTCATTGGAGATGTGCCTCCTCCTCATCCTCCTCCTCTCTCCTATTAGGCACCCACGTGGATTCAGTGACCTCATCATCCCCTCCCTCCTCATCACTGGAGCCAATCTGGCAGTATGCTGCAGCTGCTGGAACATGACTGCCAGATTGGTGTCCTTCTTGAGCATCCCCTCTCTCTTCTCTCACGCTACTGCCTTCCTCTAGCTGGGTATCATCATCAGACCCTTCAAAACGCTGGGCATCCTCCTGGAGCATGTACCCAACACTGTGCTCAAACAGTTCGGGGGACTCCTCAGGAGGACATGGTTGGTCTAGGGAAGGAGTGACTGATGATGACATTGATACCAGGGAAGAGGACGCTTTGGCAGCTGCTTTGCCAGTACCCTGAGCCTGGGTGAGAGAGGATGAGGAGGATGAGGAGGGCTTGGTCATCCACTCTACCAAGTCTTCGGCATGATGCGGTGATGTAAAAAAAGTCTCGACCTATGCAGGGTCTCGACCGCGTCACTTCCGGTGCAGCTACGTCACAAACACAGCTGATGGCGGGCTCGACTGCGCATGCGCGGCTTTACCGCACCTATACCGCGCATGCGCAGACGCCCATTTCGGTCCATGAAAATTCTGGACTCGAGCGGGCGGGCGGAGGCGTTGCGAATTGCTCAACATCGTCGTCAAGCACCGCCTCCAGTCCCGCCCCCAACACGCCCTAGCATGCTCTGTAGAAGGGGGCGGACAAGCTAGCCACCGAGGTCAACATAAAATATAGTGCTGCACCGCCTCCAGCCCCTAACACGCCCCTAGCCTGCTCTGCTGAAGTGGGGCGGGCCCCGTGCATAGCACTGTGTATATCACAATGGCAGATCCATGAAAAATATAGAACTTTGCCTGTGGGAGGCAGCCGCTGTGCCCGTCAAATGCAGCCACTGTACCCGTCAAATGCAGCCACTGTACCCGTCAAACGCAGCCGCTGTACCCGTCAAATGCAGCCGCTGTGCCCATCAAACGCAGCCGCTGTGCCCGTCAAACGCAGCCGCTGTGCCCGTCAAACGCAGCCACTGCACCCAGAAAACGCAGCCACTGTGCCCGTCAAATGTAGCCACTGTGCCCGTCAAATGTAGCCACTGTGCCCGTCAAACGCAGCCACTGTGCCCGTCAAATGCAGCCACTGCACCCAGCAAACGCAGCCACTGTGCCCGTCAAACGCAGCCACTGCACCCAGCAAACGCAGCCGCTGTACCCATCAAATGCAGCCGCTGTGCCCGTCAAATGCAGCCGCTGTGCCCGTCAAACGCAGCCGCTGTGCCCATCAAATGCAGCCTCTGAGCCCGTCAAACTCAGCCACTGCACCCAGCAAACGCAGCCACTGTGCCCGTCAAATGTAGCCACTGTGCCCGTCAAATGCAGCCACTGTGCCCATCAAAAGCCGCTGTGACCGTCAAACGCAGCCGCTGTGCCCGTCAAACGCAGCCGCTGTGCCCGTCAAATGCAGCCGCTGTGCCCGTCAAACGCAGCCGCTGTGCCCGTCAAACGCAGCCGCTGTGCCCGTCAAACGCAGCCGCTGTGCCCGTCAAACGCAGCCACTGTGCCCGTCAAATGCAGCCACTGTGCCCGTCAAATGCAGCCACTGTGCCCGTCAAATGCAGCCACTGTGCCCGTCAAATGCAGCCACTGCACCCAGCAAACGCAATGACTGTGCCCGTCAAACACAGCCACTGTGCCCATCAATTGCTGCCAGATTGTCAAGCCATAGCTGTGCTCCCTGGGGATAAGCTGATCGCCCATCCGTGCTGCTGGAGGGAGCCATGACGACCATAAATGAAGGACCTGCAGACTTGGTCATGGTAAGTGAGATCATCCCATATCCCACTCCATATTCCCCGAGGACAGGGACCACCCCCGAGGACAGGGACCCCCTCCCCCCAAGACAGAGACCCCCTTCTCCCCCCCAAGACAGAGACCCCCTTCTCCCCCCTGAGGACAGGGACCCCTTCTCTCCTGGGGACAGGGACTCCCTTCTCTCCTGGGGACAGGGACCCCTTCTCTCCTGGGGACAGGGAGACCCTTCTCTCCTGGGGACAGGGAGACCCTTCTCTCCTGGGGACAGGGACTCCCTTCTCTCCTGGGGACAGGGACTCCCTTCTCCTCTGGGTACAGGGACACCTTCTCTCCTTTGGACAGGGACCCCCTTCTCCCCTGGAAACAGGGACCCTCTGGGCCACTCACCTGGGAACAGGAACTCCTCCTCTCCTGGGGACAGGGACCCCCTTCTCACTCTGGGGCAGGGATCCTATCTCACCTGGGGGCAGGGATCCTATCTCACCTGGGGGCAGGGATCCTATCTCACCTGGGGGCAGGGATCCTGTCTCACCTGGGGGCAGGAACTCTGTCTCACCTGGGGGCAGGAACTCCATCTCCCCTGGCAACAGGGACTTCATCTCACCTAGGGACCCCATCTTCCCTAGGGATCAGGACCCCACCTCCCCTAAGAACAGGAACCTGATCACCCTGTGTGTGCCAACCTCACTGCCCTGCCTGCCATGTGTCCTGTGTGAGGGCCCTTCTGTGACAGCTCTTATCAGTACTTCATCCCACTGTGTGATCCCCCTACATGACTGATCCCTCTGTGTGCACCCCTTACACGGGGAACCCCTCTGTTTTCTCCCCCTACATGTCTGCATACTCGGACCACCACCTGTACCATTTCCACATCCTCTGACTGCCTCCTGTATCCTGTCCGCCATCCTCTGACCACCTCCTCTATCCTGTACACATGTTCTGACCACCTATTGTCTTCAGCCTCTAACCACCTCCTGTATCCTGTCCGCAGCCTCTAACCTGTCTGCAATCTCTGACTATCTCTTGTCTTTTATCGTGTCTGCAGTCTCTTAGGGGGAGTCTGGAGAGGAATCAAGAGTAAGAGCGTCGCCGGTATTGGGATTACGGGAGGAGTCAGACATGTATGGACTGTGGAGAACAGACTATAGAATAAAACCAGAGCCACCAACCTGGAGCCATCTAACTGAGACCTGCGCGCTGCACCGGAGAGGAGGTCAGTGACAGCGCCGTCAGGTCAGTCTGAGGGGGGTCACTGATGTAAGATGGGAGTGAATACAATTATGTAAGGGGGCACTGATATAAAGGTTTCCCCTTATCTCAGTAACACCCCCCCCCTCTTACCTTAGTGTATTCACTCTGCGGAAGGTGGTCTCCGGTCACCAGAGTCTCCCCCCCCCACCCCACATCACATTTCCCGGCATACCCCTTTACATCAGAGTCGGCAGGATTCCCCCTTACAGTGCAAGGGAACTCAGATGTAAAGGAAAATGCTGCAGAGCATAATCTAAGGAGGAACTCTGATGTAAGGAGTGCTCTGGTCACCAGAGACCACCTTATATCAGAGTCCACTGCATTCCCCTTTACATCAGAATTCCCACTTACATCAGGGTCTGCAGAGTTTCCCCTGTTAGATTAGCAGGGATCGAGGCCCAGAGACATGTCCAGAGAACATAGAGGATAAATGGTTTAGATTAGAAGGGATGGATGTCCAGGGAAAACAGAGGAGGCCTCCATCCCTTCTAATCTATCCCATGTATCCTTTGTGTTCTCTGGACATGTCTCTGGGCCTCGATCCCTTCTAATCTTACAGGGGAAACTCTGCAGACCCTGATGTAAGTGGGAATTCTGATGTAAATGGGAATGCAGTGCACTCTGATATAAGGTGGTCTCTGGTGACCAGAGCACTCCTTACATCAGAGTTCCTCCTTAGATTATGCTCTGCAGCATTTTCCTTTACATCTGAGTTCCCTTGCACTGTAAGGGGGAATCCTGCCGACTCTGATGTAAAGGGGAATGCCAGGAAATGTGATGTGGGGTGGGGGGGGGAGACTCTGGTGACCGGAGACCACCTTCCGCAGAGTGAATACACTAAGGTAAGAGGGGGGGGGGTGTTACTGAGATAAGGGGAAACCTTTATATCAGTGCCCCCTTACATAATTGTATTCACTCCCCCCTTACATCAGTGACCCCCTCAGACTGACCTGACGGCGCTGTCACTGACCTCCTCTCCGGTGCAGCGTGCAGGTCTCAGTTAGATGGCTCCAGGTTGGTGGCTCTGGTTTTATTATATAGTCTGTTCTCCACAGTCCATACACGTCTGACTCCTCCCGTAATCCCAATCCCGGCGACGCTCTTACTCTTGATTCCTCTCCAGACTCCCCTTAAGAGACTGCAGACACGATAAAAGACAAGAGATAGTCAGAGATTGCAGACAGGTTAGAGGCTGCGGACAGGATACAGGAGGTGGTTAGAGGCTGAAGACAATAGGTGGTCAGAACATGTGTACAGGATAGAGGAGGTGGTCAGAGGATGGCGGACAGGATACAGGAGGCAGTCAGAGGATGTGGAAATGGTACAGGTGGTGGTCCGAGTATGCGGACATGTAGGGGGAGAAAACAGAGGGGTTCCCCGTGTAAGGGGTGCACACAGAGGGATCAGTCATGTAGGGGGATCACACAGTGGGATGAAGTACTGATAAGAGCTGTCACAGAAGGGCCCTCACACAGGACACATGGCAGGCAGGGCAGTGAGGTTGGCACAAACAGGGTGATCAGGTTCCTGTTCTTAGGGGAGGTGGAGTCCTGATCCCTAGGGAAAATGGGATCCCTAGGTGAGATGAAGTCCCCGTTACCAGGGGAGATGGAGTTCCTGCCCCCAGGTGAGATGGAGTTCCTGCCCCCAGGTGAGATGGAGTTCCTGCCCCCAGGTGAGATGGAGTTCCTGCCCCCAGGTGAGATGGAGTTCCTGCCCCCAGGTGAGATGGAGTTCCTGCCCCCAGGTGAGATAGGATCCCTGCCCCAGAGTGAGAAGGGGGTGCCTGTCCCCAGGAGAGGAGGGGGTCCCTGTCCCCAGGAGAGGAGGAGTTCCTGTTCCCAGGTGAGTGGCCCAGAGGGTCCCTGTTTCCAGGGGGGAAGGGGGTCCCTGTCCAAAGGAGAGAAGGTGTCCCTGTACCCAGAGGAGAAGGGAGTCCCTGTCCCCAGGAGAGAAGGGAGTCCCTGTCCCCAGGAAAGAAGGGGTCCCTGTCCTCAGGGGGGAGAAGGTTTCCCTGTCCTCAGGGGGGAGAAGGGGGTCTCTGTCTTGGGGGGAGGGGGTCCCTGTCCCCAGGAGAGAAGGGAGTCCCTGTCCCCAGGAGAGAAGGGAGTCCCTGTCCCCAGGAGAGAAGGGAGTCCCTGTTCCCAGGAGAGAAGGGAGTCCCTGTTCCCAGGAGAGAAGGGAGTCCCTGTTCCCAGGAGACTGTCCCCAGGAGAGAAGGGAGTCCCTGTCCCCAGGAGAGAAGGGGTCCCTGTCCTCAGGGGGGAGAAGATTTCCCTCTCCGTTTTAGGGGGGAGAAGGGGGTCTCTGTCTTGGGGGGAGGGGGTCCCTGTCCTCGGGGAAGATGGAGTGGGATATGGGATGGTCTCACTTACCATGACCAAGTCTGCAGGTCCCTCATTTATGGTCGTCTGGCCTCCCTCCAGCAGCACGGATGGGCGATCAGCTTATCCCCAGGGAGCACAGCTATGGCTTGACAATCTGGCAGCAATTGATGGGTACAGTGGCTGCGTTTGATGCACAGTGGCTGCGTTTGACGGGCGCAGTGACTGCGTTTGACGGGCGCAGTGGCTGCGTTTGACGGGCGCAGTGGCTACGTTTGCTGGGCGCAGTGGCTGCATTTGACGGGCACAGTGGCTGCATTTGATGGGCACAGTGGCTGCTTTTGACGGGCACAGCGTTTGCGTTTGACGGGCACAGCGGTTGCGTTTGCTGGGTGCAGTGGCTGCATTTGACGGGCACAGCGGTTGTGTTTGACGGGCACAGCGTTTGACGGGCACAGCGGTTGCGTTTGCTGGGTGCAGTGGCTGAATTTGATGGGCACAGCGGTTGCGTTTGACGGGCACAGCGGTTGCGTTTGACGGGCACAGCGTTTGCGTTTGACGGGCACAGCGGTTGCGTTTGCTGGGTGCAGTGGCTGCATTTGACGGGCACAGCGGTTGCGTTTGACGGGCACAGCGTTTGCGTTTGACGGGCACAGTGAGGCTGCAATTGAATGGGGGGGGGGGTTCAGTTTATTTGATGCAAAGGCTTGGCCCCTCCCACAGGCAAAGCTCTATATTTTTGATGGACCTGCCATTCATTTATACAGTGCTATACACGGGGCCCGCCCCACTTCAGCAGAGCAGGCTAGGGGCGTGAAAGGGGCTGGAGGCGGTGCAGCACTATATTTTATGTCGACCTCGGTCCACAGTGTTAAGTGGCTAGCTTGTCCGCCCCCCTTCTCCAGAGCAGGCTAGGGGCGTGTTGGGGGCGGGGCTGGAGGCGGTGCTGGCGACGATGTTGAGCAATTCGCAACGCCTCCGCCCGCCCGCTCGAGTCTAGAATTTTCACGGACCGAAATGGGCTTCTGCGCATGCGCGGTATAGGTGCGGTGAAGCCGCGCATGCGCAGTGGAGCCCGGAATCAGCTGTGTTTGTGACGTAGGTGCACAGGAAGTGACGCGGTCGAGATCCTGCATGGGTCGAGACATTTTTTACATCAGCGGCTCAACACGTCCAGTTGCCGAAAAGAAGGACAAGCGTGTCCCATGGCCACGTGCTGATGGCGATGCACCGCGTCCACGACCAGCACTGTTGTCTCTAGACACAGAGCCTGCTTGCCCTCTTTTATTGGCTCCTGACTGTCTGCCTCTCCTGGTTTGCCTTCCAGACATTCTAATGGCCTGCAGGGAAATGGGAAAACCAGCAATAAGGCCTAGCTTCAGGAGTATATTTTGCAGGAATCACACTACGCCTGCTGTAGGTGCTGCAAATGCCTGTTGGTGTAACACACCAGGAAAAAGCAGCAATACAGGCTAAGTTCAGGTGTAATATGATCAGGAGGCACACTCCGCCCGCTGTAAGTGCTGCAAAATCCTGTTGGTGTAACACACCAGGAAAAAGCAACAATACGGGCTAACTTCAGGTGTATAATGTGCAGGAGGCTTAGCAACAATGACACTGTCCCCTGCCTATCCTTTTCTCTCCCTGCACACAAGGTTTATCAAAGAATATGACACTGACACTCTCCCTGCCTATCCTTCTCTCTCCCTGCACACAAGGTTTAGCAAAGAATGTGACACTGACACTGTCCCCTGCCTATCCTTCTCTCTCCCTGCACACAAGGTTTATCAAAGAATATGACACTGACACTCTCCCTGCCTATCCTTCTCTCTCCCTGCACACAAGGTTTAGCAAAGAATATGACACTGACACTGTCCCTGCCTATCCTTCTCTCTCCCTGCACACAAGGTTTATCAAAGAATATGACACTGACACTCTCCCTGCCTATCCTTCTCTCTCCCTGCACACAAGGTTTATCAAAGTATATGACACTGACACTCTCCCTGCCTATCCTTCTCTCTCCCTGCACACAAGGTTTAGCAAAGAATGTGACACTGACACTGTCCCCTGCCTATCCTTCTCTCTCCCTGCACACAAGGTTTATCAAAGAATATGACACTGACACTCTCCCTGCCTATCCTTCTCTCTCCCTGTACACAAGGTTTAGCAAAGAATATGACACTGACACTGTCCCCTGCCTATCCTTCTCTCTCCCTGCACACAAGGTTTAGCAAAGAATATGACACTGACACTGTCCCCTGCCTATCCTTCTCTCTCCCTGTACACAAGGTTTAGCAAAGAATATGACACTGACACTGTCCCCTGCCTATCCTTCTCTCTCCCTACACACAAGGTTTAGCAAAGAATAGATTTGACACTGTCCCTGCCTATCCTTCACTTTCCCTGCTCCGGAACACACTACACGAGGCCGCCGCGCTGGCGGCCTTTTATAGTGTGGGGCGTGTACTAAACCCCCTCAGCTATAATTGGCCACAGGCATCCTGCCTGTGGCCAATCATTGCTCTCCTCGCTGCCGGCGCTGTGATTGGCCAAGCATGCAGGGTCACAGTGCATGCTTGGCCAATCACAGCGCCGGGATTACACTGCAATGGCGCAGTGTATTGTGGGCCGTTCGCGTCACTCGAATTTGGCGCGAACAGCCCAAATCGTTCGTTGTTCGCCGAACGCGCGAATAGCCGATGTTCGAGTCGAACCTATGTTCGACTCGAACACCGAGCTCATCCCTAGTGGTGATTAAATACCACCAAAAGAAAGCTCTATCGGTCTCAAAATAAAGAATTGGGTACAGTGTTGCATGATCACTCATTTGTCATTCTAATGCTGCGTACACACGATCGGAATTTCCGACAACAAATGTTCGATGTGAGCTATTAGACGTATATTCCGACTGTGTGTAGGCTCCATCGGACATTTGCTGACATAATTTCCGATAACAAATGATTGAGAGCTGGCTCTCAATTTTTCCGACAACAAAAGTTCTTGTCGGAAGTTCCGACCGTGTGTATCCAATTCCGACGCACAAAAATCCTACGCATGCTCAGAATCAATTTGACGCATGCTCAGAATCATTGAACTTGGCGATCGGAATTTCCGACAACATTTGTGTGACCGTGTGTATGCAAGACAAGTTTGAGCGAAAATCCATCAGAAAAAAAAAAACCACGGTTTTGTTGTCGGAATGTCCGATCGTGTGTACGCGGCAAAAGTGTGACAGCGCCGAAAGCTGAACATTGGCCTGGGCAGGAAGGGGATAAAAGTGCTTGGTATAGAAACAGACAGCGGAGCCCCCCATAGAGCAGAGTGGGCTCTGTCTATGTCTGCTCTGCAGAAACTGAGTGGACATGGACCTGTCATCAGCCCGCTCTGCTGCGATCAGCAAGGGATCAGTGGGATGAGTGAGCGGATCTCCTGCTGATCAGAATGGAGTCCTCCCCATGTCTTCCATAGTGTGATCTGCTTGTGAGAAATGATGTCCCTAGGTGATCAGAGGTTCCCACATCGGGGAAGTTTCATGTGGATGTTGGGATTGATGGACCTTCTCCCTGGTTTGGGGACATGCACACTCCTGTCTGCTCTATAAATCTATAGAATGCAGATGTCATAGATGTCCATCAGTCCTGTCTATATATGTGACATGAGCAGTGTCCCCTCCCTGGTGACACAAGTAGAGCTGGCCTTCCCCTCCCCCTCCTTCCTGTTATGTAAGCGCACACAGTGCCGCCCGGGGCTCCTACCACCTCCCAATTATCGGCGATCACAGGGGCCCCACTCCCTCCCTCCCCCACACAGCTCAGGGCTTAGAGTGCGGCAACAGCTGGTGACAGCTCCCCCTCTGTCCCCAGCGTGGCTCCTCCCACACACGCTCTTGTCCTGGCCGGGCGCCACCCGCTGTGTCCCTGGGGAGGGGGAGGAGCGATCACCGCTCTACAGGTGGATGGAGCTCATCACGTGACCTATGGAGGAGCATGTCATCATCACCGGCTGGGGTTTATTCACCCACCACACGCCGCTCATAACGCGTCCATGTGTGATTGTGTGTTCCCGTGCAACACGTTTTTGACGTTTTATTTCCATGGGTGGCCAAATGAGAACACAAATCGCACAACTTTTAAAATCGTATCGCACCAAAACCGAAGTGTACTGCACTACCTTGTGTTTTGGTGGCCGCAAACTTTGCTAGATGCGTTTGGGGTGTCATTAAATTAACATCACCCACCCACACGCGTCCATAGCATAGTACACACGGGACGAATGTGTGGCAGCATTGAAACCGTCCGACATTCAGCCCTTGTGTACGGCAGACGGTGCGACAAAAGACCCGCAATTCTGTCGCAAGGTCCGGCCCGGCACTTACCTGCTCGTGTGGCGGGGCTGTGGTGTCCTCTCTTGGAGTGTGGACAGCGGCCGCAGCGGCTCCGGTGTCCTCTCCTTCAGCTTCCTCCGCCACATGTCTTCCGCCAAAGTGCTAGGCACCCAATAGGATCGCCTGACGCTTTGGCCAATCGGGAAACAGGTCTCACAGACCTGCTTCCTGATTGGCGGGGAGGAACTTTAGTGTGCTAATAGTGAAAATTAATTTGCTATGGTCACACAACTGGATGTGCTTGGGGCGCAATGCTCTGCTCTCCGCGCTCACCCTTTTGTTGAGCCTATTAGAGCCTCTGGCTCTAATCAGGTGATTCAAAAACACACCATGCCCCATTGGAATCCATGGTCCGGCGCCACTGATATGTAGATCAGGGGGCCGGATGCATGGATAGGGGAGGCTGCCTGCTGGGTTGAATGAAAAAAAAAAAAAAACTAGTGTGTAGGAGGCTTTAAGAGGAGCTCCAGTCTCCCCCACAATTTTTTTTTTTAAAGTCAGCAGCTACAAATACTGTGTCTGCTGACTTTTAGCCCTGGTTCACATTGCAGCGATTTGGCATGTGATATGTCAAATCGCATACCAAATCGGCGGCTATTGCCAGAAATGGCACCGTTCGAATCGGTGCAATGCCGACATTGTGGCCCCGTAACAATTCCCAAAAGTAATTTCTGTACTACTTTTGGTGACTTTGGGGTGCGATTTCAATAGACATCTGTGAAGAAACCCACACAGATGTCTCTGAAATCGCCCCCAAAGTCAGGACTGACATGCAGGAATGAAATCGTGCGAGTTCAGCTGAACTTACACAATTTCATTCCCGCTGTCAATGTGAATCTAGGCTCAATGTTCAGGCACTTACCCATCCAGGTATCCAGTGGTGTCCTCACCCAAGTTGATTCTTCAATTGGCAATCATCCTGAATAAGGGAAACCGGCAGTGAAGTTTCCCACTGCGCATGCGCGAAGAGCTCTGCACTTTGTAGATGGGCCACAGTCTTCTGGGTCCTGTGAAGTGTCCCCAAAGGCTGTGGGGGGAGGGGGGAGCCAAACTGAGCCAGAAGTGGGAGCGGATACCTCTCAAAACCAGATACCCCCCCAAAAAAGGTGCCAAATGTGGCAGCAGAGGGGGGAGGAGGCAGACAAGCAGAGTTTTTCCTTTGGGTGGAGCTTCGCTTTAAGGAGGGCAGTGCGTTTCCGTGCACTGATTTAAACAATGGGCACTATTCCTTCCACTGATATAAATGATGGGCACTATTCCTTCCTCTGATATAAATGATGGGCACTATTCCTTCCACTGATATAAACGATGGGCACTATTCCTCCCACTGATATAAATGATGGGCACTATTACTTCCACTGATATAAATGATGGGCACTATTCCTCCCACTGATATAAATGATCGGCACTATTACTTCCACTGATATAAACAATGGGCACTATTCCTTCCACTGATATAAATGATGGGCACTATTCCTTCCTCTGATATAAACGATGGGCACTATTCCTCCCACTGATATAAATGATGGTCACTATTACTTCCACTGATATAAATGATGGGCACTATTCCTTCCACTGATATAAATGATGGGCACTATTCCTTCCACTGATATAAACGATGGGCACTATTCCTTCCACTGATATAAATGTTGGGCACTATTCCTCCCACTGATATAAATGATGGGGACTATTACTTCCACTGATATAATTGATGGGCACTATTACTTCCACTGATATAAATGATGGGCACTATTCCTTCCACTGATATAAATGATGGGCACTATTACTTCCACTGATTTAAACGATGGGCACTATTCCTCCCACTGATATAAATGATGGGCACTATTCCTTCCTCTGATATAAATGATGGGCACTATTCCTTCCACTGATATAAACGATGGGCACTATTCCTCCCACTGATATAAATGATGGGCACTATTACTTCCACTGATATAAATGATGGGCACTATTCCTTCCACTGATATAAATGATGGGCACTATTCCTTCCTCTGATATAAACGATGGGCACTATTCCTCCCACTGATATAAATGATGGGGACTATTACTTCCACTGATATAATTGATGGGCACTATTCTTTCCACTGATATAAATGATGGGCACTATTCCTCCCACTGATATAAATGATGGGCACTATTACTTCCACTGATATAATTGATGGGCACTATTCCTTCCACTGATATAAATGATGGGCACTATTACTTCCACTGATATAAACGATGGGCACTATTACTTCCACTGATATAAACGATGGGCACTATTCCTCCCACTGATATTAATGATGGGCACTATTACTTCTACTGATATAAACAATAGGCACTATTCCTCCCACTGATATAAATGATGGGCACTATTACTTCTACTGATATAAACAATGGGCACTATTCCTTCCACTGATATAAATGACGGGCACTATTACTTCCACTGATATAAACGATGGGCACTATTACTTCCACTGATATAAACGATGGGCACTATTACTTCCACTGATATAAATGATGGGCACTATTACTTCCACTGATATAAATAATGGGCACTATTACTTCCACTGATATAAATAATGGGCACTATTACTTCCACTGATATAAATGATGGGCACTATTCCTTCCACTGATATAAATAATTGGGCACTATTCCTTCCTCTGATATAAACGATGGGCACTATTCCTCCCACTGATATAAATGATGGGCACTATTCCTCCCACTGATATAAATGATGGGCACTATTCCTCCCACTGATATAAATGATGGGCACTATTCCTCCCACTGATATAAATGATGGGCACTATTCCTTCCACTGATATAAATGATGGGGACTATTCCTCCCACTGATATAAACGATGGGCACTATTCCTTCCACTGATATAAATGATGGCCACTATTCCTCCCTCTTATACCAATGGGAACCTCATCCTCTTACTGACCACCAAGGCTGAGACATTTTCTACTTCCTATCACCACACTCTGCATCCCCACTCTGAAATCTAAAGGACAGCAGATTAACCCTTAAACTGACCATAGATTAGTCTGTTTTTTTTTTTTTTTAGTTTAACCAGTATGTGTTGAATGAAAAACTGACCTAATTCCCCCATCCACATATTTGACCTCCCAACTTTTTGAGAAAGGAACTAAGGACACCTATTAGTATGTAGGTATAGGACACGCCCCCTTATAGGAGAGTTAAACAAAAAAAAAATATTAGTTAAACCCACAAGTGCTGTTTTTTAACAACTATTATTCTTTTCTAGTGACATTTACAAATGCAGCAATTTAGAAATTGGAGGAGAGGTTTAGCTCTGGGAAACACTTTTTGAAAGATAAATAATGCTTTTATATACAACTATATAGATCCGACCAAAATGAGGGACAAATGAGGGGGAATGAGGGACAGAGGGACTTTGTTCCGAATGAGGGACAGTCCTAAATCAGGGACAGTCAGGGTCTATGGATGGGGGAATTCTCCCGGCTGTGTCATTGTATTCTGACAATGGAAAGACTTCCCTGCCGTCAGAATACACTGATCAGTGCTAAGGTCTATAGCCAGCAGTGCTGATCGAGAGGAACTTTTCCAGCAGGACGGTTGTACAGAAGCCGATTGGTAAATTCACCTCTGTACAACCACAGTGCCCATACATGGATCGAAAATTCAGCCAATTCCTGCTGAACTGCCCAAATTTCAATCCATCCAATCCAAGTTTACAGACCAACCACGACTTCACAAAGCCTGGCTAAACAATTATCATTGTGGGTGATCAGTCCCGTCCTGTGTATATGATTGGACGGTTGGTACAGTGAGCTTGTCCCCATCATCATAGCGCAGAGTTCATGTAAGGCTCGTCCACAATTCTGCACATGTGCATGTCTACTCTATCGCCATGCTTTGTATGCAGCATGCTGATTATTTTCACGTGAACACACAGGAACGCACCGCAATTGTGTGTAAGTGCATCGCAAAAAAATTAGTAATCTCGGAAACTTTACAATGAATTGCACACTGAATGCAGGGACTGAGTAGAGAATGAGCAGGTAGATCTTCCACCATCTACACAGATTTCATGCCCGTTTTTCCTTGTTTTAACGGGTTAGTGGATACATGTATAATGATATCTAGAATACCTATTTGTGGAAAAATATTATGTCTCTAATGCCCTGTACACACGATCGGATTTCCGATAGAATAAAATTTGATGGAGTTTTCCATCGGAATTCCGATAAAGATGACTTTCATCAGTCTTGCATACACACCATCAGACAAAATTCCAACCGTCCAAAACGCGGTGACGTAAAACACTCAGACGAGCCGAGAAAAATTAAGTTCAATGCTTCTGAGCATGCGTCGACTTGATTCTGAGCATGCGTGGGTTTTTTCTCTGTTGAAGTTTCACACAGACGATCGGAATTACCTATCGTTTTTTTTTTCCATCAGAAAAATTTAAAACATGTTCTATTTTTTAACACCGATGGGAAAAAGTCCGATGGGGCCCATACACGATCGGTTTTCCCAATGAAAAAAGTCCATCAGACTTTTTTCATCGGAAAAAACGATCGTGTGTACAGGGCATTATACCATTTTTTGTATTATAGATAACTATGTCTTGGCAATTTTTTTCCCCCTGAAGTAGAGAAAACTATAATGTAACAAATCTCGAAACGCGTTGGGATGTCTTTGCATTCAACCTGTATGTGATTGTTCCATTTGTTATCTGTATTCTAATCGTGGGCTGCATCTGTCTGCATCCAATATGTACAGTATGTTATTGTTCCACGTGGTTATCTGATTTTTAATCACATCCAATTTCTTTTAATTACCTTTTTGTATGAAATACTGTTTTGAATAAAATATACTTTTATATAATTACCTTTCAAGTTGTGGTTGCCCCTAAAAGTCCCATTTAGAGGGGTTCGCATTCTGGGTTACTAGATTGGGGATGCGTGCTTCTCGCATCTTCCCCTAGCAACGGATTCCTCCAAAACCATCTACACCAGCGGTAGGCAACCTGGGGCCCTCCAACTGTTGTGGAACTACATTTCCTAGGAGGCATTGCAAGGCTGGCAGTTACAATTACTCCCAGAGGCATGATGGGACTTGTGGTTCTGCAATAGCTGGAGGGCCCCAGGTTGATGTCATACTAAGAGCATCCAATAGGATTGTGTCCACTTGTCTTCATATTATCAGTGCTGGATTTAGATCTTGGTGGGCCAAGGGCACTTCAAGTTTGGGGGCCCCTCGACATAGAAAATAAGGCTGGCCATACATTACACAATTTTCTTATTCACTTTCCTTTAGGGCCAGTTCACACCATAGAAAAACAGTCCGGATACGTTCCAGATGCTTTTCTGCATGTGCGTTTTGATGCGTTCCAGGGTGTTTTTGGTGCGTCTTTGATGCAGTCCAGTGCATTTCCCCTCCCCTCTTTTTCCCAACCTTAAATAAGGGCATGTGTGGTACAGTGCATTTTTGGTGCGTTCCACTGCTTTTTGATGCGTTTTACAGCATTCCAGTGCAGGAAAAATGCAGCATGTTCTACTTTTTTTTCTGGAACGCACTGGAACTGCAATGCCATTGAAAACCATATAACCTACTTTCCATGCATTTTTGATGCAGAAAAAAACGCACTGGACTGCATGTGGTGTCAACTGGCCCTAAGATTTACCTTCAGCTATGTATGTCAAGGGCCTGCCTGATCGCATGCAAATTAAAAGTGTTTAGGTTTGACCTCATATTATATGGTTTTGGTATATCTAAAGGAAATTTGAAAAAGAAACTTGAATAATTTATGGCCAGCCTTATTTATATGACAAATAAAAAAACTGAATTGAAATGAATAAAAAAAAAATGCATTTGTTCTAAAAAAAAGAAAAAAAAAAGTTAGGTTGTGAAGAAGACACTTTTTTTTCCTCTCAATTTTATTGAATGTGAGAATAGAACATTACAAAGGTGATTGGAACAGCCAAGTCATACATCACAGTTATGCATCAGACTGCAATATTTACAAAAACTCTTTCTTCCTGCACTTAGCATCTGCAAAATCTTTAAGCACCTCATGAGCATCAACCGCTGGCAAAGTGGCCTCCCTGCTCTGGATTATGTATCTGATACGTGATTTGCGCTTCCGGGAACTGATTAGTCACTGCACAAGCTGATCAGCGGGTGCCGGCCAATCATTGACCACTGGCACTCACTGATCGGCTCCATCATCGAGGGAAAGGGAGGTAAACAATATAGAGCTCCGCATAGTGACAGGTGATCTTGCTGTGCTTTTCTTCCCTGCAAAGCAGGGGGAAAAAACAGCAAGATTACTTAGTAAAAGCACCACATAACAACACATTACACATAGGTAGGTACATATTTAACCCCTTGATCACCCCTAGATGTTTTTCTCAATATTATTAGCACTGATCACTGTATTTGGCTAGGTTCACATATAAGCCACACGCGTGCGTCTCCATTCACCGTTTCAGGTCCTATTTCAGCCCAAATTTTTGGCTGAATTCAGACCTAAAACGGACCAAAAGACGCACAGCGTTTTTGTGCAAATCGCACCGGACCCGCTGCGGAGATATGTGAATCGGCTCCCTCGCATTCAATTCACAATGGTGTTAACCAAGTCTCAGTGTCATTATTGATGTCAGTGTCAGTTAGGCCCCTTTCACACTGAGGCGCTTTGCAAGCACTATTGCGCTAAAAATAGCGCCTGCAATGCACCCCAAAAAAGCCGCTCAATTGTATCCAGTGTGAAAGCCCGAGGGCTTTCACACTGGAGCGTTGCGCTTGCAGGAGGGTCAAAAAACTCCTGCAAGCCGCATCTTTGAGGCGCGATAGGAGCGGTAAAAATACCGCTCCTATAGCGCCCCTGCCCATTGAAATCAATGGGGTAGCGCTTCCAAAACGCCCGCAAAATGCTGCAAAGAGGTGTTATTGCAGGTGTTTTTAACCCTTTTTCGGCCGCTAGCAAATCGCGGCAAAAAATACGCGGCAATAAAAATAGTGCCGCTATACCGCCAGCGCATCCAGCGCTTCAGTGTGAAAGTAGCCTTAGTGTGAGATTGTCCGCCACACTATCACAGTCCCACTACAAGTCGCTGATCGCCACCATTACTAGTATATAAAAGAAAAAACAATAAATACAAATTCCAGTGTCTATACCAGACAATAATATAAATGTATTGGGATAAGACATGTAGCAGAATACATATTGGCCTAAATTGATGAAGAAATTAGATTTTTTACATTTTTATTGGATATGTTTTCTAACAGAAAATAAAAAATATTGTTTTTGTTTTGTTTTTTCAAAAATTATTTTTTTTTGTTTATATCGCAAAAAATAAAAACCTCACACTACCGAGCTCTCCAGGGAAATACGTTTAAGTTTTTGTTATAAATGAATTCTGAGGTCCCCTCTGGCAGTGGGCCCGGGGCAAGCGTTCCTTTTGCCCCCTTATCATATCACTGCATATAATACAGGTACATTTAATACGATTGTCATAGTGTACGGCCAGCATAGAGACCATTGTACAATCAGATTGCATCGTGTATATCCTGCTTTAGATGTAAGCTCCGTTGAGCGGTAGGTGGGCAGTACTGTGTGTATTATGGAGGGGACGGTAATAAATGGTGAACAGACATCTGATCGCCCTCCCCCTTCTGCTGACAGGAGATCGGATGGGACGGCTCGGCTCTACGTGACGTATTTCGCAATCCACAGAGGAGATTCCTCTCCGTCGGCTTCCCCCGATCCCGTGACGTCCCTTTACTCCGGTTCTCCGGGTTTTCCGGCTCGCCGAAGCCTCCCACCTCGGCTGTCAGTGTGATGGGCGGGTTGATGGTGGTAATGGCGTCACTCGCCGCGCGCCCGTACCCCCTCCCCCCTCCCGGGTGCGCGCATGCGCGGTGACAGAACGGGAGCCCGCAGGGAGGGGGAAGTGAGTCACACGCAGCTTGTCGCACATTCAGTGACTCGGCTCGGGATTGGCGCTGACCGGACAGCTCCAGAGAGAACCGTGTGAGGACGAGGTGTACGGTGTGAGGAGAGGCCCCGGGAGGGGGCGCGTCACCCCTCTCTCCTCCTTTGTTGTTGTTATTATTATCATCCCCGGGGGGTGAGCCGGGCCTCCGCCGCCTTCTCCACTCCGTCCCTCCCGCCCCCCCCACTGTCACCCGAATGATGCGCCGGCCTGAGCCCGGGGACGATCCATGCGGCCCCCTCCTTCCCTAGGATGTCATCCGAGGACAAGAGCCTAGAGTCCGCCTGTGAGCAGCCCGGGCCCCCGGCCGCAGCCAGCCCGCCTGCCCCCGCCGACAAAAGACCCCGGGGCCGCCCCCGCAAAGATGGAGCCCGCAAGAAGTAAGTGTGCGGGGGAAGGGAAGGGGGACACTGAGTACCATGCACTGCCCCACATATACTGGCCACTGAGTACCATGCACTGGCCACTGAGTACCATGCACTGGCCACTGAGTACCATGCACTGGCCACTGAGTACCATGCACTGGCCACTGAGTACCATGCACTGGCCACTGAGTACCATGCACTGGCCACTGAGTACCATGCACTGCCCCACATGCACTGGCCACTGCCCCACATGCACTGGCCACTGCCCCACATGCACTGGCCACTGCCCCACATGCACTGGCCACTGCCCCACATGCACTGGCCACTGAGTACCATGCACTGCCCCACATGCACTGGCCACTGCCCCACATGCACTGGCCACTGCCCCGCATGCACTGGCCACTGCCCCGCATGCACTGGCCACTGCCCCGCATGCACTGGCCACTGAGTACCATGCACTGCCCCGCATGCACTGGCCACTGAGTACCATGCACTGCCCCGCATGCACTGGCCACTGAGTACCATGCACTGCCCCGCATGCACTGGCCACTGAGTACCATGCACTGCCCCGCATGCACTGGCCACTGAGTACCATGCACTGCCCCACATGCACTGGCCACTGAGTACCATGCACTGGCCACTGAGTACCATGCACTGCCCCACATGCACTGGCCACTGAGTACCATGCACTGGCCACTGAGTACCATGCACTGCCCCACATGCACTGGCCACTGAGTACCATGCACTGGCCACTGAGTACCATGCACTGCCCCACATGCACTGGCCACTGAGTACCATGCACTGGCCACTGAGTACCATGCACTGCCCCACATGCACTGGCCACTGAGTACCATGCACTGCGTACTATACTGCCCACTGCACCACATATACTGCCCACTGAGTACCATATACTGCACCCTGTGTACTGGCCACTGAGTACTATATACTGCCCACTGCACCACATATACTGCCCACTGAATCTTGAGTAGTTTCTACTGCACCCTGTTTACTGCCCACTGCACCCCGAGCACTGTCTACAGTCTACTGCACCCCTTGTACTGTGAATTGTATACTGCTCCCTGAGTACTGTCTACTGGCAACCGCACCCCTGTACTGTCCACTGTATACTGCACTCCACACACTGCCTGTCACACCCTATATACTGCCCACTGCACCTTGGGTACAGGCCACACTGCACTCTATGTAATGTCCACTGCACCCCATGCACTACCTGTCACTCTGTACATTGCCAACTGAATACCCCCCCCCCCATTACACTCACTATACACTGCATACTACCCACTGCACCCCACACACTGCCTGTCACAATGTATAGTGCACATTACTCACTGCCTGTCACACTACATGCTGCACATCACTTGCTGACTGCCACACTCTGCATACTGCACATCACACTTCCCAAATCACACTACATACAGCCCTCCGCATGAGACACTTTACACTGTGTACTGCCCACCCCACTCAATGTACCATCTATACACTTCTCCCCGAGATCTTTTCTACTGGCCTCCCTGTACACACTGCCCATCAAAGGGCATACACATCATAGATGTCTTCCATCCCCCAAACTCCATGCAGTCAGTATTTGCTCACCGAGCACTCTCCATACATCACTCAGGACTGACAGTCTCCTTGCTGGAGGACAGAACTCTACTATTCCTGTCACTGCATTGTGCATACAGCACAGCATGCTGGACTCCTCCTCACACTGTACATACTGTGCTTCCCGGCTGCCGAGGGACACTCCGCACAGTATATGTGTTACACAATGCACTGCTATCACTGACAACAAAAAACAGATCTATTGGAATAAACTTTATATAAACAATACTTTCCTCACATAGTAACATACACACCTTCTCTGTCTCTGCTCAGCAACACTGCACACATCATCTGTCATACACACACACACATCATCTACTGCACACACCTCACCTGTCATACACACACAATACGCTGGCTACACCTTGCCTCTCACGCACACACTGCACACACCTCACCTGTCATACACACACCTCACCTGTCATACACACACCTCACCTGTCATACACACACCTCACCTGTCATACACACACCTCACCTGTCATACACACACCTCACCTGTCATACACACACCCATATATATATATATATATATATATCTCTCACACACACACAGCTCCCTGTATGCACCTCACCTATCACACACCACCTGTCGCACATTGTACACACATCACATATATCTAATATTGGGCATGGAAGGAAACCTGTGGCAGACAAAACACAAGTAGCCTTGTAAGCATGACTCCCTTACCCCAGAACAGCTGTCATCCAGTGTACACAGCATATAGTTTTGTGTTCTTTAATCTGCCATGTACAGACATCTACATATACACACCATATGTGTAGAGCACATTCCATATGCTTCATACTTGTCACACCCATCTTTGTCCACCACTCCTTCTGCCCTGTAGATCATCTGCCGTGATGCATGTCCTGTTATGACATATACAACACATTTTGCACCTCCATATTTTCTGCAGCCTGAGGTCCTCCCTATTCCTCTACACCGTCCCCATCCAGCAGGAAACCTGTCGGACATATGCTGGGTTGAAAGGCTGCATTTTCCCCCTGAAGTTCTTAAAGTGGATGTGTAGCCAAAACCTATTTTTTTTCAGTTAAAGCGGAGTTCCACCCAAAAATTGAACTTCCACTTTTTGGAACCCTCCCCCCCTCCGGTGTCACATTTGGCACCTTTCAGGGGGGAGGGGGGGTGCAGATACCTGTCTAAGACAGGTATTTGCACCACTTCCGGATATTGACTCCCGTGGGAGTCACGCCCCTTCGCGTCACCCCCCCCCCCCCCGCTGTCATCTGGGAAACACACTGTTCCCAGGAGAGATTGGAACCAAGTGACGGCACGCCACGCTACTCGCGCATGCGCAGTAGGGGACCGGGCAGTAAAGCCGCAAGGCTTCCCTTCCTGATTCCCTCACAGAGAATGGCGGCGGCAGCATCTGAGGACCGAGCGACTGCTCAATCTCGTCTGCCGACATCGCGGGCGTGCTGGACAGCTAAGTGTCCATTCTTTAAAAGTCAGCAGCTGCAGTAATTGTAGCTGCTGGCTTTTAAAAAAAAAATAAAAAATTTGGTGGAACCTCCGCTTTTAAGAGTAAAACATGTACTGCATTTTACCTGCCAGATTATTTTTTACTGTCTACGTATAAGTGTGGAAATTTCCCTTCACTTGTCCCAAGGATGCTACAGGAACATGGGTGAAGTCCCCAGAACAGGTGTCCCCGGTAGATGATTTGCCCTCACCTCTTTTTCTGTAATATGTTGGATTTCCCCTCACTTTTTCTGTGATAATGATCACCAGTCCAAATAAAGGCTCATATTTCCCCAGTAGGAGAAACAAACTGCAATAAAAACCTGATAGCAGGTCTAACACTTCCCTGTTCTACCCAGAACTATAAAAAGGGCTTTGCCGGGAGTTCTCCTCTCATACACACTTATTTATAAAGTAATGAATACAACATTCACCAAGCAAACACTGCAGGCATCTTCCATTTGTTTTAAATGACAATGACTGACCAGCGGAGAATCCACATTCACCGCTTTATGTATATACCCCATATTGTCCTGTCTGCTGCATGAGTTTCTGCCTTCTGTTCAGTTTGAATGCTAAAGAAATGGAGATATCATTTACAAATGTGTTTCAGATTCTTTTTGTCCGATTTATTGGTGTCCTGCTTTTTGTGGATTATTGGATATAAATGATATGTGTCTGTCTGCACAATTCTGTGTGTGTGATGGAGAATACTTCTTCTGTCATTTCCGGATGCGATTTTAGAAGACAGGTGTTGACTTTTGTGTCAGATTTGTGCTGACTTCATCCTTGTTTAGTGATCATTGACACTTCAGCAGGATGCTGACATAACGGCTGATTCTTCCACCAAATACCTTGGTCATTTAACACAGGTCCTTTTGACCCCTGTGCTTATGCGGGCCAACTCAACAGTCTCTCCATTGTACTAGAACAGACTATTCTGTTAGCTTTCAACACTGATCTCCTTGTACTAAGATTAGGCCTCCAAGACCCCCCTGTTTCTATAACAGTCTTGTGTTTCCAGGATCCTTCTATGTGCCACTATTACATGCCTTTATGTTATCGGAATCATTCAAAACAAGTGGCCTAATTGAAGAAATTATGTTCTGCTCTGTGCATTGATACTTCTAGTTTCCGTCAAACTTTTACAGAAGTGCAGTTTGCAGTGAGATTTTAAAACGTATCTAAAAACAAAAATGGTAATCTGTTGCAGTTTACCAATCCTTGGGTGCGGTGGCTGCATTATTTTTTTTTTTTCAGTATTATTTCCTCCTGGTGAACTGGCCAGTAACAGACTGTTCTGTGGTGGTTGCACTCCTCTACTGTATCTATAAAGAAGCAAATAGGCACCCTTGGCAACAACCTCACCAACCTTTGTAGAGGGTAGTGTTAGATGGGCGATTCTGCTTCGGGAAAATCACAAACCTTGGGATTGCCAAGTGGCTGCCTGTCTGTTCCTGTGAAACGGCAATCTCTGTAGTCTCTAGGTGAGCAAGAATGTCGCTCAAGATTCATCAGTGTTGGGGTCAGTATCTCGCTGCCTCAGCTAAACAGGAAGAAAATCCGTAGAGACAGACATGCGGAATCTTTCCATCCTGCTGCCGGCAATTTGCCACTAGCGGTGGAATCCTTTATTTGATATCAGACTTAGACATAACTATCTAATAAATTACAGCCTAACCCAAGCTAACACTATTTATACAGTTACAGAAACTTTTTTTTTTTCTTTTTAGGATAAAAGTATGTGCTAAATAAATTGAAAACTGACCATTGTAAGCACCCCTGCCAGTATTAGTGGAACTAACCCATGGAAATACTCCCCTGTTCTCCAATAAACTAACATTTGGAAGGTCCCCTGCCTGGGCTGGCTTCTTTCTCAGCTTCTTCCGGGTAGCCGGGTCTTTGGCTATCTTGAATGCCTGATGTGATGTAACTCCAGCTCATGCACAGTTCATTCATCCAGGCACTGTGCTGGGAATGTACCCTGAGCTCCACATTATTTATATATATATATATATATATATATATATATATATATATATATATATATATATATATATATATATATACACATACATACATACATACATACATACATACATACACACGCGAACACAGGCAGAAAGTGATTTTTTTTTTTTGCAAAAGGAAAGAAACAATACAGTAAGGGCTCTTTCACACGGGACGGATCCGTGCAGATCCGCCCCGTGAAGCTCCGCTTGCTCAGCGGGGATCGCTCCGTTGATCCCCGCTGAGCCGACGGATGACTGGGCGGTCCCCGCACACTGTGCAGGGACCGCCCTGTCAGAGCGCCGCTCTCCCCTATGGGGAATCGGATGACGACGGACCGTAGAGTCCGTTGTCATCCGATCCGCTCCGCCGACGGAAGGAAAAAATAGGGTTTTCCTCCGTCACACTTTGGCGGAGCGGAGCGGATGTCAGCGGACATGTCTCCGCTGACATCCGTGCCTCCATAGGGGTACATGGAGGATCCGTTTCAGGTCCGCCTAAAAAACTGACAGGCGGACCTGAACGGACCTCCGTGTGAAAGGGGCCTAAAGATCTTGCCTGCTCAAAATGGTTTTTTTTTTTTTTTTAGGTTTAGACTCATTATAAAATTGCCTGGACCCTCTAACTGCTACTTTTGTCTGGACAGAGCTTGCTTGCTCTGTTAAAGGAAGCTGAAAAATGCAAATTGGGCTGCACTTACACCTGAGCGTTGTGTGTTTGATCGTTTTTTTATGGGCTGATCTTGACATTGAATGCATGTTTTTTTATAGCGTATTTGTAAAGCGTTTTTGAGCTTTGCCATTTTTAATTTTATTTTTTAAGCAAATGGTGAAGAATATCTTGTTTGTTATGTTTTTCTGCTTATTTATCCGCTTTAAATTAATCTTTTTTATTTTTTTGTAAGTGGTTAATGTTTATGGTTGGGGGTTAATTTATATGAATTTATTTTGTTAGGGTGAGGGGTTAATATTGATGTTGGGGGTTGGGTTAGGGTAATTTTTTTTCTTTTCTTCTTTTTTTTTATTTATGCGTTTTTAATGAATTATTTTTATTTACTTATTGCATTTAAGCAGAAAATTGTGCTAAAACTCTCAACTTGAACCATTTTTTTGTTTGGAATATAAAATCGCTTCAAAAACACACCAATCTGCCTGATTTGGAGCTACATATAAAACTCCAGAACTTTTTTGAGCTTCAGGCGAATGAATACAAGATTTTTTTATTTTTATTTTTTTCCTATCCTCAACTGTTTCGGAGCTTCAGACTACAAAATGCTGATGTGTGAATGAGGCCTAACTGGCCAGATCACTAGGTGAAAAAGCATAAAAAGAAACCTCGTGATTGTATGGCTGCAATCATTTAAAACATTTTTAATTTATTTTTATTTTTAGGGGATTAAATATGTTTTATATTTGTTTTAGATTTGCATCACCCAAAAGGTTCAAATCAGGTACTATGCTGCTGGTTGTCCATATAGTGTTGTCTTTGATTACAAATATGTTGGTTGCCTTTGGCTTTGCTTGTTGTATTTTTCATACCCTGTCGTTTTAGGCCCCTTTCACACGGGCGGCTGTTCTGCCGCAGTTAAAAGCATGTTTCTTTCTTTTGAAATTCAAGACCCCAGGCACAGCGATCAGCTGCATTTGTACACTGCTTTTAGCTGCGTTTACATGCGGCTGCGTTTAGCCATTATTGTCATCCCCATAGCAACCATTTTTATTTTGATGTGCTTCCTGTTGTTTTTTTCTTTTGTTCACGCTGCTATCCGCAGCTGACACAGTGCACTGCGATTACCTGCAGTTATGTGCAGATAGCTGCGCTACATCGCACCTGGACGCATTCAATTCTATTTTTTCTATTCGCACCAAACCGCATGTAACTAAACGCTGTGTGTGAATGGGGCCATAGGAAAGCATTGTGTGCTTTTAGCTGCGGTAGAAAACTAGAAAATCCGCAGCTAAAAGCACCATTCTATCCGTCCGTGTGAAAGGGGCCTTATCTGTTTATATCTCAATTTTATTGTGTCAATTGTTAAGCAGTATTTTTAAACACATGCTAGTTAAGTCTAGGTTAACATCTATGCAGCTGCACCTGATGTGTTTTTTCAGGCATGTTTTGCAGTGCATTTCGCATTTTTAAACCCTTGTTTTTTTATGCGTTTGCATGCAGTTTTATGCATTTTTTTTTTTTCATTTTAAACACACTGTATATAGCTGGTTGCTAAGCAGGGAGCCGGGAAGCCAGCCGCCGCATCCTTAACAGACAATAAGTCGTCAGCTGTCATCAGGGTTTCCCTGCTGACAGCTGAATGTAAATAAAATAAAAAAAAAAATCAGTTTTTTTTCGCAATGTTCATTTCATTGCCAGCAATTTTTTTATTATTTTTTCTTACATTCAGCTGTCAGCGGGGAACCCGCTGACAGCTGATGACTCATCGGTTGGTTGTTAATGACGTGGTGGCCGGTTTCCTGGCCCCCTGCTTAGCAACCAGCCATCATATACAGTGTTAAAAGAAAAATACACAAAACACATCAAAAAAAGCAACACAAGACTTGCGTTTTTGGTGCAATTTCATTCCCCGCAAATTGCCCCCCCCCCGACCCTTTAAAAAAACGCACCGGCCGCAAAACGCATACATGTGAATTTGTACCATGAGAAAGCATGCTAGATAGACTGTAGTGCATTTCTGAAAACTGAAAAACGCACTAAAAAAAGCATAGGTTTGAACCTAGGGTAACTCAGTAAACATGGCCACATGTGAGAATCGTAGTGTAAGTTAACATAAATGTTTAACACAGAATTTGTTGTTGGCAGTTTTATTAGGTTAATGCTTAATTATTCATATCCTATTTTCGAGATGGCTTTTGATGTGATTAAAAAATAAGTAAATGAGTAAACAAAGAATATTCTACCTCTTTCAAACAACCGTGTATATTTACTGGAAATCTGAAATAATTAGCTTTACAAATTATTAGATTCTACTGTGATCTTGTTGGAAGGCATTTGAAAGAGTTTGAATTTCTTTGATTAAAAGTTTTTGATAGTACATAACCTGCACACTAGGCGACTAAATACCAACAAGATTTTAATTTTAGAATGGTTTAAACATTAATTTCCATGTTATTTTACACCGAATTTGCAGTGTTCAAACACTTTGGTTTAATATGTCTGAGTTTTATGCTGATGTTTTCACTAAGGTTCTATTATTTGTCTTTTACTATGATGAGTAAAGTATTAGATATCATTTGGGTGAAGCAAGGAATTCCCTTCATTTGCAGGGATTTCCTCTCACTTCCTGTGGCTATAGTGAAGGGAAATCTCCGCAATGGGGGACAGATGATAAAAAATAAACCTGACAGGGGTTAGAACCCTTGCTCTATCCAAAAAAAAGTTTTGCCTATAGTTCTGCTTAAAGTGGTGGGTAATTGTCTGTTTCTCCATACAAAAGCTGATTAATGCATTTGTTAGTGCATGCTTTTATGTGCATTTTTTTTGTTTTTGTATACAGTTTTTGTTTTGTAAATACACTTTTTTTTTTTGTTATTCTGTGTGGAGGGGGGAAACATTTAAAATATGGATTTATTGACAGTGTCAATGTACAGAACTGCATGATATATTTGTTTTTGTACATTTACTGTAGTTTCCGTTGGCCTCTTAAATGTCCATTAATGCACACAAATGCAGTGTATCCTATTTTTTAAAGATGTGCCAACTAGTAGTTAAAGTACAGTGCCTACTGCTAGCGGTTGTAGCCGCTGGCAATATTGCATGCTAAAAATCTCACTTGCTGGTTGTACCCAAGTCAATCAATGGATCCGCCTGCCCATAGATGCATAGAATCTTGGCCAGTCCCTGCTGAATTAGGTCTTTATTGTGATTGTGTGTGTATATGTGTGTGTGTATATATATATATATATATATATATATATATATATATATATATATATATATATATATATATATATATATATATAATTTTTTTCTTTAATTCTTTTTTTTTTTTTGCAGGGGGGCAGTTCATGGTCCCTCAGACTGTTGGGGGGCGGCACTATAGTTTAAAAAAATGTGTGCATAGGAATTTGTTCATATCTTATTTGTAGTGCAAAAAAATATTTAAAATAAACAATTTTAATCAACATAAACTTATTAGTATTTCAGAGACTCCCCTCATCACAGAACCTCCTCATCAGATTCCCTTCCTCATCACAGAACCTCCTCATCACAGATTCCCCCCCATCACAAAGCCCCCCCCCCTAACAGACGCCCCCATCACAGACTCCCCCTATAAGATTCCCCCCCCCCCCCAATCACAGTCTTCCTCCAACCACAATAGAAATATGTGTATTCCAGAAAGTTTAACAATCAGCAGCTAAAGATACTCCAAACACCTGGTGTTAGCGCTTTAATTATCCCGGCACCATGGTTGTTATGGTGTCAGGGTGATTGAAGCGCATTATTACATTGTAATATAAAATTAAATAGTTCAACTCACCATAATGCAGAATCAGTCGGAGGTCTGATGTCACTTTCCCCAGCCAGCGGAGTGCTTCCTTACGTCTCAGGTGTCACTGTCCCCAGCCAGCGGAGTGCTTCCTTACGTCTCAGGTGTCACTGTCCCCAGCCAGCGGAGTGCTTCCTTACGTCTCAGGTGTCACTGTCCCCAGCCAGTGGAGTGCTTCCTTGCGTCTCAGGTGTCACTGTCCCCAGCCAGCGGAGTGCTTCCTTACGTCTCAGGTGTCCCCCCCCCCCCCCATTGGAGCCCTTCTATATCCCAGCAGCGGTGTCTCCGCTGTCATTACAGAAGGCTGAGAAGGAACAAATTAGATGCGGCCATTTTCAAGAAGACCACAGACGAGTTATTAACAAGAAGTGAGCCTGCCGAATGGCTACAATAGAAATGGAGCTGCGGCACCGCCCACCTGCCACCCCTTTCCACAACAGGTCACAGATGACAGACAGGCGGGGGGTGGGCGGTGCCGCAGCTCCATTTTTATAGGCGCCACTCGGCAGGATCCATTCTTGTTAATAACTCGTCTGTGGTCTTCTTGAAAATGGCCGCCGGCGGAGACATTACCTCCGCCGGCCGGACCTCTAGCGGCAGTGAAAAATAGTGGAAACAAAGGTCAGGGGAGGGGGATTGCTGCAATGTTAAAGGGGCAGTCCGCGGGCCGGGTAAATCACACTGGCGGGCCGTAGTTTGAGGACCCCTGCTCTAGAGATAAATGTGTTGGTATTTGCAAAGTGTTTTTTCAAAGGCAATTTTTATGGGAAATTATTATTTTTTAATTTTAATGCAAAAATACAATGCATAACCCAATTTTTGGGTAAAGTATAAAAGATGGTTACACCAAGTAAATAGATACCAAACATGTCACGCTTTAAAATCACGCAGTGGAAAAGGAAGGTGCGCCAAACTAAGTGCAGTATTAAGGAGTATTTTAATATATGGCAGTGATTAAAACAGCCAAATGGCTACTCACAAGATAGTGGTTGGTCTGGTGTCAGCAGCAGCAGTCTGTGGGGTAGATGTTGGGTCCAGATGATGAAGCGCTGGAGGATGGGGCAGCAATCCAGTGTCTGCCCCATCCTCCAGCGCTTCATCATCTGGGCCCAACATCTACCCCACGGACTGCTGCTGCTGACACCAGACCACCCACTATACATGCCTTTATTTTCCATCATCTTGTGAGTAGCCATTTGGCTGTTTTTATCACTGCCATATATTAAAATACTCCTTAATACTGCACTTAGTTTGGCGCACCTTCCTTTTCCATTGTATCTTCCAGAGCCTGCTTCTGCTTTTATGGTAGCTGCCGCTAGTGCCTATTTATATTGACATTGGACAATTTGCTATACTATGCCAGAACAATCATTGCGCCATTTACCCTTTTCCTTTAAAATCACGCAGGCCTATCCATAGGCGACGCTTCAAAAGCCTTACAGGTTACCACTTAAAATTTTACAGAGGAGATCTGGTGCTAGAATTACTGCCCATGATCTGAGGTTTGCGGTGATACCTCACATGTGACCTCTGCCGGGTTAGCCCCCCCTTATCAAAATTTTTGAAAAAATCTTATGCAGTTTGTTAGATCTTTGTTAGATCTTTGTTAGATCAGGTTAGATCAACCGTTGTTTGCGTTAGATCTCACACAGAAGAAGCAATATTAACAGTTATTTGCTGGGGGGGCTAACCCGTCATCAGCCCCCCCTTATCAAAAAATTGACCAAACAGTTAGCTATTTTGGAAGCTATTTGTTAGATCTGGTAAGATCAAGTGGTTTTAACGTTAGATCTCACATAATTAGAGACTTATTAAGTGATTAATGAGGGGGGCTGGCCCCCCCTTATCAAAATTCCGGGCCAAAAATCATTCAGGCTAATAGATATTCGTTAGATCCGGTAAGATCAAGTGGTTTTAACGTTAGATCTCATATAATTTCAGAGATATTCCACATACAAATACAGATATTAGGTGGTACATAAGGACGGGTTGGCCCCCCCTTATCAAATTTTCGGGCCAAAAATCATTCAGGCTAATAGATATTCGTTAGATCCGGTAAGATCAAGTGGTTTTAACGTTAGATCTCATATAATTTCAGAGATATTCCACATACAAATACTGATATTAGGTGGTACATAAGGATGGGTTGGCCCCCCCTTATCAAATTACACAGTACACACCTGACAGTGACACAAGGCCTGTCTGGTGCCCCAGCCACCTTCCAAAGGCTAATGGAGAAGACCGTGGGTGACATGAAACTGATCGAGGTGTTGGTGCACTTAGACGACATCATCGTTTTCGGCAAGACCCTGGAAGAGCACGAAGAACATCTGGAGAAGGTCCTGAGGAGACTGCATGATGAGGAGGTTGAAGCTGTCTCTGGAAAAGTGCCAGTTTTACCAACCCTCAGTCAACTACCTTGGCCATATTGTGTCTTACGACAAAGTGGCCACCGACCCCCAGAAGCTGGAAGCTGTCACCTCCTGGCCGAGGCCTACCAACGTGACTGAGCTTAGGTAATTTCTGGGATTCTGTTCTTATTACAGAAGATTTGTCAAGGGATTCGCTAAGACGCTGATCTGGCGAAGCCTGTCAGACCAGCTGGAGGGCCCAGAAAACCCAGAGAGTCCATTCAGGAACAATGGACTCCGAAGTGTGAAGAGGTTTTAGGCAGCCTAACAACCGCTCCTGTTCTGGCCTATGCAGATCCAACCAAGCCATATGAGCTACATGTTGACGCCAGTCGAGATGGGTTAGGTGGGGTGCTATATCAAGAGCATGATGGTCATCTACGGCCTGTTGCCTACATGAGTCGGAACTTGTCCCCCCGCCGAGAAGAACTACCCCATGCACAAACTTGAGTTCCTGACCTTGAAGTGGGTGGTGGTTGATAAGCTGGGGGATTATCTATATGGAGCGGAGTTCGTGATCAAGACTGACAACAATCCTCTCACCTACATCCTCACTACCACCAAGTTGGATGCCACAGGTCACAGATGATTGGCTACTCTATCAGGGTTTATTTTCAGCCTGAAACAAGATGTGGATGCTTTGTCAAGAAGGCCCAATTGTTCCAGAGACCCCCCAGCTGACACCTGAAGGGGTACGAGCCTTATGTCAAGGAGCAGAACATCAAGCTGGAGAAGGATCCAGGGCCGAAGACATTGGAGTGTCAGCCGCTGGTGTCCCCAGATGTTATTGCAATGTCACCCAAGTCGGGGATAAAGGTCTGCCCGAAGCTGTCAAAGAATGACCTGCAAAGGGACCAGTTGGAGGACACTCCCTGCAGCTTGGCATTGAAGGCCTTGGAGAGCCAACGCCCTAACTTGCTCCTCACTGACTCCCCAAAGGAAACCCGTCTGCTGTACCGAGAGTGGGATCAGTTTCAGGTGCACCAAGGGTTGGTCTACCGAAGGGGCCCCTCTGACGATTCTGAAAAAAAATTGCAGCTATTCCTACCTGAAAAACATAGGGAGACAGTATTAACTGCCCTACATGACAACCATGGCCACCTAGGGCCCAAAAGGACTTTTGACCTGGTGAGGGACAGGTTCTACTGGCCCTGCATGCAGGCGGAAGTTGAGGACTATTGCCACTCCTGCGTCAGATGTATCCAAAAGTAGACTTTGCCTCACAAGCTGCCCCAATGGGCCATCTTCGGAGTCAGGGACCCATGGAGCTGGTGTGCATTGACATTCTGTGCTTGGAGCCTGATTTTAGCGGGCAGGAAAATATCCTGGTAGTGACTGACCATTTCACTCGGTATGCCCAGGCGTTTTCCACGAGGGGCCAACAAGCATCCACGGTGGCCAAGATCTTTGTGGAGAAAATCTTTGTGCACTATGGTCTGTCCCAACGCATCCACTCTGATCAGGGGAGAGATTTTGAGAGTAGTCTCATCAAGAGACTTTTAGACCTGTTGGGCATCAGGAAGTCTAAAACCCCCCCGTATCATCCTCAAGGAGATCCTCAACCAGAGAGATTCAACCAAACCCTCCTGGATATGCTCGGAACTCTAAATTCAGAACAAAAACAGCACTGGAGCAAGCATATAGTGGCTATTGTGCATGCTTATAACAGCACCGCCAATGATGCCACAGGTTACGCTCCCTATAGTTTGATGTTCGGACGGTAGGCCCGGCTGCCAGTCGACTTGGCCTTCGGCACATCCCTCGACCATACCTCAGCAACTTCCCGCTGGAAGTCGCAGCCCTATGTCATTTGCAAGCATCTGCCTGGACTCCCAGTATATCAAATCCGGCCAGAGGGAAGCACAGGACTTGGCATCGCAATCATCTGTTGCCTCTGTCAGAAGCAGTTCATGTGCCACCACAGCCAGATTTACAGCCCACACCCACGGCCTCTCAAAGATCCCAGCCAGTGACTAGATCTCACTCAGTCTGTACCCCTTGCTGAAAATGAAAACTGCGAGGCAGGACAACCTCCCCTCCTATGCTAATTGGTTGGATATTCCTCTGCCATGGTTTTATGCAGATGCAAATTGTATGGTTTCCTGTGCACACTAACCTGTTTTTTTTTTTACGTGTGTATATCAAAAGCATGTAACAGGTCATAGACTCTTTACCACCTTTGGCGGACCTAAGGTTTTTTGGTGGGGGGAGTGTGTAGCGGGGGCTGCTCTGTCTCCCATGGTCCCACACCTCCCTCCATTCCCGCCAGGAACCGTCGGACTGAATAGACACTGACACAGGCACTTACTCAAGGAGAGCACGCCTGTCAGTACCTGGGGGGGATTTCTCCCCCTAACTCTACTCTTCCTTGAGTGACGAGCAGCGGTCACTCACGGGCATCAGTCGGCTCTGCTCTCTTCTCTGTGTTCCTATTGGCAGGGAGAGGAAGTCAATCAAGCAGCAGCAGAGGACCACAGGACATAAAGGCTCATCACAAAATGGCACCATTGATTTTTACTGGGGATGGAGCTGCTACTTCTGCTGTGAAAGAAGGGGGCTAGCTAAAGACTTAATCTTGTGTGTCTGAAAAGAGATCACCATGAGGCTGGGAGGTGAACGGAGGTGTGAGAAGAGACAACAGGCATCCGCTGAAGAACCATCCAAAGACAGTTGCAGTGACCATCCAGAGACGGTTGAAGATGGATGTACCTTCTGTAAAACCTAATATCCCTATTTTTATGTGAAATATCTCTGAAATTATGTGAAATCTAACGTTAAAACCACTTGATCTTACCGGATCTAACGAATATCTATTAGCCTGTGTAGCGCCCTGCTCCTATTGGGTAGGTGCTAGTGTAAATTTAGTTATCTGAGCTGTCGTTTAGCTCAGAACAATTGTACCAAATTATGGTCTCTGTTCCAGTTTAGCTGGGCTGCACATTTCCACCTGACTGTAGGTGTCGTTGTTACCACAGGTCAAGGTTGGAATTGCTGTAGGCTGGATGCATTGGGTATTCCTTTCCCAGGGACAGCGCAGTGGGAGTGGTGACCCCGCTGTGCATTCTGGGAGAGGGTACTTAAGGAGCAGACACCGTTTTTCGGGGTCTTCCGATCCTGACCTGACGGCCCTCCTGGCCTCAGGGATGTGTTAGTAGTGTTCTGCGTCGGGGCCTGTAGGCCCGAGGCTCTGTTGCTGAGAGTAGGCCCAGGAGTTTCTGGGGGCCTACTGATCTCTGGATGGTCCCGTGTTGCCTTGCCTGAGGGAAGGGACCGAACAATTGAGGGCTCAATTGGATGACGCATCCGGATAAAAATATGCCTCGCAGTGCTGCCGGCTGGCTGAAAGATCATGGCACTGTGTGTTATGTTTTCAGAACTTTATCAAGTGAGTGATTACCCAAGTCTGTGGCAGAAACTATTTGTATTCTTCAAGTCTGGCAGAAACTATTTGTATTCTTCAAGTCTGTGGATAGAGACTTTTGGCCGAGCACCACACCGGCTGCTAGGTCAGTGAGAGAGGCCTATCCGGTGGTTGCTATATCCAGTGTGGAGACTGTTTGTCCTCTGGATTAAGAAGTACCCGTGATCCGCAAGCAAGGTACCTGAATCCCCCCCTAACCCTCCATCCCTCTGTTAATAAAACCCTTGAGAAAAAGAGACTAAGTGTTTGGTGCAGACATTTGTGAGAAATTCTTCAAGGAAGACCCCCTAGGACGGACCTGGTGAACAGTAAGGTAATGGCAGACCCAAATCTTAAACCAGCGCCCCCTGCGGGGGTATTGCTACACCTGATATAGACACTAGTATGGATATCCGTGCATCGATACCAAATATCCATAATATCCCTGTAATTATGTATAATCAACCATTAAAACCACTTGATCTTACCGTATTTAACGAATATCTATTAGCCTGAAGGATTTTTGGACAGTAAATTGCATGTGGGGGGGCCAACCCGTCTATATGTACCACCTAATATCAGTATTTTTATGTGGAATATCTCTGAAATTATGTGAGATCTAACATTAAAACCACTTGATCTTACCGGATCTAACAAATATCTATTAGCCTGAATGATTTTTGGCCCGAAAATTTGATAAGGGGGGGCCAACCCGGCAGAGGTCACATGTGTGGGACAATCACTGTTTGTGTGTGTGCGGGACTGACTTGAATTTTTATTTATTTATGTTTTGTACACTGTTGCTTTGCATTTTTTTTGTATCAATTTTATTGCTGTCACTAGGAATGTAAACATCCTGATGACAGCAATAGGTATGTGACAGATGCTCTTTATGGAGAGATCTGGACTCTATAAGACCCCAAATCCCCCATTTACCCTTAAAAGGATTCAAAACGCTAAGATCAGTGTTATCAAATGCTTTTGTTCGTTCATTTTTTTTTTTCTCTCTTTTTTTTTAAATGGTACCGTTGACATCTGGATAAACCAGAAGTGATATCAGGTTGCCATAGCGGAGAGCCGATCAAAGCCAATCCTGGTTTTGTTCCGCTTTCCAACCAGACAGCAGATGTGCTGGCAGGTCGCTTGGGTCTTCCGGTGGGTCGGGAGAGCCTCAGCAAGCCATGGAGGGGGGGGGGGGGATGGAGGCTTGTAAAAGTAATCCAGCGGCTAGTTAGCTGCTAGGATTGATTTTACAGGAGAGCCAACCACCGGCTCTAAATAACAGTGCAGCCGCAAGTATTCTCCTGGTATAACCACCTGAAGTCCAGTGACGTACTATGTACCTCACTGGTCCGGAAGTGGATATGGACTGTCACACTGCTGATCTCGGGCCACAGGGCTCACAGGTGAGCAAATTAGAAAATGTTATTTTAAATGTCCATCCCTGGGCAAAGCCTATCCCCCTCTTTTACCCACTGCTTGCCCATTCAGCAGGTTTAAAAAATAAAATAAAGGACCTTGTAAAGTGCCATGGGAATGACGATCTGTGGGCCCCTTGTTTAGCATGTGCTTTGTCCATGACCCCCTCCCCAGCAGCATATACTCCCCTTGTCCTTGTCCCTTTCCGCACTCTGAGATATGCATGATAAAGTGACTTGTTTTATATGTGACAGTGCTGGTGCTTGGGGATTGGCCCACAAGGGGGCGGGGAGAGTCCACAGTCCCCTGTATGCTCTGACTCTGTGCTTACACAGGGCATTCTTCCTTCACTTGTGATGGCAAACGAAGAAGTGGGGAGTAAACGAAGGCTCCCACTGGGGAGAGGGACATTAAAGTGAACCTGTTATGTCCCCCCCCCCCCCCCCGCAAGAAAAAATAAATTTTATATATATATATATATATATATATATTGTGAGGGGGTTAACTCGGTAGCGGGTGTGTGTGACCCCCTGGTTGGGCTCCCCACACAAAAACAGGGCCAGCAGACGGAGGTTGTGGTTTTCAAAATCAAAAGGTGCGGTTTATTTCTCTATGTACAGTGACAAAAACACAACAAAGCCAAAAAGAAACATAAACAAAATAAATCCTGGTCAGCTTGACCTCTGACTAAACATGCAGGTTTTCCTAACTAACAACTGGGATCAGCCTGGTGCTGTCCTAGTCCCTAAGTCCCTGGTTTAGTCAATGTCCAAACAAATAGCCACACAGGCTTTGTCTCACCGCACAGGGGTTCACTCTCCCTAGACAGTCCACACAGGTCTGGGTCCAGGCATGAGCAAACACCTAATGAAGCTGGGAGTTTTTGTAGAGGCCTTAAACGAGCTGACAAGCTTCAGCTGATCTCATCAACTCCCTGCCTGCACGACGCCCAGCCCTCTCCCTAGAGGTATGAATCATCCATGAGCCCACTAGCCTCAGCTGGGCTTCATCAACTCCCTCCCTAGTTGTATAAGTCGGCATAAAGCCTGAATCTGGGAGAAATATATCTACCCCCCTGGATGCAACCAGGTGACTTTACCTTCCTGCTGTCACAATATATATATATATATATATATATATATATATATTTTTTTTTTTTGTGAAGGACTAGCATCAAATGTAGAGCTTGGACACCGCCACTCGCTGGTTCTTCTTTTTAAGGGCTTTGTTTGCCCATTTTTTATTAAAAGAAGTCAAAACAAAATGAAAGGTTTCCCTCGCAGGGGTTTCAGTACTCCTCTTCAACAACAAAATGACATTCAGCCTCCTGGCTTATACATACAGCAGTGCTGCTCAGGCCTTCCACTTCAGGCTCTTGTCTGTCTCCTATAGACTATTCCATCTGCAACACCATCCATTTGGATAGCAGCCCCTTGCTGCTCTGACCCTCAGACCTGGGTCTCTGGCTTCCACTGTGCACACAAGCACTCTCTGACTTCTCCAGTGCACACTTGCACTCTATGGCTTCCCCAGTGCACACCTGCACTCGTCGGGAGGGTGGGGCCCAGAATGCTGGTCCTGATTCTACTATCAGGCCCACACACACCTGAACAATCAGTGTGCAGCTGAGCCTCAAAACCCGGATCCAGGACTGGGGATTTCATCCCACCCGGATCTCTAAGAAATCCCCAAGCTCCGGGTCCCAAAGTGGACTTTAGTAAATCATGAGGAAACTGAAAAGCCAGTTTCCTCTCAAACAAGCAAATACCCTGGAGCCCCTCAACCTGCCTGGTTGAGAATCCTGCATCCATACACTGGTGGGGTACCACACTACCACATACCCCCCCCCCTCTTGTTTTGATCCAGAGGGAGAAACACCTGCACCCATCATAGTAGTTGGGACACCTCTGTGCTGGCCATCAGCCACGTAGGCCCAACCCTTTTTCCGGGTGTGCTTCCAGGTACGTCCCAGCTTGGATCTTAACAGGGTCCTATAATTCCGTATACTCTGCCTTCCCTCTCTTCTCTTTGGGTCCCTGAGCATACTCTCCTCTCTTGGGGGAACTCTGCCTACTACCTTTCAGCTTACGTAAATAAGTTTTATCTTTCACCACAGGTCTTTCAGGTTCAAAAACCTCTCTCTTGTTACCCAGGGCAACCACATTGCTTTTAACAGCGCCAATCATTAAATCATATATTTTAATGTCACACTTTCCAACGTAATCAGTGCTGTCCATCTCAGTGCTTGTTAGTCCCAGACCTGAGGAGGGACCACACATAGGCGAGAGATTAAATCCCCCCGGACTAAAGCCAAGTTCTACCTCACCTGTTGTCCAACACTCCATGGGTAACTGATCTAACAGATGACACTGATCTAGGCACAAACTACTTCTTTCTGATGTACACATTACATTGTTGCAGCATCCACCTATAGCACTTTTTCTCACAGTGTCTCCGGGTACTTTAAGTTGTACCCCTTTCTGAGTGATAGAAAGCATCTCTGCTAGTGCTGCATCTATTCTGGGCCCTTCCTTCTCATGAGATTTAGCTGCCGAGACAGTATCTGCGCCCTCTACTGACCACTGCTCAGCTGCACCTTGGAGCACACCAGCAGAGATGTTTCCAGTCACTACACCAGCCGGAGAGACCTTTGATGACTCCAACAGTTCTGAGCGCCTTCCAGGCCACTCAGTAACTGGGAGCACCCCCTTAGAGAACCTCAGAACTATTTGCCACACTGTTAACAAGCTTCCCAGCACAGCCTGTACCACCTGGTTCCACCTATTGGTACCACGCAGCACCACCTGGTCCGACTGCGGTGGAGACACATATATATAAAAAAATCTGGTTCCCTACTGCGCATGCGCGAGTCGTGCTGTGTGTCCTCACTGGTCTCCTCTGTCTTCTGGGACCTGTGTGTCTCCCAGAAAACAGGGGAGGACAGTGTAGGTGCAAGAAGTGGCGTAGGTCAGGTATCTGCTCCCTCCTTCCCCCTGAAAGTTGCCAAATGTGACACCGGAGGGGGGGAGGATTCCAAAAAGTGGAAGTTCCATTTTTGTGTGGAACTCCGCTTTAATTTGTTTAAATATTTTTTGTAACGGTGAACTTATCCTTTTAAAGAGCTACTTTTTGTTTTTAAAGTTTGTAACGTGTTCTAACAACCTTTGTGAATATTCTGATATGTTCTTATAGGCCTCATGCCCACTGGCGTTTTTACAGCTGCGTTTTTTGCAGCTTAAAAACGCCTGTCCATGTTATTGTAAATATTTTTTTTTTAAAACAAAAAAACCTTGGAGCTAAAAACGCGACCGCGCGTTAGTGCGCGTTTTAGCGCCTTTTTTGACGCTCGCGTTTTTTTATGCCTAATTCTGACGCTGAGGAACGCACTGGTCCTGGGTTTTTTTTACAGCTTAAAAACGTCTATGCTATTTGCAGCTCAAAAACGTCTAGGTGGGCATGAAGCTATAGACTAACATGGACAGGCGTTTTTAAGCTGTAAAAAACGCTCAAAAACACGGCTGTAAAAACGTCCGTGGGCATGAGGCCTTATTCTTATTTTATGTTTTTCCCTTTGTTTACTATTTAAAAGCTTGCAGACAAGCATGTTTTTGTAAGTACGCAACAAGTACCCTTTTCTGGCCTCAGCAAAAAAAAAACATTAAAATCTATACCTATTGCAGTATTCAGCTCCTTGGCTATGCAGCAAATAAACAACATAGCCTGAACAAAATCTAAAGCTAGCTACACACTAGTAGATTATCAAACAAAGATTTGTACAACCGCCTAACAATGACACAGGAGAGGGGGGCATTCTCTGAGCTCATACTGCAACTCTCTACACACTCACTACTGAAGTGAAATCCCTTGACCAGGGATGAAGACGCTAAATACTGAAATTGCAGAAACAATCTTTGCATCTTGGGCCTCCCTGGAGGGACTGAAGATTGTGATCATTTTGTTTTTGCTGAGCATTTACTTAGTTTACTATTTCCTACTGCTGAGTTCTCCAAGCACTTTGCTGTTGAGAGGCTCATTGTATGCCACCACAGCAGGGCCCTCCTGGAGCGTCCCCCCCCCCCCCACACACACACACCTTTTTATACTCCTAATTCTCAACTTCAGAGACGGAGATCTTGTTCTGCGAGAAGCAAGGCTTAAGGGAGACCTTTACCATGAGAATGTAGAGCTGATGATATATCCAGATTACTCGGTGGATACCCAGTGTCAACGGCAATCCCTCATAACTGTAAAAGGTAGACTTGATGCCAGAAATATTACGTACGGCATGCTGTTCCTGGCCAAATTTTGAGTTCAGGATAGAGAATGGGTTCTTTACTGTTTCAGAGTCTTCCACCTGGCTGGACTTGCAGGGCTAACGAACCTTTGCAGCTCTCTACATTTGTGAGCTCTGAGGCTGGGTTCACACTGGTACGACACGACAGTCATACAACGTTCATCCTACTTTGCTCTGCGACATCAGTCCTACATCAGTCCTACATTGATCCTACATCCGTCCGACTTTCATGAACAGGATACTACTTTGATTCCACTTTGTGCTAGTCTGACTTGTCCTTTTGACCAATCAAAACAATCCCAGGGTGAGAAATTAATTTTACTGCTGCTGCAATCACCATGTCGGATGTCAAAAGTCGGATGGTTAGGCCGGGTTCACACTTGTGCGACACGACAGCCGTCCTTCCTTGGATCCGACTTTGCCCTGCGACATAAAGCCGACATATGTCCGACTTTCAATGAACAGGGATCCGACTTGGATCCCCGCCAATAGCAGGCACTGTGTTTGGTATGAATCTTGAGGGGGAACTCCAGGCCAAATTTTAAATAAAAAACCGGCATGGGTTCCCCCTCCAGGAGCATACCAGGCCCTTGGATCTGGTCTGGATTTGAAGGGGAACCCCTATGCCGAAAAAACGGCGTGGGGGTCCCCCCCAAAATCCAAACCAGACCCTTATCCGAGCACGCAACCTGGCAGGCCGCAGGGGAAGAGGGGGGGGGGACGAGAGAGCGGCCCCCCTCCCTCCTGAACCGTACCAGGCCGCATGCCCTCAACATGGGGGTTTGGTGCTCTGGGGCAGGGGGGGGGTGACCTGCGGCCCCCCCACCCCAAAGCACCCTGTCTCCATGTTGATGAGGACAGGGCCTCTTCCCGACAACCCTGGCCGTTGGTTGTCGGGGTCTGCGGGCGGGGGGCTTATCGGAATCTGGGAGCCCCCCTTTAATAAGGGGGCCCCTAGATCCCGGCCCCCCCACCCTATGTGAATGAGTATGGGGTACATCGTACCCATTCACCTGGTGGGAAAAAAAATGTCAATAAAAAACACACACACAGCTTTTTAAAGTAATTTATTGCACAGCTCCGGGGGTCTCCGGTGTCTCTGCACTCTCCGGTTCTTTCTTCTGCCGGGCCTCCGCTATCTTCTTCCAGCTCTTTTGCTAGCGGAGGCCCGGTTTTCCCATCGTCTCGTTCGGCTCTCTGTTGTCCTTCTGCCGGTCTTCTCCGTCGCCGTCTTCTTCTCTCTTCTCCTCCTCGATGTTGAGTCGTCGCTTCCTCCAGCTGTAATACTGGCTGTTCGCTCCGATCCGAATTAATATAGGCTTCTCATGACGTCAGTCACATGCTCCCATGACGTCACAGTCACATGCTCCGGGTGGCCCCGGAGCTTGTGACTGTGACGTCATGAGAAGCCTATATTAATTTGGAGCGGAGCGAACAGCCAGTATTACAGCGGGAGGAAGCGACGAGTCAACATCGAGGAGAAGAGAGAAGAAGACGGCGAAGGAGAAGACCGGCCCCTCCACTAGCAAAAGAGCTGGAAGAAGATAGTGGAGGGGCCGGCAGAAGGACAACGGAGAGCCGGACGAGACGACGGGAAGACCGGGCCTCCGCTAGCAAAAGAGCTGGAAGAAGATAGCGGAGGCCCGGCGGAAGAAAGAACCGGAGAGCGGGAGAAGAAGGTGACAGAGAAGACCGGGCCCTGCTAGCAAAAGAGCTGGAAGAAGATAGCGGAGGCCCGGCAGAAGAAAGAACCGGAGACCCCCGGAGCTGTGCAATAAATTACTTTAAAAAGCTGTGTGTGTTTTTTTACATTTTTTTTCCACCAGGTGAATGGGTAGCAGACGCCTCTTGGCGTCTACTGCTAAGAAAGGACCTGCTTTTGCCAGGTCCCATACGCCATCCTGTTTTACAGTCACTGGCTTAACGGCATGGCTATTGAGAGCCAGGAGCTAAGAGACCGGGGCCTGTCAGACTCGGTGAGCTCTACCATGAGTGCTCGGAAATCGTCTTCTATGAAGATTTACCATCGCACTTGGAAGACCTACATATCCATTTGTGAGGAAATGAGGTGGCATCCGCGTACTTATTTGGTTTCCAGAGTCCTGTTCTTACAGCGTGGGGCGGACCAAAAATTTTGCTTAAGTACAATGAAGGGGCAGATATCTGCCCTGGCTGTCTTTTTTTTTCAACGACCCCTGGTGGCTCACTCTCTAGCGAGAATGTTTGTACAAGGGGTTCGGCATGCGGTCCCTCCGGTCCGCCCTCCACTACCTCCCGTGGGGCTTGTATAGCAGACGTCCCTTGGCGTCTACCGCTACGAGAGGACCTGTTGTCGCAAGGTCCCATACGCCATCCTGCTTTACAGTCGATTGCTTTAACGGCATGGCCTCTAGGTGCCTCAGAAACCACTGTTTGAGAACATTAGGGAGATTCCCTTGTTGACACTTTCTCAGAAAGAATTCTCAGAAAGTGGTCCTTTTGGTGGCTGTTGTGTCAGTTAAAGTGGTTGTAAACCCACTTTTTTTTTTTTTTTTTTTACAACCTGTAAAAAGGCATAATGAGCTATTATGACTAGCATAATAGCTCATTATGTTCCACTTACCTTAGATCGGGGCCCCCAAAGCCGTCCTCGTCCCTCTGTTCAGCCGCAGACATCACTGCGGCGATAGCCGGAATGTTACTTCCGGGTATCGCCGCACCAGCCAATCACAGCGCCGCTCCGGCGCTGTGATTGGCCGGAGCGGCGGAGACGTCACTCTGCGCATGCGCGCGGGAGGCGTCTGACTCGGCTACGCCCTGCGATTGCTGGGAAGTAGCCGAGTTTGTGAATGGGATTAACCCCATGAATGCGCCGTTGTCTACGGTGCGCATGCGCCGTAGACAGCGGCGCTTGTCATTTTAGTAAATCTCCTAAACCGTGTAGGTTTAGGAGATATTTCTTGCACCTACAGGTAAGCCTTAATCTAGGCTTACCTGTAGGTGCAAGTTGAAAAAGTGGGTTTACAACCACTTTAAGACGGGTTTCTGAGCTGGCAGCCTTATCATGCAAGGCTCCCTATCTGATCTTCCACAAGGATAAGGTGGTGCTGTGTCCGCAGCTTTCTTTTCTTGCTAAGGTTGTTTCGACCTTTCATCTCAAGGAAGACATTGTACTGCCATCCTTGTGTCCTCATCCGTCGAATCCTAAGGAGACGACGTTGCATTCCTTGGACGTTGTCCGAGCTCTGAGAGTATACTTGTCTGTCACTGCTCCGTTCCCGAGTTCAGACTCACTGTTTGTTTCAGTGGCTGGTCCCAAGAAGGGCCCAGCGGTCTCGTCGGCCACCATTCCGAGGTTGATCCGACCAGGGCAAGAGGTGCCTCCTTGGGCTTTCTGACATCAAGCGTCTGTTTCCCAAGTGTGTAAGGTGGCGACCTGGTCATCCGTTCACACTTTCACTAAACTTTACAAGTTGATGTGTGTGCATCTTCGGATGCTTCTTTCGGCCGCAAGGTATTGCAGGCGGCTGTTTAGAGTTGCAACTCCTCCGTTGAGGAGCTCTGTTTTTTGTTTTGGGGTGAAGTTGTTTTAATGCTGTTCCCACCCTTCGTTTTTGACACTGCTTTGGGACGTCCCACTTTGTCAAGATTAAGGCTGTGTCCATCCATGAACGAAAGAGAAAATAGGATTTTTATACTCATTGTAAAATCCTTTTCAGGGCTCGACAATCCCCGGGCGCCAGGTCGCAAATGCGACTAGAATTAGCGACCTGGCGCCTGGGGCAGCACAGCTGAGGTTACCTGCATCTCCGTGCGCCCCCTGCCCCGCGATCGCGTGATCTCGTCGGGCCGCGCCGGCCAGTAATTTAGGCTGCGGCTTTGCGGCCTTCTGCAGGCCTAGGCTTCATTCTGTACTCTGGCGCCATCTTGTGGTGGCCGTTGGTATGACAAGAAAACCAGCAATGCTTGCCTGTTTCACTGTCCGCCCATCTCCTTCCCTTTACTTGGAAGTTAACCCCCAAACATTATATATATTTTTTATTCTAACACCCTAGAGAATAAAATGGCGGTCGTTGCAATACTTTCTGTCACACCGTATTTGCGCAGCGGTCTTACAAGCGCACTTTTTTAAGGAAAAAATTACACTTTTTTTAAATTAAAAAATAAGACAACAGTAAAGTTAGTCGAATTTATTTTTTTTATATTGTGAAAGATAATGTTACGCTGAGTAAATTTGATACCCAACATGTCACGCTTCAAAATTGCGTCCGCTCGTGGAATGGCGACAAACTTTTACCCTTTAAAATCTCCATAGGCGACATTTAAAAAATTCTACAGGTTGCATGTTTTGAGTTAGAGGATGTCTAGGGCTAGAATTATTGCTCTTGCTCTACCAATCGTGGCGATACCTCACATGTGTGGTTTAAATACTGCTTTCATATGCGGGTGCTACTCACGTATGCGTTCGCTTCTGCGCGCATTGGTCGTAAAAAATAAATAAAAACCTGGCTCCTAACTTTTTTTACCTGGCTCCTAGATTCCAAGCAAATTTGTCAAGTCCTGATCCTTTTCTCTGAGTTCATGTACGGATACAGCACCCACCCCTCCTTTTTAAGTTTGTACTGCTTTTGACGACCTGAGCTGCTTGGTGCAGGCTGAGGGGATATAGCCAGTAGGACCACCCCCTGGGCGGGGCTTTTCAGCTTTGAAGTTAACACATTCTGCCTAGTCACTCCTGAAGGAAGGCTAATACCCACTTTGTCAAGATTAAGGCTGTGTCCGTCCATGAACTCCGAGAAAAGGATTTTACGGTGAGTATAAAAATCCTATTTTTCCTATTGACAGGGATGGAAGTGTATGCTCTTTTTTGACCATATACTTAATTTAAAGTCTCAGTTTCCTTCCTTTTTACAGCTAGGGGCTATCTTTTCCACATCAGCCCAGTAGCAAGTGGACTTTTACTGTTAAATACCGTAATCTGCTTTCTAATACCTTGTACACATGACCATTTCTCTTAGGTCCCTTTCACACTGGGGCAGGCAGGAGCGGTGGCGGTATAGCAGTGCGATTTGCAGCGCTGCTATACCGTCGTTCTTACCGTGGTATGCGGCCGCTAGGGGGGTGAATTTAACCCCTGCTAGCGGCCGAAAAAGGGTTAATACCGCCCGCAAACCGCGGCTATTGCCGTGGTTTGCGGGAGGTATTACCGCGGTGTCCCATTGATTTCAATGGGCACCCGCGGTAAAGGAGCGGTGAACACACCGCTCCTTCACCGCTGTAAAGATGCGGCTAGCAGGACTTTTGGAGCGGTCCTGCTAGCGCACCGCTTCAGTGTGAAAGCCTTCGGGCTTTCACATTGAAGGCTACAGGGCAGGAATTTTTCATGCGGTATAATAGCGCTATTATTAGCGCTAAACCGCATGAAAAACGCCCCAGTGTGAAAGGGGCCTTATCGTCCATGGACTGACACAGCTCTCATACTGTTTACGTGTGGGTATATGTCCCTGCTTGCAGGAGAAGACCTAGGCAGAATGTGAGATGTTAGAAACATTCTAGAACAAAACCAGAGCTCAACAGCCCCGCCCAGCGGGGCGGTCCCTCCGGACATAACCCTCCTACCTGCAGCTAGCAGCCTCAGTTTTTTTTCTGCCTAGCAGAAGAAGACGTGGCTCTCTCAGGAGCCTGTCTCCTGGAAGATTTTACTTTTTAACTTTTTATTCCTTTTGGGAATTTTATTTTATTTTTGAGACCTTCAATCAACTGTCGGCTGGGCAATAGGTTGGGTACACTGGTATCCTCGTAGTCTTCCCTGTCCGACCATCGAGCGTGCTGATCCTCGCCTTGAGTGTGTGAGACTCAGTTCACGACATGCCCCATGACTCCAGGGGTGGCCGGGTTGCTTTTAGCTCCCGCGGTCCTCTCAAGATTGAACAGTACCTGTCTGTATCTTTCGCGGTGGACCGGGCCGACAGCTACGCAGTACTGCTCTGTGATAGGTCTGTCTGAAACAAGCCAGTGGGTCCCTCTGGGACGGGTAAGTAGTCTCTCCTGCTACAGGTGAGTACATGCTGGCTGTGTTTCTTTATATGGGGGGTTTCTCCCTGTCTCCCCCCCCCTGTTATGCTGCTCTCTGCACCCTGTACTGGTGCTGTGTGGGGGTGCTTGGGGGTCACTCTGGCCTGGCTGGGGGCGCTCATGTCCGTTTTTAATGGCCCTGGGAGAGGAGCAGTGTTCTGGTGTGTGAGTGTCGTGCATTTACTGTGTGCGCCTTTAGCGCTGTGAGATGATTTGAAAACCGCGCTCGGCTACCATCTTGCCGTGGATCGATGGTGCAGTAATGTATGCGGCCGGCGGCCATTTTCTTGAAGCCGCTGCGTTTTTTGGTTTCGGCCTCTATCGGCGCTGCTGTGGCGCGAATCTCACAGTCTCCTCAGGCTTCACCCGCGCGGCAGCGCGGTTTCATACAGCGGAATGAGCGGTCCTTACAAGGGTTGGTGAGTACTCTGGGTATCCCCTCCTCAGCTTCAGCATAGCCAGTGGGTGGACTGTGTTACTCACTATAATAGTGTTTAAAAGTCTCAGTGGCAGTATGGAGTCTAGTTCACCTGCTTCTCCACACTTGTCTGAGGCAACTGGCAGTGCTCCTGCACCTGCGGTCCATAGCGACTAGTTGTCGGCAGTCCTGGAATCATCCTTGTCAGGATGGAAGCGGTGTGCGAGCGCTAGGGAGCTGTAAAGTGCCCCCTCCCCACACATTCTCCTGTAGGGGAGTGCTCTGTCTCAGATATGGGCCTAGCTATTGCTGCTTAGGACCCTAGCCCTGAGGATTTTCATGTTTTTGAACAGGATATTCCCTGTGAGGAAGACCCCAGTTCTGAAAAACTGACAGGGTGCTTGTAAGTGAACTCATTGATGCTGTGAGGGACACTATCAAGCTGAATGTTGAGGCTGAGGAACCTCAGGTGGAAGCTGTCTCCTTTTTGGTTCCTTTAAAGCCGTTTATTCAAAAAGGTTTTACCATATGTGCCTTTTTTTGATACATTCATTGACTAAGTCTGGGATAAGCCGCCGCAGAAGACTGACGGTCCCGCGGCGCCTAGCCATGAGGTACCCCTTTAAGGAGGACCTGGTTAAGAAGTGGTCGACCCCCCCCCCCCCCGGTCGCCCGTTTAAATAAGGCTACCACGCTCCCAATGGAAGGGACTCCTGCATTTAAGGATCCCACTGACAGGAGGTCAGAAGTGGTGAGTAGAACTATGTTTACCTTATTGGGGTCTGCCTTACGCCCTATAGGGGCGGCGACACTTGTGTCTCGACACTCACAGGATGGGCAAAGATTTTGCACCAGACAGTGCAGGAGCATAATCTCCCTCCTGAGACCGTTACCCTGGCTCACCAACTGGCGCAGGGTTTAGACTCTGTGTGCGATGCCACTTTGGATGCGGCCCCTTTAATTTCCGGGGCCTCTATCTGCTGTGGTGCTGCGTCGCCTTATCTGGCTGAAATGCTGGTCGGCTGACCTAGCTTTCAAATAGCTCCTGGCTGACTTGCCCTTTTAAGGGCGGTAGACTGTTTGGGGCCACCCTGGATGCCATTATTATGGATGTCACAAGGGGTAAGAGCACCTTCCTTCCTCAGTCTGTTACGGAAAAAGGAGCCCCACCGTAGGCCGGGCCCTTCCTTTCCGGCAAAGAAGAATGAGTTTTTTTCGTCAGTCAGAATCCACGGGTAAGCCCTCCCAGCCTGGAAAAAGTGTAGCTGGGGGACATGAGCGTCCCTGGGTGCGTAAGCCTACCAAGCAAGCTCCCAAGCCCGCCGCCGCATGAAGTCTTGCCCCTGCCCGACTCTGGGGTGGGGGGACGTCCTTGCAGGTTCACGGTTCGGTGGACCTCCCGGATCTCCGACCGGTGGGTGTGCGAGGTGGTGACCTCAGGATACAGGATAGAATTCCGTTCCTGGCCCCCAGACAGATTCTTTCCCTCAATTCTCCCTCTCCTTCCTGCCCGTCGGGCGGCCCTCTTAAGGGCCGTACAGGATTGATCAGGTCCGGAGTGATTGTGCCGGTTCCGTCACAGGAGAGGTTTTTCAGGGTTTCTACTCAAATCTGTTTGTAGTCCCTAAAAGTGAACGGGGGTTCGGCCAATCCTTGGCCTCAAGGCCTGAATGCCTTTGTGATGGTGCAAAAGTTCCGCATGGAATCCATTCGCATGGTGTTCGCTACACTCCATCAAGGGGATTTTCTGGCACCCTTGGACATCAAGGACGCCTACTTGCATTTTCCGATCTGCGCACGTCAACAATAGTTTCTGCGTTTTGCGATTGGCGAAGTCCACTATCAATTGTGGCTCTTCCCTTCGGCCTAGCCTCGGCACCAAAGGTTTTTTACCAAGGTGCTTGCTCCGGTTCTAGCTTTGCTGAGACAGCAAGGCATTGCTATCATGGGCTATCTGGACGATCTTCTAAGAGCAGACAATGGCTCAGAATTAGAAGAAGTGTGACTATTGTCAGTCAGACCCTTAGGGACTTTGGGTGGCTCCCGAACATTCCAAAGTCGGTCCTGGTCCCGGCTCAGCATTCGGAGTATCTCGGTCTGATCCTGGACTCCATGGAGGCGTAGGTATTCCTAACCCTGGAGAAGTTACTGACTTTTCAGTCTGTAGTGCGGGTCCTGACTTCTCGGAAATGGTCGTCAACCCGTTTTTTTGCATGAGAGTCCTGAGACTCATGAGGGCCTCGTTCGAGGCTGTTCAGTACACACACGGGCATTACAGTAAGAGATCCTGTCCACTCGGGACAAATCCCCGTTGTCCTTGGAAATACAGGCAATCAGACTATGCCTCCCCACGTGGTCTCTATCGGCCGTCTACATTCAAGCGTAGACAATTAGCAGGCGGACTATCGGAGTCGCCAGACGCTGGACCAGGAAGAGTGGTCCTTACACCTAGAGCAGGGCTCGACAAACCCTGGGCGCCAGGTCGCCATTGCGACTAGAATTAGCGACCTGGGGCAGCACAGCTGGGGTATCCTGTGTCTCTGTGCCCCCCCCGTCCGCGCCGTGGGATCGCGTCGGGCTGCGCCGGCCGGTAATTGAGGCCGCGGCTTTGCAGCCTTCTGCAGGCCTATGCTTCCTTCTGTGAACTAGCGCCATCTTGCGGTGGCAGTTGGTATGACAACCAGCAATGCTAATGTAGTTTCCCTGTCTGTTTTCCCTGCCATCTCCTTCCCTCTAATTAGAACCCCCAAACATTATATATATATTTTTTATTCTAACACCCTAGAGAATAAAATGGCGGTCGTTGCAATGCTTTCTGTCACACCGTATTTGCGCAGCAGTCTTACAAGCACACTTTTTTGGGAAAAAATACACTTTAAAAAAAAAAATAAGACCACAGTAAAGTTAGCCCAATTTTTTTTTTTATATTGTGAAAGATAATGTTACGCTGAGTAAATTGATACCCAACATGTCTTAACTTTTTTAGCTGGCTCCTAGATTCCAAGCAAATTTGTCAAGCCCTGACCTAGAGGTCTTTCAAATTCTGTGCCAGCGGTGGGGCATGCCGGATGTGGACCTGAGAGCCTCTCGACTCAATCGTAAGGTGTCAAGGTTTGTGGCCATGTCCAGGGATCCTTGGGCGGATGCCTCGGATCCGGTGGTGGCCCCATGGGGTCATTATCACCTGATATGTTATCCTCCGCTGCAGCTGCTTCCTCGCCTGCTGCGCAGGGTTGTGGCCGAGGGGATTCCGGTGATCCTCTTTGCGCCGGGTGGGTCTCGGCTTCATTGGTACGTCTCATCGCGGACGTTCCTTGGCGGTTGCCAATAAGGGAGGACCTTCTGTTTCAAGGTCCTATTTTTCATCCTGTTTTACAGTCTCTGGCTTAACGGCATAGCTATTGAAAGCCAGGTGCTGAGAGTCCGAGGTCTCTCGGATTTGGTCATTTCGACCATGTTCAGGGCACGGAAGTCTTCTGCTTGAAAGTTATATCACCGTACCTGGGAAGCTTACATCGCTATGTGCGAAGAGCTGGACTAGTGTCCACGGACGTATTCCGTCCCCAGTATCCTGTGGTCCTTGCAGCGTGGTGTAGAGCTGCACGATTAATCGTTATAAGATCACGATTTTTGTATTTCCGCGCCGGAACCAGCATGGAACGCAAATGGTGCTGATCGGAACTGATGTCAGCAATAGGGACTGACGTCAGTCAGCAGAGAGCGTGATGCGCCGCAGCGCCGCATCATCGTGGGCGGTACCACCACGTTTTTTCGGCTGCTCCAGCCCTCTGCTCATTAGCATTCCTGAAAAAACAGTAGGCGTGAGCGGCAAAGCAGAGGGCTGGAGAGGCGGGGCAGTATTAGGAGAATTTGCATTCGTGAGGAACAGTAGGAGGGAGCGGCAATGTACAGGGCTGGGGGGCGGAGTTCCGATAAGAGCCGAGAGCTAGGGGGAACAGAATCCGGCGGGGAACCATTCTTGGCACAACACCTGTTAATGAAACACCACAGTGAGTGCGCATTGCACACTGTGAGTCTGTGTGTGCACCAGTATTGATCCGATGATTCCAACACACACGTGAGTACCGGCAACCACTGGCACTGTCCCTTATAAAATATTATGAATATTACCACAGTCTGAGTCAGATACCCATATTATGAATATTACCACAGTCAGCTACCCCAAACTCTGGGGTAGCTGACTGTGGAAATATTCATAATATGGGTAGCTTACTCAGACTGTGGTAATATTTTATAAGGGACAGTGGTTTCTGGTATTTTAAGTCCACTCCTCACATGCCCCCCTTTAATAGCCTGTCTGACTGTCATCTGCAAGGTCTGGGGCCCAGACCTTGCAGGTGACAGTCAGACATTCTATTCAAGGGGGGCATGTGAGAAGTGGACTTAAAATACCAGAAACCACTGTCCCTTATAAAATATTATGAATATTACCACAGCACAGTCTGAGTCAGCTACCCAGACCTTGCAGACAGGCTATTAAAGGAGGACTTAAAATACCAACCACTGTCCCTTACGAGACTGCGCACAGATATTTTATATCTCTCGTGTTCAGAGGTTGTAAATCTGTAAAATATTTATTTTTTGGAGAATCGTGAGAGAATCGTGATCTTCATTCTATGCAAAAGAATCGCGATTCTCATTTTTCCCAGAATCGTGCAGCTCTAGCGTGGTGTGACCCAAATGCTTGCTTTGAGTACCATTAGGGGTCAGTTTTCGGCCTTGGCCGTCTTCCTTCAGCAACTGCTAGCGGGTCATTCCTTGGTGACACCTTTGTGCAGGGGGTTCGCCATGTGCTCCCTCCTGTTAAACCTCCTCAGGATTTGAATTTGGTGCTCTCGGTTCTCCAGGAACCTCACTTTGAAAATATCAGAGATATTCCCCTCTTGACCTTGTCTCAGGAGGTGGCCTTCTTAGTGGCCATTACTTCTGTCAGACGGGTGTCTGAGTTGGCGGCCTTGTCCTGCAAGTCGCCCTATTTGGTTAACCATAAGGATAAGGCGGTGTTGCGTCCGCGACCTTCCTTGTGCAAAGGGTGGTCTCGGCTTTTCACCTACATGTGGACATTGTCCTCCCGTCCTTGTGTCCTCACACATCGCATTCCAGAGAGTTTGTGCTTCACACATTTTATGTGGTACGTGATATGACTCACTAGTCTGTCTCTGCTCTGAAACCGGGCCGAACGGTGTCGTCTGCCGCCTTTTCTAGATGGATCAGACATACTGTTATACAGGCCTATGCCATTAAGGGGGTGGCCCCTCCCTTTCCGGTTACGGCGCATGCCACCAGGGCAATTGGTGCTTCCTGGGCTTTCCGACATCAAGCGTCGGTTGCGCAAGTGTGCAAGGCGGCGACCTGGTCGTCCGTTCATACCTTTTCAAAATTCTATAAGGTTGATGTGGCTGTATCTTCGGACGCTTCCTTTGGCCGCAAAGTTTTGCAGCCTGCTGCTTAATGTTGCAACTTCTCCGTTGAAGAGCTCTGCTGGTTTGGAGTGAAGTTTTGGTTGTTCCTTTTACTATTTGCTCCCACCCTTTTCTTGTACTGCTTTGGGACGTCCCACACGTAAACAATATGAGAGCTGTGTCAGTCCATGGACGATAAGAGAAAATAGGATTTTTGTACTCACCGTAAAATCCGTTTCTCTGACGTCCATGGACTGACACAGCACCCACTCTTCCTTTTAAGGTTTGTACTACTTTGTTACGAACTGAGGCTGCTAGCTGCAGCTAGGAGGGTTATGTCCGGAGGGACCGCCCCCCTGGGTGGGGCTTTTCAGCTCTGGTTTTGTTCTAGAATGTTTCTAACATTCTGCCTAGGTCTTCTCCTGCAAGCAGGGACATATACCCACACGTAAACAGTATGAGAGCTGTGTCAGTCCATGGACGTCAGAGAAACGGATTTTACGGTGAGTACAAAAATCCTATTTTTTTTTCTCGGCAAGAAAAAAAATCTAAGTTTTTCCTGACGGGATTCCTGTCAAGCTTGCCTTGCATACACACAGTCACACAAATGACCGCAGAACTTTTGAATGTCAAGAATGCGGTGACGTCAACGACGAGCTGACAAAATGACGTTCTATGCTTCTGAGCATGCGTGTTTTTTTTTTTCTCCTCGAGAAAACACAGACGACCGGTTTTCTCGGCAGGATTTTTTCCTGATGGGGGAAAATGGAGAACAAGTTCTCTTTTTTTTTTTTTTTTTTTCTCCTGCCGGGAAAACTGCGATGGAGCATACACACTAGAGGTCGACCGATATGGGTTTTTCTCTGGCCGATGCCGATATTTTGAAATTGGGGCGGCCGATGGCCGATATATGATGCCGATTTTTGTGGCCGATTATTTTAGGCCGATTAAAAAAAAAAAAAAAAAAAAACCCTCACCCACTCTATTCCTTCCTGCTTACTCCTGTCACTCTAGCACACACTTGATGTCCTCAGTACAGATGGCACTGGTTTGGAACTGGCAGGTGGCACTGGTTTGGAACTGACAGATGGCACTGGCAGGTGGCACTATTGGAACTGACAGATGGCACTGGTTTGGAACTGACAGATGGCACTGGCATGTGGCACTGGCTGGCGGTACTGGTTTGGAACTGACAGATGGCTCTATTGGCACTGGCAGGTGGCACTGGTTTGGAACTGACAGATGGCACTGGTTTGGAACTGACAGATGGCACTGGTTTGGAACTGACAGATGGCACTGGTTTGGAACTGACAGATGGCACTGGCAGGTGGTACTGGTTCGGAACTGACAGATGGCACCGATTGGCAGCAGGGGGCACTGGTTTGGAACGGACAGATGGCACTAGTTTGGGACAGATGGCACTGATTGGCAGTGGCACTTGCAATTGGAACTGGGTGGCACTGGCGTGTGACACTGGTTGGCACTGGCTGGTGGCACTGACAGATGGCACTGATTGGCGGTGGCACTGACAGATGGCACCGATTGGCACTGGCTTGTGGCACTGACAGATGGCACTGGCTTGTGGCACTGACAGATGGCACTGGCTTGTGGCACTGGCTTGTGGCACTGGCTTGTGGCACTGACAGATGGCACTGGCTGGTGGCACTGGCTGGGGGCACTGACAGATGGCACTGGCTGTGGCACTGATAGATGGCACCGATTGGCGGTGGCACTGATTTGGGTGGCACTGACAGATGGCCCTGATTGACACTGGCTGGTGGCACTGACAGATGGCACCGACTGGCTGGTGGCACTGATTGACACTGGCTGGGGGCACTGGCTGGGGGCACTGGCTGGGGGCACTGGCTGGGGGCACTGGCTGGGGGCACTGGCTGGGGGCACTGGCTGGGGGCACTGATTTGGGTGACACTGATTGGCACTGGCTGGTGGCACTAACAGATGGCACCGATTGGCGGTGGCACTGATTGGCACTGGCTGGGGGCACTGACAGATGGCACTGGCTGGGGGCACTGACAGATGGCACTGGCTGGGGGCACTGACAGATGGCACTGGCTGGGGGCACTGACAGATGGCACTGGCTGGGGGCACTGGCTGGGGGCACTGGCTGGGGGCACTGGCTGGGGGCACTGGCTGGGGGCACTGGCAGATGGCACTGGCTGGGGGCACTGACAGATGGCACTGGCTGGGGGCACTGGCTGGGGGCACTGACAGATGGCACTGGCTGGGGGCACTGACAGATGGCACTGGCTGGGGGCACTGACAGATGGCACTGGCTGGGGGCACTGACAGATGGCACTGGCTGGGGGCACTGACAGATGGCACTGGCTGGGGGCACTGACAGATGGCACTGGCTGGGGGCACTGACAGATGGCACTGGCTGGGGGCACTGACAGATGGCACTGGCTGGGGGCACTGACAGATGGCACTGGCTGGGGGCACTGACAGATGGCACTGGCTGGGGGCACTGATTTGGGTGGCACTGGCTGGGGGCACTGACAGATGGCACTGGCTGGGGGCACTGACAGATGGCACTGGCTGGGGGCACTGACAGATGGCACTGGCTGGGGGCACTGGCAGGTTTCACACTAAGCCGAGTGTAATGTGTGAAACTGACAGAGAGGAGAGAGAGAGAGAGAGAGCTGTTAGAATTGAGCTCGATGTGGGGGTGGGCGGGCCAGCAGCTAAATTACACCAGCCAATGATTGGGCTGCTTTAGACGTAGTGGCCCGCCCAGATACCATCCCATTGGCTGGTGTAATATATCTGCTGGGTCCCGCCCACCCCCGACATCAAGCTGACACATCCTCTCTCTCTCCTCTTACTTTCAGTTTCACACACACACACACACAGCACGGCGCTTGATGCTGCTGAGTGTGGAGAAGTGTGGAGGAGGGAGGAGGAGGGGGGAGGAAGTGCAGCCAGTGAATAATATCGGCCAGTTTTGATATTAATCGGCCAAAGCCGATTTATCAAAAATGCCTAAATATCGGCCGATATATCGGCCAGCCGATATATCGGTCGACCTCTAATACACACGGCTGTTTTTCCTAGCGAAAAACTGTCATGGCAGTTTTCCTGCCGGGGCAAACGGTCGTGTGTACGAGGCATGAAGGCTAATTTACACTTGTGGTTGGAAAAGCGGGGTTGGTAAAAATAGGTAGTTGAGTCATGTCTTTACCACCCCTCGACTGCACATATTAAGATAATGCAATGGCGGATAACGTTGTACATGTGCCACAGAAAAAAATGTATACCACCAGTTGTACTTAATGGGGAGTACCACCGCCAATCGCAAAACCAATTAAAGCAAATTCATGTTTACTTTAATGAGTCGGTGTTCCCTTTCAAAACGACGTTTGGCTGTCAAAAAATAGATTAAAAAAAGGCATTCTGGAGATGGCAGTATCATCCCCTGAATGCCTGTCAGCTTCTTCTGTAAGCGAGTGTAAACAAGCCATAACACTTTTTTTCTTCTAGACAATGGCTTCTTAGGCCTCATTCACACGAGGCGGATCCGTTTCAGCGGAGTCCGCCAGCTCAGCAGGAGATCTCTTAGTTGATCTCTGAGCCGTCAGATGACAGATCCGTCTCTGCTCACTGAGCGGGGAGGGGCCTGTCGGAGCGCCGCTGATTCCTATGGATCTCATCCGGTCCGCCCAGATGGCTGGCCAACACCATACATCTGATTTTAGCCGATCGGATGGCAGACGGGTGTCAGCGGATGGGTGGCCCGCTTGGATCCGCCTGAAAAACGGACAGGTGGATCCGAGCGGGCTTGCCATGTGGGAGGGGCCTTAAGGAGGAGTATATATTAAGGAGCAGCTACAAATACTGTAGCTGCTGACTGTTAATATAAAGACCCTTACCTGTCCAGGGATCCAGTGATGTCCTCACCTGAGCTGATTGTTCAATAGGCTTGGGATGTAGGCATTGGCATGTTAACGAAGGGTAAACGGGCAGTGCTTTTGGAAGCAGGAAGCCACACTCCCCCTTGTGAATGGTTCCACGGTTTTCTGGGATCTGTGATGGGGGGTGGACTTGCGCTTGGATTGATTCAGCGATCTGGGTGGAAGTTGGAGCAGGGGTTCCTGTCAAAACATGGGGGGGGGGGGGGGGAGGCAAACAAGGGGAACTTCTTAAGGTATGGGGCATGGTCTCTGAATTACAAAAAATAAATAAAAATGTGATTCTCTGCAACATTTAACCTGCAATGAAAGTGGAGAAACTTGTCAGATGAGGTGTGAGTAAGTGTCAGAAACTGGACCTTGATTCCATGTTTTTATTACACAAAAACAGCAGCAACATCTTACTATTTGTAACTAGCTTGTGTGTAATGTGCAAATACTGTGTGTGTGTGTATATATATATATATATATATATATATATATATATATATATATATATATATATATATATATAATTTCTTGGAGCTGTTATGTTTTTCTATCTACTTTAAATGTAAAGTCGGGGCAAGCAATTTTCTACAAGCATGTTATTGGACCATAGAGAGCCACTGTTGGTTCTGTACAGAGTGTTCTCTCTTCGTTTCAGTTGTCCAGTAAGAATGAAGCCTTTTCTATCAGTAACAGGCATGGTGTGAGTCTCCATTAATGTCCTGCCGCATAGTTTTTGGTTTAGATACACTGAATTAGAAGTTTAGTGAAAGATGCATTCCTCATCCTCCCATGGCTATAGAGAGCACAGGGACCGACCGTTTTTTCTTCCTAGCAGCAGCCTGGCTAGAACAGTGATGTGTGTGTGTGTGGGGGGGGGGGGGGTGGAGGTCGGTCCCACCCCATCACATCACACAGAGCTGAGCAAACATGGTGCCTCAGCCAGCTGAAATACGCACATTATTCTCTAATCAAATTACAAGTGTGTTTCTTGTATTTAGTATATTTAAAAATCATTGTCATATATTCATGTAATAGATGCAAAAAACTGTCATAGATTACGGGTGACTTGACTGGCTGAATTTATACTATAGGAAAAGCAAACCATAGCAAAGGATTTGGGAAGTAGTAACAGAAGTTTGTGTACAATAGTAACCAAGAGCTTACAACAAAATTTTTGATGCTTGTTCCATTTTTTTTCAGAGCATCAAGTTAAAATTAAAAATGAAAGAATAAGGCAGCTCATAGACTAGTAATATAATATATTTTTTGCATTCAATCAGCGGGTTGAATGCAAAAAAATAAAATGTACTTAATTCACACATTTGGTGGTGTTGGGGGAATCCTCCTCATTGGGCTATTGTATTCTGACAGTGGGGAGACCGACAAAAGCCTGCAGCGCTGATGAAGCGGGGGAGAATGTGACAGGGCTGTTGTACAGAAATTGACTTCTGTACAACTTCCCTGCCCATACATGTATCGAAATTTGGCCGGTCTGTGCTGAATTCGCCAAAATTTCGATCTACGTGTGGCCGACTTTAAGGGAAGCTACACTTTATCTAAACACCACAAACCAAAAAAGCTATTTAATGCAATCATAATATTCAAAGCAAACTTCCCCATTCATCCATGTCTCCATGATTTATTTTGCTGATAAAATCACTTTGAAAGACACCCGCTAGCTTTTATAGCTGCATCCATCTTGAGTAAGGGCGGATGCTTTGTGTAGTATTTACTTCCTGGGATCCATCTGCCCTTAGCGCAGGAGGGTGTGCTTAGCTAAGAAAACCCCTCCTGAAAGCTCCTGGGATTTATGACGACATTTGCCTTGGCCTGGAAACCAGGAAATAACTGAAGAAATGTGAAGTTCTGCTTTTAACTCAAATATTTTTTTTGAAAGGTCCTGTTTCCCCTCCTGTACAGTATAGGGCAAAATGTTTTTACAATTTTTTTTCCACATTCCTCCCTGAGATCCTCACCAGTACTCTTCTGGGTACACACGTCCGCTCTCCACCCCTTCTTGTTGGTGACCCGGAAAGCGGCGTGTATGATGTCCCTTCTGGGTCACCCTGTTGCTTTCCCTGGCTAGAATAGCCAGGATGAAATGTATTGCAATGCAATCTGCATTGCAGTACAATCCGTAGAGAGCCCAGAAAAGCTCCACATAATGGCCCCTCCCCCCCAAAAAATTGAGCCCCCCCCCCACATATACGCATGTGTTGGGGCGCCTATGCATAAAAACATTGATTGCAATGCACATTTTGCATATTCCGCGTACGCCGGAGTGAAATCAATAATTTTAGTGCAAGACCTCCTCCGTAACACTAACCTGATGACCTATAGTGGGCTTTTGAAGTGTCCCCTATAGAAAATATAGGGTATTGAAGTTTTTGGCCATTTCACGGGCCCACACAAATTTAAGGTTTGGCATGTTGGATATCTATTTACTCGTCTTTTTTATTTTATCAAAAATGTGGGTAAATTTATGGCATTTGTTGGCTCTAAAATTCACTTGTGATAATATTGTGTGGCATAAAAAAAGTTTTTGTACCAATTTTGGCGACTTCGGGGTGCAGTTTCCATAGACATTTGTGCGGCAACCCACATAGATGTCTCTGAAATCGCCGCCGCTGTGGGAATGAAATCATGCGAGTCCAACTGAATTTGTACAATTTCATTTCCGCTGTTAGTGTGAACCTAGGCTAAGGGCTGGTTCATACCAGAATGTGGTGCTGGAAATGTGCATTCCCTGAGCGTTTCCTGAACCGCTTTCTGGCACTGCAAAGCCTTGCTGCTGTACTGCATTCCCCATCCAATGAGTGGCCAGAATGCGGACTACTATAATTTGAAGGCCCATCAACCGGTTGACAGGCTGCAGGTGAGCTTTCCATTTTAGCCTGTGGTGTTTGGGTTGTGTATTTGTTGGTGACACAATGACTGGATTCCAGTATAGACAAACGATTCTCAAACTGTGTGCTGTGGAAGTTTTGAAACCTAGAAAATATCGAAAAATTTAATGGTAAATCTATGTCGCAAAAGTTTAAAAAGTAACATGTATAAAAACGCAATCTGTCAGTCTATCATTCATTGGTTCCTTTTGTAACACGAGACTTGTGCGAGATCTCTGGAGAACTCGATCGCTCTAATTTTATTATAATAGAGACCGTTCCATTCCAACTGTGATGCTTATAAATAGTTTGATCATTGTTTAGCGATGGAGAAATACCTAATCAAGTCTGGAACTCTGAAAGAGTAACTGTTAAATGAAATGCAAGGAAGCAAGCAAAAGCACAAAGAAGATTACCGGTACATAGAGTATGGTTTCATCGCTTCGGGATCTGAAGACGCTCAATTGCCATTCTATCTGATCTGCAACGCAGTTTTGCCGAACGAGGCGCTTGTTCCCAGCAAATTGAAAAGACTCTTGGAAACAAAACATCCAGCTGTAAAGGACAAACCAAAGAAATACTTTGAAAAATCTCATGACTCAACAAAATAAACAAGCTAAGAAACATACGAACTACATTGTAGTAATGTGCCGTGAAAATTTTTAGATCTTTTTGATGCGCTGCAATGCAAAAAGGTTTGAGAAACACTGGTATAGACTTCACGTTGGAGCTTCAGATCTGGTAAATATAACCAGTTGTGAAACTGCTCAACACAGGAACAGGAGCCATCTAAAGCTGGATACACATTATACAATTTTTGTTGATTTCAATTTCTTTTAGATTTACCTTCAGCTATGAAGTATAAGGGCCTGTCTGACTGACCTCATATTATATGGTTTTGATAAATCTAAAGGAAAGTTGTACAAGAAAATTTGTATAAAAATTGTATAGTGTGTAGCCAGCTTAAGGATGGTGTGCCCTTGTACCACCTTTATGGGTTAGGTAGAGACATATATTGGATGCCAACGATAAAATTAGGATTGTAGACTATTACCTTGGCAGGTTTGAAAGCTAGAATCTGGGTGACGCATGTTTTAGTTTAGATTCACTTTACTTATTCTTTCCTTTTATAGAACATCACTTTTAGTTTCAATACATTGCTATATCTGAGTTGTGTAAAATGAATCAATCTTACTCTTTCGTCCATGGACCGACACAGCTTCTCTATTGACAAAGTGGGTATTATCCGTTAATTAGGAGTGACTAGGCAGAAAAACTTGTAAAAAGTGTTGCATCACACCTTCTACAGTACCGCCCAGGGGGCGGACCCTCTGGGTATACCCTCTCAGTCTGCACATCGCAGATCAGTTTTTTTCTGTCTAGCAAGGAGTAGGACATGGCTCCCTTCGGGCTCATTGGTCCGGGGAAAAAAGATATATATTTTTTATTTTTTTGCTACATTTGTTGTTTCCTGCGATCTTCGATCAACTGCCGACTGGGTGACAGGCTGGATCCTCGATCCTTGTAGTCTCCCCAGTTTCGGCCATCGAGCGTGTGCCGACCCTAGCTACGCGCTGGGTTTTCCACGACATGCCCGTCGCTCCACGGGTGGCCGGTGAGCCTACGCTCCAGGGCCTGCATCGGACCGCTCAGCTTCGGCTGACCTTACGGCCGAGTCGCAGCAGCCTGGCCGGTGAGCTTACGCTCCAAGGCTTGCATCGGACCGCTCAGCTTCGGCTGACCTTACGGCCGAGTCGCAGCAGCCTGTCCGGTGAGCGTCATGCTCCAGGGCATACATATGATCGTCCCTTCTGGGTCCAATCACAGCATGCCTGGCCAACAGTCACCTTCCGTGCGCGGACGATGATCTGTTTGGAATGTCTTCCAGCAGAATACATGCAGGATAGGTAAGTAAAACTCCCCTGCCTCGGCTGGGTGATTTAGCTGGACATTCCTGGAGAGATCAAGTAAGTGGTTGTGGCCCCTTTCTTCCCTCTCTCCCTGCCTTTCCCTCCTCCCTGGGCTTCTAGCTAAAGGTTGCTGGGTGCTGGGGGTCACCTAGGGGGTCCCACTGGAGCGGGGCTGGCTGTAACTAACATTTAAAAGAAATGTCATTTTTGCTTACCTGTGTTTCTGTGTCTCCATGCTGTCGGCGGCCATTTTGAGGTGGTCCATGCCAAGTTTGGCCTCTTGTAACTGCCTGGCGGCCATCTTCCTGTAGTTCGGCCACACCTACTGGCCCCTATCAGGTGATCGGCGGCCATGTTTGTCCACCCTGTATGCAGATATTGCCGTTCGGCGGCCATCTTTTTTGTGGGCTATGGCTGCCTGACCTCTATCTTCTGTCGGCGGCCATTTTCTTAGAGCCCACATTATCTTCCATACAGACGGTTTTGGCAACCATTTTGCGAGAGCCTCCGGCCTCTAGGGTGCATTACATTGGCGCGAAAATTCACACAGGAAGTGCTGATAAAAGAAGCAGACTGACACAGCAGCAAGGGGACAGCATCATAGGCGCAGCATAGCAGTACCTATCCAGGGTGGTGAGTCCTCTGGGTAACCCAGCATCTCTGCAGCGCAGGAGGGTGGCCTATTGATATCTTGCCTGGAGCCCTGTGAGTGTCAGCGTGTGGTCAGCATGGCATCTGAGCCAGATGTCTTCTCCCCTGAAACACCAGATTTAGCAGCTGGTGTCCCTGAGGTGTCTATGGACGCTATGTCGGCAATCCTAGAGGCGTTTGCTGCCAGGGTGGAAGCAGCACACGGGAATACAGGGGGTAATAAACGCCCCCGTCCCCTGCAATCTTCTGGGGATATTTCTGATGCAGAACCAGGTCCAGCTACGGCTCATGGCCCAGATTCTGATGCATCAGAGACTGCAGACCGTGACCGATCGGACAGTGAGGAGGACTCCAAGTCCAGGTCAGTACGCGAGACGGCTTTGGTATCTGACCTTATTACTGCAGTGCGGGATACGCTAAAGTTGGAAAGGACTGAAGAAGTAGCAGATACTCCAGTCCCCTTTGGGTTTCGTAAACCTGCCCGCACTGCTAAGGTGTTCCCTTGTGTGTCTTATTTTGACAAACTCTTATACAAGGAATGGGAGAACCCACTGAGGGTCTTTACAGCCCCAAAGAGGTTTGCAGTACGGTACCCCTTTGAGGAGAGTTTTCTGAAGATATGGACCTCTCCCCCTATAGTGGACCCTTCGGTGTCCAGACTTAATAGAGCCACCACTATTCCAGTAGAAGGGGCTCCTGTTTTCAAGGACCCTGTGGATAAGAAGGCTGAAGCACTCGCTCGCTACCTATACTCAGTGGTAGGCTCAGCAGTACGCCCGGCATTGGCGGGGGCCCTAGTGTCTCAGACACTTACTGAATGGGCAAAATTGCTACTCCAGGGGTTAAAGGAGCGAGATGCTCCTCCTAATGAGATAACTTTGGCCGACCAGTTGGTCCAGGGCCTTAAGTTTGTCTGCGAGTCAGACATGGATACTATTCCCCTGCTGTCAAGAGCTTCGGTTTATGCAGTAGCAATACGCCGCCTGATCTGGCTAAAGGGCTGGTCTGCGGACCAGACTTCCAAGAAAGCCCTATTGGATCTGCCTTTTAAGGGCGACAGACTTTTTGGGGCTTCTCTGGATGACATCATCAAGGATGCTACAGGAGGTAAAAGCACTTTGCTTCCCCAAACTAGCAAGGGTAGGGGACCACGCCAAGGGCAAGGCCCCTCCTTTACTGCACGTAAGCGGTTTTTTCGCCCTCTTAAGGCGACAGGGAAAAGACCCCAGGCCGATAAAGCGCCTGCCCAAGGACAAAAGCGTCCTTGGTCCCGCAGACCCAACAAGCCTGTGGACAAATCTGCGTCCACATGAAGGTCCGCCCCCACCCAGCTCTCGGGTGGGGGGACGTCTTCGCAAATTCGCGACTCAGTGGACTGCTCTAGTCTCCGACAGGTGGGTTTGCGAAGTAATCTCCTCAGGCTACAAGATAGAATTTCTCTCTTGTCCACCAGACAGATTCATCACCTCCAATCTCCAGCTACTACCGACCCGTCGGGAGGCCCTGTATGGGGCGGTCCAGGGTCTACTGGAACGCGGGGTAGTTATTCCAGTTCCAGAACAGGAACGGGGTCAGGGTTTTTACTCAAATCTGTTCATTGTGCCAAAGAAGGAGGGGGTTCGTCCAATCTTGGATCTCAGAGCCCTCAATTGCTTTGTGAAGGTACAAAGATTTCGGATGGAGTCGGTTCGATCCGTAGTCACGGCTCTCCATCCGGGGGACTTTCTGGCCTCCTTGGACATCAAGGACGCATACCTGCATGTCCCCATATACTCCAGACACCAGAGGTTTCTGCGATTTGCTATCGGGAAGAACCACTACCAGTTTGTGGCCCTCCCGTTTGGCCTTGCCTCAGCACCCAGGACGTTCACCAAGGTGCTCGCTCCGATTCTGGCACTTCTAAGACAGCGGGGTATCGCTATCACAGGTTACTTGGACGACCTTCTGCTGAAGGGCCCTTCAAGCTCAGAATTAGAGGTAAGCGTGTCCATTACCTGTCAGACTCTTCGAGACTGTGGTTGGATACTAAACACGCAAAAGTCAGTATTGGTGCCCACTCAACGCCTAGTGTACCTGGGGTTGATTCTGGATTCCTCAGAGGCAAAGGTATTCCTCCCTGTGGAGAAGTTGCAGACCCTCCGGGCTGCAGTACGGCAGCTGACTTCCAGGAATTGGTCGTCACTCCGTTTTTGCATGCGAGTGTTGGGCCTCATGGTAGCCTCCTTCGAGGCGGTCCCATATGCTCAATACCACACTCGAGTGTTACAGAGAAGTTCTGTCCAATATGCTCAATACCACACTCGAGTGTTACAGAGGGAAGTTCTGTCCAGATGGAACAGATGCCCTTCATCTCTGGATTATCAAATCCGAGTGAGCCACCTAGTCAGGAGATCCCTGGTATGGTGGCTGACAGCACCGGCTCTAATGGCCGGGAAGTCATTTCTTCCGGTTTACTGGATAGTGATCACGACGGACGCCAGCCTTACAGGTTGGGGGGGAGTCTGGGGTGTCCAGTCGGCGCAAGGTCGCTGGACCCAAGAGGAAGCCCTCCTGCCGATCAATGTCCTGGAGATCCGGGCGATCAAGCTGTGCCTCTTCAAATGGTCTCAGAGACTGCAAGGGCGTCCAGTCAGGATCCAGTCAGACAACGCCACAGCAGTGGCATATGTCAATCATCAAGGAGGAACAAGAAGCTCAGCTGCAGCATCGGAGATCGCTCGCATCCTGAAGTGGGCAGAGAGGAGCGTACCGGCACTGTCGGCCGTGTACATTCCGGGTGTGGAAAACTGGCAGGCGGACTACCTGAGCCGCCAGATGCTGGACCAGGGAGAATGGTCCTTACACCCGGAGGTGTTCCAACTCCTCTGCCAAAGATGGGGCACACCAGACGTAGATCTTCTGGCTTCCCGACTCAATCGGAAGGTATTGAGGTTTGTGGCCCGGTCAAGAGACCCATGGGCAGACGCAACGGACGCGTTGGTAGCATCGTGGGGCCAGTATCGGCTAATCTATGCCTTCCCTCCCTTAAGGCTTCTTCCTCTTCTGCTCCGCAGAGTGGAGGCAGAGGGAATTCCAATGATCCTAATCGCTCCAGATTGGCCTCAGTGTCCTTGGTACGCCGATCTAGTACGTCTGGTAGCAGACGTCCCCTGGCGCCTACCACTACGGAAGGACCTGCTGTCGCAAGGTCCCATATTCCATCCTGCTTTACAGTCATTGGCTTTAACGGCATGGCTGTTGAGAACCAGGTACTGAGAGACCGGGGCCTGTCAGACTCAGTAATTTCTACTATGAGAAGTGCTCGGAAACCGTCCTCTAGGAAGGTCTATCACCGCACTTGGAGGGCCTACATCTCCATGTGTGAGGAAATGAAATGGCATCCGCGTACCTATTTGGTTTCCAGAATCCTGCTGTTTTTACAGCATGGGGTAGACCAAAGGCTTGCCCTAAGTACGATTAAGGGACAGATATCTGCCCTGGCTGTCTTTTTTCAGCGACCCCTGGCGACTCACTCTCTCGTGAGTACATTTGTGCAGGGGGTTCGACATGTGGCCCCTCCGGTCCGCCCCCTGTTACCTCCGTGGGACTTGAACCTGGTCCTCTCGGTGCTTCAGAAGGCACCGTTTGAGAATATTAGAGATATTCCCCTGTTGACACTTTCTCAGAAGGTGGTCTTTTTGGTGGCTGTTACGTCAGTTAGACGAGTCTCTGAGCTGGCAGCCTTGTCCTGCAAGGCTCCCTATTTGATTTTCCACAAGGATAAGGTGGTGCTGCGGCCGCAGCCTTCCTTTCTTCCGAAGGTCGTTTCGGCTTTTCATCTCAACGAAGACATTGTACTTCCATCCTTGTGTCCTCAGCCGTCGAATCCTAAGGAGTCGGCGTTGCATTCCTTGGACGTTGTCCGAGCTTTGAGAGTATACATATCTGCTACTTCCCTGTTCCGGAAGTCAGACTCACTGTTTGTTTCGGTGGCTGGTCCCAAGAAGGGCCAAGCAGTCTCATCGGCCACCATCTCTAGGTGGATCCGACAGATAGTAATCCAGGCTTACGCCTTAAAGGGTCAGGCGCCCCCCTTTCCTGTCACGGCGCATTCGACCAGGGCAATAGGTGCCTCTTGGGCTTTCCGACATCAAGCGTCTGTTTCCCAACTATGTAAAGCGGCGACTTGGTCGTCCGCTCACACTTTCACAAAATTCTACAAAGTTGATGTAGGTGCATCTTCGGATGCCTCTTTCGGCCGCAAGGTTTTGCAGGCGGCTGTTTAGAGTTGCAACTCCTCCGTTGGAGGAGTGCTGTTTTGTGTTTTGGGGTGAAGTTTGTTTTTATGCTGTTACCACCCCTCGTTTTTTCTCTGACACTGCTTTGGGACGTCCCACTTTGTCAATAGAGAAGCTGTGTCGGTCCATGGACGAAAGAGTAAATAGGATTTTTTACTCACCGTAAAATCCTTTTCTCTGAGTCCATGGACCGACACAGCACCCACCCCTCCTTTTAAGTTTGTACTGCTTTTTGACGAACTGATCTGCGATGTGCAGACTGAGAGGGTATACCCAGAGGGTCCGCCCCCTGGGCGGTACTGTAGAAGGTGTGATGCAACACTTTTTACAAGTTTTTCTGCCTAGTCACTCCTAATTAACGGATAATACCCACTTTGTCAATAGAGAAGCTGTGTCGGTCCATGGACTCAGAGAAAAGGATTTTACGGTGAGTAAAAAATCCTATTTTTGGTGTACAATCTGTTCCTTCTGGGAGGATCTACGGTATGTATAGGCGCAGGAAGAAGTTGTTCATCTGGCTTGAGTGGGAGATAAGTGCATCAAAAGTTCTGGAATTAATGAAAAAGCTGTTTTCAAGGTCTGCTGCACATAACTTGTGTTTTTCTTTATTTTTATTTTTTTTGATGATTATGCTGTTTTAGAGAATTCTCCCCTTTTATTAGCATACTCTTCCTTTTTTTTTTTTCTAACTTTGTTTACGGTCAGCCTCATAAAAAGACATGTGCCTGTTCTACCAGCACCCAAGCTTAATTAAGCTGGCCATACACTAATTGAATATCGTCGTGTTCCTGCTGAATCTGCCAAAATTTGAGCCATGAGAGGCCCTGCAAGAGTAATCAAAAGTCAATTTAAAAATTGACTGAGCCAGATGGATAGATATCGGCCAAAGGAGATTGCATCCTATCCAATGCAATCTCGGAACCTGTTTCTGTACCTAACAATACATATGCTAAGTATAAGGGCATAATTACACTTAAAAAAAGTATGGGTTCATAAAAAAAAAAGTCTCTCTCACACACGCACTCTCTCTCACACACGCACTCTCTCTCACACACGCACTCTCTCTCACACACGCACTCTCTCTCACACACGCACTCTCTCTCACACACGCACTCTCTCTCACACACGCACTCTCTCTCACACACGCACTCTCTCTCACACACGCACTCTCTCTCACACACGCACTCTCTCTCACACACGCACTCTCTCTCACACACGCACTCTCTCTCACACACGCACTCTCTCACACACACGCACAACGCGCTCTCTCACACGCTCTCTCACACACACACGCACAACGCGCTCTCTCACACGCTCTCTCTCACACACACACGCACAACGCGCTCTCTCACACGCTCTCTCTCACACACACACGCACAACGCGCTCTCACGCGCACTTACTCTCACGCACTTACTCTCACGCACTTACTCTCACGCACTTACTCTCACGCACTTGCTCTCACGCACTTGCTCTCACGCACTTGCTCTCACGCACTTGCTCTCACGCACTTGCTCTCACGCACTTGCTCTCACGCACTTGCTCTCACGCACTTGCTCTCACGCACTTGCTCTCACGCACTTGCTCTCACGCACTTGCTCTCACGCACTTGCTCTCACGCACTTACTCTCACGCACTTGCTCTCATGCACTTGCTCTCACGCACTTGCTCTCACGCACTTGCTCTCACGCACTTACTCTCACGCACTTACTCTCACGCACTTACTCTCACGCACTTACTCTCACGCACTTACTCTCACGCACTTACTCACTCACTTGACATGCTTGAAATTTTTGTGCAAAGAAATCAGTTTATCACTATGGTGACCCTTTTGTTGTATTTATGTTCTGAGATTTTCCTGATGGACACTGGATCTGCAATTGGGGGATCTGCGACTTCTGTCCCCATACTTCTCATTTCTTCAGTCCAAAGCACTTTGTGTGTGAGATCCTAGTTATATAAGCATCATTAGTTTTCTGAAAGTACTGAGAAATTTCACACCCATCCTGGTGGTAAACCTTGCTTCTAGCTACTCCCAAAATATATCTTGCAAGTAAACTGTAAATTGACCCCATTATAATTAATGCATGTATTAGGCTCCGAGTGATATTTATGGCCGTATAGTGGAGCTGTCTGACCTGCGTGAAGTGTCGCAGCTTGATGCAGAAGGGCTGTATGTGATACCTAAATCGTTCAGGAGAGGTTAAACAATGTCCCGTGTACATGAAGCCTAAAGTGGAAGTCCATGCTAAAACTAAAATCCCTGCATCTATAGACACCCATGATCTAATACTAACCTATCTAGCCTTGTAAAGAAAAAAAATCAGTATGAGGTGCAGAGGATACGTCCGACAACAGAAGCCCCATAGTAAGTCTATGGGTGATGTCACTTCCCATTCATTTCACAGCCGTTGTTGGCCGTGTTCTTTGCAGAGCTTCCGCCACGGGAGATCGGATCGGCTTCAGAAAAGGTATGTATACAGATTTTTTTTCTTTACAAGGCTAGATAGGTTAGTGTTAGATCGCGGGTGTCTATAGATGCAAGGATTTTAGTTTTAGCATGGACTTCCACTTTAAACTGACCTCATTTACAGAACGAAGTTCATTTCTTTGATCTAAAAGAACTAAGGCTGCATTCACAGCTGAGCGTTTCAAAGTCGTGCGATTTTTTACAGCGATTTTGCCATGTTTTTATTGCGATTTTTGCCGCGATTTTTTTAAGGTAACCAGTGTAAAAGGCAGAAAAACCCCAGTAATCTGCCCCAAACAAGCTCATGTTGTTGTTTTTTGAGCTTAGGGCATTTTTCAGGTGTTTTGCTTCAGGTGACAAAATGCTCAGATGTGAACAGGTGCCATTGAAATGAATGGGATTTTGCTTGTTGGGTGTTTTTTCAGGCGTTTTATGAAAATGCTCAGGTGTGAATGCAGCCTAAGGCCTCATGCCCACTGTCGTTTTTACAGCTGCGTTTTTTGAAGCTTAAAAACGCCTGTCCATGTTATTGTAAATATTTTTTTTATTTTTTTTTAAAAAATAAAATAAAAACGTTGGAGCTAAAAACGCGACCGCGCGTTTTTGCGCGTTAGTGCACGTTTTTGCGCGTTTTTTGACGCTCGCTTTTTTTTTTGCCTAATTCTGACGCTGAGGAACTCACTGGTCCTGTTTTTTTTTTTTTACAGCTTAAAAACGTCTATGCTATTTGCAGCTCAAAAACGTCTAGGTGGGCATGAAGCTATAGACTAACATGGACAGGCGTTTTTAAGCTGTAAAAAACGCTCAAACGCGGCTGTAAAAACGTCCGTGGGCATGAGGCCTAAATGTTAAAATGTTTCCTTTTTTTTTCTCTTGGTACTGAGCAATGTTGATAAACATTTGCAGGATGGTTCTTTGGACGGCTGTGGGTGAGCAGAGAACAGCTCTGCGCTTGTTACACAATGAATGAATCGTGGAAATGCCGGATTAAGATCGTGAGGGGGGTTGAATCAAGATCGCGGTTTTTTTTTTCTTTCTTTTTTTTAACGAATAATCTTGCAGCTCTAGTGCTAGCTGACACTGGCTGGGAGGTACACTGACTAACTTACCCTGACCTCCATAGTGACACTAATACAGTGATCAGTGCTAATACTGTACACAGACCCTGTACTGGATGGGAAGGGGTTAACATCGAGGAGAATCAAAGGTGTGCCTAAGAATGTGCAATGTGTGTAAAGTGTGCTGATTTTACTTGAAGTGGAAGTCCATGCTAAAACTAAAATCCCTTCATCTATAGAAACCTGTGATCTAACACTAACCTATCTAGCCCTTTTAAAGAAAGGAGTATACATACCTTTTCTGAAGCCGATCCAACCTGATTTCAAACAGCTGAAGCTCTGCAGAGGACATGGGCGAAAACTGCTGTGAAATGAATGGGAAGTGACATCACCTTGAGAGTTACTATGGGGCTTCTGTTGTCGGACGTGTCCTCTGCACCGAAGCCGCGGCTGACAGCTCAGCGTGGGATCGGGATGGATCCGCTTCGAAAAAGGAATGTATACTAATTTTTTCTTTACAGGGCTAGATAGGTTAGTTTTAGATTGCAGGTGTCTATAGATGCAGGGATTTTAGTTTTAGCATGGACTTCCACTTTACCTTTTTCTTTTTCCCCCCAGGAAGAGGAAACTGCCAGATTGCTGTTTACAAAAGCATAAAACCCTGTACTATAAACACAGAACTCTGTGTGATTGGCCACAGCCGCTTAGCTGACTTCAGCCAAAATCATTGGCTGAAATTAGCTGCCCAACTCGTGCTGTGTCCAATCGCAGCACGGGTTGGCAGGGGGTGTGTGCATGCCCCAAACCTGGAAGAAAGGGCACAACATACCAGTATGTTGCCTGGCCTGCAGCTGCTCCCCGCACATAGTACAACTACTGTGGGTGAGCGGCAAGCGGTTAAACATGGCACCCACTTTGGTCTAGCATGTTTTACTGATTAGGGATCAGATTCACAGATGGGATGATCGTGGGAGGTAATTTACTTCATTGATTCCATGCATCTCTCAGCCGCTACTGTTTTCTGGCCACCTCTCTATAGAAGTACCATGATCAGAAGCATAGAACATGGATGATGTGTGTGTGTGTGTTTGTGTTTTTTTTTTTTTTTTAACATTGAGGGGAGTGCAACCAGTTTATTGCATAACGCATTCTGTGGAATTGTGTATTCCTATGAAGCTGTACAGCAACTCTGATGTTTCACTTGTGCTACAAGTAAGCTTAGAGAGCGTCACAATTTTCTTCACCAAGTGCTATATTTAAGCAGCTTAACCCAAGAGTAAACGGGCAAGCGTGGAGCTGTTGATAAAAGATTATAGGAGGAATGTTGGTTCTTGTGTTATTTTGCATACCCTGCTGGGTGCTGCTGTCACTTTAATTTCATATGAAAGGTGCAGGCTCAGCTTGTGGGGTGGCTCTGACCCTCCTCCTTCACAATGACTATCTTCTAATGTATCCGAAAGTGAAAGGCACTGAATTGTTTCACGGGAGATCACATTGTCTGCTAATCAAATGATGTATACTTTCCAGGGGTCACGGGAGTCCAGAGTGCATGCTGACTGAATATTTACTTGTTAAAGTTTTCTTGCATGGAATTTTAAGGCTAATTATCTCCTCTTTAGCTTATAGAACCCTGCATTCAGACAAGTGTTACTCCTGAAAGCATGACCTATCTAAGATGACTTTCACTTTTTTGGGAAAGTTACACAGAAGCTTTTTGTTTCAAGAATCGGTCAACTTGTACCACGTTTAATATTTGCGGATGAGACTTTTCTAAGCAGTATTAATTCGAAAACCAGAAATGTAATATATTGCAATTTACCAATCCTGAGAGCCCATTCACACAGGGGCGGCACGACTTGTCCCGCGACTCTGCCGGGCGATCTCCACACGACTTCAAAGGTGACTTGCAAAATGACTTCTGTATTGAAGTCAATGGAAGTCGCCCTGAATTCATCCCAAAGTAGTACAGGAACCTTTTTCTAAGTCTGAGCGTCTTGAGTTGCTCTATTAGAACAGTTCCATTGTACGGGACGCCACTTGTTAGGTGGCTGAGTCGCCTGACGAGTCGCCCCTGTATGAATGGGGTCTTAGATGTGGTGGCTGCATTACTTTCCTTTTTTTTTTTTTTCTTCTTCAGTTTTCACCTGGTGATCTGGCCAGTAACATACCCTTTTTATTTTTTTTTATTAGAGTGCCTACACTCTGGATGAAGGAGGACAGCATTGTCAGTCTGGGGGGGGGGGGGGGGGGGGGGGGAGTTTTATATGTACTAACAGATTTAGATCCAACGCAACACTAAAAATGTGAAGCCAAACTCCAGCTCAGACTTTATAATCAGTTACAGTACAGGTTTTTTTTTTCCTCTTAGGATAAAGGTTTTACATAATCGCTTGTCAACTTCATTTTCTTACTGGGCAAGTAAAGACTGCAATTCAGACCCTGGAGGTTTGGTGGTTGTTTGCAAACAGTAGTGTTTCTCTATACATAGCATTCTCTGAAAGCTGGAATCGTAGTAGGCACCGCTACTCCCAGTGATCACCACTAGCTTCTGGGTCCCACTCCAAGCAGCTGCCCTGCTGTTTAGTGAACACGGGATTGCCCACTCTACACGGTGCCATTCAGAGATTAATTTGCATTTTCTGATTGCATGCAAAGCATTTTCTTTTTTGGTGCAGTAGAGATTGACTCTCTGTCCGTTTTCTCCACCCCAATAAATCGGAACGCTTTGCATTCAATGAGAAAATGCGATCTCTGAATTGCACCCGTGCTAAGGAGGCGACCTTCTGTGTTGACAATGCAGCTGTGCAGCTGCTCCAAAGGGGACCCAGAGGCCAGTGGAATATTATTGTAGTTGGGTGCTTACTAATTCCCAGCTTCCACAGGTATGGCATATACATATATTACATTGGACCAATGTAACTAGGTAAAAATATGCATAAATCTTGATCGAGTTCCTGCACTTCGGTTGCATTCATAAGCGAATAGCCTTTTTTTAAGAGTAACAAAACATAAAATCCACACAAGGGCCAACTCGTTTCGGCCATTAGGCCTTAATCATGGCTAAGAATATCCATGCCTGGAAAATCTTATAGAATCACTTGCTGTAGGTACTTTTTTTTTGTTTTTTTGTAGCAAAACAATGGGGTTCTGTTATTGAAATGGCTTGTCAATATACTAGTTTTGTTACTCGTCTTTGAATGCTGAGGCATGTGAGACACAAATGAAGGATGGATTTGCCTTAGTCAGGGAAGTAAAGGAAGCTACTTTTGTTTACTTTATGAGGCTTCAATTTAAAACAGAACTGCATCTATTTAATAAAAGTTTTAAAAACCACAAAATCAGTGACCCCCACCACTCCCCCAGTGTCCTCCATAAGCCCTACATTCTGATTTCTGCTGTTACTGTCTTCATGAATGCTGGTGCCATGTATGATACTGTGAGCTGCTCCCTCTTCTGTGCTACCCCCAGTTTACACCAATTCCTGTGCCTTGTAGGGTCCGTTCACCCAAAACTAATATTTGTCAGTTTTTATTGGATGCCGGAGAGCTGATAACCTTGTAGTTGCCCCCCAAGAACTCCAGTGATGCATACACGAGGGTGTCTTTTCCTTTGATTTGGCATTTACAAGGGGTCCCCCCTCCCCCTATTGTTAAATGTGTAGTAGGAGGAGCCAGAATTCAGGGAGCTTGGGAGCCTTGGTGTAAAGATATCATATGGAATCCCTTAAGCCTAGTACACACAATGAGAGATTATCTGACAAATTATTATATTATCTGTTACTAAAGTATGAAAAAATTCTTGTACGACAGAATAAATTTGGAAGTAATGTAATGCATTGTATATTGTATTTTCGACCGAAAATCGTACGAGAGAGAATTTCCATGTTTGTCCCTTCGGAAACTTCCAGATGAAAGCTCTGTACGAACGCTTAGATTATCGCAAGATTGCTTCGAAATCGTGTGTGCGGGCCATAAGTGATTTAAGATTGTAGCATGTGACTCTGACCCTTTAACCCCTTGCCGACCACAAACCTATACGTCGACAGAATGGCACGGACAGGCAAATGGGCGTATAGGTACGTCCCTTTAAATTTGCCAATGTGTGGTCGCTGCTGCGAGCTCCGTGACCGCGGGACCCGCGGACTCTGTCCAGCGGTGTCCCGCGATCGTGTCACGGAGCTGAAGAACGGGGGGATGTCAGTGTAAACACAACATCTCCCCGTTCTTCCTAGTGACATGTCACTGATCGTCTGTTCCCTCTCATCGGGGGCAGCGATCAGTGACGTGTCACTCGTAGTCACGCCTCCTAACAGTTAGAATCACTCCCTAGGACACACTTAACCCTTTCCTAGCCCCCTAGTGGTTAACCCCTTCACTGCCAGTCACATTTACACAGTAATCGGTGCATTTTTATAGCACCGATCGCTGTATAGATGTGAATGGTCCCACAATAGCGCCAAAAATGTTCGATGTGTCCGCCATAATGTCGCAGTCATGATAAAAATTGCTGATTGCGCCATTACTAGTAAAAAAAAATAGTAATAAAAATGCCATAAAACTATCCCCTATTTTGTGATTTTCTTCTTTTTTTTTTTTTTTTTTACCAAAAAGATGTAGAAGAATACTTATCGGCCTAAACTGAGGAAAGAAATTTCGTTTTTTTATTAATTTTTTTTGGGATATTTATTATAGCAAAAAGTAAAAAATATTTCTTCTTTTTTTTTCAAAATTGTCGCTCTATTTTTGTTTATAGAGCAAAAAATAAAAACAGCAGAGGTGATCAAATACCACCAAAAGAAAGCTCTATTTGTGGGAAAAAATGTCAATTTTGTTTGGTGGCCATGTCGCACGAACGTGCAATTGTCAGTTAAAGCGACGTAGTGACGAATCGCAAAAAGTGCTCTGGTCTTTGGCCAGCCAAATGGTCCGGGGCTGAAGTGGTTAAGTTTTTTGGTTGGGCTGATTTTTTCTAATGTATTATTGCTAGATCAAGTGGAGATACTGTTATGCTCATAAGTTTACATACCCTGGCAGAATTTATGATTTCTTGGCCATTTTTCAGAGAATATGAATAACGCAAAAACCTTTCTTTCACTCATGGTTAGTGTTTGGCTGAAGCCATTTATTATCAATAAAACAGTGTTTACTCTTCTTAAATCATAATGGCACCAAACTACCCAAATGACCCTGATCAAAAGTTTACATACCCCTGTTCTTAACACCGTGTATTGCCCCCTTTAACATCAATGACAGCTTGAAGTCTTTTGTGGTATTTGTGGATGAGGCTCTTTATCTTCTCAGATGGTAAACTGCCCATTCCTCTTGGAAAAAGCCTCCAGTTCCTGTAAATTCTTGGGCTGTCTTGCATGAACTGCACTTTTGAGATCTCCCCAGAGTGGCTCAATGATATTGAGGTCAGGAGACTGAGATGGCCACTCCAGAACCTTCACTTTATTCTGCTTTAGCCAATGACAGGTCGACTTTGCTTTGTGTTTTGGATCATTGTCATGTTGGAATGTCCAAGTACGTCCCATGCGCAGCTTCCTGGCTGATAAATGCAAATGTTCCTCCAGTATTTTTTGATAACATATGCATTCATCTTGCCATCAATTTTGACCAAATTTCCTGTGCCTTTTTGTAGCTCACCCATCCCCAAAACAGCGATCCACCTCCGTGTTTCACAGTAGGAATGGTGTACGTGTACCTTTCATCATAGGCCTTGTTGACTCCTCTCCAAATGTAGTGTTTATGGTTGTGGCCAAAAAAGCTCAATTTTGGTCTCATCACTCCAAATAACTTTGTGCCAGAAGGTTTGAGGCTTGTCTCTGTGCTGTTTGGCGTATTGTAAGCGGGATACTTTGTGGCATTTGCGTAGTAATGGCCTTCTTCTGGCGACTCGACCATGCAGCCCATCTTTAAGTGCTTTTGTATTGTGCATCTTGAAACAGCCACACTACATGTTTTCAGAGAGTCCTGTATTTCACCTTTTGTGGGTTTTTCTTTAAATCCCGAACAATTTTCCTGGCAGTTGTGGCTGAAATTTTAGTTGGTCTACGTGACTGTGGTTTTCCACTTATTGATTAGAGTTTGAACACTGCCGATTGGCATTCTCAATTCCTTGGATATCTTTTTATATCCCTTTCCTGTTTTATACAGTTAAACTACCTTTTCCTGCAGTTCCTTTGACAATTCTTTTGCTTTTCCAATGACTCGGAATCCAGAAACTTCAGTGCAGCACTGGATGAAAGATACAAGGGACTGTCAGGAGTCCAGAAACTCATTGACCTTTTATACACACACTAATTACAAGCAAACAGATCACAGGTGAGGATGGTTACCTTTAATAACCATTCAAACCCCTTTGTGTCAACTTGTGTGCATGTTATCAGGCCAAAATCACCAGGGTATGTAAACTTTTGATCATGGTAATTTGGGTAGTTTCTGTGATGATGATGATATAAAAAGAGTAAACACAGTTGATTGATAATAAATGGCTTCAGCCAAACGCTAACCATGAGTGAAAAGTTTTCGTGTTATTCATATTCTCTGAAAAATGGCCAAGAAATCATAAATTCTGCCAGGGCATGTAAACTTATGAGCACAACTATATATTCTCCATCTGGTTATCTAGTTAAACTGGATTTCTAAAATAAACATTATACGCTGCTCAAGAAATTAAAGGAACACTTTTTAAAACATATCAGATCTCAATGGGGAACAATATCATGCTGGATATCTATACTGGTATGGACTGAGTAATGTGTTTGGAATGAAAGGATGCCACATTGTTTGATGGAATTGAAAAGTATCAAACTACAGAGGTCTGAATTCAAAGACCCCAAAAATCCTCATATTTTCTGACTGTTTTCCCCCAGTTTTGCATTTGGCTAGGGTCAGTGTCACTACTGGTACCTGGACCCTATAGAGGTTGCACAGGCAGTCCAACTCCTCCAAGATGGCACATCAATACGTGTCATTGCCAGAAGGTTTGCGGTTTCTCCCAGCACAGTCTCAAGAGCATGGAGGAGATTCCAGGAGAGCTGGACAGGGCAGTAGAAGGTCCTTAACCTATCAGCAGGACTGGTACCTGCTCCTTTGTGCAATGAGGAACAGGATGAGCATTGCCAGGGCCCTACAAAATGACCTCCAGCAGGCCACTGGTGTGAATGTCTCTGATCAAAGAATCAGAAACAGACTTCATGAGGGTGGCCTGAGGGTCTGACGTCCTCTAGTGAGCCCTGTGCTCACTGCCTGGCACTGTGGACCTTAATTTGGCCTTTTCCATTGAACACCAGAATTGGCAAGTCTGACACTGGTGCCCTGTGCTTTTTCACAGATGAGAGCAGGATCTCCCTGAGCACGTGACAGACATGAATGGGTCTGGAGAAGCCATGGAGAACGTTGTGCTGCCTGTAACATCGTTCAGCATGACTGGTTTTGTGGTGGGTCAGTGATGGTTTGGGGAGGCATATCCATGGAGGGACACACAGACCTCTACAGGCTAGACAATGGCACCCTGACTGCCATTAGGTATCAGGATGAAATCCTTGGACCAATTGTCGGACCCTACACTGGCGCAATGGGTCCTGGGTTCCTCCTGGTGCACAACAATGCCCGGCCTCATGGTGAAAGTATGCAGCCTGTTCCTGGAGGATGAAGAAATTGATACCATTGAATGGTCCCCACGCTCGCCTGACCTAAATCCAATGGAACACCTCTGGGACATTGTTTCTGTCCATCTGACACCACCAGGTTGCACCTCAGTCTGTTCAGGAGCTCAGTGATGCTCTGGTCCAGATCTGGGAGGAAATACCCCAGGACACCATCCGTTTGTTTCATTAGGAGCATGTCCTGATGTTGTCAGGTAGACATACAAGCACTTGGGGGCCATACAAACTACTGAGAACCATTTTGAGTTTCTGCAATGAAATTTCAGCAAAATGGACTAGCCTGCTGCATTGTTTTTTCACTTTGATTTTTGGGGTGTCTTTGAATTCAGCCCTCTGTAGGTTGATCATTTTCATTTCCATCAATAAATGTAGAATCTTTTTGTTAATAACACATTACCCAGTCCATATCCGTATCCAGCATGATCTTTTCCCCCATTGATATCTGATTTGTTTTCAGAGTGTTCCTTTAATTTTTTTTGAGCAGTGTATATTGTGTAAGGTGGTTGGCACTGTAGGTGAAATTTCTCCCCCTATTCTGTAAGGCCCCTTTCACACTGGGGCGGGCGGTGGTGGTATAGCAGCGCGATTTTCAGCGCTGCTATACCGTCGTTCTTACCGCGGTATGCGGCCGCTAGGGGGGTGAATTTAACCCCCGCTAGCGGCCGAAAAAGGGTTAATACCGCCCGCAAACCGCGGCTATTGCCGCGGTTTGCGGGCGGTATTACCGCGGTGTCCCATTGATTAAAATGGGCAGCCGCGGTAAAGGAGCGGTGAACACACCGCTCCTTCACCGCTGTAAAGAAGCAGCTAGCAGGACTTTTGGAGCGGTCCTGCTAGCGCACCGCTTCAGTGTGAAAGCCTTCGGGCTTTCACATTGAAGGCTACAGGCACAAATTTTTCATGCGGTATAATAGCACTAATATTAGTGCTAAACCGCATGAAAAACGCCCCAGTGTGAAAGGGGCCTAATTGTTATCTGGTAATTTTCATTTTTTTTGCATGTAGATTTCTTATTCTACACCAGATACTGGGTGCTAAATGTACTCGCAGTGCTCTTGGAGACATTCTCTGGGGGTGGATAGGTGTTCTTTCCCCATAGGTCCCCATCTGGGTCGCTGTTGGGCCCATTGTTTTTCATCTTTCCGGATAGGTGTGAGATGCTTTATAATATCACACGGCTAATGTTTAAATTGGAAATGAACTGTTGTGACCACTTTTGTCTCTGAAGAAGCAGAACGTTACAGTCCAGGAATCATGTTGAGCTTTAATGTCTTATCACCGCCATAAGAGAATTCATAAAAACTAACTCTGGGGTTACCCAGTATAAGCATTGGGATAATTACAGCAGTTTATCAAAATATTTGGGGTCATTTCACTATCATTGTTGTGATTTTTAATTGGTTTTAATGTAAGAATTGTGTCAGTAAAAGCGATATTTTATGGATAAAACTGGGAATGTGCGGTGCTTTATAAAGTTTTGTTGTTCATCTATTTTTGCGAATGTCTTGAACTGTTACTTTTGGCATAACGTTTTTAGAAGAACCGATTGGAAGACAGTGGGGTTAATTTAGTAAGGGGAAATGGACTTCATTTTGCAAGGGAAATTTCCCCTTAGCTCAGTGAATGAGGTGAAACTCTTCTGACTCCCATAATCCAAACGTGAAAGCACATTTTTCCCCCCTGGAACTTGATTGGGGTCTTTGCAAAGTGAAATTTCTTCATTCGCTAAGCTCTGGGGTGAATTCCCTTGCAAAGTGAACAGTCTATTTGCCTTTATTAAATCGAGATCAGTGCACTGATATACGCTGTACTTTGTCTTTTTCTTTCTTTCCTTTTTAAAAAATGTTTTTTATTCAATACTGCTAAAAGCATAAAAGTTGAACAAACCTTTCTCTTTGCAAACATTGTTATCCAATGCAGAACTGGTAAGGTAAGCATGCTCAGTTGCCTGTTGGCTCTAATTGTAGCGCCTTCTTTGTAACCTTCAGTGCAAGTACTTCTGATGATCACATACAAGTATTACCAGGTATGGTAGCCTATATTCATGGACATGAGCCACCATGCCCTGTATGATCATCACCCATAGACTCTGTTACCCTGAGTCAGTCACTCCATAACATGGATACATTGTATGTATTCTTCGTTACTGTAGTGGATTGTGTAATGGATGTTGTTGTATTCAGTAGCCCTATGGATGATCTGTGGGCACACGGCTCACATGAAATGGGTACAAAGCTTTACCTGTCAGACAATGTTTCCTATCCCTCACCCATATATCTTATACTTTGGTTTCTCTCCCCCCAGTCTAATGAGGAGATCTGCTCACTCTGCTCTCTCTCCCCCCAGCCTGATGAGGAGATCTGCTCTCTCTCCCCCCAGCCTGATGAGATCTGCTCTCTCTCCCCCCAGCCTGATGAGGAGATCTGCTCTCTCTCCCCCCAGCCTGATGAGGAGATCTGCTCTCTCTCCCCCCAGCCTGATGAGGAGATCTGCTCTCTCTCCCCCCAGCCGGAGGAGGAGATCTGCTCTCTCTCCCCCCCAGCCGGAGGAGGAGATCTGCTCTCTCTCCCCCCCAGCCGGAGGAGGAGATCTGCTCTCTCTCCCCCCCAGCCGGAGGAGGAGATCTGCTCTCTCTCTCCCCAGCCGGAGGAGGAGATCTGCTCTCTCTCTCCCCCCAGCCGGAGGAGGAGATCTGCTCTCTCTCTCCCCCCAGCCGGAGGAGGAGATCTGCTCTCTCTCTCTCCCCCCAGCCGGAGGAGGAGATCTGCTCTCTCTCTCCCCCCAGCCGGAGGAGGAGATCTGCTCTCTCTCTCCCCCCAGCCGGAGGAGGAGATCTGCTCTCTCTCTCCCCCCAGCCGGAGGAGGAGATCTGCTCTCTCTCTCCCCCCAGCCGGAGGAGGAGATCTGCTCTCTCTCTCCCCCCAGCCGGAGGAGGAGATCTGCTCTCTCTCTCCCCCCAGCCGGAGGAGGAGATCTGCTCTCTCTCTCCCCCCAGCCGGAGGAGGAGATCTGCTCTCTCTCTCTCTCCCCCCAGCCGGAGGAGGAGATCTGCTCTCTCTCTCTCTCCCCCCAGCCGGAGGAGGAGATCTGCTCTCTCTCTCTCTCCCCCCAGCCGGAGGAGGAGATCTGCTCTCTCTCTCTCTCCCCCCAGCCGGAGGAGGAGATCTGCTCTCTCTCTCTCCCCCCAGCCGGAGGAGGAGATCTGCTCTCTCTCTCTCCCCCCAGCCGGAGGAGGAGATCTGCTCTCTCTCTCTCCCCCCAGCCGGAGGAGGAGATCTGCTCTCTCTCTCCCCCCAGCCGGAGGAGGAGATCTGCTCTCTCTCTCTCTCCCCCCAGCCGGAGGAGGAGATCTGCTCTCTCTCTCTCTCCCCCCAGCCGGAGGAGGAGATCTGCTCTCTCTCTCTCTCCCCCCAGCCGGAGGAGGAGATCTGCTCTCTCTCTCTCTCCCCCCAGCCGGAGGAGGAGATCTGCTCTCTCTCTCTCCCCAGCCGGAGGAGGAGATCTGCTCTCTCTCTCTCTCCCCCCAGCCGGAGGAGGAGATCTGCTCTCTCTCTCTCTCCCCCCAGCCGGAGGAGGAGATCTGCTCTCTCTCTCTCTCCCCCCAGCCGGAGGAGGAGATCTGCTCTCTCTCTCTCTCCCCCCAGCCGGAGGAGGAGATCTGCTCTCTCTCTCTCCCCCCAGCCGGAGGAGGAGATCTGCTCTCTCTCTCTCCCCCCAGCCGGAGGAGGAGATCTGCTCTCTCTCTCTCCCCCCAGCCGGAGGAGGAGATCTGCTCTCTCTCTCTCCCCCCAGCCGGAGGAGGAGATCTGCTCTCTCTCTCTCCCCCCAGCCGGAGGAGGAGATCTGCTCTCTCTCTCTCCCCCCAGCCGGAGGAGGAGATCTGCTCTCTCTCTCTCCCCCCAGCCGGAGGAGGAGATCTGCTCTCTCTCTCTCCCCCCAGCCGGAGGAGGAGATCTGCTCTCTCTCTCTCCCCCCAGCCGGAGGAGGAGATCTGCTCTCTCTCTCTCCCCCCAGCCGGAGGAGGAGATCTGCTCTCTCTCTCTCTCCCCCCAGCCGGAGGAGGAGATCTGCTCTCTCTCTCTCTCCCCCCAGCCGGAGGAGGAGATCTGCTCTCTCTCTCCCCCCAGCCGGAGGAGGAGATCTGCTCTCTCTCTCTCCCCCCAGCCGGAGGAGGAGATCTGCTCTCTCTCTCCCCCCAGCCGGAGGAGGAGATCTGCTCTCTCTCTCCCCCCAGCCGGAGGAGGAGATCTGCTCTCTCTCCCCCCAGCCGGAGGAGGAGATCTGCTCTCTCTCTCTCCCCCCAGCCGGAGGAGGAGATCTGCTCTCTCTCTCTCCCCCCAGCCGGAGGAGGAGATCTGCTCTCTCTCTCTCCCCCCAGCCGGAGGAGGAGATCTGCTCTCTCTCTCTCCCCCCAGCCGGAGGAGGAGATCTGCTCTCTCTCTCTCCCCCCAGCCGGAGGAGGAGATCTGCTCTCTCTCTCTCCCCCCAGCCGGAGGAGGAGATCTGCTCTCTCTCTCTCCCCCCAGCCGGAGGAGGAGATCTGCTCTCTCTCTCCCCCCAGCCGGAGGAGGAGATCTGCTCTCTCTCTCTCCCCCCAGCCGGAGGAGGAGATCTGCTCTCTCTCTCCCCCCAGCCGGAGGAGGAGATCTGCTCTCTCTCTCTCTCTCTCCCCCCAGCCGGAGGAGGAGATCTGCTCTCTCTCTCTCTCCCCCCAGCCGGAGGAGGAGATCTGCTCTCTCTCTCTCTCTCTCCCCCCAGCCGGAGGAGGAGATCTGCTCTCTCTCTCTCCCCCCAGCCGGAGGAGGAGATCTGCTCTCTCTCTTCCCCCAGCCGGAGGAGGAGATCTGCTCTCTCTCTCTTCCCCCAGCCGGAGGAGGAGATCTGCTCTCTCTCTCTCTTCCCCCAGCCGGAGGAGGAGATCTGCTCTCTCTCTCTTCCCCCAGCCGGAGGAGGAGATCTGCTCTCTCTCTCTTCCCCCAGCCGGAGGAGGAGATCTGCTCTCTCTCTCTTCCCCCAGCCGGAGGAGGAGATCTGCTCTCTCTCTCTCCCCCCAGCCGGAGGAGGAGATCTGCTCTCTCTCTCTTCCCCCAGCCGGAGGAGGAGATCTGCTCTCTCTCTCTTCCCCCAGCCGGAGGAGGAGATCTGCTCTCTCTCTCTTCCCCCAGCCGGAGGAGGAGATCTGCTCTCTCTCTCTTCCCCCAGCCGGAGGAGGAGATCTGCTCTCTCTCTCTTCCCCCAGCCGGAGGAGGAGATCTGCTCTCTCTCTCTTCCCCCAGCCGGAGGAGGAGATCTGCTCTCTCTCTCTTCCCCCAGCCGGAGGAGGAGATCTGCTCTCTCTCTCTTCCCCCAGCCGGAGGAGGAGATCTGCTCTCTCTCTCTTCCCCCAGCCGGAGGAGGAGATCTGCTCTCTCTCTCTTCCCCCAGCCGGAGGAGGAGATCTGCTCTCTCTCTCTTCCCCCAGCCGGAGGAGGAGATCTGCTCTCTCTCTCTTCCCCCAGCCGGAGGAGGAGATCTGCTCTCTCTCTCTTCCCCCAGCCGGAGGAGGAGATCTGCTCTCTCTCTCTCTTCCCCCAGCCGGAGGAGGAGATCTGCTCTCTCTCTTCCCCCAGCCGGAGGAGGAGATCTGCTCTCTCTTCCCCCAGCCGGAGGAGGAGATCTGCTCTCTCCCACCCCCCATAGCTCTGTATGGTGGATCTCTCTCCCACCCCCCATAGCTCTGTACGGTGGATCTCTCCCCCCATAGATTTGTATGGTGGATGTGGTGTCTGCAGTCAGTGTGTGTAGTTCATGTTTAATAACAAAGCGAAGTCCCGGGCAGGTGATGATGATGTAGTGTGTAGTCTGGTCCCCTCCCCCCCCCGTCTTTGTGTGTAGCGGGGATCGGGTCGGAGTCCCCTATGGGGGGTTTTGTGTGAGTTCTCCGGCTGCGGAGCGATCCAGTCCAGGATTTGGAGGTAGCTCTTGCCGGATCTACTTCCCTTTGCTGGGGGTGGGGCTGCGGTCCTGTTGCTCGGAGGGATCTGCTGGGTCTGCGAGTTGTCGGCGGCGGAGGAGAGTGCGGGGGACGGCGGCGGCGGAGCGTTAGAAGTGTCCCGGGGCCCGGAGGATCGGCGGAAGTGGATGGTGGTGGAGCCGGAGCGGAGGTCATGTGACCAGAGCCTGGCACACAGGTGAGCGCTGCCACGTCCATGAAGTGTGTCACTCCGCGCCCAGCTGACACTGACAGCCAGAGGGAGAGGAGTGATGTCACCGGGGTTAGCTCCCTCCCCCCCATCCCCGTACACACCGCGCCGTCCCGCAGCTTAACCCCTCACCTCCCGGCCCCGATCATCACTTCGCTTCTCACTGATGGCTCCGGGACTTGTAGTATGGGGATTTCCCCTCCCCCCACTGGGTCCAGCCAGAAAGTTACAGTGTGTGTAATCCCCCAACAGTCCACTGCACAGCACCGGTCCCTGGATGGGGGGCGCTGTTCCCGGTCAGTGCTCGTCCTCTGATAGGATGACAACACTCACCATCTATATAGACTGGAGCAGGAAATGTGTTTTCACTACATATAATGTAAGGAGGAGGGGAGGTGTGTAGAGATGGCAGGGAGCAGTCATAACCCAGGAGAGGATCAACACACCGTAATCAACAGGTCCTCTTCTCAGACAGAAAGGAAGGTTATTCCTATATTCAGCAGATAGGCAAGGTGTACTGCTATACCTGATCACACTGAGCCCACACTAGTGTAGTCCATTCCACACTGAGCCCACACTAGTGTAGTCCATTCCACACTGAGCCCACACTAGTGTAGTCCATTCCACACTGAGCCCACACTAGTGTAGTCCATTCCATTCCACACTGAGCCCACACTAGTGTAGTCCATTCCATTCCACACTGAGCCCACACTAGTGTAGTCCATTCCACACTGAGCCCACACTAGTGTAGTCCATTCCACACTGAGCCCACACTAGTGTAGTCCATTCCACACTGAGCCCACACTAGTGTAGTCCATTCCACACTGAGCCCACACTAGTGTAGTCCATTCCACACTGAGCCCACACTAGTGTAGTCCATTCCACACTGAGCCCACACTAGTGTAGTCCATTCCACACTGAGCCCACACTAGTGTAGTCCATTCCATTCCACACTGAGCCCACACTAGTGTAGTCCATTCCATTCCACACTGAGCCCACACTAGTGTAGTCCATTCCATTCCACACTGAGCCCACACTAGTGTAGTCCATTCCATTCCACACTGAGCCCACACTAGTGTAGTCCATTCAATTCCACACTGAGCCCACACTAGTGTAGTCCATTCCATTCCACACTGAGCCCACACTAGTGTAGTCCATTCCATTCCACACTGAGCCCACACTAGTGTAGTCCATTCCATTCCACACTGAGCCCACACTAGTGTAGTCCATTCCATTCCACACTGAGCCCACACTAGTGTAGTCCATTCCATTCCACACTGAGCCCACACTAGTGTAGTCCATTCCATTCCACACTGAGCCCACACTAGTGTAGTCCATTCCATTCCACACTGAGCCCACACTAGTGTAGTCCATTCCACACTGAGCCCACACTAGTGTAGTCCATTCCACACTGAGCCCACACTAGTGTAGTCCATTCCACACTGAGCCCACACTAGTGTAGTCCATTCCACACTGAGCCCACACTAGTGTAGTCCATTCCACACTGAGCCCACACTAGTGTAGTCCATTCCACACTGAGCCCACACTAGTGTAGTCCATTCCACACTGAGCCCACACTAGTGTAGTCCATCCCATTCCACACTGAGCCCACACTAGTGTAGTCCATTCCACACTGAGCCCACACTAGTGTAGTCCATTCCATTCCACACTGAGCCCACACTAGTGTAGTCCATTCCATTCCACACTGAGCCCACACTAGTGTAGTCCATTCCATTCCACACTGAGCCCACACTAGTGTAGTCCATTCCATTCCACACTGAGCCCACACTAGTGTAGTCCATTCCATTCCACACTGAGCCCACACTAGTGTAGTCCATTCCATTCCACACTGAGCCCACACTAGTGTAGTCCATTCCATTCCACACTGAGCCCACACTAGTGTAGTCCATTCCATTCCACACTGAGCCCACACTAGTGTAGTCCATTCCATTCCACACTGAGCCCACACTAGTGTAGTCCATTCCACACTGAGCCCACACTAGTGTAGTCCATTCCACACTGAGCCCACACTAGTGTAGTCCATTCCACACTGAGCCCACACTAGTGTAGTCCATTCCACACTGAGCCCACACTAGTGTAGTCCATTCCACACTGAGCCCACACTAGTGTAGTCCATTCCACACTGAGCCCACACTAGTGTAGTCCATTCCACACTGAGCCCACACTAGTGTAGTCCATTCCACACTGAGCCCACACTAGTGTAGTCCATCCCATTCCACACTGAGCCCACACTAGTGTAGTCCATCCCATTCCACACTGAGCCCACACTAGTGTAGTCCATCCCATTCCACACTGAGCCCACACTAGTGTAGTCCATCCCATTCCACACTGAGCACACACTAGTGTAGTCCATCCCATTCCACACTGAGCCCACACTAGTGTATAGAAATAAAGGAAATGGGGAGAGGGATGGGCCTGTTTAAGGACAGGCAAAGGGGTTACTTTGGCAACAAAAATAGATCAGACGACAGGAATGATATGAGTTAAATATTTATTCCTATAAACCTTATAACATATAAAGATTAAAGTGCAAGGTGGGTACCCAACCTGTGGATGATTTTATAAAACTTGATAAAAGGGACATCACTGGACAGACAAGACTTAACAAAATACATATAACAGTACACTAGTCCGGACGTGTGGTTCAGCCCTATGTATTAAGTAACCCAGTAAAAATCTTTTTAAATTGCCTTCCTCTAAAGCAGTGGTTCTCAACTCCTGTCCTCAGGACCCACTAACAGGCCAGATTTTAAGTATTACCTTGGTGAGATGCAGACTAGAATACTGCAATCACTGAGCAGCAAATTATATCGCCTGTGATGCATTTCAGTTATCTTGCAAACCTGGCCTGTTGGTGGGCCCTGAGGACTGGAGTTGAGAACCACTGCTCTAAAGGATGTAAGGTAATTGGATCCACCTGCAATTGTGTGGATCCCTTTATTAAATCCAAATGGGTGCTGTTTAACAAAGGGCTGAACCTGATGGGGCGGGGGGAGGGGGGGGATTGGAGTGAATGGACTGGGGCAGGGGGACCGCTGTTGGTGCGGAGAACCGAGAATTTCCTGGTGGTAATATTGGCCGACCAATGTTCTAATGAATTCAGATTTAATAAGGAATGAAAAAATAATAAATTTCCTCCGACAGTTGCTGGTATATTTTAAATTGAAAAGTTCATCAGTATGATTTGATTCAAGTGTCAATAATTCATTTGGTACATAGCATTGGTAGGGCAGCAATGCAAGGGATTTTAGACATAGTAAAATCAGTCAATACTCGTAGTATTTAGCTCTACTTCATCCTATACATCAATAGGGTGCGTACGTTACCAGTGGACGTCTTCGCTGTTAGAGTTGAGTTTGATCAGATCTGTGTCACTAGATCTCTGATTGCCACATACCTTGCAGCTGATGTTAGGGTATTCTGGCCATTCCAATTAATTTTGTTGGCCGTTAGCGCTTACGGGTGTCCAGGGGTGTCCTAGGGCTGTCAGGCGGTGCTCACGCCACTGTGTGGGAGATCCAATGTAACGGCATTAGAAATGCCGAGTGCCGCGGTCGTTGCAGCTAGTGTGGACGCTGACTGCTGCCTGCGATCTCCTGTCACTCCACCCGCTCCATTCAAAATCACGTCATGTGACTGTGTGGGGTATGACGTCAACGCGTTTCGCCGTGCTCTGTGGCGTAGCTTCGTCTGGACGTTTCACGTCACTGGTCGGGATACCTGTTTATGTATCACTCAGACCGGTGACGCGCATCAGTAAAGGGTTGAGAAATTATAAAAACAACCGATAGTTAGGTCCCATCTGAAGTTTTTCCAGGTTCCTATTTATTCTTCACACAGTTGGGATTATTCTTTGTTACCGTATATAAGACAGAGCAGATAAGGTCCGTAGTGAATAAGGTCCTTCATAGTAAAATACTCTCTCAATTATATCTGTCTAACGGGGTTAAACAATATCCATCATTTATTTGCTGGGGGATGCTGTTATTATCAAGGGGGATAGTGTGCTTTTATGTATATTTTTCTTAGGGAGGATCGGGAGAAAGACAGACATATAGGTAGACTGACAAATCACAGCAAACACATATTTAGGAGATGAAATTATTAGTCTATTTTTCTTAGTAAAGAGTAAGGAAAATTCCATATGATGTTTGTAATTTTCCAATCAAAGTTGGATCAATAACTAAGATTAATTGGAGGGTCCTAGTGTAGAGCAAGGGGGGGCGAGGGGGGGAAAGGGGGGTGGAAGAGGGTGTGATATGGAAAAGAAAGGGAGGGGGGAAGTGGGGGGGGAAAAAGGGGAAGGGAAAGGGATGTAAGTGAAAGGAAGGGAAAGGTGTGTTGGATTAGGATGGGGTGGGAGGACGGGGAAGGAAGGGAATTAACATTGGTCGGTTGGTATGGAGTGGTTTTGATAATCAAACGATCTGACCACTGGAAGGAAGTATTAAGAGGCAAGGCGACCCATAGATACAGTAAGCTCGCAAAATTTGATATAAACAAGGGAAATTATTTGGAGGGAGAGAGTAATAAATTATTATGTATATTTCTATGTTGGTAAAAACACCTGTAAATTTAACTCTGTGTTTAAGCCAACCGGGACGAGGGATTTTAGGCGGTATACCCACCATTTTTCCTTCTGTAAGAGGATGCGATCGTAATCGCCTCTTCTTCTTGTAGGTAGCTTTAAAACATATATCCCTTTTAACCGTCATGCCCTGGGAACTACGTCCATGATATTGGGCGAAATGTTTCGCCAGAGGTTTCTCAGGAATTTTTTCTTTATTGTTTATTTCTCTCAGGTGCTCGCCGACTCTTATCCTCAGCGATCTCTTGGTCTTGCCCACGTAAATTTTAGGGCAAGGACAAGTGATCATATAAATGACACGAGTCGTCGAGCAATTGATGAGGTCTCTGATCTGAAAAGATCCGTTACCCAAAGAGTCGGTAAAAGTCGAGGTTCGATGGACATAGGGACAGACCTGGCATCTATTACACGGAAACATTCCTATTGTTCGTGGATATTCATTGAGCCAAGTGGTTTCTGGTTCTTTAGTGAATTCTGATTTGACCAACATGTCGCCAAGATTTCTAGCTCGTCGCGCCACCATCATAGGGGAATCCCAGACGATTTGGCCAAGTCGGGAGTGTTGGTTAAGATGCCCCAATGTTTTTCCAGTGTTTTGCGCACTGGTTCCCACTGTGAGCCAAACGGTGTTGTTATCCGTATTGGGTCATTTATTTTCAATGACTCTTCATTGGTCGCCTGTTTTTTTGGGGCTAGAAGGTCAAGGCGCTCCCTAGTTGCTGCCCGCTTCCTCGCCTGTTTAATCTGTCGGTGCGAATACCCGCGTTCTCGAAATCTGAGATATAGTTCCTGGCTTTCTCGTCTATAGTCCTCAACGCTTGAACAGTTCCTTTTTATGCGTAGGAACTGGCCTACTGGGATCCCATTCTTTAGCCATTGAGGATGGTGGCTTGTTGCATACAGCAGCGTATTGGCCGCTGTGTCTTTACGGTATGTGCAGGTTTTAAGTTTTTGCCTTGTTTAAATAGGGTCGAGAGGTCAAGAAAAGACAGTTTCTCACGATCAAAAGTGTAGGTTAAGTGTATGTTCCGTTTGTTGGTATTGAGTTCTGACATGAATTGATGTAACTGTCCTGGCGTGCCTCGCCATAACATCAAAACGTCATCGATGTATCGCCACCAGGTCATCACGTGGGGGCGGTACATCGGCGATGAATAGACATCCTGCTCTTCCCACTGACCCAGATGGATACAGGCATAAGCCGGAGCCCAGGCTGCCCCCATCGAGGTACCCCGTATCTGATGGTAAAATTTATTGAAAAATTGTTATGCAAAGCAAAATTCAATAGTTGAGTTATAAACTCGTTTTGGGGTCCTGATAAGGGGTAGTTTAGCTCTAAGGAGCTTTCGACAGCCTGAATACCCACCTGGTGGGGTATTGATGTATATAGGGATTCTACGTCAATGCCAACCAATAGTACCCCATCTGGTTGTTCGCAGTGACCCAAGTCATCAATTTTGGCCAGGACATGACGTGTATCCTGTACATAGGATTTTAAGCTAGTGACCATTTCTTTAAGGAGTAGATCCAAGTATTTCCCAACTCGCTCTAATGGTCCTTGGCAAGCCGAAACTATCGGTCTCCCTGGTGGGTTCTGCAAGTTTTTATGAACTTTGGGTATAATATAGAATGTTGGTATATTGTACTCATGAACGAGAAGGTAGTTGAAGTCCTTTACTGTTAGTAAACCCTCATCTTTTGCATATTTTAATTTTTGATTTAGTTCCTCAACCACGAAGGGAAAGGGGTTGTGGTCAAGTTGGTGGTAGGTTGATTTGTCCATTAGTTGTCTTTTGACTTGTAGTTCATATTGCTGTTGGTTTAATAGGACCACATTGCCTCCTTTATCGCTATTTTTAATAACGATATCCTTCCTACTCTCTAAGTCCTTAAGTGCTTGTCTTTCGCCTATTGATAGATTGTCCAGTGACTTTTTGGTCCAATCAATCCTTTCCAGGTCCATTTGGACCATATCAAGAAAGGTATTGAGCCATCTGTTTTTTTGATAACGGGGGCATCTTTTGTGATCTTATTTTCAGATTTGCTCGTCTTATTGAGGAGACTGATTGCTCATCCGGTATGTCGTTCTCGTCCAGTAGTGAATTTAATATGTCCAAGGCCAACTGATCTTCTTCTGGATCTGTCAGTTGAGTTGTCTCTGCTACCGTATCCTTAGTACTGTAGAGTAATCGAAAAAAGGCCTTTCTTAGGAATAATGTAATGTCCTTGAAGACCGTAAACTCGTCCATATTAGCTACTGGGGAGAAGGTCATACCCTTTCGTAGAAGGTTTAGGTGGTCCAAGTTTAGGTCATAATCAGATAAATTGATTACCTTCATATCAGTTGTCATTAATTGATTGGTCTGAACTTTTATTACTTTTTTTGACTCCTGGTATAAGTTCGTTCCTGTGTTAATTTGGGTAATTTTTGGTTCCTGGGTTGTGTCCTTGATTTTGGCTGTTGGGGGTGGTACCCTATCGAGTTTTGGGTCCTCCCCCTCCTGATCTTAAAAAGTAACAGTTTTCGATATTTCGTCGTCGGTATCACTAGTTGACTTATTCCGACGGCGTCGCGATTGCGATCTGGCTCCGCGTCCCTGTGATTTACTACATCCACGACGAATAGTAAGGTCAAAGACCTCGTCTTTATCGAAGTCCACTAGATCGCGCCTAAATTTTCCCTGTTTTGTAACTTTAAGATTTAGTTGTACTTTCTCTATCTCTTTCTTTAATAGGTCATTTTGCCTAGCAAATTCCTCTTGATCCTTTAATTCCTCCAACCCTCGTGCACTCTCCTGGATCTGTTGTTGTATGGTAGTAAGTTGGATTTTTTTCTCCTCAACAATTAGTCCCATAACATTTAGCCCATGATTGATGCAAAGCTCCTTCCATTTTGGCAAAAAGGTGTTAGTATGAAGGTGCTCTGCTGGGACTGTCTTATCTCTTAGACCTCTTGGAACAATTCGGTGCGAGATGTAAGTTTCCAAGGATGACACGTCCCACTTATGGTTCAGGTGTCTAATTAGTAGCTTCTTGTGTTCTTTAAATTTTATTTTTAATTTTGTCGTCCTGATCGAGGGTATGCGTTGTATCACTCTGGAAAGCTGTTCTAATCTCCTGGTCTATATCATCTCCCAACATAAAAGCCATCCCTCACGCAATTTAAACAATGGTAGGGGATTTAGGGTATTAGTCACTGCACGTAAATAATAAAAAGAAAAATTATTGTGTGGACTTGCTAGAAGTGAACATAGGGATCACTATGGAACTGTAAATATATTGGGGTTTGGGGGAAGGGAATTCGCAAGTTTCCACTAATAAGTAAGTGATCAAGTGTGTCACTTACTATGGATCATTAGCCTTGTAGTCCATCCCATCCACACTGAGCCCACACTAGTGTAGTCCATCCCATCCACACTGAGCCCACACTAGTGTAGTCCATCCCGCCCACACTAGTGTAGTCCATTCCATGCACACTGAGCTTTTTCACCCAACGATTTGAAGTGTCCAAAGCGACACTGTATTCATGTCCCTGTACAGCGACGTGGTGCATTGCTGTGACATGCGATCTCATCCTGTGCGTTGCAATAAATCACAGCTCCGTGCAGCACAGCTCCAGGGTGTGTTGCAGTGTAAATAGGAAACCTAGAAAACAATTGGTTTCTGTGTGTCCTAGCAGTGACTGGCATTTACATACAGGCGGCACCCGGGTTAAAAATAAGATGGGGTCTGTAGGTTTGTTAAGTCTGTACCCGTAAAGTGATCACTCTGAGAAAAAAATAAAAAAAGTCAGCCACAAATCCTTCCTGCTGACTTTTTAATAAAAGTACACTCACCTGTCCAGTCCAAACGCAATGTTCCCCCCACACACACACAATCAAGAAACCGGCTGTTCAGTGATGTTGGGGGCTGTGATGACCATAGGCTGGAAACCATGCATGATCAAAGAAGAAAATGTCATTAACACACCAAGTATTCCTCGAAGGGGTCCAAAGCTTTATTCCATGGTCACATGATAAACTCACAGCAGCTGTATATTTATCATGTGACCACGGAATAAAGCTTTGGCCATTTTTAAGGAATCCTTGGTGTGCTGATGACATTTTCTTAACTTACCTGCCCAGTTTCCAGCAGTGCCCTCACCTTGACTAGCTCTTAAAGTGGAGTTCCACCCAAAAGTGGAACTTCCGCTTTAAGCACTCCTCACCCCCTTACATGCCACATTTGGCATGTCATTTTTTTGGGGGGGGGGAGTGGGGGCTTCGGTAGGAGTGGGACTTCCTCCTTCCGCCCAGGGACCACCTAGGCGGCGACTCCTCTCGCCTTAGGTGGCCTCTCCCTCTAGACGATCTCTTGGGACATGTGACAGGTCCCAGGAGATCGCCTGTCCACTCCTAGAGCGCAGTGCGACTCGCGCATGCGCAGTGCGTGCCCGGCCGTGAAGCAGAAAGCTGTCACGGCCGGGTGCCCACAGTCTGAATGGAGGCTCCGGCAGAGAGGAGGGGAGGAGAGGAGCAACTATCCGGACGGCCGCATCGCTGGACTGTGGAGCAGGCAAGTGTCTGTCTATTAAAAGTCAGCAGCTATACTTTTTGTAGCTGCGGACTTATAATAAACATAAAAAGGCTGGAACTCCGCTTTAACTAACCTTTTGGGCTCCTGGCATCGGCATCTGTACTGTGAGCAGCAGACTCTGTTGCTTGCAGCTTCACAGCAGGCTGCCCGCTGCACATGCTTGAGCCATGCTGCGCTTTGTGAATGGTCCCACACACTCGCATACACACGCGGGCAAGAACCAATACAGATACCTCCATGTCTTTGGTGTGTGGAAGGAAACCCACCACTGCGCTGATTCAGGATTTGTGATCTCTAAGGCCCCTTTCACACGGACGGATAGAATGGTGCTTTTAGCTGCGGGTTTTCTACCGCAGCTAAAAGCACACAATGCTTTCCTATGGCCCCATTCACACACAGCGTTTAGCTGCGATTTCGTTACATGCGGTTTGGTGCGAATAGAAAAAATAGAATTGAATGCGTCCAGGTGCGATGTAGCGCAGCTATATGCACTTAACCGCAGGTAATCACAGTCTTTTGTGTCAACTGTGGATAGCAGCGTGAGAAAAAGTAGAACAGGAAGCACATCATAATCAGTAGGTATAAAAAGGGTTGCTATGGGAATGACTACTGCAGCTAAACACAGCCGCATCTAACCGCACGTAAACGCAGGTAATTGCAATGTACAAATGCAACTAATCGCAGTGCATGGAGCCTTGAATTTCACAGAACATTTTACATGCTTTAAACTGCGGCAAGACAGCCGTCCGTGTGAAAGGTGCCTTAGGCTCCATTCACACTAGGGACACCTAAGCTGAAAAAACGCTGGTTAATAAAAAAAAACGCTATTAGCATAGTTTATGCTGGAAAAACGCTTTAAGAAACCACAAAAACGATTTTTTTTTCTTCTCCTACACGCTGAAGCTCAAAAAACACGAACAGCCTAAAGTAGTGTGCATGGATACATAGGAAAACACTATTTATCTTCTAGGAGCAGAAACAAAATGCTAACAGCTTCTAGAAGCTTAAAAAAACACCAGTGTGCATGGAGCCTCAATGTACATTTGGGGTATTAACTTAGCTGGATGGTGTTAAATTTAGCAGTTGTACCCCAGATGATATGCATTTGATTTATAAGATGAATACAAAAATTATCACAGACCCTCAATGTATATGTCAACAGATGGGGTTAATCATGTCAAACTTTAGTAAATTACAGTCTCATTTGAATAAGTTGGCAGCGGATTGCTAGAATGCAGGTAATACTTCATGTTCAATTGTTTTCAGATTGGAAAGTTCATCCACATTTTCCTTGTGAAGATTAGTGAGGAGTTCAGGTTTTATGTCTTCTATGCCATCTGCACTCTACACTTTATTGCACCATACTGACTGTCTTTTTTTTTTTTTTGCCTCAAATAGAAAATGATCGGGAGGTCCGTTCAGTATTCTGCTCTTTCCCTTTGTGTATCAGCAGCTGTAATTAGGAGTGTGCAGTTGGGTTTATTTCTGTGAACAATGTAGCTTTTTTGTTGGTAAATACAAAACAATTTTGCTCCAATGTTTTTAGGAATGCTGACATTTACAACCTCCACAGAGTAAATAAAGTTCCACCTTGTGACTTGTCCTAAAGGCAAGACCTGCATTTTGAGCACACCTGACATTCTGCCTGATTACAGAATGAAGGAGGACTGGATGGCTGCCAGCCTTGCAGCTGGACAGGGCTGCTTTAGTCATCAGCCCACCTTAGGGCAAAATCCTTTTGTGGGTTTAATTTCCCTCGCCACCCATCTTTAAGGCCCTATTTACTTTTGTACAATGCTTTAACCACCAATTTTCAGCTTTCAGCGCTCTCGTAATTTCAATGACCATTGCGCTGTCATGCAACGCTGTACCCAAATTAAATACTTATAATTTTGTTCACAAAAATAGAGCTTTCTTTTGGTGGTATTTATTCATGACTCCGGGTTTTAATTTTTTTGCGATCTAAGCGGATAAAAGAGCGGAAATTTAGAAAAATTTATATTTTATAAAATTCAATAAAATCAAATTTTGTTATAAATTTAAGGCACAATGTATTCTGCTATGTCTTTTGGTAGAGAAAAATCCTGTCCAGTGTATAATAATTGGTTTGTGTGATCACGGCTGATGTTTTCTCCGTTTAGGCCGATATGTATTCTACATATTTAAGCGTTTGGTTTGCACAAATGTTATAGCGTCTACAAAATAGAGGGTAGTTTTATGGCATTTTTATTAATATATATATATATATATATATATATATATATATATATATATATATATATATATATATATATATTTTTTTTTTTTTACTAGTAATGGCGGCGATCAGCGATTTTTTTTTTTTTATTTTTTTTTTTTTTATTTATTTTTTTATCGTGACTGCAACATTATGGCGGACACATCAGACACTTGACACATTTTTGGGACCATTGTAATTTTTACAGCGATCAGTGCTATAAATATGCACACTTACTGTGAAAATGACACTGGCAGTGAAGGTGTTAACCTCTAGGTGGCACTGTGTAGGGGTTAAGTGTGACCTAATGAGTGATTCTTACTGTAGGGGTAGAAGAATATGTGGAAAGAATGGACTTTTTAGGCACTACTATAGAAAAATAGATAATTTTTAATATCATAAAAAATACATAAATAATAGAACACAAATGATTGAAAAAATTGTTAAAAAGAAAATGGTAACCCGTGGGTCACAACCACAGGGGAACACTCAAAGATAATAGTCGCTGGATGCGGGGATGAACCTGCTGAAATGCCCACGCTGGACTTATTGAGAGGTGTTTCCCAGGTAGGTATCCACCGGGTTCCTGAAGAAATTTAAGAGATGCTCAACATGTTTCGTGATTTTGATAGGATCGCTTCTTCAGGAGCTTCTAAATTCCAATAGAGAGACATAAATTATAAAACCTAAAGAGAATATATATAACTCATATATATGTATGGTATGATATAGTACAGATTTATATGATACATATGACTGTCAATGGCTGCAACCCATGACGCTCACCAAATAAACGTGTTGTTGACAAGTCGAATACGGTTGCTTCACCACCCAGCAAATCCTCTAGGGCAGGGATATGCAATTAGCGGACCTCCAGCTGTTGCCAAACTACAAGTCCCATGAGGCATAGCGAGACTCTGACAGCATCAAGCATGACAACCAGAGGCAGAGGCATGATGGGACTTGTAGTTTGGCAACAGCTGGAGGTCCGCTAATTGCATATCCCTGCTCTAGGGGAATCAACCACCTGCAGGTGGCTGACCATACCCAAACACTCCTTGGCTGTTGGATCCGATCAGAGGAAGTGAGTGTGATGGGGGATACGGGGATGCACCAGGAAACTAAAATATACCAAGCATATATAGATAATAGGGCTGGTTAATAATAAATAAACGTGCCTTTCGATAAAGATAATATATGATAAGTAAAACAACTTGCATATACGAAAGGTTCAATAATATGCGAGCACCGGGGAAGTTTATATATCTGCTGGAAGCCCAATTAGTAAATAAGGATGATGGATCTCTAAAAAAAATACATGAAAAATACATAATTTAGAAAAAGGTAACCTGTTTTGAATGCCACCTTGATGGCATTGTAAAAATTGTATAAAAGCCATACCTTAAAGTGGAAGTAAACCCATAGATTTAACAGTTCAAAAAAGCAGTTACATTCCCGGCATGCCGGGAATGCTAACTGTCCCATTGGTTGTGCTCTCAACCAAACTGTCAAACCATCCAATGGCTGGTGTCATAACTGATCACATGTGCAGCATCATTGAAGATTAAACAGAGGCCAAGATGGCAGCTTCCTTGCCTGAAAATGATAGGAGGGTTTACTTCCACTTTAAGCAAGGTGTAGCTGCACTAGAACAGTTTGGCTTAGAACCAGCATATACAGGAAGGTTATCCCAGATATCGCACGGATGTCCCAGTCAAGGAGTCATCTCGCTGCAATTAAGAACATGGGAATAATACATATTAAATTTGAAGCCTTGGTAGATGGATCCCAAAAATTTGCACACATGCTGGTGCCCTGCAGTAATCAACGTAGCGTGGAACCGTGGGCGAAAGTTATCACCATTAGGCAGACGAAAATGCGATCCTGTTTGGACCCTTGGACAGTATGAGCACTGCCCACAGGTAAACAGGCCGCACTCAATGATATTTCTGTCATGTATTGGTTTATATTCGCTGATGGTTAGGTTGTTGCCAATTGATGAAGCCCTACGGTACACGATCTCAGGTGTTTCTCAAACATATTTGCCCAGTGTGGCATCTTCACTAAGAAGATGCCAGTGTCGTTCAAGACAATTCCTTAGGGTATTGTGTTGTGCGGAATATTTCGTTATAAACTTGGTGGTTTGTAAGTTAATGTTGGTTTTAGATCTGGAATACAGTAATGCTGTTCTTTCCTGGCCCTTAGCCTTGTTGAAGGCCTTACTGTAGGGGGGCGTGGCTTGGCGTGATGTGTGAGGTCACTGATCATCGTTCCCTATGACAGGGAACAGACTATCACTGACATGCCACTAGGAAGAACAGGGAAAGGTTTGTTTACACTTGCCTCTCCCCGTTCTTCAGCTCTGTGACCCGATCGCGGGACACCAGTGGCCATTGGGTCCGCGGGTCCCGCGGGCGTGGTCATGGAGCTTCGGACCGGGTCGCGAGCGCGCGTGACCCACGGATGGGTTCTTAAAAGGTGGACGTACCTGTACGACCTTGTGCCTGTCCGTGCCATTCTGTCTACGTATATTGTCGTGCGGCGGTCCTTAAGTGGTTAAAGTCAGCAGCTACAAAAAGTGTAACTGCTGACTTTTAATAAACACTCACCTGTCTCAGGATCCAGCGAGGTGGCCACCCGAACCCTCAGTTCTCTCTCTTGCCTCTCCCCCGGCGCCTGCATTACAATTGTGGGCACAACTAAGACTTGTGGCTCCACAGCTGGGTGCGCATGCGTGGGTCGCGCTCCACCTCGCCTCCTCAATGACCGGGCAATCTTCTGGGACCTGTGATGTGTCCACTCCACTCGAATTTCCACTCAAGTCAGTAGTCACCTAGGCGACCTGAGCGGTAGTGGGAGCAGGTATCTGTCAAAACTATGTACCTGCTCCACCCCCTTCTAAAAAAAATGATATTCCAAATGTGGCATAGAAGTGGGTGAGGAGTGCTTAAGCGGAACTTCCACTTTTGGGTGGAACTCTTTAAAGTGATACTAATGTCTTGTTTGTTATTTTTATATATAAAAAAAAAAAACTGTCATAATTACCTGCTCTGTGCAGTGCTTTTGTACAGAGCAGCCCACATCCTCCTCTTCTTGGGTCCTTATTCGGTGCCCCTGGCCTCTCCCTCTTGAGTGCCCCCACAGCAAGCAGCTTGCTATGGGGACACTCGAGCTGAGCCACAGCTCCCTGTGTCTCTTCAGACGCACAGCCCTGACCCCGCTCTGCCCCCTTTCTCTCATTAGGTGACTTACTCATTGGCAGCAGCGGGAGCCAGTGGCGCCGCACTGCTGTCTCAGCCAATGAGGAGTGGAGTCCCGGGCATCCGAGAACTCCTGCAACGTTGTAGGATCTAGATCAGTGGTCTCCAAATTGTGGTCTGAATGTGGCCCTTGACTTGCCTAAATGCGGCCCTTGGAGCACTGTTCCTCACACTGATACAAGGCACTATTCCTACCACAGATACCAACGATGGGGCTCATTCTTTCCACTTACACTAATGATGAAACCCTCTTCCTTCCACTGACACCAAGGATTAAGCCCTATTCCTCCCACCCACACCAACAATGGGGCACTATTCCTCATGGGCACATATATTTGCAGTTATCTCTCTTCAAAGCACTATATGTCCCTTGGCTTTCTCCTGCTCCTTTCTTCTGTTATCAGCCTAATAACTTCTGACAAGATCTCCGTCAACTGAGATAAAAGCAAGCAATTTTTTTCCCTTCAACTTGTGGATGAAGGAATGAAAAATGCATGTTCTTTGGCTAGCTTTAGGAATATCACAGCAGCAGAAGGCTGATGTTCTTTACTTGTTATCTGTGTCTCTTTTGGAGATTTCCCTTGTCTCTTTTTCCCAAGCTAAACATTGTCAATGGGAGGTGGAAATCTTCCCAAACGGAGCGCAGAAAAGGACTGACAGAGACTTTGCAGCACCTGGGCACGGAATCAGTGTTGATTCATCATGCAATTTCTGTATAGCTAAGAATACATTCACATGGGCGTTAAAAATGGTGTGGACAGATGTGCACAGCATGTAGATTTGTATCTGTGGTTCTCATCCTACCTATGCAACAGCACCTTTAGCATTACTTGCAATTCTACTTCCTCCTCTCCTCTTCTTTTCTCTATCGGGGTCCCCCCAAGATTTTTTTCTTGGACCTCTCATATTCTCCATCTACACCTCCTCCCTGGGTCACCTGATGGCCTCCCATGACTTCCAATCCCATCTCTACGCCGATGACACAAACTTTTTTTTCTCTTTACCCCTCAGATCCCTCCTTCAGTCTTCTCACATATCCCTAATTTACGAACAGACACCCCAGCCTGGATGTCACACCACTTCTTTAAACGATCAGAGTTTTTCCGCCCCTTGCCATGATCTCTCTGTCAAGATTGATGGCACAACTATCGTCCCATCCCTGCAATTTAAGGTTCAAGGTGTAATCCTGGACTCTGAACTCTCCTTTCGGCCCCACGTCCAATCACTATCCAAATCTTGCCGCCTCAACCTCTGCAACATCTCCAAAATATGCCCCCTCCTAACCAATGACACCACAAAAGCCCCTAGATCACTTCCTGGTAATCTCTTACCTCGACTACTGCAACTCCCTTTTCATTGGCTTACTTTACACCGAGTTCCCGGGGGCTCCTCCCCCTCCACCTAATTAGTGGCCCACATGCACATGTCCCCATATAAAGGGTAGGTAGAGGTCTCAGCACTGCGTGGCTTTGATAAAGAAGTTTTATACTTCGAAACGCGTCAGCCGATAGTGCGCCTCATCACGGTCTCCTTGATCGGTCGAAGTGTGGTTTGGGTTCACATGCTGCAGCTTCCAAGGCACTGGTTGTACAATGCGAACTTTTGTACTAGTTTTGTGAGTACCTTTTCATTGCTTTCATTTTAAATAAATTTTCCTAAACGATATCACACCAGGCTGGTGCGCCCTTGTTTTTTCTTTTTTTTCATTTGCTTACTTTACATAGGCTGTCCCCCCCTTCAGTCCATCATGAATACTGCTGCCAGACTTATCCACCTTACAAATCATTCAGTGTCTGCCACCCACCCCTCTCTGCAAATCACTCCATTGGCTTCCGCTCACCCAACAAATTACTAACAATAACTTACAAATCCATCCACAACTTGTCCCCTAGCTACATCACTAACCTAGTCTCAAAATGCCAACCAAATCGTTCTTTGTTCCTTCCAAGACCTCCTGCTCTCTAGTTCCCTTGTCACCTCCTCCCATGCTCGCCTCCAGGACTTTTCCTGAATCTCTCCCATCCTATGGAACTCCCTACCCCAATCTATCAGATTTATCTCTTTCTCCGTTTTTTCTTTTATGCCCTGTACACACGATCGGATTTCCGATGGGATAAAATCCGATGGAATTTTCCGTCGGAATTCCAATGAAGCTGAATTTCATCAGTCTTACCTACACACCATCAGACAAAATTCCGACCGTCCAAAACGCCTTGACGTAAAACACTCCAACAAGCCAAGAAAAATTAAGTTCCAGGCTTCTGAGCATGTGTGGGTTTTTTCTCCTTTGGAGTTCCACACACTCAGATTTTCGTTTTTTTTCCATCGGAAAAATTTAAAACGTGTTCTATTTTTTAACACCGATGGAAAAAAGTCTGATGGGGCCCACACACTATCGTTTTTTTTCCGATTGAAAAAGTCCATCTGACTTTTTTCATCGGAAAAACCGACCGTGTGTACAGGGCATTAGATGATCCCTGAAAAGCCTTCTTTTCAGAGAAGCCTGTTCTGCCTACACCTAACAACTGTACTTTTTATTTTCTCCAACAGCTCATTCCCCACAGTTATTACCCTTTTGTATCATTTGACCCCCCCCCCCCCTTCTAGATTGTAAGCTCTAATGAGCAGGGCCCTCTGATTCCTCCTGTATTGAATTGTATTGTAACTGTACTGTCTGCCCTAACCTTGTAAAGTGCTGCGCAAACTGTTGGCGCTATATAAATCCTGTATTCTCATAATAATGCAATACTGATCTATGGATCTAGTCGGACCTGGCAGTGTAATGTTGCGCTGCATTCAATAGCCTTGATGCTCCCTATTGGCTATTGCTGCTGTGTATCCTGCAGCGCTGATCACGCATGCTATTGATGTTGGTCCTGAATGAGCCTTCTACCTCTGCTACATGAATGATTCAGGGCTGGCATGCCAACATCAGGAGTGCCTGATCAGCAGCATTGGCTACACATTGTTGACATAGACTTGTCAACCTTGAGCAGCGACAGCACATAATAGTGCATCACAAATGTCACATGCGTACAGCTTTAAACGCAGGATTTTCGTTCTGCAAGCTTCTACCGGCAAGATATTCTATTAAAAAAAGTTCAGTAATTATATACAGTTGTCTGAATGAGCCCATAATGTAATTTCTGTGCAGCTAGTTTTCTGTAAGGTGTTAGTCTCAGGTCACACAGGTGCGATGCGGGAAACTCTGCGATTCGGTGCCGCATCGCACTTGAATCGCGCACTGGTTCACACTAATCTGCGAACCGCTTGGGGTTCCAATGTAAAGTTAACGGCACCCGCAGATTGGTTCACAGATCTCAGTGTGAAATGGTGCAGGAATCGGATGACGATTCCTGTGGGGACCAAAAAAGGGCCCTGCACCATTTTGGTGCGAAAGTGATATCATTTCAGCCATACGGTTTGTATGGCTGAATTTGCATCGCACAGACATCGCATGCGATCTGCACAGCAATGTGGTGCGAATCACCTGCGACCTCTGTGATCACACAAGTGTGATCCTAGCCTTAGGGATTCAAATAGATGCTAGCACTGCAGATTTTTTTCACTTCTGATTATACAGGAATTTAAAGGGTAGCTCCACTTTCGTAGGAAAAAATAACGGCAAAAGAAAAACCGCAGCATATGCTATTGCGAATCAAGTTTTATTGTAATCAAATGCTATTAAAAATGATTCTTCCAATCTGCAGTGCTGTAATTTTCTGTAAAATCCAATTCAATATGGCCTCCTGGAGGTGTTCTCTACGCAGATGGTGTACAGAACGCCCCCCCCCGGGATATATAATTTCCTGCTTGTGTGCTTAATGTACTGATTTTCCCATCTGTCAGATTTTGCGCATCCCCTGCAACAAAAATGTCATTTTTGGCAAGGTACTCCCAAAGTGAAATCACATCTAAAGGGATGCAGACCCTGCCATATTCCTCATTACAGCCCTGCAAGTGCAGCTGCTGATTGATAATTATAAAATCATTCCCACAGATTCACTCAGCCCATGGAAACAAACAAATATTTCTTCAGAATAACAAAAGGTAGACATTTGCAACAAAGTTTGTTAAATTCCCTGCAATGTACATAGACCACCCAGCAGGGATTGTTTGTTTGTTTTTTTTTTTTCTCAACAAAAATGGAGTTACTCTTTAGGCCTCATGCCCACTGGCGTTTTTACAGCTGCGTTTTTGAGCGTTTTTTACAGCTTAAAAACGCCTGTCCATGTTATTGTAAATATTTTTTTTTTTTTGAAAAAAAAAAAAAAAAAAAAACGTCGGAGCTAAAAACGCGACCGCGCGTTAGTGCGCGTTTTTTGCGCGTTAGTGCGCGTTTTTGCGCGTTTTTTGACGCTCGCGTTTTTTCCTGCCTAGTTCTGACGCTGAGGAACGCACTGGCCCTGGGTTTTTTTTACAGCTTACAAACGCCTATGCTCTTTACAGCTCAAAAACGCCTAGGTGGGCATGAAGCTATAGACTAACATGGACAGGCGTTTTTAAGCTGTAAAAAACGCTCAAAAACGCGGCTGAAAAAACTCCCGTGGGCATGAGGCCTTAAAGTGGTTGTAAACCCTCTAGAACAACATTCGCTGCCTGTGTCACTGTACTCTCTGCTGTACTTTCTTTGAAAATGCTATTTTTCGTTTGCGATGACGTCACCGCGCATGCGCAGATGACAGCGTGAAAACCGGCAAGTAATGCTAGCCGGTTTTCATTCACTTTAATTCTGGAAATTAGTATGCGAGAACTTCCCCTCTGTCAGACACAGAGAAGTCTTGCGCTATTAAAAACGACCCACACTTCCTTGTACTCCCCCCTTGTGACTATAGAAGACGTCACAAAAGGGATGTGAAAAAGAAACATAAGTCTGTAGTATACTGGTTGCCGCGGTAACCGCTATCCAGATCGAGGCTTGGTTACGGCGCGTGTGCGAGATTTCCTGACAGGGACCTAGTAAGGGCGGAAGTGACGTCAGAATTGGCTTCAAAGAACAGGAGTAGCAATGGGGATTTGGATACCCGGAAGTAAAGAGAGAAGACCATAAACAAAGGTATTTGTGGGCCTTGTTTTTACAACTAATACATTGCAAAAGCATTGTAATAACATAGAGAACCATAATAAGTGAAAACTAGAAATAGTGTACCGGGGTTTACAACCACTTTAAACTGCTTTATAATATGTATGACCGAATATATTTCAGACATCCTTGGACCCAGATAAAGATAAAATGAATGTACCGTATATACTCGAGTATAAGCCGAGTTTTTCAGCACATTTTTTTTGTGCTGAAAATGCCCCCCTCGGCTTCTACTCGAGTCACCTTTTTGCGCCTGCTCTCCCGGATTTTGGGGACCTGGTACCGGTCGGCCGTAGGTCCCCTGGACCCCAAACTTGGCACACGTAGCCCCACTCTTCCTCTACAAGTGTGCAAAGTTTGTTGTCCGGGGGACCTACGGCCGGGGAGCACCGATTTTTCAAAGCCGGGCATCCCTTCCATAGACTCCCATGTTAAACGGTAATTTCTCCGGTGATTTTGGGGACCCGGTACCGGCTTGGGGACCGATACTTGGCGCACACGTAGCCCCATTTCTCCTCTATACGTGTGCAAAGTTTTTTTTTTTGTCTGGGGAACCTACGCCCGGGGATCACCAATTTTTCAAACCCGGGCACCCCTTCCATAGACTCCCATGTTAAACGTCAGCCTAGTCATGGGCACAGTGAGGCATGGACACAGTGAGGCATGCAGCTGGACACCCTAGGCTTATACTCGAGTCAATACGTTTTCCCATTTTTTTTGTGGTAAAATTAGGTGCCTCGGCTTATATTTGGGTCGGCTTATACTCGAGTATATACAGTAGTCATGTATATAATGTTCATTTGAATCCAGTAAGAAGTGTTTGAATCCTTTTCTCTTATCATCCATGGACTGACACGGTGTCTCTTTACACGTGGGTTATGTCCCTGCTTGCAGGAGAAGACCTAGGCAGAATGTGAGATGTTATACATACATTCTAAAAGCCAGAGCTGAACAGCCCCACCCAGGGGGCGGTCCCTCCGGGCATAACCCTCCCACTACAGTCAGCAGACTTCAGTTTTTTTCTGCCTAGCAGAAGGAGAAGACGTGGCTCTCTCAGGAGCCAGTCTCCTGACCTATTTTATTCCTTTTTGGAATTCTTTTTTATTTTATTTTTGAGAATCTTCTATCAACTGTCGGCTGGGCAACAGGTTGGGTACAAGATATCCTCGTAGTCTTCCCTGTCCGACCATCGAGTGTGCTGATCCTCGCCTTGTGTGCGTGAGACTCAGTTCACGACAGGCCCCATGACTCCAGGGGTGGCCGGGTTTGCTTTCATGCTCCCACGGTCCTCTCAAGACTGAACAGCTCCTGACTGACTGTATCTTTCGCGGTGGACCGGGCCGACAGCTACTCAGTACTGCACTGTGATAGTCCTGTCAGAAACACCAGTGTGTCCCTCAGGGGACGGGTAAGTAGTCTCTCCTGCCTGCAGATGAGTACAAAGAGCTGTGTGTTTCTCTGTGGGGGATTTTCCCTGTCTCCCCCTGTATTTTATTGTCGCTCTCTGTCACCATTACTGGCGCTGACTGTGTGGGGTGCTTGGGGGTCACACTGTTCTTGGGGGGCTCATGCTGGTCTGCAATGTATGCCTTGGGGCTTTTTTGTGTTTTTTTTTTTTTTGGGGCCTGAGCGCCGAGTGGCGCTGTGCGTGTGTGCTGTTTAATTTTAACGGCGTCATGGCGGCCATCTTGCCGCGGATCGCCTCAGTGAAGTGCGGCGGCCATTTTCTTGTAGCCCGCGCGCTTTTCAGCACTAGTTTGGCCTCTAGCGCTGCTGTAGCAGCGAGAATCTCCTCACAATCTCCTCACAGCTTACCAGCGCTGACACAGCGCGGTACAGACAGCATAACTAAGCGGTCCCTGGTCCGGTTTGGTGAGTCCCCTGGGCGCCCCCTCCTCAGTCAGCACAGCCTGTGGGTGGACTTTTTATCTGAGAGAGTCTCAGAGAGGGACAATATGGAGTCTGTGTCACCAGCTTCCCCTAAAAATGTCAGTGGCAACAGGCAGTGCTTCAGCACTGCGGTCCCTATGGACCTGTTGTGGGCAGCCCTGGAATCAATTTCTGACCAGGATGGGAGCTGTGTGCAAGCGCAAGGCGCAAAAAGGCGCCCTCTCCCCACTTTATCTACTCGAGGGCAGTGCGCTGATTCAGATATGGGCCTAGCCACTATCGCTCAGGACCCTAGTTCTGAATGTATGGATGGTTTTGAACAGGACATTCCTTATGAGGGAAACTCCAGTTCTGAGTCAGTAAATGACAGGGCGCTTGTTAGTGTGCTCATGACTGCGGTGAGGGACACTCTCAAACTCAAATGCTGCGGATGCAGAACCTCAGGCGGATACTGTCTCCTCTGGTTCTTTTAAGGCCAGGCCTTCTAAAGGGGTTTTTTCCATTGTACTTTCTTTGACCAGCTCATTGATAAGGTCTGGGAAAAGCCGCAGAAGAATTTTTTTATGGTCCCGCGGCGTTTGTCTATCAGATACCCCTTGAAGATGCCCTACTTAAAAAGTGGGCTTCTCCCCCAGTGGTCGACCCTCCAGTCGCCCGGTTGAACAAGGCCATCACTCTCCCGATGGAGGGGACTCCTGCATTTGAGGACCCCACTGACAGGAGGTCAGAAGTGGTGAGCAGAACCATGTTTGCCTTGTTGGGATCCGCCCTACGACCTGTGGTAGCGGCGACCCTTGTGTCTAAAACACTTACAGGTTGGGCAAAAATGTTGCACCTAGCTGTACAGGAGCATATTCTTCCTCCAGACACAGTTGCTCTGGCCTACCAACTGGTTCAGGGTCTGGTTTATGTGTGCGACGCCACGCTGAACGCGGCCCCTTTAATATCCAGGGCCTCTGTCTCGGCGGTGGTATTGCGTCGTCTTATCTGGTTGAAATGCTGGTCTGCTGACCTAGCCTTAGGAAGCTCCTGACGGATCTACTATTTTAAAGACGGTAGACCTTTCGGTGCTGCTCTGGATGACATCGTCATGGATGTCACGGGAGGTAAACGCACTCTTCTTCCTTAGACTAGCAAGGGTGAGGAGGCCCGCCGCAAACAGGGGCCTTCCTGTCCAGCAATACGGGTTTTTTTTTTCGTCAGTCAGAGTCCACAGGGAGGCCCTCTCAGACTGACGGCAGTGCGGCTGGTGGGCACAAGTGCCCCTGGGTGCGTAAGCCAAACAAGCGGCTCCCAAGCCCGCCTCCGCGTGAAGTCTTGCCTCCGCCCGACTCTGGGGTGGGGGGACGACTTCGCAGGTTCATGGATCGGTGGACCTCCCGAATCTCCGACTGGTGGGTGTGCGAGGTGGTCACCTCAGGTTATAGGATAGTATTCCGATCCTGGCCCCCACACAGATTCTTTCCCTTGAATCTTCCTCTCCTTCCTACCTGTCGGGCAGCCCTCTTGGGGGCTGTACAGGATTTGATCAGGCCCGGAGTGATTGTGCCGGTTCCGTCACAGGAGAGTTTTCAGGGATTCTGCTCGAATCTGTTTGTCCCAAAAATAGGCTGTGGTTCGACCTATCCTGGACCTCAAGGCCCTGAATGCCTTCGAGAAGGTGCAGAAATTTTGCATGGGATCCATTCGCACGGTGATAGCTACACTCCACCAAAGGGATTTTCTTCTGGCGTCCTTGGACTTCAAGGACGCCTACTTGCATGTTCCGAACTGCGCAAGTCACCAGAAGTTTCTGCGCCTTGCGATCAGTGAAGTCCACTATCGATTGTGGCTCTTCCTTTCGGCCTTGCCTCGGCACCAAGGGTGTTCACCAAGGTGCTTGCTCCGGTTCTAGCCTTCTGTTACGGCGAGGTATTGCTGTCGTGGGCTATCTGGACGGTCTTCTGCTATGAGCAGAAAGTGGCTCAGACTTAGAGGAAGGGTGACTATCGTCAATTAGACCCTCAGGGACTTCAGGTGGTTCCTGAACATTCAGGAGTCAGTCCTGGTCCCGACTCAGTGTCTGGAGTATCTAGTTCTGGTTCGGGACTCCTTGGAGGCAAAGGTATCCTACCTCTGGAGAAGTTGCTGACACTTCAGTCTGCGGTGCGGGTGCTGACATCCCGAACATGGTTGTCAATCCGTTGTTTGCGTGAGAGTCCCGGGACTCCTGGTGGCCTCCTTCGCGGCCATTCCGTATGCCCAATCACACACCAGGGCATTGCAGAAGGAGATCTTGTCCACCTGGGACAAATCCCCGTTGTCCTTGGATCTTCGGATCCAGGTGATTCACCTGGTCAGGGCGTCCCTGACAGGGTGGTTGGGACCCTCGGCTCTCCGGTCCGGAAAGTCGTTCCCCTCCCATCCAATGGACGGTACTCACGACGGACACCAGCCTGCCGGGCTGGGGTGGAGTCTGGGGAGTCCTGTCGGCTCAAGGCCTTGGACTCCGGACGAGCCCGTTTACCAATCACTGTTCTGGAAATACGGGCCATCAGACTGTATCTCTCCTCAGGTCGGAGAGAGTACGGGGTTGCTCCATCAGGAGCCAGTCGTACAACGCCACGGCGGTGGCGTATGTAAACCATCACGGGGGGACTCGGAGCTCAGCTGCGGCTTCCGAGGTAATCCGTATCCTGAAGTGGGCCGGAAGAAACGTGCCGGCTCTGTAGGGGCGGACTATCTGAGTCGCCAATCGCCAGACGCCGGACCAGGAAGAGTGGTCCTTGCATATTTCAACTCCTTTGCCGACGGTGGGGCACGTCGGATGTGGACCTGATGGCCTCTCGACTCAGTCGCAAGGGTCGAGGTTGTGGCCAGATCCAGGGATCCTTGGGCGATGACTCGGATGCGTTGGTGGCCCCATAGGGTCCTTATCGCCTGATTTAAACTCCGGTGATCCTAATTGTTCCGGATTGGCCTCAGCGTCACTGGCACGCTGATCTGGTACGTCTCGTTGCGGACGTTCCCTGGCGGTTGCCGATGAGGGAGGACCTTCAGTCTCAAGGTCCTATGTTTCATCCGGCTTACAGTCTCTGGCTTTAACGGCAGAACTGTTAAAAGCCAGGTGTTGAGGGACCGAGGTCTCTCGGACTCTGTCATTTTGACCATGTTAGGGACAGATCTATCACTGTGCCTGGAAAGCTTATATCGCCATATGCAAAGCGCTGGACTGGCGTCCTCGGACGTATTCCGTCCCCAGAATCCTGCGTCCTCTACAGTGTGGAGTGACCCAAAAGCTTGCTTTGAGTACCATCAAGGATCAGATTTCGGCCTTGGCCGTCTTCTTTCAGCGACCTCTAGCGGGTCATTTCTTGGTTAGCACCTTGTGTTGGGGGTTCGCCATGTGCTCCCTCCTGTCAAGCCTTCTCTCCCACCGTGGGATCTGAATTTGGTGCTCTCGGTCCTCCAGGAACCTCCTTTTTGGGAATATCCAGGATATTCCTCTCTTGTCTTGTCTCAGAAGGTGGCCTTTTAGTGGCAATCACTTCTGTTTGACGAGTGTCTGAGTTGGCGGCTTTGTCCTGCAAGTCGCCATATTTAGTCATCCATAAGGATAAGGCGGTGTTGCATCCGCGACCTCCCCTTTTGCCAACGGTGGTGTCTACCTGTCACCTACATGAGGACATTGTCCTACCGTCCTTGTGTCCTCACCCATCGCATCCCAGAGAGTTTACACTGCACATATTGGATGTGGTACGAGCCTTACGGGTGTACCTGTCTGCTACTGCTTCTGTTCGGAAGTCCGACTCACTGTTTGTGACTGCCCCTGGTCCATAACAGGGCCAAGCGGTTTCGTCTGCCATCATTTTTAGGGGAATCAGACAAACCGTCATTCAAGCCTATGCTCTCAAAGGGCGGGCGCCTCCCTTTCCGGTTACGGCGCATTCCACCAGGGCAATTGGTGCTTCCTGGGTTTTCCGACATCAAGCGTCGGTTGCACAAGTGTGCAAGGCGGCGACCTGGTCGTCTGTTCATACCTTTTAAGTTTTTTATAAGGTTGATGTGGCTGCATCTTCGGATGCTTCCTTCGGCCGCAGGGTGCTGCAGGCTGCTGTTTAAAGTTGCGACTCCTCCGTTGAGGAGCTCTGCCTTCTTGGAGTGAAAGTTTGGTTTTTCCATTTATACTGCTCCCATCCCTCTTGACACTGCGTTGGGACATCCCACGTGTAAAGTGTAAAGAGACACTGTGTCAGTCCATGGATGATAAGAGAAAATAGGATTTTTTGTACTCACCGTAAAATCCTTTTCTCTGACATCCATGGACTGACACGGCACCCACCCTTCCTTTTAAGTTTGTACTGCTTTGTTACGAGCTGAAGTCTGCTGACTGTAGTGGGAGGGTTATGCCCGGAGGGACCACCCCCTGGGTGGGGCTGTTCAGCTCTGGCTTTTAGAATGTATGTATAACATCTCACATTCTGCCTAGGTCTTCTCCTGCAAGCAGGGACATAACCCACGTGTAAAGTGTAAAGAGACACCGTGTCAGTCCATGGATGTCAGAGAAAAGGATTTTACGGTGAGTACAAAAAATCCTATTTTTTCCGGGCTGAGAAAGCACGGTTTGTACATGTGACACTAGATGTGGACAAATACATTGTCAGTTTTGTGTGTTTTTGGTGTTCCAAAGTTCATCCCAGTGGGGGAGGTCAGTGAACAGGGCCTGCAGTATACAAGGGCCGTGATTGTCTGAGCATCCATTTTCATGCCTATGCTGGCAGGAAGATGAAACGCAACCAGGCGCCTTTCCCCCCGCTTATCTCAGGGAAAACAATAGGGACTGACCGAGAATGCCCAGTATAGCTGATTGCCATTTCCTCTGAGGTTGTTGGGGGGAGATGCAACCCATAGGCTTAAAGATCATTTAAGGATCCTGGAAAATCTGTCTGCATTCGGTATTGATAATTTTATGTCTGTGGCTACCTTAGAGTGGAAATCCAGGCTAACTGATATATTGCAGTTGAAATAATTGTGAGCTGTTTTACTTGTTAAATGTGAAATTCCTTGCTCTTCAGATTCAGACACCTCTGCCGCATTTATTTCCTGATACAGTGTTGCAGTTTCCAGGGTCACCTCTCCACCTCCAGGCTGCTCACTTCTATTTAATGAGTAGAGACTCAGGCGATCATGAAATCTGTGAAGGCCCGGTCACACTTGTGACAATGTGTACTGTAATGCAAGATGCATTGCCACCATGCAGGACAATGTACATGCTGTGTGTGTAGTGAACAACAATGAGTTGATAACATTCATTGTGACTTGCACCCCAATACACCGTACAGTATTGTGCAATACACAACACGCAGCAACCACGGCGCACATACTACGCATTGTGATGTGCTGAGTTTTGAAAATGGGTCATATACACTTTTTCATCTGCTATGGTGTATTGGCAGCCCTTTGTGTCTCAAACCTATTACCCCTACTTGGCTATTGTGAGTGCTCCAATAATAATAATACTACTATCACTATAAACTCAAAACAACCCATCTCACTGTTGCATTAATCAAATAAAGATACATGCACCCATTTACATTGATGAGTGACAATAACACTTCTCTTTAAAAGGATAGTTCACCTTTACAAAAAAAACCTACCTATGCAGGTAAGGGATGTTTGTAGATATAAAAAACTGCAGCTCTGGCTAGAAAGAAATAATACCCTTGCCATAAGTGTTGGCCATTTACGTACCTTATAAATACCTTATAAAACCTGACTGGAATACTCCCAGGACATTGCTAAGTACTCCCAGGATGTTGCTAAGTGAGGCCTAGTCATCACTGCCCACCTCCACCATAAACAGGAGTGAGCTCTTTCTCTGATTCAAACCCCCTCACATACTGTTTCTGTCCCCTAATGTAGTAGCTCTGAGTTTAGCATTTGGGAGATCCCTTCTGTGATGGTGGAGGTGGGCAGTGATGACTAGGCCTCACTTAGCAACGTCCTGGGAATATTCGTCAGGCTTCATAAGGTATGTAAATGGCCTACACCTATAGCAAGGGCTTTCAACTTTGGTCAGAGCTGCACAAGTTGTTTTTATCTACAGATGCCTTTTACCTGCATAGGCAGTTTTGTGGTAAAGGTGAACTATCCCTTTTAAAGTGACAAAAATAATACAAATCACGCAAGTCCCTTCAATCGTGTCTTTTTCAAAGTGATGAAAAATACTATTTCTTTAATCCTTCACATGGATCAATAGCACAAATGAGTCCCACCATCTATCATGTGTCCTCGCCTGAACTTGTGGATCTATTGGTGTAAGCAGTAGGTTAAATGCTCCTTCCCCTTTTTAAGGGGTTTACTCCCAGGTCTTCACCACTCTCCCTCCTGGGGATCTCTTCACTGGCTCCTGTATAAATCACCACCAGTATGCAGCCTCCACAAGCTCTTTCTCCAAAAGAAGAAGAAATAGCATAGCGGTTTACTGTTATAGAACAAAATCCCTTTATTGAAAAGCTTAAAAATATATGTTCACTCACAAGATAGGTGTGTTTAGAAGGCAGTGCAGCATGTTATACTTGCCACAATATGTGGGTACCACGTCCCCTGAAAGTGACTGTAAAGCAGGGGTCTCAAACGGGCGGCCCCCCAGATGTTGCAAAACTACAAGTCCCATCATGCCTCTACCTGTGGGAGTCATGCTTGTAACTGTCAGCCTTGCAATGCCTCATGGGACCTGTAGTTTCAGAACAGCTGGAGGGCCACCAGTTTGAGACCCCTGCTGTAAAGGTTTTTTTTTTTTTTTAAGTAACAAACATGTTATATTTGCCTGCTCTGTGCAAGGGTTTTGCACAGAGCGGTCCCGATCCTCCTTTTCTGGGGTCCCCCGGTGGCGCTCCTGGCCCCTCCTTCTTTGGGTGCCCCCACGGAGAGCCGCTTTCCATGGAGGCACCCATGCAGGCGCGCTCATGAGTCCTGCTGCTGCGTCCTCTGACACAGACAGCTGGACTCGGCCCGGCTCCCGTGTCGCTGGATTTGATTGACGGCAGCGGGAGCCAATGGATGACTTGTCTGTGCTAACCTCTCTCCACTCCCAGCCTGCTGATTGGATAGTGAATGAGCAGTAAGAGACCGATTAGGTCATCTCTCGTTTAGCTCCCTACTCCTATCAGCAGGTTACATGCAGCATACATGTCTGTCTTCCAGTCCTGCCCTCCCTCTCAGTCTAAGGGGTTTCAAAAGGCTGATACCAATTTAGATTCGGATATTTACTTTAGTTGCAGTGTATGACTTAATTTAATGATTTCTAAAATTTTGTATTATATCTGTCTGGAGTTTTCCTTTTAAAGTGGAACATCACCCCCCCCCCCCTCCTATTTTTTGAGTAGTTCACAAAACACATCCAGATCCAGCGATGTTCTGTTGGAATGCACTGCTGTATACACTTCACCACCTTCATCCGTGACCTCATAAGGAGGGGCCAGCTGTGTCTTCTGTGTTCTTGCAGTTGGCCCTCTGATGACTTGCATGCTCCACAGTACATCATCGAGGTACGGAGGGGGTGGAGCTGGACTGTTGGGGAGATTTCACCAGGTTAATGCACAGCTTGCGAAGAACCAGGTAGCAGTGGACCTATAATTTTAAAATATTGCCTTGAAACTTAAAGTGAACATGTCATGACCTGGAGTTGCAACATAAATGTGCTGTTTGCATGTACATTTTAGGTGTTTTGGTTGGGATGGGCGAAGCTTCCTCCCTTGTTCAGCATGTCATCAGTTGTATAAATCACCTAAATATATGTGCTGCCTAGTTAGCAGAAACAAACTCTCACATTTCTGCAACAAAGCCCTAAAACGCCACACTACTCAATAAATGCCCCCCAAAACACCTTAATGTCTTTTATCTGATGGTCATGTGACCACACTGCACTGCAGAAGGACAGGCAGAATGGTACTAGCTGCTCTGCTGATCTCTGTAGATACAATTTCTTTAAGCCTGGTACACACGGGCTGAGTTCTGCAGAAACCATCCGACATCCAGCCCGTGTTTACAGCAGCCTGTCTGGCTTCTGTTGAAACAGGTATGCTGGAAAAACAGCAGCCAATTGGCAACCAATCAGCACTCGTAGCCAATGACCGGTGTGTTCTTGTGAACGCAATAGCTCAGCGGAGAGATCAGTGTACTAACATTGCTTAGTTAGTACAGCGAATACCTCGGTTTTTCTTTCGTTCAGCCCACAATGAAAAAAAAAAACTTGTCAGTGTGTACTGGACTTTATACAGTGTGAGTGTGAGACAGCTGTCAATCAAATTGAGCTGCGCTGGACAGGGGGCATGTTATTGAGGCACACTGTCCCCAATTCCGTCGGACCTCACCGAGGTATGTCAGAAGTTGCTCTCCTCCCCTTCCCTCTCTCCCCTCCCCTCTCCCCTCCTCTCTCTCTCCCCTCCTCTCTCTCTCCCCTCCTCTCTCTCTCTCCCCTCCTCTCTCTCTCTCTCCCCTCCTCTCTCTCTCTCTCTCCCCTCCTCTCTCTCTCTCTCTCCCCTCCTCTCTCTCTCTCTCCCCTCCTCTCTCTCTCTCTCTCTCTCCCTCCTTCTCTCTCTCTCTCCCCTCCTCTCTCTCTCTCTCTCCCCTCCTCTCTCTCTCTCCCTCCTCTCTCTCTCTCTCTCTCCCTCCCCTCTCTCTCTCTCTCTCCCCTCCTCTCTCTCTCTCCTCTCTCTCTCTCTCCCTCCCCTCTCTCTCTCTCTCTCCCTCCTCTCTCCTCTTCCCTCTCTCTCTCCCCTCTCTCTCTCCTCTCTCTCCTCTCTCTCTCTCTCTCCTCCTCTCTCTCTCTCCCTCTCTCTCTCCCCTCTCTCTCTCTCCTCTCTCTCTCCTCCTCTCTCTCTCCCCTCTCTCTCTCCCCTCTCTCTTCCTCTCCTCCTCTCTCTCTCTCCCCCCTCTCTCTCTCCCCTCTCTCTCTCTCCCCTCTCTCTCCTCTCTCTCCTCTCTCTCTCTCCTCTCTCTCTCTCCCTCTCTCTCTCTCCCTCTCTCCCCTCCTCTCTCTCCCCCTCCTCTCTCCTCCCCTCCTCTCCCCTCTCTCTCCTCTCTCTCCCCTCCTCTCTCTCCTTTCCTCTCCTCCTTCCCCTGCTGCCAGGCAGTAAGATAGCGCAGCGTGCTTCACACATGCGCAGTAGGGAACCGGCTGCGAAGCCGCAAGGCTTCACTGCTGGGTTCCCTTACTCTGAATGGCGGTGGCAGCACCCGAGAGCCAATGGAAACATTGACTAGGTTGCTGACATCACTGGATTCCAGGACAGACAAGTGTCCTAATATTAAAAGTCAGCAGCTACAGTATGTGCAGCTGCTGACTTCATTTTTTCTTGCCTGGGGCAGAACTCCACTTTAAAGTGGTTGTAAACCCTTTTTCTCTTATCCATGGACCGACACGTGGCTCTTAATCACTGAACGTGTGGGTATATGTCCTGCTTGCAGGAGAAGACCTAGGCAGAATGTTAAATGTTAAAACATTCTAGAACAAACCAGAGCTGAACAGCCCCGCCCAGGGGGGCGGGTCCCTCCGGACATTACCCTCCCACCTGCAGCTAGCAGACCTCAGTTTTTTTCTGCCTAGCAGAAGGAGAAAACGTGGCTCTCTCAGAGCCAGTCTCCTGGAAGATTTTACTTTTAAATTTTATTTCTTTTGGGTATTTTATTATTTTATTTTTGAGACCTTCAATCAACTGTCGGCTAGGCAACAGGTTGGGTACACTAGTATCCTCGTAGTCTTCCCTGTCCGACCATCGAGCGTGCTGATCCTCGCCTTGTGTGCGTGAGACTCAGTTCACGACATACCCCATGGCTCCAGGGGTGGCCGGGTTGCTTTCATGCTCGCAGCGGTCCTCTCCAAGATTGAACAGTACCTACTGTATCTTTCGCGGTTGACCGGGCCGACCGCTACGCAGTACGACTCTGTGATAGGTCTGTCAGAAACAAGCCAGTGAGTCCCTCTATTGGCACCGAGGGTGTTCTCCAAGGTGCTCGCGGGACGGGTAAGTAGTCTCTCCTGCTGCAAGGTGAGTACTAGAGCTGCACGATTCTGGGAAAAATGAGAATCACTATTCTTTTGATTAGAACAAAGATCACGATTCTTTAACCACTTAAGCCCGCGACCATTTGGTAGCTAAAGGACCAGAGGTGAATTCAGAATTTTGCACTGCGCTGCTTTAACTGTAAATTGTGCGGACATGCAATGTTGTACCCAAACGAAATTTGCGTCCTTTTCTTCCCACAAATAGAGCTTTCTTTTAATGGTATTTGATTGCCTCTGCGATTTTTTTTTTTTGCGATATAAACGGAAAAAGACCGAAAATTTAGAAAAAAAATGATATTTTCTACTTTTTGTTTTAAGAAAAATCAAATAAACTCAATTGTAGTCATACATTTAGGCCAAAATGTATTCAGCCACATGTTTTTAGTAAAAAAAATGTCAATAAGCGTATATTTATTGGTTTGCGCAAAAGTTTTATAGAGTTTACAAACTAGGGTACATTTTCTGAAATTTACACAGCTTTAAATTTATGACTGCCTATCTCATTTCTTGAGGTGCTAAAATGACAGGGCAGTACAAAACCCCCCCAAATGACCCCATTTTGGAAAGTAGACACCCCAAGGAAATTGCTGAGAGGCATGTTGAGCCCATTGAATTTTTTTTTATTTTTTTTTGTCCCAAGTGATTGAATAATGACTAAAAAAATAAAAAAAAATAAAAAAAATAAATTACTTAAAGTTGTCACTAAATGATATATTGCTCACACATGCCATGGTTATATGTGGAATTTCACCCCAAAATACATTTTGCTGCTTCTCCTGAGTACGGGGATACCACATGTGTGGGACTTTTTGGGAGCCTAGCCGGGTACGGGGCCCCAAAAACCAAGCACCGCCTTCAGGCTTTCTAAGGGTGCAAATTTTTGATTTCACTCCTCACTACCTATCACAGTTTCGAAGGCCATAAAATGCCAAAATAGCACAAAACCCCCCCAAATGACCCCATTTTAGAAAGTAGACACCCCAAGGAAATTGCTGAGAGGCCTGTTGAGCCCATTGAATATATTTTTTTTTGTCCCAAGTGATTGAATAATGACAAAAAAAAAAAAAATTACAAAAAGTTGTCACTAAATGATATATTGCTCACACATGCCATGGTTATATGTGGAATTACACCCCAAAATACATTTTTCTGCTTCTCCTGAGTACGGGGATACCACATGTGTGGGACTTTTTAGGAGCCTAGCCGCGTACGGGACCCCGAAAACCAAGCACCGCCTTCAGGCTTTCTAAGGGTGCAAATTTTTGATTTCACTCCTCACTACCTATCACAGTTTCGAAGGCCATAAAATGCCAAAATCGCACAAAACCCCCCCCCAAATGACCCCATTTTGGAATATAGACACCCCAAGCTATTTGCTGAGAGGAATGGCGAGTATTTTACAGCTCTCATTTGTTTTTGAAAATGAAGAAAGAAAATATATATATATTTTTTTTTTTCAATTTTCAAAACTTTGTGACAAAAAGCGAGATCTGCAAAATACTCACAATACCTCTCAGCAAATAGCTTGGGGTGTCTACTTTCCAAAATGGGGTCATTTGGGGGGGTTTTGTGCTATCTGGGCATTCCATGGCCTCCGAAACTGTGATAGGCAGTGAGAAGTGAAATCAAAAATTTACACCCTTAGAAAGCCTGAAGGCGGTGCTTGGTTTTTGGGGTCCCGTACGTGGCTAGGCTCCCAAAAAGTCTCACACATGTGGTATCCCCGTACTCAGGAGAAGCAACAGAATGTATTTTGGGGTGTAATTCCACATATGCCCATGGCATGTTTGAGCAATATATCATTTAGTGACAACTTTGTGCAAAAAAAAAAAAAATTTGTCGTTTTTTCCGCAACTTGTGTCAACATATAAAATATTCCATGGACTCGACATGCCTCTCAGTATATAGCTTGGGGTGTCTACTTTCCAAAATGGGGTCATTTGGGGGGGTTTTGAACTGTTCTGGCATTTTATACACAACATTAGGAAGCTTACATCCACTCTTCTAACCACTTGAAGACAAAGCCCTTTTTGACACTTTTTGTTTACATGATTTTTTTTTTTGCAAGAAAATTATGTTGAACCCCCAAACATTATATATATTTTTAAAGCAAAGGCCCTACAGATTAAAATGGTAGGTGTTGCATTTTTTTTTTATACACAGTATTTGCGCAGCGATTTTTCAAACGCATTTTTTGGGTTAAAAAATACACTTTTTTTAATTTTAATGCACTAAAACACACTATATTGCCCAAATGTTTGATGAAATAAAAAAGATGATCTTAGGCCGAGTACATAGATACCAAACACGACATGCTTTAAAATTTCGCACAAACGCGCATTGGCGACAAACTACATACATTTTTAAAAGCCTACTGCTAAAATGATTGCCCTCGATCTGACCTTCGCGGTGATACCTCACATGCATGGTGCAATTGCTGTTTACATATGACGCCAGACCGACGCTTGCGTTCGCCATTGGGCAAGAGCAGGGCAGGACAGGGGTGCTTTTTTTTTTTTTTTTCTTTTTTTTTTATTATTAATTTTTCTTTTATTTTATTTTTAAATTGTTCCTTCCAAGTATTTTTTTTTTTAATCATTTTTATTGTTATCTCAGGGAATGTAAATATCCCCTATGATAGCAATAGGTAGTGACAGGTACTCTTTTTTTGAAAAAACTGGGGTCTTGTAGACCCTAGATTTTTCCTCTGCCCTGAAAGCATCTGACCACACCAAGATCGGTGTGATAAAATGCTTTCCCAATTTCCCAATGGCACTTTTTATATCCGGCGGGGGGGACATTCCCTCCCACTGCTTGTAAAAGCAGTCCAGAGGCTAATTAGCCGCTAGGATTGCTTTTACATGAAAGCCGGCCGCAGGCTGAAAAGAATGATACCAAGATGATACCTAAACCCGCAAGCATCATTCTGGTATAAACATTCAAAGTCCAGCAACATACCAGTACGTTGCTGGTCCTTGTTGGACATGTATTGTAATGTTTTTTTTTTTTTCATGCAGCCAGTTGGCTGAACGAAAAAAGAGATTGATCGGTGGGTATGCCCACCATTAGAATACCGCCCTTTATCCACCCACTTCCAATGATGGGCATACACGCACCATTTAGATATGCCGAAGCATGGGGGCATCCTCCCGCAAAAAAGTTATGCCGCACACACATGGTCGGACTTTTCCACGGGCAAGCCTCCGTCGGAATTTCGACCGTATGTACGTGGCATTAGGAGCAAAATCGCTCCTCCGCCCCTGCTGCCCCAATGCTTCGGCATATTTGCTTTTTTTTTTAACTGTGGTGGTGAAATCACCTCCTACAGCACTGGAGTCACAGGGATCAGGCCTGTCTCTGCGAACGCTGCAGTTATGTGTGTTGTGTTTTGTAAGTGACAGTGATCGATCGATACTGCACTTGGGTGGCCTGGGCTGGACGGAGGGGCAAAACGCAGGTGCTAGCAGGTATCTGGGCTGATCCCACTAACACTGCTTTTTTGGGAACCCTAAACTGCTGGGGACGCTAGTATAGATCTGATCAGATCAGATATTGATCTGTTCAGATACTATACCACTAAGGGGGGTGTATGCTTCACGCGTGGGTGTTAGCGTTACTGGCACTAACCTGACGCTGCCTGGGGCGTGGGTGTTAGCGTTACTGGCACTAACCTGACGCTGCCTGGGGTGTGACTCGGACCCTCTCTGACGCTAAAACCTAATTGATATCACCCGCCGGGCGATCAGGGGGTTAAACCTTTATTGGGTTATATACACGGCGGGTGCCCTGACACTATAAAAAGCAAACTAACCAGCGTCACCCGTAACACTTATATGGTGATCACTGGTGAAAGGGTTAACTAGGGGCAATCAGGGGGTTAAAACCTTTATTAGATAATATATTGGGGTACCTGACGCTATAAAAACCTGCGGCGAACCTAAAAAAAATTACCGGCTACTGATCTGCATCACCGACACTAAGACAGCGTTTAGAAAAACAATCGCTTAGCGACAGTGGTGATGGGGGTGAAAGGGTTACCTGGGGGGCGATCAAGGGGGTTAAACCTTTATTAGATAATATATTGGGGTACCTGACGCTATAAAAACATGCGGCGAATCTAAAAAAAATTACTGGCTGCCGATCGGCATCACTGACGCTAAGAGAGCGATCAGAAAAATGATCGCTTAGCGACAGTGGTGATAGGCGGTGAAAGGGTTATCTGGGGGGTGATCAGGGGGTTAAACCTTTATTAGGGGGGGTTAGGGGCTACACTGGACCTAAGACTAAACTTTGGTGACACTTTTACAGTCACAAATGTCACTGATTGCAGTGATCACTAAATAAATGGTCACTGCAATCAGTGACACTGTGACTAGGGGCTGGGGGGGTGATCTGGGGTGTCTGGGGGGGCGATTTATGTCCCTATGTGTCCTGGTGTCAGTGTAGTGTTGTGTGCACTGACCTGATGTCTTCTCTTGTACGGCGCTCGGTATATGTGAGCGCCGCACCAGAGATGACATCACTTCCTCCTGCTCCCTCTGTCTGACACAGACAGAGGGGGCATTTCCATTCGCCGGGAGCGATCGCGAGGGGGTGGCCAGAAACAATTGGCTGCCCCCTCATCCCGGAACGCTCCCGGACACTTAGCCACCGCTCACTGTATAGGAGGGTGGTCCGATTGGACCCCCCAACTATACAAAGGCAATCACGTACACTCTACGTGATTGTGCCTGTCGGTGCCATTCTGCCGATGTATATATACAGTGAGCGGACGTTAAGTGGTTAAAATGGTAAATTAAAAAAAAAAATAATAATTTGCTTGTCATTTTTTTTTTGCAAAATTTTTAATATTTTTATTATTCTTTACTTTTTAATTTCTTTATTTTATTAATTTATTATTTTTTTTATTATTTTTTTTTCACTTTATTGCTATCACACAGGAGAAAACAATTCACTGTGTGATACCAATTGGAGGAGACAGGTTCTCTTTATTGACCCTCTCACTTCCAAAAACGGGAGTCCTAGCACTGTGCTAGAACTCCTGTCACAGCTGAGATGGGAAGAGCACAGCTCTCTTCTCTCACTGTGAACATAGGTGGCAGGGACAGGAGACGGAAGACACTCGGCAGCCGGGGGGGGGGGGGGGGGGGGGGAGGACGGAGTCCCGAAGACAGCCAGCCAAGTGTGGTATGTGGGGGGGGGGGGGGGAGAAGGGAGGACGGACAGCAGCACACATTTTCTTATAGAAACTCACCGCCCGTATGTTGAAATTGTCTCTCCTCTGCTCGCACACAGCCCCGCCTCCTCCTAACCCTGCGCTGTGATAGACAGAACACATCCCAGCATTGGACCCGCATTCTGTCTATCACAGCGTGGGGTTAGGAGGTGGCGGGGCTGTGTGCGAGCAGAGGAGAGACAGTTTCAATGCATCACAATCTATGATCAATTTGCGTTCCACGCTGGTTACGTGGAACTGGCGGGGATTTAAGAAAATCGCGGTCATCCAGCCTGGAGATCGTGGGGGGTGAATCGAGATCGCGATCCTCAAACGATTAATCGTGCAGCTTTAGTGAGTACATGCTGGCTGTGTTTGGGGGGTTCTCCCTGTCTCCCCCCTGTTATGCTGCTCTGTGCACCCTGTTCTGCTGCTGTGCGGGGATGCTTGGGGGGTCACTCTGCCCTGGGGGGGTGGGGGGGGCCGCTCCATGTCTGTTAATGTGTTTGGAATGTGTTCTGGGGGAATGTGTTGTTTTTTCGTGCGCCATTGGCGTGGTGTTTTAAATTTAAAAAGTGCGCCATCGGCGGGCATTTTGCCGCGGCTCAAATCAGTTATACAGGCGCCCGGCGCCTATTTTCTTGTAGCCACTGTGCTTTGTTTAGTTTTCGGCCTCTAGCGGCGCTGCTGAATGGCGCGAATTCCACATCTCCTCACAGATTCTTCACTCTCCTCAGGCTCGCGCTACAGCGCGGCTCAGACAGCGGGACCGAGCGGTCCCTAGGGGTGGTGAGTACTAGAGGTCGACCGATATGGGTTTTTCTCTGGCCGATGCCGATATTTAGAAATTGGGGCGGCCGGTGGCCGATTTTTGTGGCCGATTTTTGTGGCCGATTTTTGTGGCCGATTTTTGTGGCCGATTTTTGTGGCCGATTTTTGTGGCCGATTTTTGTGGCCGATTTTTGTGGCCGATTTTTGTGGCCGATTTTTGTGGCCGATTTTTGTGGCCGATTTTTGTGGCCGATTTTTGTGGCCGATATTTTAGGCCGATTTAAAAAAAAACAAAAAAAAAAAAACTCACCCACTCAACTCCTTGCTTACTCCTGTCACTCTAGCACACCCTTGATGTCCTCAGTACAGATGGCACTAGTTGGACCTGGCAGGTGGCACTGGTTTGGAACTGACAGATGGCACTGGCAGGTGGCACTGGTTTGGAACTGACAGATGGCACTGGCAGGTGGCACTGGTTTGGAACTGTCAGATGGCACTGGTTTGGAACTGACAGATGGCACTGGTTGGCATTGGCAGGTGGCACTGGTTTGGAACTGACAGATGGCACTATTGGCACTGGCAGGTGGCACTGGTTTGGAACTGTCAGATGGCATTGGCACTAGCAGGTGGCACTGGTTTGGAACTGACAGATGGCACTAGTTTGGGACAGATGGCACTGGCAATTGGCACTGGCTGGCAGGGGCGGGTGGCACTGGCTGGCAGTGGTGGGTGGCACTGAGAGATGGCACTGATTGGCGGTGACACTGGCAGGTTTCACACTAAGCTGAGTGTAACTGTAACCAGTGCTGGGACAAGGTCATCCAGTGCCCAGGGCAAAGTGCGCCCCCTCGGGTTTCACACTGGTGCGCTTTGGTTTGACCACAGTGCGATTGTATGTGTGATTTACTTGCAGTTGTAGGTGTGCTCCTGATGAATTCTAGTGGACTGTGTGTTTTCTGATTGCGCATCAAAGATGCAGCACGCAAGACTGTAATTTGCTTTCGTGAAAACAGACAGTCTAATAGAATTGAATGGGAGCGCACCTAAAACTCTGGGTAAACTGAATATACAAATCGCACTGTGGCCAGACCACAGCACACCAGTGTGAACCTACTATTAGCCCCCCGTTCTCATTGACTGTGGCTTTGAAATTGTGCGACTTAACCTGAAATCGCACAATTTCAGAGCTGCATCTCAGTGCGACTTTGGGTTGTGACTTTGAAGACATCTGTGTGGTTATTGAAGTCACACCCTAAAAAGCAAAAGTAGTGCATGTACTACTTTTTCAAATTTATGCGGCAACTCAAAGTCAGTGTCGCATTGATTTGAACAGTGCCTTGCCGGCAATAGGATGTGACTTGTCAAATTGCTACAATGTGAAGGGGGAGGGGGGGGGAGGTTAAGATATTATAAAAGAGAGAATGGTGAGGAGGTTGGGGTGGTAAATGTAAGTGCTAATGTCTTTATTAGTGACAGAATGCAGGGAATGTGCTAGGCTGCATGGTGGGGACAGGACAACTATGAGAGCTAAAAGCAAACTGGGATGGAAAGGGTGTAAGATCTGTGTGTGTGGAACTCTGAGCTGAGACAGGACAGGAGGCAGCATGATAAGTGTAGTGAAGATTTATGGAGAGGACAGCAGATAAGATACGGGAAAAATTAACTAGGCAGGGGAGCGGGGATTGGTGCTGACTTACTGTGTGATCATGCAGCAAGGCAGAGAGCGATAAGTGCAGACGGGAGGAGCTGCCTGGACTGACCAGAGTAAAAGTAACAAGGAAGTGAAGTGATCTGCTACACCGCCCCGCCCCCTCCCCCCTACTCCCGACATCAAGCTGACAGCTTCTCTCTCCCTCTCTCTACCTCCTCTCTGTTCACACACTCAGCGCGGCACTTGATGCTGCCAGAGCTGCTGAGTGTGGAGAAGAAAGGACAGGAGGGACGGCCAGTGTAAAATATCGGCCTAATTTTGATGATAATCGGCCCGATGCCGATTTATCAAAAATGGCCAAATATCGGCCGATATATCGGCCAGCCGATATATCGGTCGACCTCTAGTGAGTACTCCGGGTATCCCCTCCTCAGCCCCAGCATAGCCAGTGGGTGGGCTGTATTATTCACCTGCGGTCCTTATGGACCAGTTGTCGGCAGTCCTGGAATCATTCTGCCCAGGAGGGAAGCAGTGTGTGAGTGCAAGGGAGCAAAAAAGCCCCTCTCCCCACTTTATTTCCACCAAAAAAAAAGGGGGGTGTGCGCTGATTCAGATATGGGCCTAGCCACTACCTCTCAGGACCCTAGCTCTGAATATATTTGATGGTTTTGAACAGGACATTCCTTGCGAGGAAGACTCCAGTTCTGTGTCAGTAAATGATAGGGCGCTTGTTAGTGAACTCATTGCTGCGTTGAGGGACACTTGCAAGCTAAATGCTGCGAATGCAGAACCTCAGGCGGACAGTCTCCTCTGGTTCCTTAGGGCCGGGCCTTCTAAAAAAGGTTTTTTCCATATGTACCTTTCTTTGACCAGCTCATTGATAAGGTCTGGGGAAAAGGGCCGCAGAAGACTTTTATGGTCCCGCGGCGTTTGCCTATCAGATACCCCTTTTGAAGATGCCCTACTTAAAACGTGGGCTTCTCCCCCAGTGGTCGACCCTCCAGTCGCCCGGTTGAACAATGCCACCACTCTCCCGATGGAGGGGACTCCTGCATTTAAGGACCCCACTGACAGGAGGTCAGAAGTTGTAAGCAGAGCCATGTTTGCCTTGTTGGGGTCTGCCCTACGGCCTGTGGTAGCGGCGACCCTTGTGTCTCAGACACTTACGGGATGTGCAAACATTTTGCACCAAACTGTACAGGAGCATAATCTTCCTCCAGACACTATTGCTCTGTCCCACCAAATGGTGCAGGGCCTGGTTTATGTTGCAACGCCACGTTAGACGCGGCCCCTTATTACTCAGGGCCTCTGTCTTGGCGGTGGTATTGCGTTGTCTGATCTGGTTGAAAGATGACATCAAGGATGTCACGGGAGGTAAAAGCACTTTTCTTCCTCAGGCTAGCAAGGGTAAGGAGGCCGCCGTAAGCAGGGTCCTTCCTTTCCAGCAAAAAAGGGGTTTTTTCGTCAGTCAACGGGGAGGCCCTCCCAGACTGACAGCGGTGCGGCTGGTGGACACAAGCGCCTCTGGATGCGTAAGCCAAACAAGCCGGCTCCCAAGCCCGCCTCCGCGTGAAGTCTTGCCCCCACTCGGCTCTGGGGTAGGGGGGACGACTTTGTAGGTTCACGGATCGGTGGACCTCCCGGATCTCCTACCGGTGGGTGTGCGAGGTGATCACCTCAGGTTACAGGATATGTTTCCGTTCCTGGTCCCAGACAGATTCTTTCCTCGAATCTTCCTCTCCTTCCTGCCCGTCGGGCAGCCCTATGGGGCCTATTCAGGATTGCTCAGGTCCGGAGTGATTGTGCCAGTTCCGTCAGAGGAGAGGTTTCAGGGATTCTACTCAAATTCATTTGTCGTCCCAAAAAAGGGACGGGGTTCGGCCTATCTTGGACCTCCAGGTCCTGAATGCCTTTGTGATGGTGCAAAAGTTCCACATGGAATCGATTCGCACGGTGATCAGTACACTCCGTCAAGGGGATTTCCTGGCGACCTTGGACATCAAGGACGCCTACTTGCATGTTCCGATCTGCGCAAGTCACCAGAAGTTTCTGCGCTTGCGATCGGCGAAGTCCACCATCAATTTTTGTGCTCTTCCTTTCGGCCTAGCCTCGGCACCGAGGGTGTTCACCAAGGTGCTTGTGCTGGTTCTAGCGTGCTGAGACAGCGAGGCATTGCTGGACGATCTTCTCAGAGCAGGGAATGGCTCAGAATTAGAAGACAGTGTGACTGTCGTCAGTCAGACCCTCAGGGACTTTGGGTGGCTCCTAAACATTCAGGAGTCAGTCCTGGTCCCGACTCAAGGTCTGGAGTATCTCGGTCTGATTCTGGACTCCTTGGAGGCAAAGGTATTCCTACCTCCGGGGAAGCTACTGACACTTCAGTCTGCAGTGCGGGTGCTGACATCCCAAAAAATGGTCGTCAGTCCGTTTTTGCATGGAAGTCCTGGGACTCATGGTGACCTCCTTCGAGGCCATTCCGTATGCCCAATCACACATCAGGGCATTGCAGAAGGAGATCTTGTTCCCTTGGGACAAATCCCCATTGTCTTTGGATTTTCCGATCCAGGTGAGTCACCTGGTCAGGGCGTCCCTGACATGGTGGTTCGGGTCCCCGGCTCTTCGGTCGGGGAAGTTGTTCCTCCTTGTCCAATGGACGGTGTTCACTACGGGCGCCAGCCTGAAGGGCTGGGGTGTAGTCTGGGGAGTCCTATTGGCCCAAGGGCTTGGACTCCGGACGAACCCCTTTTGCCGATCAATGTTCTGGAAATACGGGCCATCAGACTGTGCTTCTCCTCGTGGTCTGAGAGATTGCAGGATCGCTCCATTAGGATCCAGTCGGGCAAAGTCACGGCGGCGGCGTATGTCGACCATCAAGGGGGGACTCGGAGCTCAGCTGCGGCTTCCGAGTTCCCCGTACCATGAAGTGGGCTAAAAGAAGCGTGCCGGCTCTGTCGGCCGTTCACATTCCGGGCATAGAACTGGCGGACTATTTGAGTCGCCAAACGTTGGACCAGGGAGAGTGGTCCTTGCACCCGGAGGTATTTCAACTCCTTTGCCACACAGACGGTGGGGCACACCGGAGGTGGACCCGATGGCCTTTCGACTCCATAGTTGTCGGTTTGTGGCCAGATCCAGGAATCCTTGGGCGGATGCCTCAGAGGCGTTGGTGGCCCATGGGGTCATTATCACCTGAAATCCATTTATCCTCCGCTGCCGTTGCTCCCACGCCTGCTGCGCAGGGTGGCGACCGAGGGAATTCCGGTGATCCTCATTGCTCCGGATTGGCCTCGGCTTCACTGGTACGCCGATCTGGTACGTCTCGTCGCGGCAGTTCCCTGGCGGTTGCCAATAAGGGAGGACTTTCTGTTTCAGTCATATATTTCATCCTGCCTTTACAGTCTCTGGCCTTAACGGCATGGCTGTTGAAAGCCAGGTGTTGAGAGACCGAGGTCTCTCGGACTCGGTCATTTCGTCCATATTAAGGGCACAGAAGTCTTCATCCAGAATGATCTATCTCTACCTGGAAAGCTTACATCGCCATGTGCGAAGAGCTGGACTGACGTCCTCGGATGTATTCCGTTCCTAGAATCTTGCATTTCCTGCAGCATGGAGTGGCCCAAAGGCTCGCTTTGAGTATCATTCAGGGTCAGATTTTGGCCTTGGCCGTCTTCTTTCGGCGACCACTAGCGGGTCATTCCTTGGTTAGCACCCTTGTGCAGGGGGTTCGCCATGTGCTCCCTCCTGTCAAATCTCCTCTCCCCCCGTGGGATCGGAATTGGTACTCTCGGTTCTCCAGGAACCTCCTTTTGAGAATATCAGGTATAATCCCCTCTTGACTTTGTCTCAGAAGGTGGCCCTTTTAGTGGCAATCACTTCTGTTAGACGAGTGTCTGAGTTGGCGACCTTGTACTGCAAGTCGCCATATTTCGTCATCCATAAGGATAAGGCGATGTTGCATCCGCAACTTTCTCTTTTTTGTCAAGGGTGATCTCGACCTTTCACCTAAATGAGGACACTGTCCTCCCGTCCTTGTGTCCTCACCCATCGCATCCCAGAGAGTGTGCGCGGCACACTTTGAATGTGGTACGAGCCTTGCGGGTGTGCCTGTCTGCTACTGCTTCTATTCGGAAGTCTGACTCTCTGTTTGACTATCTCTGGTCAGAAACAGGGCCAAGCGGCTTCGTCTGCCACCATTTCTAGGTGGATCGGACGAACTGTCTTTCAAGCCTATGCTCTCATGGGGCGGGCGCCTCCCTTTACGGTTACGCCGCATTCCACCAGGGCAATTGGTGCTTCCTGGGTTTTCCGACATCAAGCGTCGGTTGCAGAAGTGTGCAAGGCGGCGACCTGGTCGTCTGTTCATACCTTTTTTTTCTACGTTTTATAGGGTTGATGTGGCTGCATCTCCGGATGCTTCCTTCGGCCGCAAGGTGTTGCAGGCCACTGTTTAGAGTGGCAACTCCTCCGTTGAGGAGCTCTGCCTTGTTTGGAGTGAAGTTTCTTTTAGTTTTTTCCATTTATACTGCTCCCATCTCTCGACACTGCTTTGGGACATCCCACACGTTCAGTGATTTAAGAGCCGCCGACACGGCACCCACCCTTCCTTTTAAGTTTGTACTGCTTTGCTACGAACTGAGGTCTGCTAGCTGCAGGTGGGAGGGTAATGTCCAGAGGGACTGCCCCCCTGGGCTGGGCTTTTCAGCTCTGGTTTGTTCTAGAATGTTTTAACATTTAACATTCTGCCTAGGTCTTCTCCTGCAAGCAGGGACATATATCCACACGTTCAGTGATTAAAAGCCGCCGTGTCGGTCCATGGATGTCAGAGAAATGGATTTTACGGTGAGTACAAAAATCCTATTTTTTTTTTCTAACAAAAAGAATAACCTGCAAGAGAAAGGCATAATCGGCTTGTATGACTAGCATACTAGCTCATTATGCAGTACACTACTTACCTTAGATCGAAGCCGTCCTCGTCTCCCACTCCGGACGCAGACTTCGCTCTGGAAGGTTACTTCCGGGTATCGCTGCCTCCGGCACTCTGATTGGCAGGAGTGGCGATGACGGCACTGCGCATGCACGCGAGAGCTGTCATTGCCGGCATTATCCATTGATAAAAACCGGCGTTGACCGCGCAGCAGCGCCGTTGTCTGGCGCATTCTCTTTTGTAAAATATCTCCTAAACCGTGTAGGTTTAGGAGATATTGCAAACACCTACAGGTAAGCCTTAATCTAGGCTTACCTGTAGGTGAAAGTTGCATAAATTGGTTTACAACCACTTTAAAGAGAAGTTCGCCTTTAGTAACATGTTACTATGCAACACACACACACACACACACACACACACACACACACACACACACACACACACACACACACACACACACACACACACACACACACACACACACTCTTCACTCAGCCTGAGTAAAGCTATATTTAGATATTTAACCCCTCCAAATCAGCCTTTTGCGCTGTTCTCTTAAAGTGTTACTAAACCCAGGACCCTGCATTCACTATATCTGGTCTCCCACAGTACACACAACATGGAAATGCAATAGTTTTAGTAATTATAAACTTCTAAATTACCTTTTCTCATTGACAGTATATAACTGTCTTGTAACTTCTATCAGTGCCTGATTAATGCTTATAGGAGTTTTCATACTACACTGGCTGTCCTATCAGGATGCAGGACCCCTGACCCTCTGTCTGGACAGTGCTGATTGGCCCTGTGCTGATCACATGCACTCTCCCCAAGAAGAGAAGAAAAACCTCTCTAGTAATATACGCAAAACTGAGCATGTGCAGCCTGACTCCAGTAACTGGCTTTTCCGGAGATGTTTGGAGACTGTGCAAGAAGGGGAGGATCTATGTATACAGGATCAAACATCCTTTTTACACAATGCAGAGGATTAACCCCTTAGGTTCCACACTAAGGGAAATAAGCATGCTTTACTGCATATACAGACTGATTTTACTGTTGTGGGTTTAGTAACACTTTAAAGTTTGCCTGAGCTCAAAAAGTGAAGCTTTGCCTTGTTCTAGGGAACATCTAGAGAAGTTTGGCTGTGTTTAGGCAGTGTCCTGAAAAATATACCTTCTTGTACACACAGCAATTTTACAGATCAATGCTAGAGCATGGAGGTGAGTGTAAATGTTTGCTTTTTTACAAGTCCATACTTCTTCTTTTTAAGTTCTTTGCTAATATCAAAAGTGGACGATGAACATATATATTCTAGAATATACATTGTTTTTGCATAAATGTCATTTTAAAACTACGTTTCTATATGCAAGGACATTTCTGTTTTGTATGGGCTCACTTTCAGGGCCCATGAATGTGAGTAGGTGTGTCAGGACACTATTATAGTTAGTGACCACATCATTTATTATGTTGCTAAATATTGGTTTACTTATCACCCGGAAACCTCTGGTTCAGGAAATTATTCAGCTTGTTTGAGCGCAGAGTAGTGAGTGTTAAAGGGTCTCTAGCTCCACTTATTTTTTTTTTTTCTAGTTCCCATTTGTCGGTTGTCATCAGATGATGGGTGTTTATACAAGGACTTGTAATAGGAATGTTCTTATTTTAAAGGTGCACATTTACATTGGGGATCTCATTGGCACTGCTGAAGTTTTATCATTCTTTTACATTTCCTCTCTTCCATTACAGTAGGGTGAAGGGTTTGATAAAGTTTCTGGCACATTTTTCGAAGTTAAATCCGTAGAGGACTGTTCATTTGGAAAATGGCAGAGAAAAGGGGATGTGTGTGATTGTGTTTTCACTTACAGGCTCCAAACCACTCTGAAGAATACGGTCGTTTTGGAATGTAATGTTATGTGGAGAGCAAAGGGTCTACATCAGGGGTCCTCAAACTACGGCCTGCAAAAGCGATTTAGCCGGCCCGCGGCACGTACTGCCCCTTTAATAAGATCGCAGTACTTCCCCTCCGAAGCACTCCCCCCTCCCCTACCTTATTCACACGATACGCGAAGCACGGCAGGTCCAGACAAAGGGCAGGACTTTTCAAGTTAAGCGGGTAATTGGTTACTAGGCAGCGGGGCAGTCCCAGCAATCAATCATCTGCTTTTCACTTGAAAAGTCCCGCCCTTTGTCCGGACCTGCCGTGCTTCGCGTCTTGTGTGAATAAGGTAGGGGACGGGGGAGTGCTGTGGAGGGGAAGTGCTGTGATTTAATGAAAGGGACACTGTAATATCGCTGGAGGGATCTGTGATGGGGGCTCTGTGATTGGGGGGATCTGTAATGGGGGAGTCTGTGGTGGGAGGGATCTGTGATGAGGAACTTTGTGATTAGGGGAGTTTGATGGAGGAGTCTGTGATGGGAGCGGAGTCTGTGATGGGAGCGGAGTCTGTGATGGGAGCGGAGTCTGTGATGGGAGCGGAGTCTGTGATGGGAGCGGAGTCTGTGATGGGAGCGGAGTCTGTGATGGGAGCGGAGTCTGTGATGGGAGCGGAGTCTGTGATGGGAGCGGAGTCTGTGATGGGAGCGGAGTCTGTGATGGGAGCGGAGTCTGTGATGGGAGCGGAGTCTGTGATGGGAGCGGAGTCTGTGATGGGAGCGGAGTCTGTGATGGGAGCGGAGTCTGTGATGGGAGCGGAGTCTGTGATGGGAGCGGAGTCTGTGATGGGAGCGGAGTCTGTGATGGGAGCGGAGTCTGTGATGGGAGCGGAGTCTGTGATGGGAGCGGAGTCTGTGATGGGAGCGGAGTCTGTGATGGGAGCGGAGTCTGTGATGGGAGCGGAGTCTGTGATGGGAGCGGAGTCTGTGATGGGAGCGGAGTCTGTGATGGGAGCGGAGTCTGTGATGGGAGCGGAGTCTGTGATGGGAGCGGAGTCTGTGGATTTGTTTATTTTTTTTTCAAACTATTCTGGCCCCCCAACAGTCTGAGGGACCGTGAACTGGCCCCCTGTTTAAAAAGTTTGTTAGTCTACATTGTGTCTATTGGTACTTCACTTGGTATACACACATTCTTGCAAAAAAAAAAAAAAAAACACGCAAGAATGGGCAATATAGTAAATGCACATATTTGTACGTTTTATGTGCACACGTATATTAAAAAAATAATCTTTCTAGCTTTAGTTGGGATGTGTCGTACACATGTATGCACATATTTCCATGGGCAAGTCCTTGTTCACATTGGATTATGCAGAGCTCAGGGTGGAAAGCTCTAAGAGCTGATTGAAGAGAAAGGACACACCCCTTTCACACAGGAGAGAATATCCAGCACACGGCCTGTCTATGATGGCCTCGGCTCTGTTCCTGTCACCTTTTTTTCCTGTTGGTGTCAGGAAAACTTGTCAGGGTTGACGTCATCTTTAATGCTCTGGATTGAGACAAGCACACACTATAGAGGGATATGCTTTGTTCATAATTCATGTCTGAGATTCACTTTTTAGTACATGTATAGCCAAAACCTTTTTTTATTTTTGGATTCAGCAAGATAAGGAGGGAGGTTATATTCCTGGTAAAGACACTCCTCCTTTCATTCTATTCTGATAAAACTTTGTGGCAAGAACTGAGGGAAGATCTCCCCATCAAGAACATTGACAGTAAAAAAAAAAAGCAGGTTTCTGACGCAATTCTGCAGCGTTTTGTGTTTTAAATCTGCCCAACAAATTAGACAAAAAAAAAGATAAAAAAATAAAGATCTAAAAAAAAAGCATAAAAAAATTCAAAATGCAAAAAAGAAAAGCGTGTCAAAAACGCACCACAAGAAACGGGTTGAAAGCAAACTGCATAGGATTGAATCGGGCATAAATGAACTCCAGCCAAACTGATTTCTCATTTTAGATTAAGTGAGGGGATGAGTACGATTTTTTTTTTCTGCAGCTTCTCCATTGAAGTCTATTGAACCAAAAACGCACGGTTTTGCTTGTAAAAAAAGTGACCCTTTCTAAAAATGTAGCGGCTGAAAACATAGATTGCGTCCCATAGGAAACCATGTTAAATAGACTGTAGTGCGTTTTCTGCAAAAAGCTCTAAACGGTGTGAACCAGGCCTTATTGCAAAGCAGAGAAGAGATGAATGTGTAGGAGAATGTTTGCTGCGTACAAACTGTTTTCTCAGTCTCCTGTTAAACAGAAGTTGCTTTTTCCACAGAACTCTTTCCATGATGGTATTGTGCATTTTGTTTAACCTCTTCATGACCGTGCTATAGTGAATGACGGCTACAGCGTGATCGCACATTGCCGGGAGGGCGTCTGTTGACATACTTCCATGATCATTTTTCCAGTGCGCCCCCTGCGGCGCGCATCGGACACAGCTGATCACATATCGGGGTAAAGAACCAATCGCGTCAGCTCTTTATCATATGACCAGCCGTGTCCAATCACAGCTGATCACCAGTGCAGCCTCATCAGTGCCCACCAGTGCAGGCCTTATCAGTGC